>CM038222.1:75323003-76523003 GCA_021442155.1 Cymbidium sinense | reverse complement strand
TTTTGTTGTAGATGAAGTAGCCGCCGCATTCCCACGCATGAAGATGGCGTCCGGTCACCGGCAAATGGACCTGAGACCATCTCATCGCAATAAATACATCACAGAATACTTTAAATTTGAAATTTATAAATAGGAAGATCTAAGTTCATTCCACATGATTCTTATGTATTTATATATCTAACACCTAAAATTAGTTATTTACATATCTAATATTTTTCTATGCTTAAAAGATACATTTCACTTTTAAAAGTGAGTGATAATAATATTTTCAATGTGATATTAAAGATTGAGATATTATATATATATAAATTAAAGTTTAGGTATTAGGTATGTAAATACATAAGAATTGTGTAGTATGTATATAAATCTCCCTTATAAATATAATACTTTTTTAATGCATAAAAATGTATTTCACCTTAAAAAAAGGTAAGTGATGATGGTATTTTGATATGGTGTTAAAGATATAGG
The DNA here is from genome assembly GCA_021442155.1 of Cymbidium sinense. Taxonomy (NCBI): domain Eukaryota; kingdom Viridiplantae; phylum Streptophyta; class Magnoliopsida; order Asparagales; family Orchidaceae; genus Cymbidium; species Cymbidium sinense. The sequence goes on along the minus strand of CM038222.1, from coordinate 76,522,535 downwards.
TGATATTTATCTAAACATTAAAATTTAGAGATGTAAATATATAAAAATTGAGTGGTATGTATGTAAATGTCCCTTTTTTTATAAGGAACCCCTATTTGAGATCAAGGGCAATGTCCAACTAGCCTAGTGTCAGTGGCGTCTCCTTTTGCAAGTCCTTGTCTGGCTTTACCTAACATTTTGAATTAGAGTTTGATTCTAACATGAATCATAAGTATCTATTGACAAATCCAATTATGCTTTTCTATATTTCATATATTTTTCTACTAACATTCTCAGTCTTCACCTATGTTATTTCTCACTAAACCCCATAGAACTGTTCAATTAAAGATACGGACTATTATGTAAATGGATTGATGACAACTAAAGAATTCATGCAAATGAATGGGTATGAGGAATATTTGCATACATACCAAATTCTATATATTTACATAACCAACACCTAACACTTTTCAATGCAAGTAAAGCACATTTCACTTTAAAAAAAAAAATTAATGATTTTTTTTTATGTAATGATGTGTTATGTTCATAAATATCTCCTTTTTAATCATGAGATGATGACTTGGAATATAGCATCTACCTGAGGAAACAAGAACATCTTTGTTCCACAATCCGAGATTAGCAGATTAAAAACAGTATTGCGCTGCAGCGTGGAACATATCTCTCCTACTATATCAGCGAGCATTTTCAGATTCTTGCTTGCAAATACCAGTGCGTTTAGAGGATAATCTGCAACCTCCATGATTTGTACCCCATCTAGGGAGAGCTACCATAGATGGGTATGGTTGGAAGAACCTCCACTGGCAGAGGATTTGCAAAGTAACAGGCCTGCCCATCAAAGAAGGTGCAAGGCTAAGCAATTTATCTCGACATGAATCTCCATCTTACATGAGCAAGACATAGCAACAACAAGAAGTTTTATCCCACCACACGGAGTTGGCTACATGAATCCTTCTTCTTCATTGTGTCCAGTTAAATATTATATTCTCATTTGATTATAAAAAGTCATTTTTATACTCACTAACCATATCTTTTAGGTCTACCTCTACTTTTCTTAACATAAATTAAATCTAATACATCTACTCTTCTAAGTAGGTTATCGATATTTTATGTGACCAAACCATGACATGAATCCCTACATCAGCAAGAGAAAGCTTGATGGAAATTTGCATGAGCATTAAAATTATGGCGGTTTATCGGAGTATAAGAAATTGAAAAATATAAAGGATATAGAAGGTTCAAGCTACTCTTCCTTAAATTAAAACAAGATTCTCTATTAGCAGACTTTTTATATTATCACACTAAAAAAGTTTATCTTGCATAATATCACTCCATAAACTTTTCTTACATAATCCAAAAAAGGAGAATTAGCATCATGATGATTAGCCTCACCCCAAATAACTCGGGTATGCTTGTTGAATCCTCTTTTTTATTTACTTTGGTTGAACGATGATTCAAGTGTTTAAAATAAGAGAATTAGTATCATGATTGTCAACTTTATCCGAACTATTTAGGGTAAGCTCTATGAATCCTTATTTTCTATTTATTCTTGTTGAATGATGCTTCAAATGTTTAAACTACTTTTGCAAATAAATTTGAACAACTTCTACTTATTTACCTTAGATTTAGCCATTTTTTCTTTATCCTTCAACACTAATTTCATTAATCTTATATGCCCACCATTTTTGTGCATGTCCAACAAAAAGGATAAGCTTAAAATGAAATCTATATACATAAAACTCTGTAAGGTTTCATAAAGTAACCATCACAAAATATGCACATTTATATTGATTCTGGTTGAAGAAGAACAACTACATAAAAAATCAGATTTTTTTCAATAAAAGAAGTAACATGTCCACGGATTAATGCTTCAAACAGACATTAACACAAATGGAATAGAACAGGCTCTCATGTGGTACAATTCTAATGTTAGTTAAAAAAAAAGAATATCTTGAACACTCTCATGAAAACCCAAATATCATTCATGAAATGATCCATAAATATTTCCAAAGTATATCAATGCATGTATATATCAAGTGAAAATAGTAAAAAATCATGAATAATTAAGCTACCTGGAAGTACGTTCGATCTGTATTTGTAGCAGAGAAGTAGTCATAAAACATTCGGAAGGATAAATTATTAATTTCATCAGCAATCTGGGCGATCAACCGAAGTGCTCCACCAATAGACTGTGTCCTCTGATGGAGGCAATACGGAACCAAGAAAATGTGTCCATATTCGATAGGATTTGCCTTGAAAAAACAAAAGGAGAATGAATCAGAACTATAAAGCAGTTCAAGTTTTTTGCAAGTAAAGTCCTGTCAACTAGAGCTTACATTAACAATAATCAAAATTCCCTCTTGAGGAGTCGCAATTAAAGGAACAAGCACAGATCCCTCCCTTTCTCCACTTGCAACACAGAAAAGAATCTCTTCTTGATTATCTTTAATATAGCTTGGTTTAACTAATCCCCTGATGATTGGAATGCCTTTTTCTCAAACACTTTAAGGAAATTTGAGTTCCACTCCTCATTCAACTGAGCAATTAACTTCTTCCCACCAACAATCTATGAATGCATCAAACAAATGAGATAAACGGAAACTAAACTGAAATGCCCTTCTCTAAAGTCCCATTATACAACCACGAAGGTACCTTTATCTCACAAGAAGTTACATCATAACCAAGCCGACCCATCCATGCACACTCTTCCCACTGTAATTTCATCATGATTAAATAAAAGGAATTCAAAAGAAAACCACTCTAATTATACATTACCTGAGACAAGATGAGGGTGTCTAGTAAGCTTTGCCCATCATCAGCAGTGCACGAAGACCCACCATATGCACCATTTTTTCCGTAGAAGTGCATAGGAGATAAACTAGCGTCTCAAAACCTTCGTATTTCAAGAAATTGGAAAAACATCAACAGTTCTGTGAGGCTAATGTGGAAAAGTAGTAAAATTGAAACAAAAATATTTCAACATTTGCTAGTGAGCTATAAGTCATTCAAAAAAAAATATCAAATTTTTAAAAGAAGGCTGCTTCCACTAAAATAGGAACAGGATGCCACAACCCATATTGTATTCTAGATATAAGATATACAAATTTAAATTTTCACATCCTTCCTCAAGGTTTCACCATAAGAAAGCACATATAATTAGGCAGTTATTGATATATCAAAGATAAAAAATTTAACCAGTATCAAAATCATCCTTCGCTTAAGTTTTCACCACAAGCAAGCACATAGTAGCAGCTATTCGTATATTAAAGATTGAACCAGCATTAATAAACAAAATATACTAAACACCAAGCACAAATTTTGAATAGTTTTCGAAACATCCAACAGTTCCATACTACAGAAACTCCAAATTAAGTTTTATAAGAAGTTGAGCACATGTTGAGGCAAACACATACAGTAAAATCATATCTAAATAAAAAAATGCAACTAAAGTAATGTAGCTCAATATAGATATTGAAAAAATAAGAACGAGAAGAACCTCTCAGAGGAGCTTCGTGGCACTGACTGCTCCTGGCTGGTATTTTCCTTCACAAAAGGATAATCACCTTCAAACCGAGTGAACGACACCATAGCTGATTAACACTTACAGCACACCGGATACCCGCTAAAACAAACTATACTACAATAATTACACCCGCCTTCAAGCTTCTGCACCACCACCAGCAAGAAGGTGAGGTCCGACGGATGTCCGCCGGCAGAAGGTAGGGGGCGCCACCGTGGAAAGCTGGGGAAGCAATCAAGAACTTAGGGAAAGCTCGCAGGCATTCTCTTCCCCTTCTGATAACAACACGAGATTCTCTGCTTAAAGCCGTGGTTAAATTGCTGAAGCCAGCCCTAACTGGACTAGCAATCCTCCTTCAAAGAACCACAAGAAAAATCAACAAAATTAGCCAAAACACTCCTCAGATCGCTTTTCCATACAGATCAAAGTAACCAAAGAAGAAGAAGAAATAAATAATTGAAACGACAGTAAGATGGAGCCTTTCTTCAGTAATCTGCAAGAGAAAACAAGAATTTCACAGTCATATAAATTTCAGGAAAGATCGCCGAATATAGCAGAAGATAACCCTAGTTTCCTACCAAGTCACCAAGTTTAGATCCGGGAACGACTCTGAGACCCTAGAACTTAGCAAGGAATGGTTGTGGGGAAGCCGAGTAGTTGGGGACCGCAGGGCAGAAGTTGCGCCAAAGAGCCAGGAAGACGGAGAGCGTGACGGGTCTTTCCCCACTTTTATGGCTCGCGCCGAATAGGTAGAGGCCGTAAAGGGCACGAAGAAGGACCATCACGTGACTGGCCAGCCATGTGGCCTAAAGTTTTACACACAACATAGGCATATTTGATGTTTATCCTATAAATATAAATACAATTAAGAACATCTAAGATTATATAACATCATATATTTTGGATATTAAAATTATTTATAGAAAAATAATTAATTTGTTATAATAAATTTGAATAACATATTTCACAATTTACAACTATTTCTTAAAAAATAATTTATTCATTAAAAATTAATTTAAATTTAATTATTATAATAATATATTGAAGAAAAAATATAAATTATTAATAAATCAAATAATAAATATACTTATGATGCTAAAAGAACAAGCTATATTAGAGATAATCAAGAAAATTCCAATTTTGAAATATCAATACATCTAATTAATTAATTATTCTAAGTATCATCAGAATCAATAATGTTTATTGATCAAGAAATGTAAATCATCTCATGTTCTTTGTAGTTGATTATCATAACCCATTAAATATAGTTTATTAGTCACAACTCTTTTATTGATAATTGATTCTTCAAATTCTAGCATCATTGATGAATGTTAACAGTTAGCTAAGTGTGTCGATAAATGATGTGGCCTAATAACACAAATCAAACTCTCCTAAAAATTTCTATTTATGGTTAATCTCATTATTATTTAAGTTATGTTTAGGCCAAAATGTAGACCTAAACATTTAGATTAGATAAGGTAGTAAAAGTAATTACATTAACTTAGTTATATTCAAGTTAATTGAGTTATATTGATATAAAAATTGTATAATCTGGGTGAGTGTCAAATATTTTGACCCATATAATAAACGATTTAAGCTTGATTCAAATATATTCATGTTGTATTAACTTTGGGTTAGAACCAAACTAGACCTATCAATAAAAATTATTTAGAATGAACTTTATTGGTAAACATGTTCATATAGTTTTGTGGTCAATCTAGAGTTGGCATTGCTCAAATCGCCTAAAGGGATAGATTAATGCTTCACTAAACAAATTGGTGTAATCTAGAGATGATCATGAATTGAAATTGAATCATCTGAGTTATTTATATAATATAAAGATGGAGAATAATTATAACTAATCATAATAAGATCAATGTTTAGGACGTTACGAGGGCTAGCATCAATTATGGCCTAGACAAAGAGGATCGAGGTCCTTAGATCTTAATCCCGTTAAAGTATATGAACCTAGATTGAAAATGACTAAATCATGTGAGTGAAAACTAACTTGAACCAAGCAAACTCAAATACCCAATAAAATTTGAAACTTCTAAGAAAAAAAAATGAAGCCAACAACCTTCTATATTTCCACTTTAGTAAAACTACATATATCATCATCAAGAATAACATAAATGATGATCAAGTAAATAATTCTAAGATTATTTTGAACATCCTTGAAAGTTTGGCTTGAACATATATCATCTTAAGCGAACCTTTCGCACATCATCTAGCGAGTTTATCGCTCATTGCTCGACACCAAAGAATAGAAATTAACCTCGATAAAATCATCATAATTCTAACGATTGAGCCATTAAGAGCTACCACAATTGAGATCTCATCATGAGAGACTTAACATTCTTGATGTGCTTCATTTTAGGATGTAAATGTCCACTTTCATTGGGATAGAGCTTTGATATGACACTAAAAATTTTATCGCACGAATCTTGATGTTAGAAGCAAGTCGATCCAAGATGAAATTGGTCGAGATCAAGACTTAAAATATCATCAAAACTTTGGGATATCAATTAAATCCCTAAATAACTCCCAAATATGGAGTGTTTATAGTCAAATCGGGCCTCAAGAGCGGATCCAACAAACCCAAGATCTTACAATTCGATTTCATTTTAACATTCAAATACTTAAAATACATCAAATGATCAAAGGAATCATTTTGAGTCATGGAAATGGACCGCTTGATTTTGCATGTATTTGCAGAGACGCCACTCCTCCAATCTATAAATAGCCTCTCATTCCTCTTATGAGGGGAGCCCAAGCAAGAGAGAGAGAGAGCCATAAAGCTTGAAGATCCTCCAAGCAATAATCGCCACCATTCGACGGCCGCCAACCACCGCCGCCGCCACCGGCCGATCTGCCGTCGCCAACCTCTCGTTGCTCATCATGATGACCTTCATCATCGCCACGTTCTTGTTCACCATCATCTCGCTACCACTAAGAATCATTACCACCAACGTGACTACAGTTGTTGTTCTTTCTCATATACAGTAATCCGTTATCGGGAAGATTTTGTACTCAAACATATACATAGTGAAGCTTTTACTTGTGATTTTTCTCTATTTTCGAGATTTTTCACGCCAAAATTTTGAGTTTTCTTCACTCTTTAAATACTTGTGTGTGTGGATTTCACAACAAGTGTAGTTTTACTCTACCGCGAATCGATTTTCAAGACGCAAATGTTTGATGCCGTTTATGGGAGGTTAACCCTTCAATCACAATTTATGTGAACACCCTCATATGATCAATAGCGCAATACTGTAACAAGCCTCCCACTCAACTCGCCACTAAATCAATCAACCAAAGACGCCTGCTCGAGCGTAAGTGAAGGAGCGAGAATCTCTTAGAAGATCGAGGCCAATGGAAGAGTCTCAAAATGAGATGATCTCGACTTTATAGGAACACAACAGCCAATTCGCACAAACACATCTCCCCAAGATCGCGCTGGGAGCTTAAAATGCTAATCTCCTTAAGTTCAAGAGCCGTGATGTCATCTCCTCACATCTAGTTCACTCATCCATCACGTAGCTCAACCGAAGAATCCATTATTGATCGCTGACACATTCTCGTATTGAGCCATGTTATAATGCGTCTTAATCAAGATGAATTTCACCTTCAAGACATAAATCATCTTCCCCTCACCGCTATGAGGAATCATCACTAAAACTATTCTTCAACATCTTATTCTCGTAGGTTTCAAGCTAGATTGATTCTATGATCGACACCCACATGAACATATCACCATTCAACCATCATGCATATCCAAGAGCTCATTACAATCGCTTTGTCGTCTTTCCAAGACCCTGGGACAAGTCGACTTGGTTCTACCCTTACAAGGAATCCATCCATCCTTTCAACTCACCAAGATTTTGTACAGCTTCATTGCATGGAGGATCATTAAAGATTCTCTCATCTCTCGACATCACAAAAACATCAGGAATACTAGAGTTCTCCTGGGCCAAATACATAGACCAATCAAGAGGAGTTTTCCTGACCTCCGGCCTTTGTCGGTCTTCGCACCCTCAAGGGACAAGCTGCACTTGGTTCTACTCTCCAATCCATCCATACCTTGTAACTCACCAAGATTTTGTACTAGTTCATGCAGGATCATTAAAGATTCTCTCATCTCTCCTGATCCAAAATGAGGGCTAATCACTTAATACTTCGTGAGGTTCTCCTAAGCTGCCAAATACCCGGAGTAGACCCCAACTATTAAGAGGAGTTTTCCTTGAGGGCTCCTGTCCTTTTAGGTCACACCAGATTTCGCCATATAGGTTTAATTCATCATGTCACAAATCTCTCCATGAAGCTTTAATGTCCATCCAAATAATTTGAACAATCTCAAAAACATAAGAGCACCCCTTTCCGACTCCATCAGAAGCACAACGCATGGATGTCATACCCCATATCAAGGAGGAACTCAAAAAAAATACTCGGGAACACATCTCGTTAACCTCGATGGCTATTCGAGATGAAGAAAACATCAAGTGGTCACATCCACAAATAAATTCAAATCAAGAGAATATTGTCACTTCCATGAAGCTGGACATACTCTCATGCAAACAACTAAAGAAAATCGAACCATTCAACACGATATCTACGCCGATGAGGAATCATCGACTCAAATAAACATACATTCATGAATGACAATCATCACGACAACAAAATAATTATCAAACTTGGAAAATTGAAATAATCGCATGGCCAATATATCAATCAAGTTCTCGCCATCAAGAAAGAGCCGAGTTAAAGAAGTCTCTCGTGTTGATCACCATCACTTTTAAGGACTTGGACTTAGAAGAATCATGTTCCTCATTAAGATCACAAATCATCGGAGAGCAATATGCTATAATGTTAAGATATTTGATGACAACAACTCAAGAACAACTCAGAGCTCATCAACATGATATCTACGCCGATTTGTGAAGAATCAATCGACTCAAATAAACATACATTCAATTGGGGCAATCGGACAATCATCACGAAACAACAAAATAATTATCAAACAATTGGGAAAATTGAAATAATCGCATGAGGACCAATACTATCTAATCAAGTTCTCATTACCATCTCAAAGAGCCGAGTTAAAGAAGTCTCGTGTTGATCATTCCATCACTTTTAAGGACTTGGACTTAGAATCTATGTTCCTCATCATCCACTTGTCATCACAGGATCGGTGACCCATGCTATAATGTTAAGAGATTTTGATTGACAATGGGAGTTCGTTAATGTCTTATTTTACTCCACATTTTTTAGCATGCTTGGTTGGGAAAAGCTCCAACCCGCGGGACCATTGTAGGGTTTGATAATCGCCTCACGCAGTAGAGGGACAATCACCTTCCTGTTGTCCTTGGTGAATTTCTGACAAGTGACTCATTTAATCCAATTCATGGTCAAGTCGACGCGATATAACGCTATCTTTGGAAGGCCCCTCCAATCAATTTTCTGCAATCACTTCAAGATCTCATCTTAAGATGAAGTTTCAACCTCGTTGGAGTTGTATAAAATCAACAGTAAGCAATCATGTTACCTCAAACAAGCTCAACCACGCCTTACGTGACCTTCGATCAAGATTTTAATTTTCGAGATGAAGAAGTACCTGAAAAGCTTCTAGAAGACTTGCTCTTTGTATTATCGATGACCAACCACTACAAGTGCAAGTGGAATCCCTACTCTAAGAACAAAGGGAAAAATACATGACTTCTGAAATCAAGACATCTTCGCTTGGAGTCCGACGGATATGGGTCGACAAATGTGATCATGCACTCCTCAAGATTGATCCAACATTCAAACCGATCATTCAAAAGAAGCGAAGTTTTGACCGCCTCCAAGCTATTGAACAAGAAGTTAACAAGCTCTAAAAGCGGATTCATACGAGAGGTACATTACCCTACATGGCTAGCAAATGTTATCATGGTTAAGAAAACAAATAAATGGAGAATGTGTATTGATTACACGACCTTAACAAGGCTTACCCAAAAGATAATTTTCCTCTTCCTCGAATTGATCAATTGATGCTACGTCCGGACATCAAATGCTCGCTTTTTTGGATGCTTACTACAAACTAAATAAAAATGGACCCAACGGATGAAGAAGCTACAACATTTCAAACATATAAAGGTTTATACGCTACAAGTTATGCCGTTTGGGTTAAAAATACCGGTGCTACCTATCAAAGACTTATGAATAAGATTTTAAAGACATATTAGGTCGCACAATGGAGGTATATGTGGATAACATATTAGTGAAAAGCTTGGAAGAATCACAATATATTTTTTGACTTAGAAATATGCTTTAACCTTCTTCGATAACATGCGACTCAACCCCGAAAATGTGCTTTTGGGGTTACGAGAAAATTTCTGATTTATGGTAACCCAGGGGATATAGGCCAACCAGAAAATCAAAGCTCTCAAAGATATGACTCAAGAATATTAAGGAAGTTCAACGTTTGAATGGATGAATTGCTACGTTATCCCGCTTCTAGCTCGCCTGGGATATATACTTGCCATTCTTAAAATATTAAAGGGAGCTAAAAATAATAATTTCTGGATGATGAATGTAAGCAAAGAGTATTTAGCATCTCCACCCCTACTATCCAAGCCTATCAAGGAGAGATGCTATACTTATATCTCAGCTTCTTCCCACGCGATAAGCTCGCTTTTAGTAGAACAAAATGTGATACAACAACCAATTTACTATATTAGCAAAATTCTCGAGAAAGTTATCCACTGCGAAAAGGTGGCTCGCTTTAGTTTTCTCAAAAAATTCGCCCATACTTCCAAGCTCATACTATCGGCTTACACTCATTTACCATTAAGGGCCATCCTACACAAATCAAAAGCATCCGGGAGATTAATTAAATGGTCTAGAATTGGGGAGAATTTGATATAAATTTTCTACCTCCCGCTATAAAGTCTCAAGTACTGGACTTTATAGTGGAATCACCAACTCCAAGAGCAGCTACTTTTCGCCTCCCCTCAATGGACCCTCATGTTGATGGAGTTTCGTGAAATAATCGGTGAAGAGAATCTTACTTATTTCCCCACAAATACCTGAGTATGAACTTCGCCTAAAATTTCTACAACTAATAATATTCAATATGAGGCTCTCATCGGTTGAGACTCCATTGATCTGAAGCTCAAGACTTAGTAATCCACATTGACTCTCACGCTCCCAAGTTGAGGGAAACTTTAATACTCATAATCACCGGCACAATATCTCTACTTGGTAAAGTCTCTTGCCCATTTCAAGACACATCAAATCATTCACATACGAGAAGAAGAATAAGCCTCGCTAAGCTTGCTACATCCGCTACGAAAGATCTATTTAAGAGAAAACATGTTGAAGAAATATATTTTCTAGCATCCGTGGTCGTGGGTAATACAAACAATTAATAAGATAAATGAACATTCTGGATGGACCCCATCTTGTCTTTTCTACAAGAAGGAACCCTTCCCAAGACCCAACTTCGAACTCGCCTCCAAGACAAGTTTCAAACTTTACTATTATCGGAGATGAACTATACAAACGAGCTTTCGGACTGCACTCAAATGCCTCTCACCTTCAAAGGCCGACACACATTAAGAGAGGTTCACTGTGATATGTGGAGAACACCTAGAGGAAGGCTGCCCTTAAAATTATAAGGCAAGAGTTCTATTGGCCTACGATGAAACAAGATGCCTTGAGTTCACAAAATGTGCAAGTTGTCACACTCTAACCTCTCACATGCGATAGAGCTCTTATCCCTTCAAAGCGCGTGACCTTTTGCTCATGGAATTGATATCATGGGACCTTTTCGATAGGGCAACGAAAGTTTATCATTTTAGCCAACTACTTCAATAAATGGGTGGAAGCCAAACCACTCGCTAAAATCATGGAGGCAAATGCTAAATAATTTATTTGGAAAAATATAGTATGTCGATTCGGTCTTCCTACAAAGATCATCACCGACAATGAAACTAGAAAAAATCTTTACGCCTTTTGCAAAGATCTTCACATTCACCTGATACTACAGAAGACATCCTCAAACTAATGAAGCTACCAATGCGACTATACTCAAAGGACTAAAACACATTTTCTGAAGGTCGGAGGCATAGGGTTGATGAGCTTTCTAATGTTCTTTGGCTTACCGCACTACATCAAGCACTCGACCGGTAAAGACACCATATAACTTGTGTTTTGGCATGAAGCTATTATACCGTAGATATCGGGTTCCAAGTCCAAGAGTTCAATTATTCGATCATGATGGTAGAAAAACTCGAAGACTGGACCTACTCAAACTCGTGACATGGCCCAACTGACTACTTCCTATCACCAAAGGGTAGCTCATCACTTCAACAGAAAAGTAAAACCTCATCCCATATCTGGACTTGGTCCTACAAGTCTCAAGCTCGTGCAAAGGCCCTCAATGCAATAAACTCTCACCTCTTTGGGATGACCCATATGTAGTTATAGCTATGGTAAGCCAGAACATTCAAGCTCAAGGATCCGAAGAAAAACTCTACCTCAAACTTGGAACACCGAGAGAATCTCAAAATATTATCGAATTCCTACCGCATAATCATTGTAACTTTTATTTTATCTCATTTGTCGCTTTCATCTTCATGTACCCACTTAGTGGGATAAAGACTTGTTGTTGTTGTCATTTCCTTGAAACTCATATCCGTGTTAAAATCGCCTCTTAAGATCACGTCAACTTATCAAAGTAATGAATTTATAGCTTTTTTCTTACAAGCTTATTTCTTCTTCATTTAATCCTCCCACTTGAGAAATATACAACTCACGTTGTATCTCAATCGGGCATAATCAATCCCAAGGGGACTTGATCGACCTCTTCCATACAAGTAAGAAGTCAAGTAACACTTGATACCTAGATAGGTCAAAAGTCTGGACATCCCAACCTCTTCCATACGTTAACGTCATCAAGTAACACTTTGACATACCTGGATAAAAGGTCCGTGGACATCACGGACCTCTTCCATACATGTTAACGCCATCAAGTAACACTTTGACAAACAACCTCGACATCAAAATCTTCGTGGATTCAATTCAACCTCATCCGTATAAGATCGCCAAATAAAACAAGAGCGTATCATCTAAAAAAAATTCATTGACAACATTAACATGATGATATAAAAAAGAATCAAGATTCGATACACACTAATAACAATACATAAATAAAAAAAAAGGCATCCTCAAGTGATACTACATGATATCAACGCCCTCCTCACCACTAGAGATGCTCCTCGACTCACTCTCACTCCTTCATCTCCGAATGATGAAGAATCTTCTATACTTCGGGAGATAGATCCTCAATACTACCCCGGCCTTGTGATGTACTAAGTGATTCCTTTAGGAACCCTGGATGAAACCCTCCTCTAAACATTGGTGCTCCAAGTCCTTCACTTCAACATCAAGAATATGATTACGAAGCTTCTGGACATGGTCTTCGATTGTACGATAAGCGGGAGCTCTTAAAGTCTTCCACGCCTTCAAGGAGATTTCATTTGCTTCCTTTACATTATATGCTCCTTCTAAAGACGACATCTTGTAATGCTTTTCTCCCTCGAGAGCTTCTTCTCTACTAGTTTGAGTCTTTTCTCTTTCTCAAGTCTTTCACCTCAATCACTCATCACGAGCGCTCCACCTCCTAACACCGGAGAGAAAGAGAAGTCGACATGTTCGCTAGCTCTTATGCACCTCAATTGATCCTCCAAAGTCGCCACTTCTTTGGCCTTAACACTCATCTTTCGCTCATCTCACTGAGATATTTTACCTTCACAAATTCAAGATTGTTCCACTCATCTAAAGCGACACCCAAATGAGCCATCCGCCCTAATGTTTGAGTTACCTATATATAAAAAAATCATCACAAATATTACACAAAGGAAAAGAAGAAAAGGAAAAAGACAACGTACCAATTCATCTCCGCCGTTGACGCCCAAAGGTATATGTGATTTAACACCTCTTCGTGAACATGTTTGAGAAACGAACTCCCATAATGAGTTAAAACAACTAAATTCTCGAGGCTAACCGGGGCTAACATCTTCTAATCCGACGTAGTCACTTCAACACATGTCTTCTTTTTCTAAAAGATGAAACATTGCTACCATCGTGATCCCATAACGCTTCTTGAGAGAACCATATGAGTATGAAGAGACCTTTCATCACTTTTACTTGACCTCTTCAGTGAAAAGAGCATGAGATCTTCCCGCCCAGATGGAAAGGCCAACCTTGAACATTCTATCTTCAACTATATATTTGTCAATGTGACGTAACTCATGTTACAAGCTTCCTACATCGTGAATATTAAGAGTAGATCTCATTCTCGCCATCGAAGTGGATCTAGAAGGTCATTCAATCTTCCCATCTCTGAAGGCCCCACTATTTTTCACAAAAAAGAATCCAGACCAATTTTGAGGATGGATCCGCTAAAATTCTATCCAATTTTATAGTCCATAAGAAACACGCCCCGAAAGCATCACATGTGAATCTACACATTCGACACAAGTATTTGATGTTCAAAGTAACACCACGCCTCTAAAGAAGATAGTCAAACCCAACGATGACCACTAAAGCTCGAAATGAAAATTGTGACAAAAGCTACACCACATATTTTGAAGATCTCAATCAACTTCGGGAGCCAAAGGGAACCGCGGTCCGCCTGAAAGAATCATCTCGAAGCAGTAAAGTATCTGAGGTGAGCAGACTCGATCGGACTTTTGGCAACAATGGTCACCAACTCATTAGGAAGTAAAATTTTACGGAACACCATTAAACTATCGATGTGTGTGGATGGTATATCTTCTATAGCATATGAGTTTTCTTACGGTCATCAATACATAATAAATAAAGAGGAAGAAATAACAAAATCGAGAATTTTGTGAAGCAACTCACTCACCAATACTTGGTATCCTCTTTTGACTCTCTGCTTGATAGCTTAGGATAAAATTTTTTCTCTACGATCGACAAAAGGATACACATACATATAAGAACAAAATAGAGAGAGAGAGAGAAGTTATCCTCCTCCGATGCTCAAATTACATCAAACTTTGTGAGTTGTTTGAGCGATAGTTCTAACTAACGCCGTCTTGGCGGTCATCAACTTGAACCATCCATTGAAGTTGTAAGAAATCCAATTTCCTACAAGAAAAGTAGGAACCGCGGGCCTTCGCCTCACAGACGGTGAGTACAATTGGCGTCTCTTTAGTGAAAATTGTGAGACGTATGTATCACGAGCCTTGATCGCCTAACCCAGACGGTCGAGTACGGTTGACGCCTCTTTCAAGTGAAAGCGTAGACGGCGTATGTCTCGAGCCTTGATGCCTCAAACCGGACGGTCCGGCGAGTGCAGTTGGCCTCTTTCGAGGGAAAATTGTAACCGATGATGTCTGCGCCGAGCCTCCAAACCCGGCGACGAGTGATTGGCCTCTTTCGAAAACTATAGACATGATGTATGTCGCGCGATGCAGAACCCGGACGATCAAAGTCTGATTAGCCTCTCGATGGAAAGCGTAGACGCGTATGTGACAGATCACCTCAGAACAACAACCTTTAAGAATAAGAACAGAGCATAGGAGGAGTGTGCCTTCTCCAGCAGCCTAGGGGTTTTATAAACCCTTGTAGGAACAAATCGTCAAAACAAAATCGCGAAAATCGCCGTTTCCTCCCGGTAGCGCGCATCCGTCTGTGACGCGCCATCTTGTGACTGCGCACCGATCACCTTCAGCGTGTCACGTCCACGCGCTAAAGAAGTGGCGTGCAGCGGCCGCCTCGTGACCGTGGCGTGCGCACCGTAGACCTCTGGCCGACCACTGCGTTCGCGACCCGGCCGTTCTGGTCGCTGACCGTCGACCAGCTCCGGCCTCGAACCAGATCCGTAGCGTCGCGGTAGGCCTATCCGTAACTTCAGCGACCGCCCCACGCCACGGCCGTAGCGCCAGGCGTCGTCATCTCGTTAGTGCCCTGTCCATAACCCAAATATTGCATCTGCGCGTATGCAGCGCCGCGTCGCGATCTTGGTTCATAATCGCTAAGAGAAACTGTTCTCTCTCAAAATGTATGGTAATGGACCGCAAATTTCATTGAAGAATCTGTTATTTTCAAATAATTGGCATATATTTTTTGGATGATTGATATAATGTCATCCAAATATAGAGACGGCGATATGACAAAATTTTTAGTTGAAGACGAATCTTGATGTTAGAAAGTGATCGAAGATGAAATTGATGGATCAAGCTCTTAAAATATCATTAGAAACTTTGATATATCGGTTAAATCCCAAATAACTCCCAAATATGGATTGTTTATAGTCAAATCGGCGTCTCGGCGAAGCGGATCCAACAAGCCCAAGATCTTACAATTCTACATTTGAGCATTCAAATACTTAAAATACATCAAATGATCAAAGAAATCATTTTGGTGTCCGATGAAGTCGCGGTGGCTGGATGTTGCATGTATTCTGAGAGCGTCGCTCTCCCGTCATAAATAGCGCCATTCTCTTATGGGGAGCCCAAGCAGAGAGGAGATAACCCAAAAACTTGAAGATCCTCTAAGCAATCATACCACTCGGCGGTGCGTCGACCAGCCGTCGCCGTGATCGCCGCGTCGTCAACTTCGCCGTCTCCATCATGGCTGCCTTATCGTCGGTCGCATTCTCGTTGTTCATCATCATTTCTTCTGCGTATTTGACTACATAATCTGTTCCTTTCTCATATACAATTATGTAATCCGTTATCGAGATTTTACTCTGAAATGGATACATAGTATAAACTTTTCTTGGGCTCCAGTAATTTTCTCTCTTTTTGAAATTTACGGGTTTTCTTTTCTTTAAATACATTAATAGCTTTTCTGACAAAGTTAAAGGTAAACTTTCTCTCAGTGATTTTCTAAGACGCAAACACTAGAAAGCCTTTGAAAATGCTCAAGAAATATTATGTGAGAATGAAAAGAAAATTGCTCTATTTAAACTGAGAATTACACTTTATTTTAGAAATATTATGACTTAAAATCTTTACATTTTTAAATGGCATTCAACTAAATTATCCATCTCTTTGAATAATATATTTATTTTATATAAAATTACAATAAAATAGCATCAAAACATTATCAAAGAAAACATATCATCAAACTAAGGTTTATGGGAACTAACAAGTATGCTCTGTTCCAAGAGTCCAGGAAATATAAAATCCTTCCTTGCTTGCAACATCCTGAATATCAATTATTAAAGGGAGATTTACATGCATACCACACTTTTTTTATATTTACATATCTAACACCTAAATTTTAATATTTATATTAATAATACTTAAATATTTAACATCACATCAAAATATCATTATTATTAATTTTTTTAAAGTAAAATACACATTTTCATATATAAAAGGTGTAATATACATAAATATTAAATATGTAAATGTATAAAAAAAAAGCATGTATATATATATATATATATATATATATATATATATATATATATATATATATATATATATATATATATATATATATGTAAATTTCTCATTCTTAAATAACCACAAATAATAGAATAAGAAAAACAGGCAGACATTTTCATTTCCATTTATCTCAAATACAAAACATACATTTTCATTTATACAGCCAAATAAAATATCTACAAACTCTCTCAGCTTTCAAACACTGCCTCAAAAGAACAATACTACCAAAACACAGGTTAATAACTCACTAAAATCCCAATCCAACAATAACTATTATCTCCCCAGATCTACATCAGATTAACAAAATCTGTGAGAAAAACTGAACTAAAACTGTACATTGATCTTAAAAAAAAAAAAAAAAAAAAAAAAGGTTGCTGCTTTGAATGTGAAGAAAAGATAAATATCTAAGCTTTATTGCAGAAGTTGAATGAAAGAATGGGAATGAGGCTAAAGGTTCTACTTGCAGTAATTTGAGTGCCAGAGAGAGAAGCAATTCTGATAAATTAAATGAAAAAGGTGATGGCAGCTTACTTCAGGTGGTAACAGCAGAAAGAATGGATCAGAAAGGCTTATTAAGTTACCAGCAAGAAATCATCTTAAGATGCTCGCAGAGAGTCGTAAGGAGAACTATGGATCAACAAATGGTTGAAGTTGGACGCGAGGAGAGCGAGCAATGGAACTGAATCACTTTGATGGAGTTGTTTCACCTTGGAGTTCTCGTCGAACCAGTTTTAGAATCTCCATGACCTGAGATTGAAAGAAAGTGATGGCTCAGAACAGAGCATACAGCATATATAGTATCCAAATAGCTATGGAGATAAAAGTGTGGCGCAGCATCTTTGGAGCACAAGCACCAAGCAGGACAATATTTTAGCATAAAACATAAGCAGGATATGCTAAAATAATGCAATGTAACAAACGAAGAAGGTATTAGGATAAGTGAAATAATTGATGTTTGAAAGAGAGATCAAGTAGCAGTAGTATATAATAATCTTGACAGTGAGTTAGAAGTCATGCAAAGCTATCTAGTTAGCATACTCAGCCTAAAGAGCAATGATCGTAAGTCCCCAAAATCACCAAGGAATTACATAATAAAATCACAACCAAAGTAAAATAATATGCTTAGTCCTACAGGAGAAAACAACAGAGAGAACAAAGAAGCTGAAATGAACTTACCCCAGGATAGTGTTGCAACACTGGTGAGTAATGATCAAGTGCTACATACACCCAAGAACAGACAAGAGAGCATCTACCTCATCACCAAGCAGATCAACCTAAGATCAATAAAAGCCATAAGAATAAAGAGGAAAATCAGTTCCTAACATTATTAGATTAAAATAATTGTGAAAATGTGCTCCCTCTAGTAGTAGTTACAATCAAGAAAAATACGAGATTTCAAAGATCAAAGCGAACATAGAAAATTTTGAAATATTTAGAACAAAATGGCATGCTTTTACTGCGTATGGAAATGGTTAATGATGACGAGACTTTGAAAATTTTAAATCGATTTTAGCATTGAAATGTAAAACACATTCCTACACTCATGTCATAAATTCACATGTCATGGTTGTCAAGGAAAGCTGTAATTCAAAGATCTTTTATTGAATGGAGTGGGAAGGGTTTGAAGGTGCATGAAAAACCTTAATCAGAACCCATTAAAATCAACTATGATGCAACAGGAAGGCATCGTTCTCAGTCAACCTTATATTTATAACGAGAATTGAAACATACAATACTACAGTGGATGGAGTAAAGAAACGCAAATGAATTTTACCTCTGCCTCGGCTTTCAGCAGGTCTGAATTTCTAATTTCAAACATCCTCTTGTACCAAAAACCCTTCTTTAGCAGTAGATTTACATGTTGCTTCAGTGAATTGCATTGATTGTTCAAGAATCTTAACCTGACCATAAAACAATAGGAATTTCTAAATAACAGATAGCAAATGAAAACCATCTTAACTAAGATGAAACATTCGACAAGCTATATATACAAAATTAACCGGAAAGCTGCCCTCAGTATCTTAAAAAATTGGATGTCAGAGTCAAATTATAGGACTTAATTGAAACTTTCAACTTCCTTCAGGGGCAAGTGCATGTGATCAGAATGAGATGAAGATCAGCACCAAGTAGAAGCTGCTAGCAAATTAAAAAAAAACCAGTTGAAAAGAAATTTCATAGGCTCATGATTATTCTATCATTAGATGGCCCATCAATTGTGGTAACTCAGTAAAACTTTCACAGAAAAGTGTGCCACTTACTTTCTTGAACAGGTGATACTGCTCTGGGAAGTCAATGTAATTTAGTTAAATTTTTTTAAAAGGAGGTTATTTCTTACTAAAACTCTGGCAGAGATAGAAGTCAACGACACAGTACACTATCTAGCAACTTATTTATCACATTTAATGCGCAATATATTGGAGGTTAACAAAATTACTAGACATGCAAGAAGATGATACATGGATAGAAAAATAAAAGTTCTAACAAAGTAAAGGCGTAATAATAAGATCCAAAATCCTAAATGAGCATTTTGAGCTGCTCAATTACTCGAATAAAGAATAAAAGAAAAGGAGATAAAAAGGGGCAGATTCATTATTCTTCATGCACATACTACCCAATTGAAGTATTTATGGACTTACAAGACTATCACACGAGCTAATCACTCTCACTAATTAAACCCATTTAGTGATTAAATTAACTATAAGTGGATTCATATCATTACTATGCCACTCACAATGACCTTGTCCTCAACGAAAGACTTCTAAGTCCATCTAATGGAGACTGTGGCCATCCATTCAACCACAATTTCTCAAGCGGTTCAAGTTTATGTGCTAGAACAGTAAGGGTGTCATCAAAAAATGTTCACTGATTGGTACTTGAGATTCTTGAGTTCCTCCCTTGATGACCATGAATTGAAACTATGTCCTTTTTTGGCTCAAAATGTACAATTTGTGGAGGATGTGGGCAGCTCAAGAACTCAATATCATAATGCAACCAATTCAAGCTTGCCCGTACAAGATCTTAAATCAGTAACATGATGGGTTAGATCTTAACTAGCTAGATTTTAGCAGGCAGATGTTGTTAAAGGGAACAATGGAGTGGTAACAAAGCAAAGCAAGCTCAAAACAATTGTGATAGTAATTGATGGAGACAGCACAATCAAATCTTGAGCATGGAAAGAAAAATAGGGATAAACACATCTCAGTGGACTTAGCAAAAATTGGTGAAAGCAAGCCATGATGCAAATTTGGATTGTCATAGCTAGGAGTGTGCATTATTTGGTTTTACGAAAAAAATCAAACCGAACCAAAATTTTTGAGTAATTTTTGGTTCGGTTTTGAACTTAGTAATTTGGATTTTAATTTTAATTAATGAAAACTTTGATTTTGATTTTGGATCGGTTTGTTAAATAAAATTTTGGATGGAACCAAATAAACCGAATTTATTCATTAATTGATAAATTTTTTCCAGCCATCATAAAAATTTAAATATTTTTAATGGATGAAAGTAATTAATTGCTTTTCTTATTTTATATATATATATATATATATATATATATATATATATAGTTTTACTTATTACTTATTCATTATACAAAAAATTACATAATGAATATAAATTTCACAAATAGTTTTTAAATATAGTAAACTGATTTATCCAAAACAAAACAAAATAACCGAACCAAATTGCTATTTGGTTTGTTTGTTTTTATTCTGCATTTGGTCAGTTTGGTCCAAGTTTTTGGGAATCTAAAATCAATTGGTTTTAAAATTCATCATCCAAACCATCCAAACAAACCAAATGCACACCCCTAGTCACTACACAAAAAAAAGTGTGAGATCTTTAACAGAGTTGGAATCAAAATCTAAAACATGAAATTATTAGTGTATCACTGAATCAGCAAGTTCACCAGTTCTTAGCAACAAAATCTAGAAAATGCTAGCAAAGATCATCAAGTGCAACTAGGATCAAAAAAACCTCATAAGGCAGTAAGAGACAACTAAGGAACACAGAGGGATTCTTGAGGAGACTAGGTCTATGATTTTGGGCCACAAGAATTAAAAATTAGGTAATTCTGGATGAGAAAAATTACAAATTCATGATTCCGGTGTGGAATTTGATTGAGGCAATGACATTGTGGTAAAATCAACAACAAAATCTTGTGAATATTGAGCAAGGGGTAATGAGTTCTTGAACAAAGATGAGTAGAGGAGATGATGCAACAGGAGTACTAATGATACGATCAAAGATCATAAATAAGCCTTCAAGCTGTTTAATCACTCCCAAAAAAAAAGAAAGAAAATAAACAGAAACACATTTATTATTCTTCATGCAGTCATACCTCAATACTAACTCCCCAATCAAAGTATTTATAGACTTACAAGATTAACACACTAGTTAATCACTATCATATTTTAACAAGAAGCTATTTCACAATGGTCTAATATGATTTCTCGACTATCTTTTCTAACTTTTGCCATATATCCTTCTTAACCTCTCATTTTTATCTCACTTAACTTAGATATCATTGTCTTCTTTATTGTCCCTAGTAATCCATATAGTATATAAATTCTAATAACAAATAAATAAATTTTCCTTTTGAGTTTCCATGACTTTCTCTTTTCCATTATGCTCCTCAGGTGTTTCACTATTTAACCATCCAAAATTAGCTCTAAAATTTATATGCTCAACTATATCATCATTTTTTTGTATACAATAACAACAATAAGCTTTATCCATAGCGTGGAGTCGGCATGAATCAATTTTTCTCCATTGTGTCTTGCAATATCAACACACTTTAGTATGATAAATAAAAAATACATAAACTTATAACATCTAAGTATGAATTGGTCTTTCGACAAAATTGTTGGATGATTATCAATTTCATACAAATTAAATTTGCATGATATATACTTATTCTACTAATCCTAGGCCCCTAATTTGTCTATAAATTTCCTCTATTAATTTATATTTTAACTTATTTTGATGAAGGTTTTGATCCAACTCAAGAATAAGATACTAAAGGAAGATAAAAAGAGAATCAAGGATTTATTGTGGTTAAACGAAGGCCTCCCTGAGTGTTACATAATCACAATATTTTTATATCATTTTACATTTTAGTATAAGCCTCATTCAATCCTTTTATTATCATATTTATTTTCATCTTGTATAGTTATTTCTTTTTTATTTTAATGTGTTTGTGTTAAAGATATAAGTATGAAAAAAAGAATAATTATATGTATGTTAGGATAAAATTATCACCATCTTGAATGGGTATCATGCACTCTTACTTAAATTAACATCATAATGGGAATAATGAATATTTGGAGCAAGCTAGAATCAATTATGAAGGTGAGAGTATGATGAGTCAGCTTCTTCCAGAATATCTAAAGTAGTCTTGAGGTAGTTTTTCTTAAAATTTTACAGTGGTCTAAATGTAGTCTTAATATAGTTTCCTAAAATAATTAGAGTGAATATGAAGTAACATCTCACAAAAGAATCTTAATGTAAGTAGATGAAAGATATAAAAGTTAACATTTCATTTCATATGATTATGTGAATCTTCATCATTATGGCTTTTCATGTACAAATGTAACTTTCTATATTCCTATGACTTTTCACATTATTAATGATATGCAACTTATAAATAGTCATGAAATTCTATGATATAAGGCATCATATTTGAATACAAAATAAAATTACTCTTTTTCAACTTAGTTCGTTGGCTAGTTTGAATTATCTTCCTGGAGTGAAATCTTTTCTTTGATGAGAAAAGTAATGGATATCTTGTTACTTATATTATTACTTTTGTTATTGTTGCTTCTTTGTTTTATTATTTCTTTTACCCAATCTCTATCCCATATTCTCATTAAGTGTTATAACGCTTCTCTCTAAGTCCCAACATTTGTCTTCCCTTGATCTTCTCAAGTTAAGCAAACTAATTAAAATCTATATTAATCCAACCAACTTGTTTTTCTTTAACTTCACAAATCAAAACCTCCGCATCACAACATCAAACAACACTTGCCCGTTTTCTAACATCCAATGTGATCCATAGAATGCCTACACCCTATAAGCCGTTGTTATGCTTTAAAATCAATTATCTAAAATTAGCCAAAGCCACTTTAAGAGCACTTGCTCTTAGAAGAATGTTGCAAACTTCAATGATTCCATCAATTTCATTTGATAAGATTCAGTAAATATATTTTTGCATCTCTTTAATCATTATTTGTCAACAGTGCATTAGACCTCATCCAAATATTTCTCCTCAAAATTTTTCTTTCCTTTCTCCAACCATTAACAACTTAGTAGCATTAATAGAGAAAATGAGAACCTTACAAAAAATGAGCCAAAAGTCAATCAACTACAAGGAAAACACACCTTTTTTGGCTAACATATCAATTAATGTAAACTTTCTCATAATAATATAGAATTAAATTTTGAATCACTTAAAAGGACATATAAATCACATAAAAGAATCCTTCATCATTTAAAAGAATTTCTTAAAAGATTTTATTGAAAAAGAGCTCATCCTAAACTCATAGCTTGGAAGGCAATGAAACTCCCCTTGTCATCCCCACTTCCATTATATCTTTAATTTATAATCTTATCACTCAAGGTCTCATGGTACTATTCACACTATACTGATTATCGATATTTATAAAAACTTTCTTGTTGACTACCTTCCAAGAGACAATATTATCTTTTTTAAGATTAAGCTTACCTCACTATTTGTCTATCCTCCTAAGCTTTCAACTTTGAAGAAGAGTTCTTTTAAGTGAAATTTTTCAACACAAAATGATACATGAAAGGGAAAAAGGAAATGGCCTCCTTTAAATTGTTGCATAATCAAAATATCTTTAAATTCCCTATATTTTCTTACAGTTCTCATATAAACTATTTATTTTCATATTTATTTTTGTGGTCATATTATTTTTGTTTCATATTATGTGTTCAAGTTAAAGTTGTAAGTGTGAGAAAAAAAATAATGGTTGTATGCATGTTGGCACAAATTCATCGCCATTCCTGGAACTGTGCACTGTTTCTTGGGTGGGCCTCTAATGGGTAAAATAGACATTTGGAGCAAGCTAGAGCTAGCCATGAAAGTGAGAGCATGATTAGATAGCTTCTTTAAGAAGATTTAGAGTGGTCTTAATGTAAACTCGCTTTCAAGATTTAGAGTCTTTTCATGTAGTATCTCCTTAAACATTTGAATTGAACATGAAATAAATTCATGAAAACTCTTAATATATGAAGACAAAAAGTTGAAAAAAGCTAAGAATTTCATTTCATATAATTATCTAAATCTTTATGATTAAAACTTTTATGTTACTCATGTGAGTTCAATATCTCTATGGCTTTTCACAAGCTAGTTAGCTAAACAGCTAGCTTGACTATCTCTTCCTTTGGTAAGGCTGAGACTAATATCCTTCATTAATGAGAAAGTGAAAATTATTTATTACTTCTGTTTTACTTATGTTTGTCATTTTTTTATTAGGAGATTTACATACATACCACACAATTCTTATTTATTTACATATCTAACATCTAAAATTAGATATTTACTTATCTAACACTTTACTATGCTTAAAAGATGCATTTTACTTTTAAAAAGTAAGTGATGATGGTATTTTTAATGTGATATTGAAGATTGATATTATATATGTAAAATTGAAGTTTAGGTGTTAGATATGTAAATACATAAGATTATGTGATATGTATGTAAATCCCCTTTTATATTTTATTAGTTTTCTTCTACTCATTCTCTTCCCCATATTCTTCATAAGTTAATTGGACCTTCTTTCTCAATTCCAACACTTTTCTCCTCGTGTTCTTCTCAAATCAAGCGAACTAGTCAATATCTATCTCAATCCAACTAGCTACCTTGCTTCAATTTCATACAAAAAAACTTTCACATCACAACCCCAATTTACTTTGGCATTTTGTAACATCTTAAGTTATCTTTACAATACTTACACTCATTATATCTTCCTCCATAAATCCTTTTAAGCTTTACATAAAATTAATCACCTAAAATTAGCCATCCAAACATCCGTTTGCCCATGAGGAGACCGACCCAAGAAGCGTGCATGATTCCCATGCAAATTGGTAAAATTTGTCCCAACATATAGACAATTTTTTTTTCTTTTCCATGCTTTCATATGTAATAATGCAAAAAGCAAAAGAAAGAGATAATATGAATGTGAAAATAAAAGGATTATATGATGACTATATGACAATAATAATAATAATAATAATAATAATAATAATAATAATAATAATAATATATGAAAGATATTCTAATCATGCCATACCAGTAGAGGAGGCCATCCATTTATCCATACTAATATCTTTCATTCTTCCTTATCTTACAATAATCATTCATTCTTGTGTTGCATCAATTCCTCCTAATAAAACTACGCAATTATAAAAAAAAAAAACACTAAAGGCACCTTGTTGTGGATCCTTTGTAAGCATCTCCATAATCATTACAAAAAATATGCTTTAATCATTCATGTAATCTTATTGTGACTAAGCGCACTTTGGTTATTCCACATCTCCTAATGCCAGGCAAAGTTTTGTCATGCATGGCTCCAATAAGTTTATCATACTTTGACAAATCCTTTTGTTCTCAATGGACTCAAAAATATTTTTTACTACTTAATTAGAACTAATCCCAAGATAAATAAAAATTATATGATATAATCTCCCATAATATTATTGTTTGACTAATAAGTATAGCACCATAATAGTTATCATAAACCTAAATACTCTCTTTGTTCTCAAATATTATTACTAAAATTCTTCTTAATTTCATACAACATCCTCTTAATATTTTATATCTCATTGAAAAGAATTGTTGTCCTAAGCACTCCAATATCATTAATCTCTCAATCTCCGTATCTCATATCAACTTCAAGCTAGATCTTTATGCAATTTCTTTATAGGTAACTTAGCTTCAAATTTTTTTATTACCTATAATATACTTTATAAATTCACTCATTATGCTCTTCTAAAAGTTTTACCTTAAAAGTTTCACTTAATAATTTGTCAAAATAACATTACCAATCGTAAACAAAAGTGACCTATGCTAATAATATGATAAACCAATTTATCATCAATAAGTATACAAAAACTAAAGCCTGATAGAATAAATTAACCAAATCATAACTATAACTTTCCATTGCCACAGGAGAAATATGGAAATCCTAAACAAAGAACTCCGCAACTGACAGCATGTATTCAAATATCTCTAAGATCTATTCCTTGACATATTATCATAGATAACTACTTGAACTTAAAATAGCAAGCGATCAGTTACTGCATTGGATATTAAACATATTTGTGTATGATTAAATATCTAAACAAATTGCAGATGAAAATGAAAACCAGTGCCAATAACAGAGTCTTAAATAACACATAAAAAACCTATGTTATATAAGTGCACAGAGAAAAAAAACAAACCTTGATTCATTTCTTTTAACAGTCTCCACCAACTTGCTTTCAAAGTCTAAGGATACTTCCGATAATTTCTTCCATGTCCTCACCAACACTTCTTGATTATTTCCATCTATAATTGAATATGGTAATTTATTTTCCCTCTCATCAATAATGCCATTGAGAATAGTCTTCTGCCTTTCTGCTTCCTCCAAAGAACTGGAAGCAGTAGCTAACTTTGATTCAGATTATCTATCTCCTGCTCATACAGATGAAGTTGTTGTAGAGCTTCATCAAACTGACTCCTCATGAAATCTGAATGAATCTTGTTTTCAGAAATGATGCCTTTGCTTGCTTACTTGATCTCTAAGCATATTGAGCTCCTGGTTAACCACATCGGCTTCCTTCTTTTGTTGCATTATGGTAGACCCGCTTCAAACACAACTCTCTCCTTCTCGCTAATCAAAGCAGATAAGGAGGTCCTTTCCTGCTTTAGTTTGTTGTTTGCTTCAATTTCAGAGCGTAATACCAATTCCTTTTCTGAAAGTACTGATTCAAGAGAAGCCCATACTTCCTGATGCTTGTGCGTAATAGCATTTATCATGAACATTTCATTTCTAGTATATTCTTTAACAAAACTGAGTAGAGATCATGGATCAGATTAGTCTCCATCTCAGAATCCTCTAGAACTTCATTCAAAATTATAGCATCTATTTCTTCTTTGACAGCAACTTCTGTCTTCAACACTTCAAGGTCCCCTGTCAGTTTTGATCTGTTCCGATAAGTTTTGGTTTACTGATGTAGCAAGCAATATGTGGCCTGTAGCATCTGTGACCTGTGCTGATAGACACTCAACCTCTTTCCTCTTTCCTACAAGTAAGCCTTGTAGCCTTTGATTTTCAATGAACATGGAATAAATTTTATTCTTCAAACTACGAACTTCGTCCCAATCATCATTAACAACAGGAAGCATCTCCTTCTTCAATAGGATATCATCCAAATTTAAGATAATTCAGGACATTTTTCTTCAAATGTTCAAGCTCCTTATCTTTCTTCAAAGCAATGAACCCTTTTCCTTGAGGAACTCCCTTTTCAGCCTGAACAACTCATCTGTTTTCTCTTCCATAGCTTTGTCATGTTGCCTCCTTTTTGTCATTTCGATTTTATAATAAGCTAGATCTTCCTTGACAGGTGCTTTAAGTGAGGAAAGTCGGCAATTTCCAACACAGGTTTACCAAACTCTGTTGGTTCCTGCATCATACTACCACCATTTTCCCCAGTATGTGATACAAAAGATGAATGATTATTTCCCAAAGCCTTAACCTGAAATTGATCCTTCCACCTTATATTACTTAGTTCTTCTAAACTTTCACTGCTGCTATGAGAGAGCAGAAGACATTGATCCGAGTTCAATAAAGACTTTGAAATAGCATCAAGATCTTCACGTACTGAAGAAAGTTCACTGACCTTCTGCTGATAATTTGTGCTTAGAGCATTGATCAGTTTTCTCTGTTCCAAAATCTTAGTTTCACACTCCTCCTGAATATCTCTTACAAAATTCTGTACAAGAATAGCATTAATTTCTTCATGCAACTCATGCTCCCAATGCTGTTCCATGATTGAAAGTTTCAAAGAGCTAAAACATTATTGATTTCATCAAAAAAACCAACTAGCATTATTCTTAAGTACTCAATTCTTTCACCAAGTAAGTGCAATTTCTCGTCCGTTCTTGCTTTTAAAAAAAATTTGTTCGCCACTTTATTTACAGAGCAAACATTATTTGAACCAAAAGAGCTTGAATTTCTCACACAATTAAAGTCCTCCTTAAGCCTCTGAACCTGATTTTCAACAGCAATCTTTATTCTACCCAAATGTTCTGGGTAAACCCATTCAGCCCTCTTAGCTAGATAGTTCTGACCTGGTGATGATTTGGCCCATTATAATATCAAGCATCAACTTGAATGTTCCGATACCATGTTCGATGGCTCCAAACTCTCAATGGCAGTAGCGATGTAATTAGATGCTTGCAACTTCTCCTTCAAGCAAGCTATCTCTGCTTCCTTTAAAGCAACTTTCTCAGCACTTTCCTCAACCACAGCACTCACAATCCCCTTAATGACTGAGTCGGTCACCAACCTTGA
This sequence comes from Cymbidium sinense, assembly GCA_021442155.1. Taxonomy (NCBI): domain Eukaryota; kingdom Viridiplantae; phylum Streptophyta; class Magnoliopsida; order Asparagales; family Orchidaceae; genus Cymbidium; species Cymbidium sinense. Next base: position 76,493,976 of record CM038222.1, on the reverse strand, counting down.
TACCAGAGGCGATCATTAATCTCATCCACATAGTTGTCAAAATCATCAAGCAGAAACTTCTCGTAATGTGCTGATTCATTCCCAATAGTATCTGTCTCATTAAAATTGATGCCAGCCATCATGTTCTCCTCAGCCGCAGAACCAAACTCCTCATCCAAGAGGGAGTGCTTATTCCACACTAGCTCCTGCAGTATCAATAAAAAGTTAAAGTTTTCCTCAATTAACAAAGAAAACAACAATATGCATGGTTGTTTGGTTCATCTCTCTGTGTGTGTGTTCAAAAATTATTTTGTAAATGACAATTAACTCCATTTTCAACGGCATTTAGATGCCAGCAAAATCTATTTATGTCTAGAAGATAAGTTATTTGATGGAACAACAAAAAAAAATCAGCAGTCTTATTTAAGTAAAATAACATTGAACCAAATGTATTGCATTTAATATATACCATTTCTATTTGAATGATACTAGTATCTAAATAATGCTGTTATAAAGATAACATTGAGCCGAAAAAAAACAAAAAAATCAAGTATAATAAATGAGCATCAGAGAGCCTATAACTTCTAGCTCCATAAAGCTCTGACATGGTTAATCACAGTTGAATAATCATTACCTAATAATACCGGTTTCTTAACTGAACTGTGGCAAAAAAACCATACAGGTTTCCTATGCTTAAATTAATAAAATTTTCAAAAAAATAAAACTAGGGAGAGCGACTGAAGTAATTCCAAATTCATACAAAAAACAAATTAGCCCGCCCCAACGACCAATTTCAAACGAAATTAAAGCCATGGAGCAAACTCTACAACATTATCAAAAATTAAAACCCTAACTAAAAAAACACAAAATCAAAACTCACATGCTACATATACTTCACCGATTAATCAACCACCCCACATAACAAGCTCTGCAGACCAAAATCACAATCCAAATCACTTCATCACCTCACCACTCCCATATACCCTAACCAGCTGAGTCAACAATTCAATCAAATCATACCAATCGAATAACTCACCTGCTCGATCCGCTCCATTACAAATTTCCCGCCAAATTCGCCTGAAAATTTCCCGCCGGAGAAAAAAACAACCTTTCACGAATGCAAAACCGTTCTTTCCTGCGCAGCGTCTTCGATGTCTAATGAAAAGGAGCGACCTTTCGCCCCCACCTTTCGCCTTTCAGCATCCCTCTCCTCTGTGTCAGACTTTTCTAGGGCTAGACAGAGATAAAACCCTTCCGTTAAACCGCGCGTCAACAAGAGAAATAGTCGAGGAGAAAAAATGTGTGGACTGAGAAAGAGAGGAGAGCTGAAAAGTCCAAAAGCGCCTTTGGATCGGGCGTTGTTTTGGTCTTTGGTCGCATAATTTACGATGTTGCCATTGGAAAAATGGTCAACGGCTGAACAAATTTTGCTTGGGATGCTGGGCATGGATCCAGTCCGGCCCGACAAAGAAAATATTATTTTTTAATTTTTTAGGCTGTATTGTATAAAACTCCATATGATTTATAAAAGTAATAATATTATTATTGTCTAATGGAGTAAACAAATTAAATATTTTAATTTTATATGATGATCTATTAACACATAGACAATAGAAAAATATCAAAATTTATTTGAAAATACTAAAAAAAGAAAAATATATATAATATATTTTATAAAAATTAGTCAATAATAATCTAAAAAAATAAACTTACAATAATTATATTGTGATGATTCGACTAGAATAATCTCGGTGATTCCTATTGATGTTGGTCAACTTAAAATTCTCAACTTTTTTTTAAATTTTATTTTATTTTATTTTTTATTTTTACTTAAAGTTCTCAACTTAACTCTTAGCTCATTTACCTAATAGGATCCTATCTTTAAAGTTGTAAGAATGATATTTTAATAAATTTAGCTAAAATCTTAAAATGTTTCATAAGATAGTTCATTTTAAATCATTTGATTATAATTTAATCTTTCAATATTTAAGTACCTCATAATCGTGATCTTAAATTTATTAAATTCCTCTCATCAAATCACTTAATTCGACATAATTATGTCAGATTTAGAGATTTTTTTACCATTTAATTAATATTTTAAAGCTTCTCATTATACTTAAGGGGTCCTTTGGAATCACTTTTTTTTTTATTTCTACTTTGATGTTTTTTATTTTGTTTTAGATTTATGTTTTGCTTCAAATAAAATATGTTTAGTTAATTCTTATTTTTAAAAATACTCAAAATCTCTAAAATAATTTTAAGTATTATTAAAAATATTATTTTTTATAAAAATAAAAAATAAAAAAACATGAAAAACACTAAACAAAGATGATTTTAAAATTAGCATAAAAATAAAAACAAAATTGATCTCAAATATCTCTAATTGTTTGAATTGGCTCATTTAGATTCATATTTGATTATTTTTTTTGTATTATTAAGTCTGTCTCATTTAAATGTTTAATTTGACTATAAATTTATTGAAATTGATTGACTAATGATCTTGAATTTATTTAAATTTTTTTACCAAATATAATAATTAACATTTAAAACTAATTTATTTTAGTAGGTTTTAATGAAATTTAATATTATCATTAGTATTTTTAATGAATTTTGAATATGATACTTTATCAAATTTTTTGTACTCTGCCGTACATTGTAACTTTTGTATGAATCATTATAATAATAACATAATTTTATGAAAGTATTATGAATTGTTGTAATAAGAAAACGTTTTATAAAAACTTGTGAAAACACTCACATAATATCATTTTTTTAATATTAATTTTACTTAATTACATAACGATAAGATTTAAATACAAGGAGTGTAATATTTATTTGCATTTTAAGTTATTCAAGATGATATTAAATTAAAAGCCATTTATTATTTATTATTATTATTTTTTAGTTCCTCAAATCACAAACTAGAGAACAGGCTTCTTCTTAGACCCGACCCACCATTACTAAGGTGGTTTATTGATAATTAAGATTATATGATAGTTACTTTTGTTTTCTATAACTAAAATATTTAAGCCTAAGTGGATAAGCATTTAATTAAATTTTAGGATAATATGGTCAACCATAATTTTTTGGATTTTAATGCAATGTGAATGCAAAAATAAAATTATTTAATAAATTAATATTTAATTAGGTGTGTGCAAGTTTATTATTAGGATATATAAATTAATCAAAATTAATTTTAATAGGATAATATGTTGTCAATATTTAGAATCATAATGCTTGTATGAAAAAAAAGGTCAAACTAATGACTTCAATATCTTCTAGGCCTCCCATCAAATAGGCCTCCCATTAAATAGGAGATAAATTATATTTATCAAAATGTAATTCAAATATTTTTATCTATAACATTAATTTTAAAGTAAATTTAATGATTATGAAGCCTATCTTAATCAAACTTATATTTTTGATATAATTATGTCATTAAATATATAAAATTCATCATGCATATTATATTGCAAGTGGATTTTAAAAGTAAACTAAAATATGGAACCCAACCACTCCCTAATCATGTGCTATACAAAATAAACTAAAATCAATACTTAGCCACCAAATCCGCCACATTTATAATAAAGAAATGAAGAAAGAATTAGTAAGATAATGTTATTTTATGTCAAAAGTCATTTGTCCTTTTATATCCAAGCTCCAGGCCATAATGAAGAGAATACTTTTAATGAAAATGAGAAGGAATCTAACACATGAAGGCATGTGGCAAGGCATATATATAAAAGTGTTATGGAGAAATGTGGATAGCTTATGTAACTTCTCTTGGGCATGAAAAGGTAGGGCCTTAGATTCTTCCATGCTTCTTCCTTATGTTAAGAAGAGGAGAAATTGTTAAGTATGAATAATATATATAACTTCATAAGAGAATTGTGAGTATATAACTATATACTTGATACACAAAGTGTACATAAAATTGCATATTGTGTACCACTTGTAGTTATGTATATAGTATAGTGGTATGTAAATTATTTTGTAAGAATAATGTGATTTAGACATGTGACTATCAAAATAGTAGCCACCAATCAATGTGTTAGAACAAGTTGCTATTATGTTGGATTGCTGGTAATATATTTATTGATAGATTTTGCAATAATATATATATAAGCCTAAAAATATATCATCAAATAATGATCAAAATAACAAAATGGTGCCCACCATTGCTTAACATGTGGATGGTAATATGAATAGGTAGGGGTGTAAACAAGCTTGAGCGAGCCAAACCCTTGTTAGCGTTAACTCGTTTGAAAATTGTTTTGTTCATGTTTGACTCGTGTTGAAATGGCTAAATTTCATTGTTAGTGTTTTCATTTGAAAATTACTTTGTTAGGTGTTCAACTCGTGTTGAAATGACTTTGTATAATAAAAACTTTAACCACTAAGTCATGATTTCAATTGTGACATATATATGTGTTTATATTTATATATAATAATAATAATAATAATAATAATAATAATAATAATAAATAATAATAATAATAATAATAATAATAATAATGATGATGATGATGATGATGATGATGATGATAATAATAATAATAATAATAATAATAACAATAATAATAATAATAATAATGATGATGATAATGATAATAATAATAATAATAATAATAATAATAACTGATAATTAATGATGATGATGATGATAATGATGATGATAATAATAATAATAATAATAATATTATTTCGAGTAGAAAATGAATGGAACAAAAGATTGTTCATGTTTTAAAGTTTATCAAGCTTGAAATATTTGTTTGTGTTCATTTCGTTTAGTTAACGAACAAACCAACAAGAACGTTTGAAACAACGAGCTTTTTTTGACCATATAAATAAGAAGATAAGTTTAGATTAAGACCTAACTAATACTAAAACGTCAAGTCATCAACACTTTAAGGCGGAGGAAAAAAGTTAATGAGGAGTCAATCATTTTAGCATAGAGACAAAATTAATAATTAATGAACTTGGTTAATATTGGAAACATGCCTTCCCATGTCTATGAAAGCCACACATTTAGGAGTTGAATAAAAGAGAAGGATATAATATTGATGTTACAATAAAAGAAAGTATAGAGAGAATGTCCAAGGCGATTGGTAGACGGCGAGAGAGGCGGTAGGGTTATGCTTTCCTGAAATCTCAACCTCCGTGATTGGATCGTTCTTCATTTCTTGGGTATCGGTATATCACATTGTAAGTAAGCTCCCTTAGTTTCCTCGGTCGGAGGAGACCGTTTTCTCCTCGAGGAATTGGTGCATGCGATTTCTCGTTTAATGGGCTGTACGTGGTTTTCTGCTCATTTCCCAATACTTTCTCAATCTACCTCTATTCAGGCCCTTCCACGCCTCGCTTTCTTGATTCTAGACCTAATGTTCACGTCGTCATTGCGGCTGGAAAGACCTTTTGATTTCACAAAATGAGAAGAGCAAAGCTTTCTGTTATCTTATGTTCCTCCTTCATCGACGAAATTTGTTTCTATGAACTTGAAGTGATCGAAGGGCTTAAGGATTGGTCTCTCTCCTTAGTTGGTTATGCTATCGGTAAGAGACGTTTCTGGTCTTTGCTTTTGCTATCAAACAAAATGACAACTCAAGGGTGGATTGGAATTATTATCCTTAGATGGTGATTTTTTCTATTTAAGTTTGCTTGTCAAGAGGATTATGACATGATATGGGACCATGGGCCATGTTTTCTTAATGGCAAACTTTTATTTTTTTGAAGTGGTCTTGGGATTTTGACCCTCCAAAGAACATATTACAAACATCCCATTATGGATTAAATTACCAAACTTTCCTCTTTGTTGTTGGAAAGACACGGGTTTTCCAAGGTGGCTAGCTCCATTGGTATTCCTCTTCTTGTGACAATTTAACAAAGATCCAAATCAAGAGTTACTTTTGCTAGAGTTTGTGTATAAGTCAACCCCTCTTCCCTCACCCAGTTCAGTTTTCTTAATCTAAATGGAAAAATTATATGGCGGAGATAATCTATGATTGGAAGCCAAAGCTTGTCCCTACTTGCCTACATTCTCTCTCATGAAGGCACTGTCCCACTAATCCTCATAAAACCACTCTCTAGAGGTAGAAGTCGTGGCGAGCCTCGACGGTGAATAAAATAGTGCTTTGATCGCTCTGCTCCAAACCCCTCTGGTTCAACAAACTACTCATATTCCACCTCAACCTTCATCTCAAAATGACCCTCCTACAAATAGAGAACTCTAGCAATATCCCCATTAATGACCTTAACCAATTGTCACTCTTCAACCCAAGACGATATTCGACCCACTACCCCCCCATGCAACCCATGTTTCCAACATCGAATCCAGCACCATCACCACCCCAAAATCGATCTCCAACCCTTGGCTATGCCTTTTCAACTTGCTTCTTGCTCATTCCCAATCTCAAACCGCCCTTGAGCATAACACTAAGACCGAGAGCAAGGGCTCCTTCGATTTTGATCCTCTTAAGTCCACTCTACCTCAAAGGGGACTAGTCAAAGGGCTATGCCCAAAAGGAAAGGTAAATAACCTCCTTTCTTCATTCCTCATGACTATTACCCCAAGTCTTGGTTGTTGGAATGTTAGGGTCTTCTTGAGACTTCAAGGCTAGAAGACTAATAAAAGAGTTTAATCTCGATATGTTATGCTTGTTGGAAACTAAAGCTGTCTTCTTCTTACGTTGGTCAAAGCTTTTCTTCACATAAGCTTCGGTTATTCTTTCAGGATTCTTGAATAATTTTGAGTGCTCTCCGGTGGCTTTGGCTCAAATGGAATCCATCGGGTTATTACATTCAAGGTAATCTCAAAGGATGCTCAATTTATTCATGGTACCATTTCGAAATGGGATGCCAAACTTCTTTGTCACTTTTGTTTATGGTCATAATAACCCACAAGAAAGAAAACCTCTTTGGAATTCTTTATGTGCTTTAGCTAACACTATCAACTCACCTTAGATAATTCAAGGAGACTTCAATTGTGTTCTATCATATAAGGAAAAAATGGAGGTAATCTAATTCCTATGAGCAGAATGCGGATTCAGATTGTATTCATAAGCGTGGGCTTCTAGAGCTTCCTCACACGGGTCTTCTTTATACTTGGTCCAATCTTCAAGAAAATCCTATCTTTACTAAGATTGATCAGAATCTGTAACGATTTTTGGTTAAGCACATTTCTAATGCATATTACAAAGTCTCTTCCCCTATCTTGGGATCCGCCCATTATTAATCTTTACTAAAAGCAACTCTAAAGAGCAATGAGATTACCTTGAGGAATTATTGGATATCTCATTCGGTTTTCGACATTGTTAGTTTGGCTTGGAATACTTTTGTTCAAGGGGATCCTTTATTTGTGCTTCAAAAGAAACTACAAATCACTAAAATGATTCTAAAAGGCAAAAGTGGACCTCCTCATTATTCCGCACCCTTATAACTACTACTAAATTGGAGCAGAATACATCCTCCTTAGATTAGAAAATGAACCTAACAATGAGCTTCTCACGAAGGAATATATCGAAATAAAAAATATACTTCTCTTATTAAGGGAAGAATATGGGTCGCTCAAAGAGCAAAGGTGCATACTTACATCCTCTAATGATGACATTAAATATTTATCTTGTTCCATTAAAGAGAGATAGAATTCTAATCGCATTAGAAGCTTGCAAGTAGAAAATGGATTTATATATGACTCCTTCTCTATTGGAAATGAACTTTGTAGACATTTTACTAACCTTTTCAATTGTAGGGATGGATTTGTTTTACCAATCTCCAATCTTCCCATTGGTCAGTTATTTCTTACATTGCAAGCGGTAGACCTTGAGATGGACCCTACCGATTTGGAAATCATAAATGCTTTGCATAGTTTTGATGACAACAAATCCCCCGGTCCGATGGATTCAATGACAAATTTTTCAAAACTACTTGGGAAATAATAGGCAACAATTTCTCTTGGTGCATCATTTCTTCAAACACGGAAACTCCTCACTACTTTCATGCATACTCATATTACATTAATTCCAAAATCCAAGCATGCTAATACTATTTAGACTATAGGCCTATCTCATTCACAATACTTTTATAAAGTGATAGCCAAAGTCATTGCCAATAGGCTCAAAAGGTGCTCCCATCTATAATCCATTTAGCACAATGCATTCATTACGTAGGGACATATCGACAATATAGCTCTAGCTCGAACTTGGCCTAGATTTGGTAGCTAATACAAAAGGAAATTCCTTCCTTGCAAAGTTTGACCTGCTGCTTTTGATTTAATCAATAGAAATAATTTAATTCATCGGTTAGCTCGGAAGGGTTTTCCCCTTCGCTTTATCAAATGGGTAGAAGCTTGCATTTCAGTTCCCTTCTCTATGGTTCTCAATGGTAGTGTAAAAGGCTATTTTAATTCTTCCAATAGACTTAGACAAGGGTGCCCCTTTCACCCTTTTTTATTTACTATTGCTATGGATTCTCTCTCATGTCTATTTGACCATCAAATCGTGGAAATTTCTCCCCTATTCTTGTTGGAAACTATGCTATCTCTCATTTGATTTTTTTGATGATTTACTTGTCACAGAAAGGCAAATAATACATCGATCAACTCCCTATGGGGTATCTTGAATACCTTGGTGATTATGTGGTCTTGAGATTAATAGAGAAATCCACTATTTGCTTCTCTAGAAATTGCCCTAATACAAAATTTTTCAGAATATTGCATATCGTGGGTCAATTTCCTTTTAAATATCTTGGCATACTATTATTATTGGCTCTTTGAAAGCAAAACATTTTGCTACCCTTTGGAAAAAATTCAGAATTGGCTTGCGGATGGAAATCAAACTTTTATCCATTGGTGGCGATATCAATTACTTGAGCAAGTTAATAATCTTGACCCTTGGTGAAACGGATTATCTCTTTTGACATTATGGGAGAAGAATGTTTTATATATTTTGCCAACCAATTTATGCTAGACTTAACTCTTTATTTTGTGATGGAGAGATTCCAACACTTGAAGGGTTGCACTCTCGGTTTCTCTTGTTATGAATGTACTTTCTATTTTTTTACGGAAAGGTGGATTATCATGCCGTTTATGGGATAATTCAAACTTTTTTCTTCAAAATTATTATGCAATCATTGTTTGAGCATTGTCCTAAAGTAAGTTGGTCTAAACATATATGGTTTTAAAGGGTTTCTATCAATTATGCTTTATATTCTTTGGTTGGCTTTTTTTAAATGGGCTTAAAACATCGGACCAATTTGAGCAAGAGGCTGGGCATTACTCACATTTGCTATCTTTGTAAACTTACCTTGGAATCTCACTCCCACCTCTTCTTTGAATGCCCGATATCTATGACTATAGTGGAATCTTCTCCCTATTGGAAATGTATTATTCATGCCTACTACTTTACCTCAATTCTTTGAGTGAAATTAGCAACATGGAGAATAGGATTCTTATAGACTTTGTTTTCTTATTCTTTCTATGTTTATACTTTATGGAGAGAAAGGAACTCTCGATTTCACCATCAAGTGATAAATCTATCCTTTGGTTGGGCAATCATATTAAAACTATCGTGGCATTTAAGCTTAGAAGATGGGTATTTAAAGACCATTGGTCAGGAGACACTTCATTTCTTGCATAGATGGAGGAATCGAAGTTTAAACTCTATTTTTTTTCTTTTCGATCTTGGCCATGTTGATTATGTCTACATTTAATGGGGTGCTTACGAACGGATGGGAGTCTTATCTATTCCTAGATGCTTTTCAAGGCTTTTGTTGGCAATTTCGCTTTTTTCTTGCTTTCGACTTGGTTTTGGTTTTGGTGGACGATGATTAAGGAAGCCTTTCTTTGGAATCGGTGCAACCGCTATACCATTCATTTTGGATGGTATTGAAACCAAGAATTACTTTGCTATGGCGTGTGCTCTATCAAGCCTCTTTTGCTTGCTCTTGTAATTCTTGAGGGCAACTTCAATCGATGAATGGTCCTTAGCAATGTCGGCTTCATCTTTTGGGAGTATTTTGTATACTTTTGATCGAGTCCACTTTTTTACTTTAAACTCTTTGTAAAGTGCTTCATAGTTTTTTTCCTTGGCCTTGCCTCCTTTGGCCTTGGCGTGTCCTTTTCATCCTTGATTATTTGTAAAACACTTTTGGAATGATATTAGACTCTTGCCCAACTTTTCCAAAAAAAAAAAGTATAGAGAGAAAAGTAGCATTAAAAGGAATAAAGCTTACAATAGTTTCATTGGCCAACCAACATCTACTATTAGGCCTAGAAAGAGAAAATGCCAACTATTTCAATCAATGAGCTTGTACTAGAGTTCATTATAAGGTGACAAAGATGTGGTGTAGGCTTTAGAAATAACCTTTTAATGAGATAAATAATTTTGGTGTTAGATATATAAATACATAAAATTGGGTGATGTTTTGTAGCTTTTCCTAATATTTAATATTACAATTTACAATTTGTAAAATCTATTATTGATATGATCCGAAAATTTCTCTAGTGAACGAATCTTGATCGAGATTGAAAGCGTGATCAAGCACTTAAAATATCATTGGAAATTTTGAGACATCGGTTAGATTCTTAAAAGCTCTCAAATATGGAATGTTTATAGTCAAATCGGCGTCTCGAGCAGTTCAACAAGCCAAAGATCTTACAATTCACTTCATTTGACCATTCAAATACACAAAATACATCATATGATCAAGGGAATCATGAGCCGTCAGATGGAGATGAGTGGTTGGTTGCAAATATTTACGAGTCGCCTCCATCATAAATAACTCATTCCTCATATGAGGGAGGCAAGAGAGAGAGAGAGCTCTAAAGATCCTCCAAACCTGTCGTCGCCGCCACTCGACGGTCGTCGCCGTAGCGCATCGATCGGCCATCCCGATCCACATCGATTATTCGTCACCATCCGCGACCACGTCATCGTCAACATCATCGTCAACATCGTCCATCGTCGTCGTCCGGCATCGTCGTCAACATCATCGTCGACATTCATTAAAAGACGTCATTCTTTTATACTTGTCATCCGTATCTGATTCATCCGTTATCGGAAGATCTTATCTCAGAACAGATACATAGTGGAAGCTTTTTTTTCTAGCCGTGGTTTCCTCTTTTGAGGTTTTCCACGTAAAATTCCAGTTTTATTGTTCACTTTAAATACGTATTGTGTCTTTGGATTCTTGTAAAAGTAAAAACTTTTCTCTACTAGATTTTCTGACGCAATAATTATATATTCCAGATAAACTATTATAATTAACAAATTAACTATATAACACAATCATATCATTTTAGATATAATTTGTTTTATGTTTTTTTCAAAATAATAATAATAATAAAATAGATATAAAATAAATACTTTAGAGAAGCAACAATACAAAGCTGCCAGTTTTTCTAAGTCTTTCCTGGTCAAAAAAGTTATCTTCATTTCACTATCCTCTCATAAATTAGTCCCCACCATCACCTGTCCTCCACCATCCCATTTTAAGTCAACTGAAAAATAAAAAAATAAATAATTAAAATAAACTACTTTGACATTTATTCTGTATTTAATTTTACATTAATTGGCAAGGTGAGCCATTAAAATTTAGATATTATATATATAAATATATAAAATTATGTGGTGTGTAAGATCATTTTAATTCATTCAATCTTTTGGCATGCTTTATTATTTTACATAATAGAAGGTATAATAGAGACATGAAAGTACACTCAATAAGTTTTCAACGGTTTTTTTAGATGATTAAAATATTTTATATAGACAAAGATCACATCTATCATCTTTTACATAATTGTTTACATATCTAATACTTAATTTTTTATATTTATATATATAATATTTAAAATTTTAATATTATATCAAAAATAACATTATCATCAACTTTTAAATATTATAGATAGAAATATTATATTTATAAATTTTAATCTTTAGATGTTAGATATATAATTGTGTATTGTGTATGTAAATTTTTCTATAAAATGTCATAATATTCTGATATAAATTTTATTAAAATAAAGTTTATTATCCTTAGACCTACACTAAGACTTCTGCACTATATCTCATCAAATATATTTGATTTATATTAAATCTTAATGTATATACGAGATTAATAAACCCTCATTTTAAATAAAATTACATCCGAATATTATCATATAACTTGTTAATAATTCATTTTGGGACTTATGGATAGGGTAAATGAACGAACCGAACCGAACGGCGAGCCTTGTTGAGTTCAAGCTCGTTGAGATTGAGCTCGAGCTCGAGCTCGATTAGAGCTTTTAGGATGGTGTTCGAGCTCGAGCTCGTTTAAAAAATTATGTTCGAGCTCAAGTTTGTTCATGAGCTTCGGTTGGTAGGCTTATCGAGCCTATTAACAAACGGCGTTTAATGAAATAAGCGAGCCTTAAGCCTTGTCGAGCCATTATCGAGCCTTAATCGAGCCTCGAGCCTTAGATGGTTTATGAACAAACCTTAATCGCTTTAATCGAGCCATTATCGAGCCTTAATCGAGCCTTGTCGAGCCATTATCGAGCCTCGGCGCCTGATTATGGTTTATGAACAAGCCTTAATCGAGCCTTGTCGAGATTATCGGACTTCTTGCTGAAGCTTTAAATGAATCTTGTTAACATAACGAACGAACAATAACTTGTTGCATTCGTTAACAATCAGTATTTACAAAAGTGTTCGCTCGTTTGATTAATTAAATGAGCGAACATAAGCGAAATCTAATCAGCGAGTCACGGTAGCTTGTTGAGCGCTTCGGTTCGTTTGCACTACTTATGGAGGTCTAAATTTTGACTAGCTCAACTTTACCTAACTTAGGCAAGCCTATCTATCTAAGACCTACCTTTTATTATCACTAATTAAGGTCTTAATCTTGTTACGTGTGACATCAATCATCAAAACTTTAACTAATAATTATTCAATTATCGTAAAGTGGGACGGTTTTATAACCAGGTTTAGTACTTAAGCAAGTATTAATAACGAGGTAGAGTTGAGAACAATGCACATGAAGCGCATTTAGTTATTAATAATTCTACCTAAAGTCGTGAACCACTATGCGCATGCAATTTATGGTTGGATTGGTTATCTTAATTAATTATAAGCCCTACTTAGCATTAGAAACTTTATTAAACCTTGATCTGAATATTTTTATGTTTGTTGAAGCTTGAGCTCACTTGTATATTTATATTTTTAATTTAATATATATATATATATATATATATATAAATTAAAATTTTAATATCAAATTAAAAATACTACTATTATCAAATTTTAAAATTATAATGCATATTTTTATGTATAAGAAGTGTTATATATTTAATATAAAATTCTAGATATTAGATATAAAAATATCATAATTTTCTTAATAATTATAACATATTTTGAAGTTAGAGCTTAAAAATAAGGTATTTTATAATTCTTATATATTTACTTATCGAACACCTAAGTTTTATATATATATATATATATATATATATATATATATATATATATATATATATATATATATATATATATATATATAATATAATTTTTAATATTATATCAAAAAATAATATTTTTATTAATTTTTTAAAATAAAATATACATTTTAAAGCATAAATCAAGTTTTTTTGTCTTGATTTACAAGTTGATTATTTAGTTAATTATGGCCCCACGAATCCACAATGATCAAGATGCTCATTTAATTACTTGTTGACCTTATTATCTAATCCTTAATCGGCTCCTAATGATGCTTTGGGGCTTTCTAATGAGAGTTATTAATGTTGACGTGAATGTCATTAGTGTCGTTAGAAGCTATAGAAGTGAACTTCTTTATTAATTATTAAAGTTGTTAATGATAATTTTCAACTATTTTTCAAATATAATTGAACACAAGAACACGAGTCAGGACAAAACACATCAACATCAAATGGTTACTTCAGTTCAACAATTTCAATTAGCTATTGAAGTTGACTGAGATATGAAACCAATCAATAAGCAGTTAATGTTACATAATTGGGTCCTATAGATTCCAAATTTTTTAAATTAGGATTCTTTTAGGGATGCATTTGAACAATTATATCTTATTTAACTATAATTTATTTAATGTTTCTCATAAAATATATGAAAAGAGCCTTTCGTAATCAAATTTATTAGAATACCATAATTATAAATAAAAAAAATTAATGTAATTTTCTTAGAAAATAAATAATCATTAATTATGATACTAATTTTCAAAAATTTTAATTTGGTTGCGGCTGTCCCAAATAAATTCAAAGTTATGTAGATAATAAAATGGTTTGTTGAGTAATATTATATAATTTATAATTTAACGTGCAAATATAATAATTTATATCTCAAGCAAAATAAAGTCGTACCAACCAAATTTTATATGTATTGGGCATCGGTTGCTATTTATATATAAAGATATTTATTTTTTTTTGGTGTTTATTATTTTAGAAAAGGTTCCATAATAATAAAAGAGACGTACTAAAAAATAAAAAAATTAATTAAATTAAAGAGGCAATGATATGGCCATGGCTTTGAGGATGGAAATGGCGATGGAGAAGTGGATAGGATGCAAAGCTTGACATGTCGCTTGATTTAATACAATATGCCCTTCTCCATAGGCTAGCTAGAAAGGCTTTCCCCTCGGTTTATTAAGTGGATTGAAGCTGTATATGATGTTCCTTTTCATTTGTGCTCAATGGAAGTGTTTATTATTTCAATTCCTCTAATGGCCTCAAACAAGGATGCCCCTCTCACCTTTTCTATTTGCTATTGCCATGGACTCTTTTCTTGCTTACTTGAAGATCGGTGAGGAACAATTTTACTCCATTTGTTCTTTGGGAACTATGTCATCTCTCACTTGCTATTTGCAGATGATCTTCTTATTAGACAGCTAACTATGCATCTATTAAATCCCTTAAAGGTACTTTGAACTCCTTGTGATTACATTGGCCTTGAGGTCAATTTGGAGAAATCCATTATCTGTTTTCTAAGAATTGCATTCTTGAGAATTCTTGTAGTGTGAATATCGATGTTGGTCATTTCCCTTTTAAATATTTGGGCATACCAATTGCTCGGTCCTCTTAAAGCTCATCACTCCTCATTATTGACAAGTGCATCTATGGTTGGGTGGAAATGCAAACTCCTATCTTTAGGAGGTAGACTTCAACTCCTTTGCAACTGTCAATAATTATTTAACCTATTGGTTAAGATCAACTTCTATGCCTAAATGTATTTTAAAGAAGGTTTCTTCTATTTTGGCCAATTTCTTTTACCACAATGGAGAAGCCAAGAAAACTCATCTTATTTCTGGGCTAAAACTACCCTTCCTAGAGACAAGGGAGGAGTGGGCCTTCTTTCTACTTCTAATCTCAATACTTTGAGCAAGGTTAAATGTATTTGGAGAGTCCTTAGAAATTCTTCTCAATTTCTTTGGATGGTGCAAAAACAAATACATATCTTTATGGTATAAGTATGAATCTTGTATGTCACCTCTTTGGAGAACTTAAGCTACTTGCTACTCAATTTGGTAGAATTTTGCTCTCATCGGGGAAGACAAATCTTCACACTTACTCTACTTTGATCCTTGGTGTAATGGTCTATCCTTATTTGAGATCATGGGTAATGAATGTTTTTTGTTTCAACTTTGTTTATGCTAGGTTGAGTTCCATTTTCAAATGGAGTTGTTATTGCTCCATTGGGGCAGCACCTCGTGCTTTAAGCTTTTTCGACTTCTCCGGTAGACGGATTGAGGTGGTGCTTTGGGAGACTTCTAACAAACTCTCCTCTAAACTTATTATCCAAACTATGTTTGAACATTTTCCTATGATTAATTGGTTCAATGATATTTGGTTTAAAGGACATCTCTTAATTATGCAATTTATTGTTGGTTGGCTCTCCTTAAAGGTCTGAAAACTTGGATCAGTTTCATGCTCGTGGTTTAGGCCCCATACATATCTGCTATCTTTGCAAAGAGATATTGGAGTCTCATTCTCACATTTTCTTTGAATGCTACGTATACATGATTTTATTGAGGAACCTTCGCCTGGGAACTTCTTACTAATGCAAACTACATTACCACGCTATTAAGTGTAATTAGCAACATCGAATCTGAGGTTATGGCTAGATTATGCTATCTCATTACTGTAATGGTGTATATTATTTGGAGGAAAGGAATGCGATTCCATAAGCAGGTTGGAAACTCTATTATGGATGGGTAATCAAATTAGAACTAAAGTGGCTTTTAAATTAAGGAGATGGATATTCAAAGATCACCGCGGACACCTTTAATTTATTGTTGAAATGGAGAAATATGGAACTCTAATTGTCTCTATTCTAACTACTCTTCTTCTTGTTCTTTTCTCTCTTTCACTAGGACTATGATGATCTTGGGTGTTTTCTAGTTCTTGGCTACATGATGATGATCGACATTCACTCGGGTATGGGTTGAAACCGGGTTCCTTTGTTTTATCTGTTATCTACCTTTGTTTTTGGATATTGTTCTGAAGGATTCCTTGGATGGCAATTTCAGTAAAGTGATTCGTCGATTTTTGGGGCTACCTTGTATCCAAATTGGGATGTTTTGTGATCTGAGTCCTTTTTTCTTTGTTTTTCCATTAGCTTTCTTCTCTTTTCTTTACTTTTGATCCTTTGACACTAAATTGTCTTTTCTGTGGTTCTGTTTTTTCCCTATGTTACTTGTTACTTTTATGTTAGACATTTCTGTCAAGCTCCTTTGTAATTGTAATATTTATCTATTTTGGAATGAAATTGGGTTCACACCCTCACCTTTTCCAAAAAAAAAAAGTGGATAGGCTTGTCCTTTTCTCCATCCAATAATAATGGCCTCAAAACTATGATGCCTTTGCAATTATGGCAATGGCGATAGAGAATAGGGATTGGCTTTGTCCTTTACTACGTTCAATAATAACTCAAAATTGGCAAGGTGAGCCATTAAAATTTAGATATTATATATATAAATATATAGTTATGTCGTTCTATATATAAAATTCATCATGCATATTATATTGCAAGTGGATTTTAAAATTAAACTAAAATATGGAACCCAACTACTCCCTAATCATGTGCTATACAAAATAAACTAAAATCAATACTTAGCCACCAATATAGCCACATTTATAATAAAGAAATGAAGAAAGAATTAGTAAGATAATGTTATTTTTATGTCAAAGTCATTTGACCTTTTATATCAAGCTCCAAGCCATAATGAAGAGAATACTTTTAATGAAAATGAGAAGGAATCTAACACATGAAGGCATGGCAAGGCATATATATAAAAGTGTTAAGGAGAAATGTGGATAGCTTAAGTAACTTCTCTTGGGCATGAAAGGTAGGGCCTTAGATTCTTCCATGCAATCCTTATGTTAAGAAGAGGAGAAATTGTTAAGTATGAATAATATATATAACTTCATAAGAGAATTGTGAGTATATAACTATATACTTGATACAGAAAGTGTACATAATTCCATATTGTGTACTTCGCTTGTAGTTATGTATAGTATAGTAGTATGTAAATTATTTTGTAAGAATAATGCGATTTAGACATGTGACTATCAAAATAGTAGCCACCAATCAATGTGTTAGCACAAGTTCGCTTGTTTATTGCTGATATTTATATATATATATATATATATATATATATATATATATATATATATATATATATATATATATATATATATATATATATATATATATATATATATATATGTATAGAATAGCCAAACCCTTGTATTCGTGAGATTGTTATGTTTGTGGTGTTGAAATGGCCGAAATTTCATTAAGCCATTTCGTTTGAAAATTACTTTGTTCGTGTTGTGAAAAAAATGACTTTGATAACAAAAAACTTTAACCACTAAGTCACGCTTTCAATTATGACATATATATGTGTTTATATTTATATAAAATAATAATAATAATAATAATGATGATGATGATGATGATAATGATAATAATAATAATAATAATAATAATAATAATAATAATAATGATGATGATAATGATAATAATAATAATAATAATAATAATAATAATAATGATGATGATGATGATAATAATGATGATAATAATAATAATAATAATAATTGATATGACACTTAAAATACTACTAAAGCACGAATCTTAATGTTAAAAGCAAGTCGAAAGTTGAAGCCGAGATCAAAATATCGAAACTTTGAGATATCGGTTAAACCCAAATAGCTCTCAAATATGAAGTGTCATCATCACCAACCATCATCATCATCATCGCCAACAACATCGTTGTCAACATCGCCGTCAATATCGCCGTCAACATCGTCGACAATATCGTCTATTGTCAACATCGCTATTACTAGCAACGTTGTCCCTTTCTCATATACAATTGTAATCCCGATCGGAAAATCTTGTACTCAAAGATACATAGTGGAAGCTTTTCTTGAGTGGTTTTCCCTCTTTTGAGGTTTTCACGTAAAATGGAGTTTTATTCTTTTAATACATGTGTGTTTGGATTCATAAGTTTGCTTAAAACTTTACTCTACCACGGTTTTCAAGACGTGGCCGTCAGTGGAAAAGAACCCTTCAATCACACTTCTGGCTAGGCACAGTTAACACTGAATAACGGAGCCTCTCGCTCTAACTCGCCACTCAAAACCAATCCTTGAACCAAGGACGCCAACCTTATCTCTCACTTTCCCACGATAGCGTGCCGGTGAAGGCAGACAGAATCTCTTTAGAAGATCGTGCGCCAATGGAAGAGTCTCAAAATGAGATGATCCGACTTTCGAGGAACACACAACCACTACTGCAAACACATCTCCCCAAGATCGATCGTTAACCGCGGAGGTCAAAATGCTAATCTCCACATGAAGTTCCTCCGCTGGACGGTGATGTCATCTCCTTGACACCGCCGGTACTCATCCATCACGCGTCCAACTGACCGCTAATCCACCAATTATTGCGTAGCATGGCACGTTCGTCTGTTGACTCCACTCGTCATGTTATACATGCAATTGATGCTTAATGCAAGACAATTTCACCTCCAAGATAGAAATCTTTCCCCTCACTGCGGTTATGAGGAATCCTCACCTTTAGAAAGCCATTCTTCAACATCCTATTCCGTGGGTTTCAAGCTTAACATTGATTCTATGATGGGCGACCCACATGAACACATCGACCATTACAGGGACCATCATGCATATCCAACGCGAGCTCTGTCACACTACTTTATCGGTCTTTCCAGTTAACCTCAAGGCAAGCTTCGACTTGGTTCTACTCCCTCAAGGGAATCTATCCATACCTTTGACGAACTTGCCAAGATTTTGTAGAACAGTTCATTGCAAACCAAGGATCATTAAAGATCTCTCCCATTCGTCAAAATGAGGGAAAATCACTTAAAGAATACTTTCGGAGATTCTCCTCTCGCCAAATACGTAAGTTAAGAGGAGTTTTCCTTGGAGGCTCCATCACGGCCTTTCTACTCCACTAATGCAGATACGGTCCGCCATGCACTTGGTTCACCATGTGGAAGACGATTGTTGAGGCTATTAATGTCCATCGAAAATAATTTGAATAATTCAGGAAAAGCGTAAGAGTGCTCAGGAAACACGACAATCTCATCAAAGAAGAACAAAGTCAAGATCTCCTCCACGCCTCAACGACGCAACCATAATCGGAATACACACCGTTTATCTCAACGTTGTTGTTATTCGAGATGAGATCCATGGATACATCCACCAAACCAAATTCGGAAATCGAGCAAATATTATCCATCAAGTCATGGACATCTTCTTGAGGCATGCAAACAACTCAAAAAGAAATTGAAAAGCTCATTCAAGGGATATCACGCCAATTTGTGCAAACCAACTCAAGTAAACATAGCTCCAACTAGGGACAACCGGGATAATCATCACGTAAATAATATAAATAGTTGGAGAAATTGAAATGATTGTGAGTGGGCACTACTATCTAATCAAATCTTCATCGCCAAGAAGAGCTAAAAAAATCTTGTATTAATCATCCCATCACTTTTAATAACTTCGGACTTTGAAGGTCCAAGTTCCACATCAAGATCCTCTTGTCATCGCGGTGACCCATGTTATGTTATTAAGAGAATTTTGATTGATAATGGGAGTTAGTTGATGTTTTATTTACTCCACCTTTCAGCATGGGTTAAGAAAAAACTTCAACCCGTCCGTTATATGGGTTTGATAATGCAATGTGGAGGGGACAATCACCCTTCCGTTGTTCTGGAGAGAATTTCCTCAAAGTCACTCACTCAGTTCATAGTGGTCAAGTCAAATACAATGCTATATTTGGAAGACCCCTCCAATCAATCTTGGTCTTTGTCACTGGTACCTCATCTTAAGATAAAATTTCAAACTCCCATGGGGTTGGAGTGGTCCAAAATCAACAAATAACCTCAAACAAGCTCAACCACGCCCTTGGTGACTTTCAACATCGAGAATTTTAATCTTCAAGATAAAGAAATACCTCAAAGAGTTTTGCTTTATAAAGACCTCACCACATCATTATCGGATGACCAACCGTTAATATAACTAAAGATCGGAGGAAAAAATTATCCCTAAAACTTGGAATATGGAAAGTCTCTAAAAGTGTTATATGTAATCCTTGGTGTATAAATATTATAGTCTTTAATTTATCCGTTATCTTTTCCTCTCCACCTCTTGTCTTTTGTTAACTCTCTAAAATGTATCTCGTCCTTTATTATTAACAATATTGTATCACCACATTATTAAAGCAATGAGTTTATGATTTTTCTCACAAGCTTGTTTCTTCTTCATTTAATCCTCCACTTGAGAAATATACAACTCACGTTGTATCCATGATCAATCCAGGGGACTTGATCGGACCTCTTCCACATGAGTTAACGCATCGAGCAAAGACTTCGACAAACAACTGGGATAGGTCAAAAGGTCCTGGACTTACCTCTTCCAGCACCATCGCTACACTCGACAAACAATCTGAATAGGTCAAAATCAGCGGATTGATTCGACCTCTTCCATACAGCATCGCCATCGTAACACCAAACAACCTCAATAGGTCAAAATCCCGATCCTTCCATCATTATCGTTATTTCTAACAAACAACCCGGATAGGTCAAAGATCTCGGCTTCACAACAACCGTCGCCGGTCCGCTGAGCACCATTGTGCCATTACCGCCGCTACATCGGCAGCCGCCGCCGCTACCATCGCCGGCCATCTCCTACACACTGCGCGGTCATCTACCGACGCGGTCGCCATTGCCGCCACCGCTAATCGCTGTCGGCTGCCAACCGCCGACTACTGCTGGTCCGCCGCCGGTTACACATTATCGCCGGCATCTTCTCCGCGGTCACCACCATTGCGTCGGTCATCCCCGCCAACTCACACCGCCGGATACCGCCCATCCCGGTTATCGTCGCGATGACGCCTCAACGGTCCGACGAGGTCGGTTAAAACCTCTTTCGGGAAAGCGGAGCTCAGATGACCACGGTCTTGATCGCCCAAACCCGGTCGGTCCGACGAGGTCGACCTCTTTCGGAAAGCGGAGCCTTGCGTATGCTACGGCCTTGATCGCCCCATCCACCGAGGTCACACCTCTTTCAAGAGAAAGCGGAGCCTTGTCATATGAACTACGGGTCTTGATCGCCCCGATCCGGTCGATGAGGTTAGTTAAGACCTCTTTCGGGGAAAGCGGAGCCTGGTGAGCTACGGTCTTGATCGCCTCCGTCCGGTCGACAAGTTAGTTAACACCTCTTCGAGTGGCGGAGCCTGCCATATGAACTACGGGTCTTGATCCTCAACAACAACCTTCTCTCAAGAAGAAGAAGGTGCCTTCTCCTTAACCAGGGAGTTTTATAAACCTTCTAAGCAAAAGGTAAAAATCATCAAAACCACCAAAGCCAAAACCGTCAAAATCAAAACCGCTGAAGGCCGGCGTGCTACGAGCCCTCCGGCCGCCTGGCCCCCCTACCGCGCTACCGCCCTCGCCCAGTAGCGCGCCACCAGGCCGCCGTGTTCGGACCCACCATGCGTTCATCACCCTTGCCCATGTGATCCCATGGCCGCTTCAGACCCGCCAGCCAACCACGCGCCATATATTGACACCAAGGTAACGGCAGCCTGTGGCCACGGCGCTTCATCGCTCCGATCGCTTCATACCGGATCCTCAAATCTCTCATTCGCGACATATACTCTGCCACGCGATCACATCTGATCAGTCAATCTTTCTTATGAAGATCGTTCTCTCAAAATGTGTAAATGGACCTCAATTTCATTGAAGAATTTGCTATTTTCAGTATTTGACATATATTTTGAATGATTGAGATAATGTCATCCAAAATAAAGCTGATATGACACTTAAAATACTACTAAAGCACGAATCTTGATGTTAAAAGCAAGGCGTCTGAAGTTGAACCGGTGAGATCAAGCTCTTAAAATATCCTTGAAACTTTGAGATATCGGTTAAACCCTAAATAGCTCTCAAATATGAAGTGTTTATAGTCAATCGAGCATCTCGACGGAATCCAACAAGCCCAAGATCTTGTAATTCGACTTCATTTGAGCATTCAAATACTTAAAATACATCAAATGATCAAAGGAATCATTCTAAGCCGTCAGATGAAGAGGAGTTGATTTTGCATGTATTTATAGACGCACTCCTCCACCTATAAATACCTCATTCCTCATATGGGGAGGAGCAAGAGATAGAGATGAGCTCTAAAGATCCTCCAAGCACAATCGCACGCCACTCGCCAACCAGCGCCGCTGCCACCGCCGATCGCCAGCCGCCACCATCTTGGTCATCATCACCGACCACTATCGTCGGTCATCGTCGTCAACATCATCGCCAACATCGTCATCAATATCATCAACATCGCCTATTACTAGAATTGTCCTTTCTCATACAATTGTAATCCCAGATCGGGAAGATCTTGTAATCAAATACATAGTGAAAGTTTTTTACTAGTCAGGCCAGTGATTTTTCCCTCTTTTGAGATTTTCCAAAAATTTTAGAGTTTCATTGTTCACTCTTTTAATACCTATGTGTCTTTGAATTTCACAGGCTAAAACTTTTACTCTACCGAGATTGATTTTCAGCACAACAATAATAATAATAATAATATAATATAATATAATATAATATAATATTTTATTTGAATCGAAATAAACACAATGGAACAAAAGATTGTTCATGTTCGAAAAAATCAAGCTTGAAATATTTGTTTGTGTTTCGTTTAACGAACAAACCAATGTTCACAAAACAACGAACTTTTTTGCCACCTATAAATAAGAAGATAAATTTAGATTAAGACCTAACTAATACTAAAACGTCAAGTCATCAACACTTAAGGCGGAGGAAAAAGTTAATGAGGAGTCAATTTTAGCATAGAGACAAAATTAATAATTAATGAACTTGGTTAATATTGGAAACATGCCTTCCATGTCTATAGACACATTTAGGAGTTGAATAAAGAGAAGGATATTGTTAGTGCTCAAGACCGAAGAGTGAAAGTTCGCTTGTTGATTAGTCCAAACACAATATTATTTAAAGAGTGAGAGAGAACTCGAAATTTTAACGTGGAAAACCTCGAAAAGAGGGAAAAAACCACGGCCCAAAGAAAATGTTCCACTATGTATATGCCTTGAAGTGAATCTTCCGATAACGGGATTACAAGATGGTATACAAGAAAGGAATAACCTATGTAACAACGGTCGTTGTAATAGTGAGGCAGATGGCGTAGAACCAAAGAGGCGAACAATTTACAGAAATATAGAACAACTTGGCGAAATGCGAACGACAGTGATTGACGATTAGGCGCGTCGCAGTCGACGGTGGTGGTTCGTCGGGCGGGATCTTGATCTTCTCGGGGATCTTCGAGCTTGAGCTCTCCTCCTTCTTGCTTGGCTCCTCTCCTTCTTCACTTGGTCTCCAAAGTATCCCCTCATATGGAGTATGGGGGTATTTATTTGGAAGAGTGTCTTGTAAATATATGGAAAATCCAAACCACTCCTCCCCATCTGGACGGTTACGGGCGATTCCTTTTGATCATTTGATGTATTTGAACATTTGGATGCTCAAATGAGGTGAATTGTGAGATCTTAGGGTTGTTAGATTCGTCGAGTTTCGATTTGACTATAAATACTCTATATTTGATGATCATGAGGTTTAATTTATGTTCCAAAGTTTTTTAATGTTGATCTTAACCGATTTGATCACGGGATTGCCTCTTAAGATTCATGCTTTGACAGGGGAATTTTGAATGTCATATCGTTGCCTATTTTTGACATCATCTTGATCATTCAAAATATATGCATCAAATATTTGAAAACAACAAATTCTTAATGAAACTCATGTCCATGAATCATACATTTTGGGAGAATAAATCTTCATAAAAGTACAATATTCGATTATGGAAGTAGATGTAAGGTCGTGTGATATTTTGAGGTTATGGACCGCTCGACACTTATGAAGTTTTCGCATTTCGGGACCCACCGCTGAGATTTAGCGTCTGAAGGGGCATGCAAGGAAGCGCCTATGGGCGCTGGCAAGAAGTTCTATATGGCGACGACGCGCTACGTTTACCAAGAATGGGTCGCTGAACCACCTGGCTCTGCGGTCAGTCAGCTGGCCAGCTAATGCCGCGACGTATGGGCCACGTCGTGGCGAGACCTACGCGTGGCGGGAAGGGTTAGGCTGGCTACCGCATGGCACGCCATGCCCGCCGTCAGAAGGGGCCCGTCCGACCGAGAGCTATTCGAGCGACGATGGCGAAATTACCACAACTTTCGAGTCGTATGACGGCTCCTGGTCAGCTCTCCGCCATTTGCTTTCAACTGGCAATCCATAAAGAAAGCTAATTTTCTACAAGAAAAGTGGAACCGCGAAGCTTTGATCGCCTTAACGGGACGCCGCTGATACCTCTTTCGAGGAAAACCTAACAACGACGAGAGTGGACCTTGATCGCCTCAACCGGACGGTCGACCAGGTCTGAACCGAACCACGACGATACTGGGCCTTGATCGCCTCCTAACCCGGACAAATCAATAGGCCTTTCCAGAACCGTATACCACGACGGACCGCCCAAATAATCCCAACTTCAAGAAGAAGAAGAGGAGATGAGGCGTGTACATTTCCTCTTACCGTGGGGTTTTATAGACCCATAGGGGTAAAATAAATCCCAAAAGACCTTCAAAACCCGCCAAAGCGAATACGCAGCGATGGCGCAGTGGAGGGCGCCTGGGCCAGTCTGTGGGCGTATGGCATGCTAAGCTGTAGAACAAGCCAAGACGCCTCCGCCCCATGGCTGCTTCCACCCGGGGATCCCTCATGATGTGGTCGGGACGTGGTTCCGACTGGCGCTGAATCGACGCGATGGTTATCGTACGTCATAAACGCCACGACGTGGCACGGCGCTGAACCACTGCGCGACGGGCGTGACGTCGTCAGGCGCGCTGCTGACCGCTACAATGCTTCGACGCGGGTTCACGTATGGGCGTGAACCGCTTCGCGACGTATGCGGCCGCGCCGCTGACCCGTTCAGACGGTCTCGTGACCCATTGGTAAACCAGTGTAGATAGCCATACAGCTTATGCGCGCCGTAGCGCTGGAACAGATTTGAACCACCCATGGGTCCGGAACGCTGAAAACTTCGTAGAACAGTCCATAACCTCAAAATATCACGCCATACATCTACTTCCAATAATATTGTACTTTTATGAAGATTTATTCTCCCAAAATGTATGATTCACACCGCAAAGTTTCATTAAAGAATTTATTGTTTTCAAATATTTGATATATATTTTTGAATGATCGATAATGTCATCCAAAAATAGAACGATATGACATTCAATTCAAAAGTATGATGATCTTAAGGGCAAGGCAAGTGATCCCAAGTCGAAATCCCAAGATCAAGCACCAAACATCGTAAAACTTTGGAACATAAATTAAACCTCGAATGATCATCAAATATAGAGTATTTATAGTCAATCGAGCATCTCGACGAGAATCTAACAACCCTAAGATCTCACAATTCACCTCATTTGAGCATCAAAATGTTCAAATACATCAAATGATCAAAAGGAATCGGAACCGTCAGATGGGAGGAGTGAGTGGTTTGGATTTTCCATATATTTACAAGGCCGCCACTCTTCCAAATCTATAAATACCCATACTCCATATGAGGTGAGGGATACTTTTGGAGACAAAGTGAAGAAGGAGAGGAGCCCAAGAAGGAGGAGAGAGCTCAAGCTCGAAGATCCCCGAGCAAGATCACCGCCGACGTCGCCAACCACCACCGCCGGCCGCGCAATTGACCCTCGCCATCACAATCACCTAATGCGTTCCTTGCAGAAGTTGTTCCTATATTTCGCCAAATTGTTCCCCGCCTTTCCACCAAGTTCCTACACGCAGTCTCATCACCGCCTCACTAAGAACTATTACAACCCCGATTACATAGTTGTTATTCCTTTCTTCTTGTATACCATCTTGTAATCCGCTATAAGATTCAGACTTTGGGCATATACATAGTGGAACATTTTTTGGTTTTTTTCCTCTTTTCAGATTTTCCACGTTAAAATTTCTGAGTTCTCTCGCCACTCTTTAAATACATGTGTGTCGACTAATCAACAAAGTTTCAAGAACTTTCACTCTATCGAATCGATCTTAGACGCATGATATAATATTGATGTTACAATAAAGAAAGTATAGAGAGAAAAGTAGCATTAAAAAGGAGACAAAGCTTACAATAGTTTCATTGGCCAACCTACATCTACTATTAGGCCTAGAAAGAGAAAATGCCCACTATTTCAATCAATGAGCATGTACTAGAGTTCATTATAAGGTGACAAAGATGTGGTGTAGGCTTTAGAAATAACCTTTTTAATGAGATAAATAATTTTGATGTTAGATATATAAATACATAAAATTGGGTGATGTTTTGTAGCTTTTCCTAATATTTAATATTACAATTTACAATTTGTAAAATCTATTATATATTCCAAATAAACTATTATAATTAACAAATTAACTATATAACACAATCATATCATTTTAGATATAGTTTATTTTTATGTTTTTTTTCCAAAATAATAATAATAATAAAATAGATATAAAATAAATACTTTAGAGAAGCAACAATACAAAGCTGCCAGTTTTTCTAAGTCTTTCCTGGTCAAACAAGCTATCTTCATTTAACTATCCTCTCATAAATTAGTCCCCACCATCACCTGTCCCCCACCATCCCATTTTAAGTCAACTGAAAAAAAAAAATAAATAAATAAAATAAACTACTTTGACATTTATTCTGTATTTAATTTTACATTTCATCTCTCTGAAGGCAGATAGATATGATTCTATATTAAGATCTTAAGCCATCTTCATAATCATTTACATCTTCACCTTCTCCATATTTTTACTTAAATTACTGCCATGAGCTCCTTCTCAAAGTCTTCTGCTTTCATCTCCTGTTTGATTCAGACATATTTCTTATGCTCGGAACTCGTTACTGGCTGCTTGGTAGCTGAAAGAAGAGCTCTTCTTCAGTTCAGAAACAGCCTCAGTGATCCAGAAAGCCGGCTTTCATCATGGCGGGGAAGAGAATGCTGTTCATGGAGAGGAGTGAAATGTGATAACCAAACTGGTTCAGTTTCTTCCATAGATCTTCACAATCCATATCCAAATATTGCTGGTTCTGTCAATTCTGATGAATCTCATGGTTTCTGGAACTTGAGTGGAAAGATAGATTCTTCTTTGCTCCAGCTGAAGTCACTTGAACAATTAGATTTGAGCTACAACACATTCGAGGGTATTCCAATCCCCTTTCTTTGGTTCTCTGAAGAAGTTAAGGTTCTTGAACCTCTCAAAAGCTGGATTTTCTGACACTGTGCCCCTCAGTTAGGGAACTTGTCAAGGTTGCAGTACCTTGATCTTTCTTCGAGTTTTCCTCCATTAATGGTTGATGATTTCCATTGGGTATCGAGCCTTTCTTCCTTAGAAGTCCTCTCGATGAACTCTGTTGATCTTTCCATGGCTGAATCGGGCTTGTTTCAAGCTCTAAACAGACTCTCCTCCTTGAGAGAACTGCATATGTCGAGTTGTGGAATAGCAGAAATTGTTCAGAATCTTCCTTTCCTCAATCTCACTTCTCTTCAAGTCATGGATCTCTCTTCCAACAGCTTCAATACTGTGATCCCCAGCTGGTTTGCTAACCTCAGTAGCTTAGTTCATTTAGACTTGAGCAGCGCAGAGTTCTCTGGTCCCATCCCGAGATCTCAAGGATTTCTAGTTTGAAGTACATCGATATGTCCATGAATGATAATCTGACGGCCGACATCTCTGAGCTTCTTGGTGGAAACTGGAGGCAAGTAGAGAACATTCAATTGGCTTCAAATAGAGTGCAGGGATTTCTTCCTGATTCTGTTGGGAACCTCACTTCACTTGTAGAGCTTAACCTCTTTAATAATAACATTGGAGGTGGGATTCCAAGTTCCATGGGAAAGATTTGCAACTTGGAAAGCTTGAATTTCGATGGCAATAACCTGACTCTTGTTCTCTGGAAGTTCAAGGATGTTTATCAGATAAACCTCTGCAAAATTACAGTATTTCAGCATGAGTGTCAATGGAATTGGAGGTATTTTGCCAGAATGGTTGGGTGAGCTCCAAAATCTCGCTGTCCTGGATCTTGCTTATAACAAGATTACAGGTCCCATTCCGCCATCACTGGGAAATTTGTCACTTCTCACTCAACTAAGCCTGGATGGAAACCAACTTAACGGTACTATTCCATCAACTGTAGGATATCTTTCCAAACTGCAATTCTTTGGTGTATCTTCCAACCGATTAACTGGAACTGTGAATGAGGAACACTTCTTGAAGTTGAACAGATTGAAAATCTTATGGATGTCTTCAAACTCCTTGATCATTGAGTTCAAAGCTGGGTTCCGCCATTTCAGATTCAAATCTAGCAATGGGTTCATGTCGATTGGGTTCTCAGTTTCCATCCTGGATTAAAACCAGAGGGAACTTCAATACCTCGACATCTCCAACAGTTCAATCTCTGGCGAGATACCAAACTGGTTTTGGGATCTTTCTTCCAATCTCTCTCTGAACATTTCCTTCGATAAGTTGGAAGGCCAGATACCAAATCCCATGAAAACTGCTCCCTTTGCTGATGTGGATTTGAGAAATAATCTTTTCAGTGGGTCTATTCCCATGCCATTAACTCAAGTTGAGTTACTTGACCTCTCCCACAATAAATTTTCTGGTACCATTCCTTCCAACTTTGGTCAGTTGCAACCTTACATCATCCACCTCTCTCTCCTATAACAATTTATCTGGAACCATTCCTTCTTCCATTGGAGATCTTCAGGAGCTCCAAATCATAAACCTTTCAAACAAACCATCTAATCGGTTTGATTCCTTCAAGCTTGCAGAACTGTTCTTACCTCAAAGCTCTAGTCCTTGAACACAACAATCTCTCGGGACAAATTCCTCATTCCCTTGGGAGTCTTGTACAGCTGCAAACTCTGCACCTCAGCAACAATGCCCTATCAGGCTTGATTCCTCAATCCCTGCAGAATTGCACCAACCTGGAGACACTGATCTGGAAACAACAATTTCAATGGCTCGATTCCAGCTTGGTTAGCTGAGAGACTCCCGAGCCGCATCCTTCGACTGAGATCGAACCAGTTCACAGGTCAAATACCATCTGAGCTTTCCAATCTCAAATCCTTGCAAGTGCTGGATCTTGCCAACAACCTTCTTTTGAACAATTCCTCGTAGCAGCCTTGGAAGCCATGAATACTCCATCAAAAATAAATACTTACCTTCTATATGGCCACTACAGAGGAACCTACTATGAAGAAAGCATATCAATTGATATAAACAACAGACAACTAACATACACTAAGACTCTCTCCCTTGTGACCAGTATTGATCTTTCAGGAAACAAACTCTCAGGCAATTCCCCAAAACTTTGACAGTTCTCTCTAGCTTGCTTATTTTGGACATTTCTGAGAATAATCTAACAGGAAAGATCCCACAAAACATTGATGGAATGAAAGAACTTGAATCATTGGATCTTTCAAACAATAACTTCTTTGGTGCGATTCCTAAAACCATGTCATCACTTATGTTTCTAAGCAATCTCAACTTATCAAACAACAATTTTTCTGGAGTGATACCTGAAGGTGGTCAGATGACTACTTTCAGTTCATCAGCATTTTCTGGAAATAAATTTCTTTGTGGTAAACCATTCGCCAAGGTTTGTAAAGAAGATAATTATCTGAACAACACATACAATCAGAACAATGGTGATGATAACATCGAGAAGTTAGTAGATGACTGGTTCTATCTAGGTGTTGGGCTGGGATTTGCAGTGGGACTACTGGGATTAGTTGCAGTAATGTTTATCAGAAAGCCATGGACAGATGAGTACTTTAAATTTGTAGATTGGTTGGTTGAAAAGAAAATAAGAGTGAAGAGAATTGTGCCTAGGAAACCAGATAGTCTAAGCTACAATCCTGCTGTTCAAAATCTGATATAATTCTGAGATAATTAAATTTTTATGCTATTTTAGAACATTTAGTTCAATATAAGAATCTCTTTTTTTTTTTGCAATAAGTATATTTTTTTTCTTACTAAGATGCCCTTGCTACTCTTTGTTTTGTCTGATGATGATTAATCATAAATGCTGGTGTTTCTTCCACCTCTTACCATAAGATTTCATCAAAATAAAAATGTATATTTTTTACCTTCAGCTTTTATCCATTATCCATTATGACTCTGGATATTTGTATGCAATTTTACTTTGATTTTATAATTTATTAGTATTTTTATGGATATTGATATTTGTGGTTTTGTTTTGGGAGACATTTGATTGCTTGGGATTAGAAAAATGTCAGTTTTGAAAAATTATGAATTTATTAGTTATTATATTTCATCATTTGAATGGATGAATTAAAAATTAATATTAAATTTAAACTCTAGTAAAACCTTCAAAAGAATATATTTTATATTCATCTGGTTATGTTATTTCTTAATCCAATCATTCCAATATTTATATGCTATGTGAGTTTATATGTAAATTATAATACATTTTCTGAAATTATAAATAAATTTTCTATTTTTTTGTTAATTAATTCTAAACAAAAGAAAGCATTATAACAAATTTGAATGCACCAATATGACATTAAATAAAAGATAATTGTGTAAATCCAAATGGTTAAGAGAAGATTTAATTCAATTTGCTTCAATTGCATGCCATACATAATTACGACTCATTTGAACCGTTTATGGCCTAACCATGCCATGTTAACAAGAGTCTTTTCTAAAAGTATATCTCAAAGGACCTTCTTAGGAACTCCTAACAGGAAATCATCTCGAGGATCTCTTGAAAATTGTTTTTGGAATGCTTCTCTATAATTTCCTCTTGGGAAATCCTATCAGCAGTCTCAACAATCTCTATTTCACCCAATAACTCTTTCAAATCACCAATCTTCTTGAGTGCACCTCTAACAACGCCAAAGCATACTTAGGATTCTTATATGTACATTTCTAGCCTAAGTATCGAGAGCACACCTTCTACAAATTTCCTACCACTCTTAAGGTACTGTGACATGCCAAGAAGTCCACACTTATTTATTATTTCTGTTCTTAGGTTTGTTCTAAGATGTCTGCACTATCAATTATCTGCATTATTCAATGGTATTATCACATGATAAAACTTGCCTAAGGCCCTTCATACACTATCGCATACAGTTACCATTACTCCATCATTAAATCATCGTTTGTCTATAATTTTCAATTGTATTATCAGATCAAGCAACTTGTCTAATGCCCTTGATACAATAGTAGCAGTAACGATTGCTCCCCATTAAACATGCATGATCTGCCTGACAAAAGTGTCCTAGCTCCACTAAGCATAATCATCAAAAGCTACAAGCTAATGCAATCAAATTTGCTATAAATATCACATTAACGGGATTGATTGGGAGTTACATATTAAAGTTAGGCACTTAGTCACTCAAGAGACTAATTTTACTCACTCACTAGCCCTTGCTCATGAGACAAGCTGTCTTGATATAGCTTTTGTAGTCTTGTTTATGAATAAACCCTTCTCATCTCACCTCAAGCCTTCAAAGCACTATTTGTAGTTGTGATTTTAATGATGATTTTTTAAAGTTCTTCACTGAATCTTCAACATATGCTAGAAGATTTGAGTGTTATCACTTCTTTTTCCCATCTATTATAATTACTTCAATCAATTATTTCCTATTGCATGTAATCTATCTTTATTGTATTTCACCTCTCTATTTTCATTTCTTCTCTGTGCTTATGAAAAACTCCTCAAAGGTTCAACAACAGCTCTATTATGCTTAGAAAATACAATTACGCATTAGGTACCCTAACAGTGGATGTATCTCTATAGTTTGAAGCACTATGAATCCCTATCTCATCTTCTTTGTTCTATTTTCTATCTCGTTCTCTCCTTATAGTATAATAATAATGTAATAGTCTCTCCTCTTACAAAACCTCTAAAACACCTCTTCTCTTGATTTTCTCAGAAAAAGTTTCCACCTTTCACGCTTCATGGCTTGTATATGGGAAAGTCTATTATTGTTTTATTAATAAGGATTAAAGTTTTTGTTAGTTAAAATGATGAAATTAATTCTAAGTTCGTTCATAGCCCTTAATGAAGCCAAAGGCTATATCACCACTTCTTATAATTTACTAAAACATCTTTACCATTGGTACCTACCTGATATCTTATTTTTGAAAACTGTCTTAATTACAGAAATGGGTGCTCCATGCTTCCCTGATACAGTTTGATCAGAAAACACTCACCTGGCTTTGTTATTTAAAACGTAGAACCACCCCGTGAAATTTCCTGGAAGATTAAAGAACATCTTCAGTCACAATCCCAGAAGAAAATCACAATGGAAAACAGGTGAATACTATACTTGAAAGTTGTATACATACTACAACTTGATGAGGCAGTAAAGCTTTACTAATGGAGTTCCTTAAATCATCTATATTGCAATTTCAACGCCAATAAAATTAGCTGACAGAAAGCCCCCAAACCTTCATTTGACAAAACAAAATATAAAATAAAATACAAAAAATCTCAATGATGTCTCTACGCATTACCAAGAAGTGGAGTCTTTATCTATGCAGAATCAGCTTATCTTCAGAAGATAGAGCAAAGAAAGCACCAGGTAAGTCTAAATCAAAGCGTTTATCTTTACTTCAGATTTGTTTGCAGCTAAATAACTTGCTTTCTCACACACTTCCTATCAGCTCTGTTTGCTTTCATCTGTTGGGAGATCTCACGAGCAAGTCCTCGACAGGCGCTGGGAAGCTCTCCATGAAAAGCTTTACAGACGTAGGTTTCAAAGTTGTCGTAATCCTAAAAGATCAAGTAGCAGCCCATAAGTGTAAGGTTTCAAGATTACTTCTCCAAAATGGAACTGATAGAAAAGAAGATTCAACTCATCATGCATGGCTAAACACTAGTCATGTAGCTAGCTAACTGGTGTTTGCACTAGAACTTTACAGAAGAGTAGAGATTTAAGTTCAGTTCCAGAAAATAAAATGATCATGCATAGCTAAGAGGCCTCACAAATCAAACGAATGAGTGCATCCATACGTATCTTTGATGTACTACAGATTTCCAGATTTTTTTATTTTTTTTGGCAACGATAGTGATTTCCCTAAAGTAACGAAAAAAAAAACCATTAAAACACAAAGTCATGAAATTTAAAATTTGTAGAGCGATGAAGTTATGGTTCAAGCTAGGCACACACACTCATAAAGCTAGGGTTCCTACCATTGACAAAATAAGCAGCAAGAAGATAGATTTTAACAGGGATAGAATAGAATCTAAATATTGTCTCATCATTACAACTTGAGATGTGGGGTTGCAAAATAGATTGTACATCATAAAGAGTAGGAATCAGACATGTTAACTGAAAGTTTCATTTAAATTTCATTTTCCTAGAATAACTTTAAACGAACCTAAGATATAAAATGATTTATTGTAGCTAATATAAATTTTTTTATGATCAGAGAACTAGAACCTTTTACCCTGAAGTTATTCTTGCACTTCATTATTCTGATTGACAAACATCTGATTGTCAAACCTCCAAAGTGTTGCCATAACTTTCCCTAAAACAATATTTAACACTATCAACGGTTCTGTTTGGTTATCAAACACACAGAAACAAAGAAGAAAATGTTGAAGGTTTGTGGAGCTATCAAGACTAATTTCCTACAGAAATTTTTTCCATTCTCACATATATTGAATATTCCAGAGGTGCATTTTGTGAGAATATCTTAATATAAGTATGATATTTCCTGGCCTTCTTGAATTTAAATAATGTCATATCATGGATGTAAGAAGATTAATCTCTGAATCAAGTAAAAATTGTCTTCTGTGTATTTGTTATGACTTTCTTTCATTTTTTTTATTACGTAACAGTGGATGTTTAAAGATGAAAAGTATGTTAGAAAAATAATTTCCAGAAAAAGATCATGACCAAAATGACATGGTTGAAACTTGATAGAGATGGAACGGGGTAATTAAACTAACATCATAAAGTGCCATTACAACCACCCAAGGCACATATCTATGAGGGGTTGAAGAGCATTTGTTTGTGCTGCAAACTGGAGTTCAACCTGCAAAAAAGATTTACAATCAAATATCAAATAGGACAAAAGTTTTATGCTTGAAATGACTATGGTATATAGGCTAAAATTAACTTTTGAAAGAACAAAAGAGGCAGAGCCGATTGAAGCATAGGCTTCTAGCAACTTTCATTGGTGTGATTTGCAACCATTCTTTTAGTAGAAAACAGTAGTGAACCAAACACAAATGGTTAGATTATGACCACACAATTCCATATGCACTTGAATTTTAAGACGATATAGATAAAAGAAACAAAAAACTATATTTGTAACTCAAACACTAATACTGGAGCATGCTTGAAACATAAAACTTAACTGAGTTGCCTCTATCTAAGGGAATGCATAAGGTTCCTATCAGTAGAATGTCAAGGGAAGCTGGATAGCTTGATTGAAAAGCCTTACCCCACAGAGAAAAATGGATTTTTTATTTATTTTTTTGAATGAAGTCACAATGAGACAACCTAATGGAAGGGAGGCCAACCCGGTTGGCTTTTCTAATAAGAGAACTTGGGTTTCTCATAATTATATTACAGGAAATATACAACAAAACAACAACAACAAGCCTTTATCCCACTAAGGGGATTTGGGGCCCGTTTTGTGACATTTCGAACGCCGGCTGTTTGATGTAGAATCTGCTTCAAGCAATCGAAAGCTGCTGCGGAAAAAAACTACCCTACCCATGCTCTTTTTTGCCGTCTCTCTTTCTTCTCCGTGCGTGCTCGTTGTTCTCCCATTGACGGATCAGAGTCAGGGCTTGATCTCCTCCTTCCAGTATCCAGTCTTTTCTTTGTCTTCCTCCTTTCTCTCTTTTGCCGTCTTAGTCGTGTGAAGGTAAGCCGTTTCCAACAAATCTTTGAAGCTCGTCATATTTGATCTCTCCTTTGAGCATTTGTTATTTGAGCGGGTGAGAGATTATTTTGTGCTAAGTGCCCATGAGGTAGAGGAAAATCTCTCTGAAAATTTGATCTTGATTACCGTAAGTTTTGGTCTTGGTTTTGGGTTTGTTCTTGTTTTTGGTTAGGGTACAAGGCATTTAGTATGTTGTTTTACAGGTGGTGACTTGGTTTGGTATCTTGAAAGGTTGTTGGTTGGTGTTGTTGGTGGTTGGTTTGTGTTGTTGC
Source organism: Cymbidium sinense (assembly GCA_021442155.1). Taxonomy (NCBI): domain Eukaryota; kingdom Viridiplantae; phylum Streptophyta; class Magnoliopsida; order Asparagales; family Orchidaceae; genus Cymbidium; species Cymbidium sinense. Next base: position 76,458,199 of record CM038222.1, on the reverse strand, counting down.
TTGGGTTAGGCTAATGTTACTAGTTGGTTGGTTGTTTTATTGGGTTGTTGTTTTTACTTTTTTTGTTGTGAGTTTTTTGTCTTGATTTTGGGTTTGTTCTTGTTCTCTTGTTTTAGGTTATGGTACAAGGCTTTAGTATTTGTTGTTTTACACAGGGTAGTGGTGACTTGGTTTGTATCTTGAAAGGTTTTTTGACTCTTTTACGGATGATCTTTTGGTATTGCTATTTGTCTATCTTGGTGGAGTGGGTCTTTCTCTTGCTTGTCATCATACACAATATATTTGGAAACTCTTTATTTGGTTGTTTTGTTGTTCTGCTTATGTGGTATCTAAGCCGCTTGGTAGATTCTCCACGATAGTGAAGGAAATGACTATGATGGCATTGATGTTACTTTTTTTATCGTTAAATTTGGTAGCATTTTATGTGATTGTACTTCTTTTGAAGTTTGGATGCTCACATACAATGTTGCTCCTTGGGATAGACTTTCACGGCCGTTATAATTTACTTTAATGTATCTTTCTACGTTTGTTTATATCTTTTTTGAGCTTCTTGCAAGTATTTGTATCTGAGCCTTGTAGTGGTTAACTACTTTTAGTTAGTCAAATTTTATCTTTTTTTTAATAATTGTTTATATTTTGTTAATGAAATATCTATCAATTTTTTGGGGAAATAAATATTTTATCATTTCATTTTAATTTTAAAATATTTTGTAATGTCATTTTTATTTTATTACATAATTTACTTTATCGAAATATGAATTCAAGGAGCTGTTGAGTCAGAGTTGTGTATTGTGTGATTTGCATATTATGTATTCACTTCATGGGGAAGGAAATTATGGGAGAAGATTTTTGGATTTTCAGAAATAGAGCGGAGATGAGTGTATTTTAGATGGATTGGAATCAAATCAATCAACAATAATCATCTTGAGGTAAGATGAAAAAAAATTTAAAAAAGATATTAAAAAAATTACATTCACTAGTTGTTGTACTACTTTTAATATTAGTGTTATTAATTATGTAATATTTTTTATTAAGTGATGTCCTGTTAATGTAATTTATTAGTTGACTTAACTACATGAGTATTAGTTATCATATTTTCATTCTGTTTAAATTTATTCAACTTATATAGTCGGGACATTTGGTCGTTTCAACATTGCGACAATGATTCTAAATATAGTTTTCCAAACGAGAATGAAAGAATGAACTCACCACAGCTTCTGCCTTCCTTCTTTCGCTAACAGACCAAGTTGGTCATGAATCCTTCGTCTCCAGGTCTCTGTGTCAAATTCTCAATTCAAGTATCTATCATTTTTTATACATCTTCTTTCTCATCTTTAATTAAATCAATCTACTCTGTCAGATCTAGGACGATAGATGTTTTATGTAATAAAGGCTCTCTCTTTTTGCTGGACTACTCCAACTTTTTCAGAACATACTCATTTTTTTTATCTCAGAGTAAAGCCACTCATCCACCCATCCTCATCTCTATAACACTTAAACTTATCTCTTCTCTTTATTTTCACGCATAAGTCATTCTGGTCTTACCACCATCTTATAAAATTTTTCGTTTAAGTGGAACTTTTCTATCACTTGCCGGATGTCCTCCACTTCCATCCAACTTGAATTCCTTTAATAGTATTTTTCATTTTGAACAATAGGCCTAAATATCAGATGCTCATTATTAATAAACTTTCATTAATGTCAACTTAGAACTTCAACTAAAATTACACTCCATATATTCGCTTTAGATCTACTTAAAAACCTTTAGACTAGTGTTGACCTCCATAATTCAAGTTTCTCTTGGACTCCTCTCCAGTCTTATCAACAAGAAGAATGTCATCAAAAAAAAACACCAAGGTACATCTTCCTGTAAATGCATAGTAAGAACATCCATAACTAAAGCGGAAAAATAAGGGCTTAAAGTCGATCCTTTTGTAATCCAACGAAATAGGAAAATATTTTGTCAATCCTCCTTGTGTTTGGACACAAGTAACAACTCAGTATCATATAATGACTTGAATATAACCAATATTAACTCCTTTCTATTCTTGAACTCTCCAAAGAACATCTCTTGAAACTTTATTATATGCTTTCTAAATCAATAAATATCATATGTAGATCCTCTTTACTTTCTGCTTCTCCATCAAACCTCTTAATAAATGTATAACATCCATAATAGATCTACTTGGCATGAAACCAAACCGATTGTGAAACTTTTGTATCACATCGTAACCTATGCTCAATTACTCTCCCCATAATTTTAATGTATGACACATTAACTTAATTATAATTTGCACACTCTTGTGCATCACCTTTATTCTTAAATATACCAACAAACTCTTTGTAACCAGAAATTCTCTCCTAAACATTTCCACACTTCTATTGGAATATCATCGTCTCTTGTTTTCATTTCATTTTCTTTAAAACTTCTTATATATACTAATCTGACGATAAAAATAAAATTCTATTTATGTTTGGGGTATTAAGGTTCTAAAATCAATTGTACTTTCGGATCCTTCATTGAAAAGTTTATCAAAATATCTCATCCACCTATTTTTATCCTTTTAGAAAAACTTTATTATTTTCATCATTAATACCTCTCACCAGGTCTTTTCTTCTCCTATCTCTTTGGTTATTTCTTTTCACCTTCTTTCAGATCTCATTGTATAAATCACTAAAAGTTAATTTTTTTTTTCATATATCGTATATTCTTAGAATCTCTAGATCATTTTATATCTTTCATTCTCAGTTTTTATATCTAAACTAAGTTTTATATAATCTTTTATTTCTTATCTTCTCTTACTCATCCACCACCAATTATTTTATTAAAACAAGTTTTTCCTTTTAATTCTCCAATCACATTTTAGAACTTATTTAATTTCACCTACTTATTTCCCACATAACATTAACTTTAATATGAGCATCTATATTCTAAGCTCTTTGTAGCTTTCTTCTTAAAATATTTTTTAATTGTGTTCTTTAAGAAAAAATCATGAACAAAAAAATCATTCATTAGGAAAACAATAATTGATGATGAACCGGATTTCAATAGGTAGATAGTGCAATCAGTATCATGTTTGATTGATTTAAATAAAAGATTAATAATAGAATGCTGTTGGCCAGTCAGGTTTATGAATCTATGAAATTAACAAAAGAATGGAAAGTAGTAACCTCAATGGCTTTTATCATAAAAAATTTCATGTTAAACTGCGATCCTAGAGATTTTGTACACATAGAAACAAATTAAAATTCAAACGAAACAAGTGGAAAAGTAGTTTATAGTTATAATAAATATTGAGTTGCCATGTTTGACTTCTAAATTAACTTGAGTTGTATATCTTTTAATCGTCACTTAAAAATGTTGCATATAAGTATCCAATTTGACAAAAAAAAAGGATGGGATCTCTTCATTAATAGAGACACTAATTCAACAATACAGTTTAAAACATCCAATATCATTTATATAAGCCCCTCATTTGCATGAGATTGATATTAAAGATAGTTTTGTTAGAAAAGGTTTATAAGGGACCCTCATTCGCTTCACTGACTCCATTTTCTCATAAACTTGGTGAGAGTTGGACATTGGCTGGCTCACCATCTCTTTCCCTAACAAGGTCCTTCCTCAATAGCTCTCCATGTTGTCCAACTATTTCTCTTTGCCTTGCTGAGCAGACTTACCATGAAGGAAGGAATGGGTTGGGGCATTCAATATCTAACCAGATCAACCCATAACCATGCTAGTGTGTACAACAGAGGAGGAGGGGGAGGGAGAGAGAGAGAGAGAATCCCTCCCTTGTGCCAAAATCACTTGTCCCAATGATGACTTTTATTTAATACTTGTCATATAAAATTGTAGGATTGTGAAATAAAACAGTATATAGAAATAATAAACAAAGACAATATCTACTTATAACAACAGTGCAACAACAACCACTTCCAAACTTTTCAAAATTAAGAGAAACACAAGGAAACTTAGATTCTAATATGGTTGGAAATCCCTATAAAAGTGGCTATGAGAGTTATATAAGGAAGGTATCCTGCATTCCATCTCCATAAGACTTCTGTAGTTCTTTATCTGATTAAGATTTGTTGTTAGTCTACATCACCGCATACTTAAAGGTATTGCAATAATCCTAAAAAAGATATATCTAGGAGATAATTTGCCTAGCTCTAAGAGATATGCATCTGAGCAAAGAAGAGTTTGGAGCATTCCTTTATTGATGTTTGTAAGCCAACAAGTTATCTAGTCCTAGTTGAATACTAATACGAATGAAGAAACATTTGGAGCAAGGTTCTCAAAAGTTGCTTTGCAGAATTCTTGTAATGGATTGATAATAGCTAAACTTGATACAGCCTAAGCAATTATGTGGCATATGAAAATGCATGCATGTTCACTCATTAGTCTAAAAGTTGGCCCTTAGTGGGTGACAAGTTTGGATGGCCCCAATCATTTACTACATGAAATAGGAGACAAAATAACCTGTGATATGACTTCATTTACTCGAGAGCTTGTAAAGCATTAAAAGTAAATAAGAACCATGAATCATTTAGTGTTGAATTTTAACTCTAAACTTTGCTATTATTAAAAAGTTTTGTACAAAAGATAAGTTTGAAAATTGTATGCAAAACCACACTTTGATTTAACACTTCAAGAATTCTGTCTGTCAATTAAAATATATAAAATAAAATTGTATGCAAAACCTCATTTGGTTTAACCCTTCAAGAACTCCATCAATCAAACTGACATGACCAATTGAAATATATAAAATCTCTATGCAAAATGATGAGTTTGAGAGCTCTATAAAATTGGTTGTGAGAGAAGTGTCAGGAAGACAAGCAAATTATAGTTTCCTCCCTTTCATCACCACATAGTCTCTTGTGGTTCTTAGTCTAGTGAAGAGACATGCGTGGATTCATTATCATCTACATTGCAGCATAAAGATGATATATTGATTCAATGCCTGGTGCATTGTCAGAGATCCATTCCTCATGATATTTAATAATTGCAGATTTACATAGTTCACCTTAGCCTAATGGTTCGGTGATTTGATTCTAGCCATAAGACCTTGAGTTTAAGGTCTAGCATATATGAATATGTGCATGAATTTGTGATTGAATTTGCTCCTCTGAAAAGATAGTAGACTTAATTATCATTTGCCATACCTATATTTTCCAATAAAATTTTGAAAACAATGATAAGAATATCTCTGATTTCCTTGGATCTGCTTGAATTAAAACTAACCTCTCGCCCATGTCCGCTGTTGTAGCAGTTTACCAAAGGATGGGGATCTAACCCAGTCTTCTGGAAACAAGTTTCCCATTCAGAGTACTTATCTGTGAGAACCAAATTCTCAACACAATATATGAAACTGAAATGCTGTTGCTGAATCGAATCAAGAGAAACAAATGTTATTATCCATAAAACATATCAGAAGTAGAACTCTAATCAAAAGCAAACAAAGATAAACAGAAACGATAAGCAAACTCAACGTTAACACTGAAAATCTGTAAATCATTAATGAAACTTATAGAATTCACCTTATGTAATCTTCATACTATAAATAAGCGCTAGAAATAGAGAATTACAACACAGTAAGATGAGCATTACCGCATCCGACCAGACATCAATAGCGCAAGCTTCGACAGTGTTCAGGAAGCATTCAGACGGCCCATGCTGCAAAGTAAATTAAAGTTAGAATCCCTCAAATAAATAAAGAGAAATGACCATTAGTTCGTTTCTTCTAATGCAAGAAAGGAATTTCTTTACAGTGATAACTTTCTTTTAAATCGGTATAAGGATAAGGCTTCGAGCAGACTCTTTCGCTGCTTTGCAGAATGCCCACGAAGACGTTTTCCAGCTCACTCCCTAAATTCCCTTTCATCAACTTTCACACGAAAGAAAAGTTCTTTAAGATATAATAAGTACCTGGCATGAGATAGTGGAGTTGGGCCCAATCAGAGCGTTTCCGTAAGGAACGAGACGGAGATCGACAATGGAGATGAGGCCATCTGAGAAGATCTTGGATAATGAGAGAACAATGAAGCGTGAGCAGAAGGGGAAAGGGCCTCGTAATAGAGAGCGAGGGATACTTTCTGAGTTGCAGAAATGGAAAATGGGAGAGAGAACGTTGAGGAGGAGAGAAGAAGAACATGAGGGCACGATGAACAGAAGCCATTTCAGGGACAAAGTACTCGGCACTCAGCTTCCCAAGCAAAAAGACTGAGAAAGATCAAAGCTTGGAATTTTCAACCAAGAGGCCACTAAGTACCGTGCGGAATATAGAAGCAGAGGCCGCAAAACAAGAAAATAACTTGATAGGAGCGAAATTTTGCCATTAAAAAAAAAAGCTCATGAATTAATTTTATGGACAAATAATTAATTAACATATTTTGTCATTTCATAATAACTTTATTTGTATTATTTTTATAGATTTAGCTTTATTCACATATTTAGTGGACTTAATGTTACTTTGTTCAATTTTTTAAATCATTTTATGTATGTCAATAAAATATCTTATAAAAGTGAATGTAAAATTTTAAAAAATATGTAAGAATTGTATCAAGTGATCTTTTGGGATTGAATCCATACACTATCTCGAATGATGCTTATTTTATTATTTTTGAGATAGTGTTGTAATAAAAATGGAAGTGACTAAGTAAAAAATCTTATTTTTTTACTTAGCTCTTTTCTTACTAAGGCCTGTTTAAGGTAGCATAGTTTTTTGGTAAATCTAATCGTAAAGTTGTGAGAAAAATAAGATTTTTTTTTTTAGCTCTTTCTTACTAAGGGTCCATTGAAGGTAGCATAGTTTTTTTTTGTAAATCTAATCATAAAGTTGTTGTGGGAAAAATAACTTTTGAAAACTGTTATAAGAAAAATAGTTTTTTGAAAAATTTTTGTGAATATTATAAATATTTTCTTTTGAAAAAAAACAACAATTTTTGATAACCACCACACCATACTCTAGCATTTCTGGTTTTCAAAATAGATTTTCACAATAATTTTTTTGAAAATAAGCTAAAAATTAGTGGCTAAAGCAGCTATGATTATTTTTTTAAAAAATAAATTAACTAAAAGTTATCTACACACTCTAAATATCAACACTAGATTCTCAAGTGATCTATTAACTATATCAATTTTCCCATCAATTTAAAGATAAAATGCCAAGAAAAGTTAAGTCTCCATCAACTCCTATAATGTCTTCCAAAAAAACAAAGATGAATCTATCATCCCTACCAAATATTATAATATTGGCAAATCTATGTAGTCTTACTAACTTCTTGTAAAATATCCTTGTAATATGGATGCAACATTGAATTTATTGTGTAAGTAAGAAATTTGTTATATTGGAGAATTTGTCCACCACTATAAAAATGCCATTAATTCTTTGGGTGTCTTAGATAATCTTAACACAAAATTCATAGATAGACTTTACTAAGGTTTATAAGGCACATGCAAAGTAATACAATTCTTTGTTTAGTTTCATTATCTTGCTTGCAACTGTAGGACAAGCCATCATTGACTAAAGAAGAGCACAATAAGAATAATGTTCTTGCTATACTCTGAATTTAATTTAGGGTCATATTAATTTTGATTTCAAGATTATAGTAAAGCAATGTTTATATGAGATAGGCTCAATAACGTCAAAAGTGTTCTAATCTTAATTATAATGAGACCAACATTATAGTTTAAAACTTCATAATGCTATTTAACATCATCAAACTAAACTTCTTAGAAACTAATAAGATTAAGATCACTCAACATGTCATTAACATTGAAATGGCAAAGGAATCATGATTAAGAGAATCAACACAACTATCCCATTGATAATTTGGAGATTTTATAAAATTATCAAAATCCTAAAAAAAAATATTAGTAGACTCTCATCTTTCATATGGACTTAAATTTGGGAAGACATTAGAGAACTATTCACACTATTTAATGTGCGATCACCCATCAACTATTGTTGAATCATGTTTATCTTCACATATTACCATCATTTTATGCCAAATCATCTTTGTCATTATTATCCAATTGTATCCACCATTAATTGATATTGACATTTGTCATTTTCTATTTGTTTCACTTGATGTCATGACCAATTGTGTTCACCAACAATTTTTTCTTCTTAGATTATATATGTTCTATACAAACATCTAAATAATGTTTCTATTTTGATTGTCATCCTCCACTATTTCTTCAATATTAGATATGACATTCATATGATATTAGTAATACTGTAATCCCTCCTCTAATTAATAAGATTGAACATTAATTTGTAATCTTATCTTCATAGCATATTATCAAATCTTTCTTCTTGAATTTTCATTCTATGGGTCTTACAAGCAAAACTTTAGATCTCTCTACTTATATATATATATATATATATATATATATATATATATATATATATATATATATATTGATACAAAATTAAAATAAACTCTATACTATCAAAATATTCTAGTATGCAACTCCCATAATATTAATTAATTATATGTTCATCAAAAATATTTTACTAAACATTCATATAAAAATAAATTTGATTAATAAATTTTAAAATTTTAATTAATCATTTTCTCATTTCAACATAAAGTTAAAGTCTAATTATTGAGCATAAATATTATTATTATTTTGAATATAAATTGATCAATATATTAATAATACTTAATATTTTAATAATAAGCTTAAAAATATAAGACATTAAAACTCTATATAAAATCTTAAATATAATATAATAATACTAATAATAATAATAATATGACATTTTTTATAAACTAATTTTTAATTTTTTTAGAAAATTATAAATATAATAATACTTATATCACCTTGAATCTCTACATAAACTTGATCACTATTGATTTGATTTAAATATGACTCAAACTTGAAAATTTGAACTTAGAGTTTAGGCGGATCGCTTTAGCTTTGGATACTCTTGATATCATAACAATAATAATAATAATAATAATAATAATTTTTTAAATTGATGTCCATAGTCCATAATGATTTAGAAGAATATACCTCGATTATAAAAAAATATAAAAAACAAGATTTTTTTTTTCCTTAAGTAATAGACCATTAATCAATAATTCAAATTATAGACATTTAAATTTAAGTTGCAAATATATATATATATTTATATATTATTAAATATATATTAATATTAAAAATCAAAATCTCTTTAAAATAACTTTAAGGTGATGATGAAACATATATAAATGTAAATTTATTTAACTCTTAAATGTGATATAAACAGAACAGAAAAATACATCTAAAAAATTATTCCAATTAAAATCTAAATGATATAAAAAAAAAAAAAAATTTATAAATTATTCACAGATACTCAAAGCAAAAATTAGAACCTAATTTTTTCAAATTTTACAAATGGTCTAGTCTAATATTTGACACCCCTAATCAATGAAGAAATTTACCACACAATAATTGCCATTTTAATTCAAAACCTATAAAAGAAGCTGCATCAACTTACCAATGGTTCAACGAATGGAACATAAAAAATGCCAGAAAATTCAATATCTAAAGGCAAATAAAAACAGCAAAAGATCAGATAGTATGTTCTGCTACAAGAGAAGGTTTAAGACCACACAGTACTTTTGGTGAGGATTTGAAGTTTTCTTTGCATGATAGAAATGAACGAAACCTGGAAATCATTTGCACCGCTTGATCAAATCCTCGACGACTTCATCCATGTTTAGCTTCTTCATTAATGTAAATGGCCTATTCATACTCTGCATTAAAAAAATTAAGGCCTTGGATGATTTCTAGATGAAAAAAAAGGAAGAAATATTCAATAACAATCTGAATATTGCATGAATTTTCAATAAAACACGTAAAAAGTTTGCAATAACATATATATATTCATGGCGTACCGGAAGGAGAGAAAAACTTCAGTTTTATGTTCACGAATCTCAAAGTATCCGCCGAGGCTGTGGTAAAAAAGAAACATTAGCACTCCTAAATCAAGGAAAAATTACCATATCCAAATAACAATAGTGCTACTTGTTCATGGTACCACTTGTTATAAGAGAATTTATAAAATTCAGGAGATTCTGTACTTATGCCTATAATGTACAAGGGCTGTGTAGATAATCAGAATTGAAGAAGCAACAGAAGGAAAAATGAAGTGCATATAGAATCTAGGGATTGGAGACAAAGAGCTAAACCAATGCAAGGCAGGCATGTTCACCCCAATTTTACCACTAGATTTGTATATGCATCAATATACAGTTTCTAATGCATAAACCTTTTTTTTAAAAAAATTCATATACAAAAACATCCACAATACATTTATAAGCCTAAATCTTTAAGTCATGTCTGAGCAATTTGACCATATTGAGATATTTTATATGATTAAGTTGTAGAGATAAGTTGATTCATAAGTTATGGTATTAATGCAAGATTTTTATCCATAGGTACTGCTAAAATTTGTTTGGTTCCTCTCCGGATGTATAAGTTGAATTCATGCTACTGCTTTTATAACTACAATGACATGTGATTAGTAGATCTTCTATGACACAATTTTAAGAGAGATGGATGACACATGAACACATTTGAATATCAAAGTCTCCAAATCTACTTATTTTTAAACCACACAAGCTAATATATGAGATGTACCAATTCCATCATGCCATTATAAAAAATCAAACTTCTAAAAAAGGGCTTCTGCAAAATTCTTCCAAGGAAAAGTTATATAAACCCAATTGATGAAACACGAGATTATGATTTAAATTTACTTTATCTGCAACTACAATATTCTTATTTGATATGATAGAATTTTAGAAATCTAAAATTGAATGAAATTTAACTAATTTGATCTTTATCTGTCCTATTTCTATAAATAAAGGTTTGAATGATTTGTATTTGGATTATTAATGAATGAATATAAATGAAATCAAATCTCCATCTATACAATTTTAAATGGATCAACTATTTAAAGATAAAAAGATCTCAATTGATATAACCGATCATACTATAAAATTCAACCTATATTAGATCAATACTTTTATGATGCTAATAAACAATTCTTAACTCTTTTCAATGTCCTTTCATCAATTTATATCTAAGGATAAATCATAAATCAAAAGTATTTAAAGAATCAAAGAAGAAGAAGATAATAAAGAAATTTTATAGATCATCATCAAATTAGTAGATATTAAAATAATTCTTCTTAATTCACTTTCATCTATATTTTGAATTTATATGACCTCATAAATTTAAATAAGCAATATTTGAATATGATTTATATACATGTGAAATATATGTTCCATATGACAACAAATTCCAGATATTAATTATTATGCAAAGTGATATCAATAAAAATATTTCCTATGATAAATGATCAAAAAATTGTCTAAACATACCTAGAATCTAGCCTTTGGTATTATCACCCTAGGTTAACCCTCGAGCTATTTGCAATAGAGATAGTTGTCTCAAAATCCAACCTCCTCAGTAGACTTGACATCAATCTTGAGGGTGGAAAGGTTCAGGAATGATTGCAGAAGTATATGTTAAAGGGTTGAGAATGAAAATAACCTGAAAAGAAAAGATTTGAATTGCAATATACCCGAGGCATGCTGCAATTGTGAACTGGTTAGAATGGAGTAGGTTGAAGACAGTGAGAACGATAATGATCCACCACCCAAATTCGATCAAGAAACAATTTTCCACCAATTGAAAGAGTAGTGCAGCTTCCAGAGAAGATAAAATCATAGAAGAAATTCTAACTATACAATCATAAAAAAACCAAAAAAATACAACATCCTAATTATATACAATTGCAATTGAAACTAAACCCTAATACTAATATAATTTAAGTAACTCCCAAGGCGCTAACCCATAGAGTGAAGAAAATGATGGGAACATCAATAGTTCTCAGGAAGTCCTCAATAACAACAAGCATTAATGTTAACTTGTCTTCAAGTTTCAACAAGCACAGACTACTTTCCTTTCAGTCACGACTCTATCTATGTGATGTTCACCAGATGATCATTGCAGTCATCTTCTTCAAACTAGAGCCATATGCAAGTAACAAAAAAGAAGAAAATGCAGTGCAAAGAAAGCAAAGTTGAAAGAAAGTAGATGATTCAAAAGCAAAAACTAAAGAATAAAGTGTATTCCCTATTTATAAAAAGAAACACAAAATCTTAAACAACATATCACATAAAAAAGTCAATTCAATAAATCTTGATCATTACGATTTGAATAACAAATTTTACAAAAATATTATCTTCATTGTGTACACATGTAAGAAAGTCGCATTGATAATCACCTTTAACTTGACCACACCTAGCTATATTACGGTAAAGAAGGTTTAAGATTAGGGGTGTAAACGATCTGAGAGCAGTGCAACCCTTATTCAGATTTCGTTTGAAAATTGTTTTGTGTGTTCTCGCTCTAAAATGGTTTTATTGTTTGTCAACTGAATTGTTCAAATGACTCAAATAAATAACTCAAATGCAATAATCCAAAAATCTATAAGAGTGAGGATTCAAACCAGGAAAATCTTTTGATAACAAAATTTTTAACCATTAAGCCATTCAAGTTAATCATGAATGTTGTTCGAACAAGTTTTTTTGATATTTATAGCGACCATAAATGCTTCGCTAGTTTTACTTCACTTAATGGCTAATAGGGTGTAAACGAAAGTTTGAGCGAACCCTTTCGTGACTCGTTTGAAAATATGTTCGTGTTTGGCTGTGTTTGAAATAAAATGCAATAATCTAAAAAATCATGTAGTGAGGATTGAACTTGCCAATCTTTTGATAACAAAAACTTTAACCAATCACGCTTTCAGAATATATATATATATATATATATATATATATATATATATATATATATATATATATATATATGTTTATATTTATAATAATAAAAATAAATAATAATAATAATAATAATAATAAATAATAATAATAATAATGATAATGATAATAATAATAATAACATTAATAATAATAATAATAATAATATAGTATAATAATATAATATAATTTTTATTTCGAGCTAAATCGAGTAACAGATTGAACAAAGGATTGTTTATGCTCGTTTATAAATCGAGTAAAATTTGTTTGTTTAATTCGCTGGCTAGTTAACTAACAAGAAAGAGATTTGAACTTTTGATAGCTCTATTTAAGATAATTGACTTCATTTTGCATGGTGACTATCATATGTCATACATGAGATCAAATGAACAAAATAGATATCAACAAAAGTAAGATATAAAGTTATCTCATAAACAAATATAAATTCAAAGAAAAATAAGCTATCATTTTCATTGAGGATAGACATTACTCGATAAATAATAAAGAAGAAAAAAGTATAACAGTACAAAAATTATGTTAACATCATTTATCTTTTGAAGAGGTACATCAAAAATTTCACAACAAAGAAGAAAAAAGAAAAAGACTACAAAACATGGCTTAAGTTAATATTCCCAAGGATGATTCAGGCCACAATACATATAAAATCATCATAAAGAGATAAATGAAGCTTCTCCTAGCACATAACAAAATTATAGATTCAATGCAATCTTATCAGAATGAACTTGTCACAAAATAGCTCATCAAGGACGCCTCAAAAAATTCCTCACCATGACAACTTCTGGCCTACATTTATCAATTTCTAGATGAATATCATGAATGAAGTTTTTGGGCAACTTTGCAAGGCGGCCTGCAACATGCCCATTCAACTTTTGCTAAATCTAATTAAAAGTGAGTTTCGTTAATTTGGCTAGAGATTTTAATCCTAGCAACAGTTTGCTTGACAATCATCAAAATTTCAATTTGCTTGTCCAAAATGACTTCTTAATCCCAATGCTAGCTTTAAGATCAATTGTCACCTTTTCAAAGAATTGATCTAGATAAAAAAAACACAGAATCTAGCCTTTGGTATTATCCTAGGATCTCCCTCAAGCTATTTCACTGTAGAGGTAGTCGCCTTAAAATCTAACCTTCTCAATGGAATTGACATCAATCTTGAGGGTGGCAAAAGATCAAGAATGGCTGTAGAGATGTATGTTAAAGGGTTGAGAATGGAAATAACCTGAAAATATAAGATTTGGATTGCAATTTATCCAGAGGCTTGCTATTGCAGCTGCAAACTGGTTAGAAGGGTTAGAAAGGGAGAAGGGAGGAGAACAACAATGATCCACCATGCAAACTCAATCAAGATACAAACTTCCACCAATTGAAAGAGTATGTTGCATTTGCCAGTGAGAAGAAAACAAGAGAAATATCTAACAGTACAATCATCAAAACCAAACAAAAGTACAACAGCCTTAAACTATTTATATACGATAGCAATTGAAACCAAAGCCAAATACTAATATAATTTAAGAAACTCCCAAAGTGTTGACCCACAGAGGGAGGACAAATGGGCCAGTTTAAGCCTGAACCGACCAAGGAAACCTGGCCTAGGGTTGGTTATATGAGTCGCATGGTCTTGAGACCTCTGCATCAAGAAGCTTTAGATTTCTTATCAAAAGCAGCATCCTGCTTGAGTTACATCAATGACAAAAGGATTTTAGAACATGCATAAGTTTCAACATATCTATAAGAAAATGGGCTCAAAAGCAATTGTCCTTTAAGGGCACAATGATTAAAACATAAAAATCAAGGTTTAAAAAATGAAGAACAAACCTTAAATTTATATGCATCAACATTGATGTGAAAAACACACATATCAAGAATCTTCATTTTGGTTTAATCAACACCCCAGATTAAGTCAAATTTCCCATTTGAGATGCCAAGGCAGAAATGGATTTATCAATACTTAAATTCTCTCATCCTTCATAATTTTTTTGAAAGTGATGAGAGTTAGATAATAAAAGTATAGTCATATTCTACTATGTTAAGCTAAACAAGTCAATATGAAAACTTGAATCAGGTTCAATAAGCTATTGATTGTGAACAGGCTTGAACCACATCTAACTCAAAACCCACCAAATCTAAAGTTGTTTATAGTAGCAAGCCACCTAGAACTGCAACTCAAACAAGTCACCTAAAAGCCAATTCTAACTCAACCCTTAACAAAAAAAAACTCGCCCAAGGGACTCACAAAGTCCCTCACTAATCAAGAATACTCAACCAAAGAACTCATCAAATCTCATAGAATATTTGTCAGACAAGTAGAGGCTTTTATCAAGAAAATTCATCCAAGGAACTCATCCTCAATTCAGAACTCACATGTTACCATAACTAGATATCAACTTCGAGGTCTAATTCACCCATCAAAATCAACTATAGCAAGACCAATATGTGTTTTAAATCCGATTATAACATGCTACAAATTTTGTAACACTGATCTTGACCTTCAATTTAAAATAAAGGATCACTAGTCAAATGAAACATATGAAAAAAAAAATGCTTAAATTTTCATAAGATCTCATTAGAACTCTAAAAAATCTTTCTTGTTGAATTGTGTTTCATTAGCTCAATCTAATTCAACTTTCGCTATTCAAAGGCTTCAATCCAGCACTTTGGAAACTAATTCCTTGAAATATACATCTAAGGACTAGTTTATCTCTTTTCTTCCAACACCTTGGACATGATCCAATTCTCCAATAAGGTCCTGATATACTTCCAAGTAACTTTGACTCCAACACTAACTAAAATTAGAGTATAAAAAATTCTTGATCTACTTGTCATTTATCCTTTTTATTTCTTATGCATCATACAGATTCTTTAATATAAAGAATTTTGAAGGACTCATGACTAAATAGATGTTATGAAAAAGAAGCCCCTAGACTACTTCCCACAATGAGTTATACAATTAAGCATTTTTCATATTAAAAAAAAAACTAGGGCAACATAACAATAGCAAATTTATATTTATGGTTGTTCCTTTCTACAATGAATATCAATCATAAGCTTATTTTAGATACAGCTCATTTGAAACATAGCATATAGGGAACAATGCTACTAAGTCAACATTTCAAGAAGGAGCTATACTATTTATATGCCCAAAAAATAGGTAACCTATTAACAACAAAATTGACAGCATTGCAATCATGAAAGAGCAACACGCAATGAAAAGGGATAATAAAACATCTTGTAAAATTTAAACAAACCTTCTGAGGATTAATCTCGACAGAAATGCCTGGGATGGCCTCTCTTCACCTTGTCAGCTCTCTCCTTGAATGACCTGCATTGTGTGAAAAGACAAAAGAAGTTCAAAATTAGATCAAAGGTAAAACATAAAAGAGAACTTTAATGAAACAAATGCAAGGATTGTTTTATTCAATCAGAGAATATAGATCATACTTTGCAATTAAAGCAACATTATATTATGTCAACTACACAGTGAAGTTTTAGGCAAAAAAAAAAAAAAAACTAGCACAAGTAAATTAAGCATAAATATTGCTACACAGGTATATCAACCTCATACTTTCTTTACAAATACATCTTAGCATGAATAACTAAGTTTTAAATTTCAAAAGACTCAAATCTGATAAGTAAAAAATAACAAAAAATTTTATTAGAACAAACAATAAGCAAAATATGAATAAAAATTAATATACCAACCAAATCTTAGATTAGTATATATTGCCCTATTCTATTAAATCTTAAGTTACCAAGCTTAGTTGGAGTTAACAACAACAACAACAGACAACAATAAGATTTTATCCCACTACATGGGGTTGGCTACTTGAATCCTTTTTCTTCATTGTATCCTATTAAGTGTCAAAATCTTAATAGTTCTAATAAAATAAGGTCATTTTTTATACTTTCTAACCAAGTCTTTTTTAGGCCTACCTTCACCTTTCTTAACATAGTTGTATCTAATATATCTACTCCTAATTAGGTCATCGACGAGCTTTATGTGACCGAACCATATAAGGTGACTCTTAATTTGATATACTCCAAAGTTTTCACATATATATTTGCTGATTTCGCTAAGTGTAAAGCCACTCATCCACATGAGCATCCTCATCTTTGAAACACTTAACTAAATTTTATACTTATCTTTTACTTAGCAAACATTCGGCAAAATAAAGCATTAGGTTCCACCATCGCCTTATAAAAATTTTCCTTAAGTTTAAGGTACTTTTCTATCACGTAGGCAAAGCATTCCTCCACTTCAACCATCTAACTTGAATTCTATTAATGACATTCCCATATATTTCACCATCACTTTCAATAATAAACCTCGATATCTAAACGTTCTCACTCTTTTTAATGACTTAATCACCTATTATCACAACCCCACCACTAAATCTTCTACAACTTAAATTACACTCAATGTATTCAATTTTAGATCTACTCAAACTAAAGCTTTAGACTCAAAGGTTGACCTCCATGATTCAAGTTTCTTTTAACTCCTCTCTAGTCTTATTAATAAATAGAATATCATCAAAAAAAGCATATACCAAAGTACATCCTCTTGCAAATGTTTAGCAAGAAAATACATACAACAACAACAACAACAAGCCTTAATCCCACAAGATGGGTCGGCTACATGAATCCTTCGCTCCATTGTGTTCTATTATGTGTCAAATTCTCATTTAAATCAAGTATACTAAGATCATTTTTATACATCTTAACCAAGTCTTTTAGGTCTACCTCTACCATTCTTAACATAAGGCAAATCTAATGCATCTACTCTTAATCGGGACATCGACGTTTACGCTTTATGTGAACCATCTGCAACTCTCCCTAATCTTATCTACCACCTGAGCTACTCCAACTTTTTCCGAATATATGATTTTGCATTCTATCTCTAAGAATAAAGCCACTCACTCGAGCATCCTCATCTCGTAACACTTAACTTAGTCTTATGCTTCTTTTATTGGCCAACATTCGCACCATAAGTCTTTGCGATCTTACCACCATCTTATAAAATTTTCTCTTAAGTTTAAGTAAAATTTTTCTATCACATAATAGCCGATGCATTCCTCCACTTCAACCATCCAACTTGAATTCTACTAATAACATCTCCATCTATTTCACCATCATTTTGAATAATAGAGCTTAAATATTCAAACGCGTTCACTCTTATTAATGATTTGTTCACCTAATGTCACAACACTACCACTAGAACTTCTACAACTAAAATTACACTCCATATATTCAATTTTAGATCTACTTAAACGAAAACCTTTAGACTCTAGAGTTGACCTCCATAATTCAAGTTTCTTGGACTCCCTCTCTAGTCTTATCAACAAGAAGAATGTCATCAAAAAAAGCATACACCAAGGTACATCTTGTAAATGCCTAGTAAGAACATTCATAACTAAAGTAAAAAAGATAAGGGCTTAAAGTGATCCTTGATGTAATCCAACCAAATAGAAAATATTTTGTCAACCCTCCTTGTGTTTGGACACAATGTTCTAGTATACATATCCTTAATGACTTGAATATAACCAATATTAACTCCTTTCTATTTTAGAACTCTCCAAAGAACATCTCTTGAAACTTTATCATAAGCTTTCTCTAAATCAATAAATATCATATAGATCCTCCTTACTTTCTTTATGCTTCTCCATCAAACCCCTTAACAAATGTATAGCATCCATAGTAGATCTATACCGCATGAAATCGATTATAAACTTCAGATCACATCGTAACCTATGCTCACTCTCTCCCATAATTTTAATGTATGACACATTAACTTAATTCCTCTATAATTTGCACACTCTTGTGCATCACCTTTATTCTTAAATATGGGAACCAACAAACTCTTTCTCCACACATCTAACATCTTTTAGTCTTTAAAATGACATTAAAATATTTGTAAGCCAAAAAATTCATTGATCTCAAAACATTTCCACACTTCTATTGGAATATTATCCGGTCCTACTTTTTTCCACATTTTCTTTAAAACTTCACTAACTTTGATTTACTAATACAACGATAAAATGAAATTCTCTATTTTTTTGGTATTAAGGTTGCTAAAATCAATCATTTCATCCTTCATTGAAAAAATTATCAAAATACCTCATCCACCTATTTTCAATATCATTTTCTAAAAACGATTTTATTATTTTCATCCTTAATACACCTCACTTGAACTATGTCTTTACTTCTCTCTCTTTTATAACTTATACATACATCTTTCACCTTCTTGATATCTAATCTATTGTATACATCACTAAAAGCTAAATTTTTTATCATATACCGCTTTCAGAATCTCTACTGGCCATTTTATATCTTTCCCAATTCTCCGAAGTTTTACATCTAAATTAAGTTTTATAACAATACTTCTTATTTTTTATCTTTTCTGCACTCGACTCCACCACCAACTTATTAAAATAGCTTTCACTTTTGATTCTCCAAGCACTTTTAGAACTTGCTTAATTTTATTTGTTATTTTTTCCCACATAATATTAGTTTCATGAACATCCCAAATTCTAATCTCTTGCTTAAAAAATATTTTTATTTATGTTCTTTAAGTGTCTCATCTAATTCAGGACAATAATTTGATTTATTTTTTTCTCTACAACCTTTCATCTTAAACAATATTAACTCATTTGGTCAATCCTCCTTGTGTTTGAACACAAATAACCAGGTACATATCCTTAATGACTTGAATACAAACAATATTAACTCATTTCTTCTTTAGAACTCTCCAAAGCACTTTTGTTAGAACTTTATCATATGCTTTCTATAAATTAACAAATATCCTCCATACTCTTTTATACTTCTCCATCAAACCTCTCAACAAAATCATGATAAGGTTAAGGATGTATTAGCTCTTGAAAGTTAAAAGAATGTATCAACTCAAGTTTTCAAGAGGTATCATATGACTCGTATCACAAAGATGAAAAATGTAAAACTCTTAGCTAAAGAGCGTGTAGCGACTCTGACACATTAGGGTTTGCCACATCACTTGTGAAATGGAGAGAAAGTACACATCTCAAGACTCACAAAGAATATAGAAAAATATTAGAGAGGATCTTGAACATCTCTCATGACATGGTACAGAATGTAGTTGGAGCGCAAGAAAAATAATGGATGTAAAAAAGAAATGAATAAAGAAGTTAGAGGAAATGCAATAAAAATGCACCAAAGACCGCAAACCATCTGAATCTTGAAGCACTTTGAACGGCATTTTAAAACAAGAAGTTTAGGATTGGAAAAGAACATACAAGAACAGAGAAAATGAAGTGATTTGAAATTAGCATGGAGAAATAAATTGAGGACACAGAAAGAAAGTGGGGACTAACGAAAGGGCGAAGGCTTACCAGGCCTCGATGATGAGAGTTCTGCTCGAACGGTTTGAGGAAGTTGGCAATGACGCCAGCGACCCCTTATCTTCAACCACGTCCTCTTTACCTGCTTTCTACCCCTCCTGGGCCTCTTGGCCTCACCACCTCATCGTCAGTTTCTCCTCCCTATCCCGGTTTCCGGCCCTCTCCTCTGGCTTATCCTTAACACCAGCAAACCTCACCTTCTTGGAAGATTCAACATCGCCCCACGAACGTAGGTGACTTCGGCCTTCTTGGCAGCGGATGCCCCTCCACGGTCATTCGGCGAAGTGGCCTGCTTCAAGGCGCTGGCCGGAGGGCTAGTGGCCGGCGCTGTCGTCATCTTCTTAGGCGGCATGGCGACTGTAGACCACTTCCACCGCCGGTTTCTCGCTCCGTCGCCTATCAGGTTGTGCGAAACGAAGCGTCCTCAGCAAGCTAAGAGAAGAGTGCGGGTCATTAGGGGGGGGCGGAGGGATGTGTGATGTGTCGCTTAACTGCAGTAATAAGAGCCAGCCCACAGTTCATTCCCGCCAAAATCGAACGCTGTTGAACAGTGGGTGGGTTTGGGCCTTGGGGTGAGGATATCCGGAGGGCTTCTTTTGGGAGAGCTTTTTAATGCATTTTATTTTTTGACTGAATTTTAATTTTGATATCCGTTTGAATAGTTAAATCAATTTTACCCATCTAGAATTTCCATTTTAAATTTCTTCAAAACAAATGACAAATAGTGAGATTTTAAATCTTTTAATCCAAAAAACACAAACGAGTATTAAAGAATAAAATTTGAATGAATTTTATAAGTATTAAATTTATTTTAAAATGAGTAAAATATATTATTTATTTATTTATTTGATATTGCATTTAATTAGAGTGTAGGTATCTTGATCTAATTTTCTCTAAGAGTAATATTTCTCTCTCTAATGGGTTCAATAGAGTTATCAATTTTAGTTATTAATTTTCTTCAATGGATTGGTTCCCGATTTAAATTTAACTCAACTTCGAATTGATATGTCAACTTATTTAACTTAACACGACGCAACTCATTTTGAAATACATTTCAAGTCAAATTTGAGTTTATAAGTAAAATACCAAGTTATAATCGGACCGAGATTGATTCAATCGGTTTAGTGAACGCCACCGTGTCAATCAGATTGTTCAAAAAATCGGCCAGAGAGCCGGGAGACCGCATCAAACCGGTTCAACCAGGAACCGGAGAACCGACCTCGCTTCAATCAATCCGGTCCACCCTTAATTTACAATCGATCGTTGGAATGCTCACGAAATCCCTAGAAATTTGTTTTGCCCTCACTGAATTTATTCTCTAGATCTCTCACTAATCCCTTCATAAATATTATGTATGTATTATTCTCTCATACAAGTTCATAAGTGAATTGATTTTATTATATATGACTATTTTTAAATTTATATAAATGGATTTATGATAAGTTCATGTTGAGTTTGATGAACCAATTCATCTTCTTATGAGATGTATTTTGATAATTTATTTACATTCTCTTTCATTTATTCAACATTTATTTTCTTTTTATATTTAGAATGGAGCCTTCGAAAGTCAAAATTCTATTTTTTTTTTCATAATAATCGTGAGAAAATAAATCCGCTTGGAATCATTTTAGTGAATCTAGATATCCTCTGGGGAAAAGTAGTATAAGTGTTTGTATTGTGGATTAATATACAAAGGTGGAGGCATAAATAGAATGAAACATTTAACATGAGTTAAGGGAACATTGCTCCATGCAAAAGTTTCACATGATATTCGCTTTCAAATGCAAGAAAATTTAAAAGCAATATATCAAAAAAATAAGATACACAAGAGGATAGAGAGTGTGCATCCTTATAATCGATATTATTGAAGAAGAGAGAGACTCTTATCTATCAAATCACAATCATTAACTACATGATAAAGAATTAAAAAGGAAAAAAGTAGATGAAATTGATGCTTACTTTGCTCAAGAATAAAAAACCCGGTCACAACCATCTTTAAAAGTATTTTGACATCTAAAGAAGAAAAGAGTCGACATGGCCATTGCTAGATGATTTTTGACAATTGTATTCCATTCAACTGCTTTAAATTCATCTTTCGTAAAGTTATAGATGCAATACTTCTATCAACCGAAGTTATGAACTTTCATCATATCATATGATGAGAATTAATCTATTGAGGGATTGTAAAGAAGAATGTAAACTTTGAATCTTATATGACGTTGTTGGAAGAAACATGGTGCACTTTAATGGTCGATGGATGGACGTGATGTTAGAAATAGAACATTAATTAATTTTTTAGTTTATTGTCCACTAGAAGTATCTTTCTAAAAAAATCGTTGATGCTTCACATTAGAAAAGATACTACAACTCATTATTCTTCTTTATTTGAGTAGATAGGTCCAAAAAATATTATGCAACTTGTGATTAATGCAACAAATTATAAGAAGGTTGAAGAATTATTACATGAAAAGTAAGAGAATATTTATTTGTCTCATTGTCGACATTGATTGAATTTGATTATAAAAGATATTGGTAGCTGCCATTTAGTGGATCTTACTAAGAAGACATCAAATATACCAATATTAATTTACAATCATATTTTTCTATTATCTTGGTTGAGGAAAAGATAAGGGTGGATTGAAATAAGATGCCCAAGACTCGTTTTTGCAACTTTTATTACTTTGAAATTGTATATGATCATAAACATGATTTGCAAGCTCTTCGCAAATAAGCATTATAATTCAAAGTTAGCAAAAAGCAGTTAAAAGAAAAGAAGCATCTTCTATCATCATGGATAACAAATTTTGGAATGATTGTTTAATCATGTCAAAAAACAAAACCATTAATAAGATTATTGCGAGTTATTGATTCGACAAAAACTATCTCTTGGTTATGTTTATGATAGTATGTATAACAAGAAATACATTTAAAATAATATTTAGAGGTGTTAAAAAATTGTATAAGCCATATACTTATATTATTAAAAGATGGGATGAACAACTCGCCAGATATTCACTAACTTATTTCTTAAATCCACATTTTCAATATGATTAAAAAAATTCGTAAAACCGAAATTATGCAAGAATTAATTGAACTTATTGTAAATAAATATATATGTCCCAAGCCTAAATTTGGCAATGAATGAGTTAGAATATATCGGGATAATTTAGAAAATTTTGAGGATTACACTCACTATGGCCAAAGAAATGCAACCCTGGTTAGTGAGTTTTCATAATTTTATTTATTTTTCATTGTATCACATTATATTTTTTTGATATATTTTATATTTTGAAGTTAATTATAATTTTATATGCGATTAATGATGGAAGATGTTTAATCATAGTGCTCTAATTTACAAAATTGGCTATTAGAATTTTAAGTCAAACTTCTTCTTCCGGGTGTTAAAGAAATTGGTGTTTTCGAACAAATTCATACAAAAGAAAAAATAATTTGGAACACCGAGGTTAAATGATCTTATATGTTGTTATAATCTTAATTTGAGGAACATGTATGTTTTTTAATATTTTATTATTAAGCTATTATTTTTAAGTTCTTAACATTGATACTTATCTAAAATTTTATGTTTATTTGAGAGGTTTAATTTTAAAAAAAAGAAATTATGTATTCAAGTATTGAGATAATAGATTTTGGATAGTTGATGAAGAATACACTCTAATTAAATTATGATGATTTAGAGAATAAAATATATAAAGATGATGTCATTCTTATTATTGAAATAAGTAAATATATCATCCAATATAACTAATAGTAAGTTAATTAAATTATACTTATATTTATAAAGAAGAAGAAATAATTTATTTTGTATGTGTGATTTGTAGATACTAATGAGGATCATGAAGCAGAACGAGATGAAATACATGAAAACCTAAACATGATATTTTAAAAGCTTTTGGAGTTGATTAGGAGATAAACTTTTGGGAGGCGACTTTTGATGCAAGATCCTTTGAAAAACAACATTTAGAATGAATTTTAATATATTTGATTATAATCTATTTCTTTTGAACTTATTTTAGAGATAAATTTTAATATGTATTTGATGTTTTAGTTTTAGAGGAAGTTTTGTTAAGAATACAAAATTATTGATAAGTTATATATCATTTTATTGAATTATTAATATCTCAAATTTGTTATGACTTGTTATTTATTAGTTTTAATTATTAAGTATTCTACATCATAATTTATAATATCTTTTCATAGTTTGTTTCATTTATATTTTTGCTTGTATATTTTATATAGTTAATGCCAACTTACTAATTTTATTTTAATTTCAATTCCTTTTAATAAGCAGCTTTGAACTCTATAATAGATTATTTCAAAGAATTATCATGAATACAAAAAAAAGTTAATATTTATATATTAATATTTAACTTTAAAATTGAAAGAGATTTTTTTGTAATTTATATTTTATAATTTTTTTCTCAAATATACATTGTATGATTATTTGATCATTTTAATCTCATTTAAATAATTTTAATATTTATTATATCATAGTTCAACACTCGTTTGGCTTTTAAATTTTAAACTTCTACTTTTATCGTCCAATTTTAACAACCTTGTAAAATACAAAGAGACAAAAAAAATGCTATAATTTTGAGGCATTAGGCTATTTTTATAAAGCAGTATATTAAAAAAATTATTCGGCATTCTTACTTATTTTATAGACATTATAATGATAATAATAAATTTTCACTGAATATTTCTTAATTTTGAAGCATATACTCTAATTTAAATAATATTAATTAATCCATAAATTATAATATTTGACCACAAAAACTTCAACATCTATTAGAATATTATAATTGTCAAAAAAATATAATTTGATCTAAGCTAAAAAAAAATTAATTGTTATTTTTTAAATATTAAGGACACACTCACGAGAATATATATATATACCAAAGAAATCTCAAAATTCAGAAAAAAAAGAAAAAAAAAAAAAATTGTCAAGATTTTGAATAAATCAAATGAGCCCATGAAGATTTCAAGATAGGCACTACAAGATTTTAAAAAGCATTTTGTTTTATATTATTATGCTTTTGAGGTATAGAGGTTCTTGATATGGTCAATGACATATGAGTCAATTAAGACATATATATATATAATTAAAAGTATTATTAACTTATATGCATGATTTTAAATTAAGAAAATTGGCTAAGTCTAAGAAACCTAATAATTAATAGAAAATAATCTTATTATTGAACGATATGATATACATCAAATCATATTATATGATTAATCTTATTTTTTATTATTTAATAAGATTAAATATTATTGAATTAATCATTATATTATAATATCAACATGATTAGCTAATTCTAACAAATAGAAGAATTTTGCCTTGTTAATACTAATGGTATTTAAATTTTTTTTACTCAAAGTACTTTACAAAGTCAAACAACAATGTACAAATTTGCTTATGCATATCTATGAATTATTTCATATACAACCTAATGAGAAAATTACTAATATGTATATTAAGTTTATAAAAATTATTATTTTAATGCATGCACATAGAAAACATTAAGTCATATTAAGTGGAATGAATTGTCACAAATTCTAATAAATAAAAAAAATGTTTAATGAAAAAGGTGACACTTAAAAGGATAAAAAAATTCAAATATATTTCACATATTTTGACATGATCATATTGTATTTTATCAAATATTTCTTACTTTTATAGTATGTAACTTACTCTTAACTAATATTAGTTAGATTTATCAAACATTTCTTACTTTTACCAATCATAATAGGCAATTAGAAAATGATATATATATATATATATATATATAATTCCCCATAGTTTCATCTTCTTGAAAAATGGGCAACATTTCTAAAGCATGGAACAAAAAAACAATACCTACTCTATAAACAAAGACAGTAAACCCTAGCACACAAGAATTAGTTATTACTTTAATAGTTATAATAGTGTTATAATGAACTCCAGTAGTACTACCAAGCTTTGAAAAAAACTAGGCTATGCCATGCAAAACAAGATTCCAAGAAATTTCTGGCATGCAAGCCACGATTTAGCACTTATTTAACAGTCAAGTCCATAAGATGAGGTTTTATAATAGTGTAATCGGAATTTAATCCAAAGATTTTGGAAACCAAAGTATCTGGTATCCACATTAAGCGCATTAATTAAAAATTCATGGTGCTTAAAACAAATAATGGTGCATCCTTTAGGCTTGAAGATGAGCAGAGTTTTAAAACTCCAAAAGCAAATAAATTATGGAAAGTCTTTGCATAGAACTTTATAATGAAATCATCAAGAAAAAAAAACTTACAATCAAGAAAAGGTCCCGTTAGTAGGCACCACAAAGGCTTCCCAAACAATTAGACAAAACTTCACTGCCAACATAAACCTGCATAGGCGTATCGAACTTTTTTTGGTGGGATGGTAAGCAAACAATCATAAAGTGTTAGCAATTAATTAGTTGCTAGTGGTGTGCTTGAACTTGAGGTCAAAGTTGGAGAGGACGCCTCAGCCAACCGCCTCGTAGCTTAGCACGCAGATCAAACTTTCACCTACAGGCTTGGTATTATACACCTATGTAACAATTATCAGGAGAAATATCACAGATAACTTCTTGATTTACCTACAAAAAAAGATGCAGCAATTCAAGCCAGATAGTTGGTATGTAGCATAGAATGCATCAATAGTAAGTACCAGATCGGATGAAAAGAACCTTCATTTAAGGCTTTAAAATTCAGTTCTGATATCTAAACCTTCATTCTCTTATAGGCAGGAAATCCTCCACCTCCCTAGAAGCAGAGAACGTCCAGATTGATGCACAATTCTCATCACCTAAAAAAAGAATGGAATTAAAATGGGGCAAAGCAGAAGAAACTTAATGTGCTCAAAAATTCTTCCTATAATATAGCCAGATTTTTCAAATGCCCAAAAAATCAAAGTTATTTAACTTTCAGCATACCAGTGAAAGATACCTCAACTTCTAATGAACTTTAGCTCATTAGCATGACTGAATAAGTACTTAAGTGCACTTGTTACATGCTGGAAGTTCATATGAACCGGAAGAGTATGAGGGATTTACACTTGTCTTAGTTATATAATTTCAGACAAAAAAAAATTAATAAATTTTTATGTGAGAAGCTCCAGAGACAGAAGCATGGCGTATGACCCAGATAATGAACTTCACAAGCCTACATGCAATAACTGTAGTGAAAACAAAACTAAGATAACTAATTATGGCAAGCACAAAGGCAACAAGAGTGACAAAACCACACCCATAAGTTGTGATCCACAAATTGACGATTGGCATTGGGACTGAATGTGATCAACGTTTACAGGCAAAATGGCTCACCTGAGCAGTGTCAGCATGAATAATAATATCTCCAAAAGTCGGGTCAATGGCTACATGCAAATCAATGATACACATTAACACAAATGATAGCATCCCTGGGATAATGTCAGTATAAACAGAGGGATCCCTGCACAGCACTGGCACTACCACTAGCACAACAGCACATCAAAGCAACCTCTAGAAGCAACAAATACAAAATGACACCAAGGGTTGTTGAGGACCTAAAACTTTCTCTAGAACTACAAAATTACATAGAAGTTTGTCCTAGATGAACTAAATTGATCCAAATTAAGGATAGTTCATTACATTGGTTCCAAACTTGATGCATACCTAAACAGATTGGGAGCTTACAATTATCCCACCACCAGAAATAAATCTAATCAATGATACTAATCATCAAGTGTATAGTGATCATAAAGGTGGTGAGACGATGTTTAAGGTGAAATATCTACAACAACAACAATAACAAGCCTTTATCCCAATAAGGGGGTCGGCTACATGAATCCTTCATCTCCATTATGTCCTATTATGTGTCAAACTCTCATTTAATTCAAGTATATTAAGGTCATTTTTATACATCTTAATCAAGTCTTTTTAGAACTACCTCTATCTTTTGTAACATAAGACAAATCTAATGCATCTACTCTCCTAACCTCATTTGGACGACGACCATATGTGGCCAAACCATCTAAGACGACTCTCTAATCTTATCGCCACCGAGCTACTCCAACTTTTTCCCGAACATACTCATTTTGCATTTTATCTCTAAGAGTAAAGCCACTTATCCACCTGAGCATCCTCATCTCTTCGCAACACTTAACTTAGTCTTATGCTTTTATTGGCCAATATTCTCGCACTATAAATCATTGCACCACCATCTTATAAAATTTTCCTTAAATTTAAGCGATATTTTCTATCACACAACAAAGCCGATGTATTCCTCCACTTCAACCATCCAACTTGAATTCTACTAATAACATCTCCATCTATTTTACCATCATTTTGAACAATAGAGCCTAAAAATCTGAATCACTCACTCTTTTAATGACTTGTTCACTACCACTAGAACTTCTACAACTAAAATTACACTCCATATATTCGCTTTAGATCTACTTAAACAAAAAAAATTTAGACTCTAAAGTTGACCTCCATAATTCAAGTTTCTTTTAGACTCTCTCTAGCCTTATCAACAAGAAGGATGTCATCGAAAAAAAGCATACATCAAGGTACATCTTCTGTAAATGCCTAGTAAGAACATTCATAACTAAAGCAAAAAAAAAGATAAGAGCTTAAAGCTAATCATTGATGTAATCCAACCTAAATGGGAAAATATTTTGTCAATCTTCCTTGTGTTTGGACACAAGTACCCAATATACATATCCTTAATGACTTGAATATAACCAATATTAACTCCTTTCTTTTCTAGAACTCTCCTAAAACATCTCTTGAAACTTTATCATAAGCTTTCTCTAAATCAATAAATATCATATGTAGATCCTCCTTACTTTCTCTATACTTCTCCATCAAACTTCTTAACAAATATATAGCATCCATAGTAGATCTACGGCATGAAACCAAAGACATTGTGAGAAACTTTTGTATCACATCATAACCTATGCTCAATTACTCTCCCCATAATTTTAATGTATGACACATTAACTTAATTCCTCTATAATTTGCACACTCTTGTGTATCACCTTTATTTTTAAATATAGGAACCAACAAATTCTTTCTCCAATTATCGACATCTTTTAGTCTTTAAGATTACATTAAAAGATTTATAAGCCAAGAAATTCCTCGATCTCTAAACATTTTCACACTTCTATTGGAATATCATCTCCTACTATTTTTCACATTTCATTTTCTTTAAAGCTTCTCTAACTTCGATTTACTAATATCTGACGATAAAAATAAAATTCTCTTTTTTATTTAGGATATTAAGGTTCTAAAATCAATCGATTTTAGATCCTTCATTAAAAAAGTTTATCAAATACCTCATCCACCTAGTTTCAATATCCTTTTCTAAGAAAACACTTTATGATTTTCATCCTTAATACACCTCATTCAACTAGATCTTTACTTCCTATCTCTTTGGTTGTAGCTTATATGCACATCTTTCACCTTCTTGATATCTAATCTATCAGATAAATTACTTTTTACATCATATATCGCTTTCCAGAATCTCTACGGTCACTTTATATATTTCCCAATTTTCGAAGTTTTACTTCTAAATCAAGTTTTATAATAACGCTTCTTATTTCTTATCTTTTTCAGACATTCGACTCCACCACCAACTATTTTTATTAAGCTTTTCCTTTGATTCTCCAAGCACATTTTAGAACTTGCTTAATTTCATTTCTACTTTTTCAACATAAAATTAGCTTCTTTATGAACATCCCAAATTCTAAGCTTTGTAGCTTGCTTAAAATATTTTATTAAGACTTTTAAGTGTTGTCATCTAATCCCAAGACAATAATTTGATTTATTTTTCATCTTTCAATCTTTCATCTTAAAATCTAAAACTAACAATGTTGGGTATTTAAACTTTCACTGGAAATACAATCTGCAGAATCTAAACGATCTATTTTTCTTATCGAAAATAATCAAGATTTTACTGATCCATTTTTATAAGTAATAATGCTTCATCTCTTTTCTTAAATAATAGAACTACAAAAAATCATGCTAAAATAAAATCTAATTTAGTCTTACATTCTTCATTAAGAACTCCAAATCCATAACCACCAATACTTTAAAATCTTCTACCACTCTACCAACATGTCCATTTAAATCTCCTCCCATAAATATTTTTTTCTTCAAGAGGTATCTTTTGTATTAATCCCTCTAATTCATTCTAAAATTTTTCTTTCAACTTACATCCAAATCTACTTGAGCATAAACACTTATAACATCTATAATCATAATATCAACAATAATCATTAAAACTATAATTTTATTTCAACATCTATTAATATTTATAACACTATCTTATCCCAAGTCCGGATGTGAAAAGTGGAGGTTGAATAGCACAAACATAAAATTTGTCAAAAAAGTTCATGACATTAAAGTGAAATATCTAAAAGAAAATTTTGGAAGAGGTTTTGCTTAGTTCAAATCCAATGATAACAAGCATCAATGTCTATAAAAAAATTAAATTATTCATCTCCTCAGACAAGTATTAATGAACAAGTGACTTGAGAAGAAACAAAGCATAAAAGGAATAATAATTTAAAGAAGCATCAATTTTTCCAAAATTATGATGAGCTAACATAGGCACATTATCTCATCTAAGTTGTTAGCATGACCAACAAAACAACAAACCTTTATCCCACTAAGTGGGGTCAACTACATGAATCCTTCTGGTATCCTATTAAGTGTCAAATTCTCATTTAATTCTAATAAAATAAGATTATTTTTATACTACTTAATCAAATCTTCTAGCTCGCTCTATCTTCCTTAACATGGTCAAATCTAATACATCTACTCTCCTAATCACATTGAATGGCCAACATTTTATGTGACCAAACCACCAAAGGTGACTCTCTAATCTTATCTACCACTGAGCTACTAACCCACAATATATTTGTTTCTCATTTTGTCTCTTAAGTGTAAAGTCACTCATCCACCTAAGCCACCTTATCTGCAATACTTAAACTTCATTTTATGCTTCTCTTTATTACAAGATTATGCGTCATAAATCATTCTGATCTTACCACCATCTTATAAATTTTCTCTAAGTCAAGCGATCTTTACTATCACACAATGTAGACGGATGCATTCCTCCACTTCAACCATCCAACTTAAATTCTACTAATAACATCCCTATCTATTTCACCATCCATTTTGAACAATCAACCTAAGATATCTAAAATGTTGACTCTTTTTAATGACTTGATCACCCAATGTCACACCCATACCATTAGATCTTCTACAACTAAAATTACACTCCACATATTCAATTTTAGATCTACGTAAATGAAAGTCTTTAGACTCTAAGGTTGAACTCCATAATTGAAGTTTCTCAAATCCCTCTCTAGTCTTATCAATAAGAAAAATATCATTAGCAAAAAGCATACACTAAGGTACATCCTCCTGTAAATGTTTAGAAGAACATTGTAACTAAAGCAAAAGGATATGGGCTTAAAACTAATCATTGATGTAATTCAATTGAAATAGGAAAATATTTGGTCAATCCTCCTTGTGTTTGAACACAAGTAACAACTCCAATATACATATCCTTAAAGACTTGAATATAAGCAACATTAACTTTTTTTTTCCGGAATTTTCCAAAGCACTTATCTTGAAACTTTATCATATGCTTTCTAAATCAACAAATATCATATATAGATCCTCCTTCCTCACTCAATACTTCTCCATCAAACCTCTCAACAAATATATAGCATCCATAACCACACCACATGAAACTAAAGGTTTTGAGAATTTTTTGTATCGTCATAACCTATGTTCAATTACTCTCCAATAATTTTAATGTACAAAATATTAACTTAATTCCTCTATAATTTACACTGCATCAATTATTCTTAAAAATTGGAATCAACAAACTCTTTCTCACTCAAGTATTTTTTAGTCTTTAAAATAATTTTAAAAAAGATTAGTAAGCCAAGAAATTCATTGATCTCCTAAACATTTCCACTTCATTGGAATATCATTAGGTCCTACGCTTTTCCACACTTCATTTTCTTTAAAACCTCTTCAATTTTGATTTTACTAATATGACGATAAAAATAAAATTCTTTATTTTCATTTAGAGTACTAAAGTGATTAAACTCAATCAAATTCTCATAACTTTAAGTGAAAAGTTTAGCAAAATAATTCATCCACCTATATTCAATATCCTCTTCTAAAAATGACTATATGATTTTCATCATTAATGCACTTCAAAGCTAAATCTTTATTTCCTATCTCTTTCTTCGCTAACTTATACATATATCTTTCACCATCTTTAGTATATAATCTATTATATAAATTACTAAAAGCTAAATTCAGCATTACATATTGCTTTCTTAATCCTATGGGTCACTTTATAAATTTTACAATTCTCCAAGCTTTTACATTTAAATCAATTTTTATATCAAAGCTTCTTATATTTAATCTTTTCTTACCTATTTTGACTCTACCATTAACTATTTTATTAAAAAAATTTCCTTTGATTCTCCAAACACAACTTTTTCAACTTATTTAATCTCACTTGTTACATTTTCAAATAACATTATTTTACTCATAAACATCTCAAGTCCCAAGGTATTGTACTCTTAAAAAATACTTTTATTTGTTTTAAGAACTACCATCTAATCATAACAATGTTTCAATTATTATCATCTTATAACCCTTTATCGTAAAATCCAAAACTAGGTCAATATTATATGCTTAAACTTTCACCTAAAATAATCTTACAATCTTTATAATGTAAAAGATTTATTTTTGTTATTAAAAAATAATCAATTTGTGTTTTACTAAATTCATTCTTATAAGTGATAGTATCCTCTTTCTTAAATAAAGTGTTAACAATTACAAAATTATAAGCTAAAACAATATGATTCTACCTTCTTCATTACACTTCAAACCTATACCATCATTAATCCGTTAAAATCTTCTACCACTCTACCACCATATCTATTTAAATCTCCTCCAATAATTACCCTTTCTTGAAGAGGTATTTTTGTATTAATCCATATAAGTCATTCCAAAATTTTTCTTTTAAGCATACATCCAAACCTATTTGAGAAAGCGTAAACACTTATAACATTAATAAACATCATATAATTTTTGAAGATCATGAGAGATGATGCAAGACAACTCAAACTATTATAATACATTCATGAGTTGCACTTTATAATTGGAGAAAATTTACTCTCATGATGTCAATTGATGTATTTATGAAGAGAAATAACATGAACACAAAATAATAGACTATATGAAAATGCAAGAAAATGAAACACTTGTAGAAAAGATCATCCAATTCATCATGTCAATGTCCTCCTTTCTTTCTTTTCTTACATTAATCTCTCATTCATGCGCTGCATCACCATCCATGGCAATGTGTCACAACTACTTGAGTGATGGCTTGTATGCAAGCCTACAACCTGCACACACGAGGAATACAAATAGCATACTTTTCTCCACCATGGTCTATGCCAATTCAAATTTGTTGGACCATTTCAAACAAATTCATGCCCCATTTTGACCAGAGTCAATAACATGTTATAATAGCCTGAGTGATATCTTGTATGCAAACCTACTACTTGCACACAAGGAATAACAATAACATGATTTTCTTATGCTAGTATGGTCCTAACCCATTCAAATTTGTTAGACCAATTCAAGCCGATTCATGCCACAATTTGATCAATTCAAGCATTTAGGTTTGTGCTTTTAAAGTTTACCTTGAGGTTAATTGCATCAATATATAATCATTCAAGTAGCAATTTAATCAAATTGAATCGAACTCAAATTTGATATTTTGGGGTGCCATGAGATTTGTGTTTCTCATTGAAAATTATGCTTGACCAAATAAGAATTTTTACTAGGTAGATAGTTTTCCCTCATATTTTTAGACATTCGGTATATAAGTCTTACCAGATTTTTCACCTTTAGAAGGATTTCCCATTCAAACTTAGACCAGCAATGAGTCATAGTATAAGATAAAATTTCATCAAAAGCAACAGCTCCAAAGACATCAGCTTAAACGTCCTCCTAGGTTTACAAGCTGATTTTTTCCCAACAAAGCCCTTTCATTTTTGTCTTCAAATCTCAATTAAATTTAAATATGATTTATGACAAATTAAAATATCAAAACAGATAAATTGACATTGAGCAACCTTGATGATATCCTAAATGAAACATAGGGATCATAAATAAAACCACAAAAGCCCAACTTGAGCCCCAACCTCAACAGGCTCAAGCCAAATTATAAGTCACCAGCTCCTTAGTGGTTGAGCTAACCAACTTTTGAGAAAGGTGGACTTTTCATAAACAGGAGCAAGATAAGAACCTATCTCCCTCTACACTTCAAAAAAAATAAAAATCATTCCTCACTTTATAACTTCTCTTTCTATCCTCTTCTCACACGACAACCAAACCCAATTATTAATGCAACTCTTGCTAAATGTATCCTATGAATGACACAAAATTGGCTCAATAGTCCTAGTGCACAATGTGGCTTTAATCAAATAAAGTTGAATGGTGATGTCACTTGAGGGTAGAGGTAATGTTAGAAGCAAATTACACAAACTTCTAAGGGAGGTTATCATTAGACTGCCTAAAATTTTGGGGTTATTAAATCTCATTGTCATATTTGAAAAATGGAGCACATTATGTTGTTTATATATTTATCTACAGAACTTTGTAAAGCATTGATGATTGATCTTGGCCAAATGTCCATTAAATTGTTTCATTGCATTAGGAGAACCTTGCTTGAATGTTACTTAATAGATATAAATCGAGCCAATCAAACAAGAAATACTGTAGAAATAAGAAATTTATTGCTGTTGAAATAACATAAATGGATAGTAAGAATAAGAATTCAAGGGAAAAATCCTTTTCTCTACATTGGTCATTAGTTCATACAACTTTCATGCCATGTGATGTTACTTGGTTCAAATGTTGTCATAGAACGTTACTAATTGATTCGTTTGTTATTATTAAGGCATAGCTTTGCAAATAGATATTATTTAGATTTGAATAGATGGTTATAAATAAGCGATGATTACAAATCAATCCCCATTTGCTAATATCTACCAGTTAATAGATATGATGCTCATCAAATAACAACTATTAATTGGGGAAAATATAACTTGGTTAAAAGAGCTTGGTTTGATAGACTCAATAGCTTGGTAGAAAATAATTTTGATAACAACATCTACCAGTTGGTATGACATTATTTTTGATACAAGAACAAGTATCTTTATCCCACTACGCCGAGTGGCTATATGAATCATTTTTCTCCATTGTGCCCTATTAAATGTCATATTCTCATTTAATTCTAAAAAATAAGGTTATCTTTTAATACTTCGACCAAATCTTTCGGGTCTATCTCTATCTTTCTTAACATAGTCAATCTAATACATATGCTCCCAATTGGGTCATCGCATCACCAAGTTTAATGTCACCAAACAATTTATGAAGACTATATATAATCTTATCCGCCACTAGAGCAACTCCAACTTTTTCAAGTATATATTCATTTTGCATTTTGTCTCTAAGTGTAAAGCAACTCATCCACTGAGTAAAGGTCAAAAATTGACACATGATAACTCGACACTAACGACTCAAAAAATGCGGTTCTGCCGTTCGAGTTGAAGAAATTGACCAATTTAATATTTGGTGGGTTGGGTTGACCCACCAACCAAATTGACTCAAAATTGACCAACCAAAATTGATCGATTTTACCCACAAACCTCAATTTGACTTAATTTTGACTCAATTTTGACCCAAAATACATATATAAATAGATCATTCGGGTCATGTCAGAAGTCGAAGTTCGGTTGAGATTTTGACTAATAAACGGGTCAGTCGGGTCAAATGGTCAAACCTAAACCCGTCTCGCCAATTCACAATTGCATACCAAAACATCCTCATATCCAACACTTAAATTAATTTCATACTTTTTTTCTATTCGCAACATAAAATATTGCAAGTCTCACCACTATCTTATAAAATTTTCCTTAAGTCTAAGCAATGCTTTCCTATTACAAAACAAGCCCAATGCATTCCTTTACTTAAACTTAAATTCTACTAATAGCATCCCCATATATTTCACCATCACTTTGAATAATTGACTGAAATATCTAAAATGTTCACTATTTTTAAGAACTTCATCACCCAATGTCATAACCCCGCCACTAGATGATCTACTACTACTAAAATTACATTCCATGTATTTTATTTTAGATCTACTCAAATGAAAGCCTTTAGACTCTAGGGTTGACCTCCATAATTCAAGTTTTTCTTGAACTCCCTCTCTAGTTTATCAACAAAAAAAATATCATTAGCAAAAGCATACACCACGACATCCTCCTATAAATGTCTAGTAAGAACATCCATAACTAGGGAAAAAAGATATGGGCTTAAAGTTGATCCTTGATGTATCCAACTAAAATAGAAAAATAATTGATCAATCTTCCTTATGTATGAACACAAATAACAAATCAAGTATACAATTCATAAATAACTTTAATATACCCAATATTAACTTCTTTTTCTAGAACTCTCCAAAGCACTTCTTTTAGTACTATATCATATGTTTTCTCTAAATCAATAAATATCATATCTAGATCATCCTTATTCTCTTTATGCTTCTCCACCAAACATCTCAACAAATGTATAGCATCCTAGCACAAATCTAAATTGATTTTATGAAAACTTTTATATCATGTTATAACCTATGCACAATTACTCTCACCTATAATTTTAATGTATAGTATAATATTATTGTGGTTCAAACATATGTAGATGATATTTTGTTTGGAGTTGCAAATGAATCTTTATCAATAAGTTTGTAAGAATTAAGCTTTGAAAGTAGTGTGATGGGTGAACGGAACTTCCGGGGATTTTAAGTTAAGAAAATAGAAAATAGCAATTCATTAGTCAAAGTAAATATATAAATGAACTCATTAAGCAAATTGATATTAAGAAATTCAACACTTTAGGAACCCTCGCACTCTTTTGCCATCATAAAAAGAAAAGGAAAACCAATGAATGGTAAGATCTATGGATGGTACCTTCTATCAAACTTGGTATCATGTTTAGTGTTGCATGTGCACCATTAAGCATATATTTACTATTTAGATAAATTATATAGACACCTAGTTTAGGACTCCAGTATCCTATGAACTCACTTTCTTGTGATCATGTTGGGTTCTCTCATATTGAATTTGCAAGCTATAAGACTGATCAAAGAAGCACCTCAACAACTTGTCCATTCATAAATCACTAACATAGTCAAGTAGAAAATAGAATTTATAACTTCAACTGTCGCAGAAGTAAAGTAATGTTGTTCTAGGAAGTTGTGTTTTACAAATCCTTTGGTTAAGAAAACAAGTGAAAAAATGGGATGCACCTAAAGCATGTAACTATTAAGTGTGAAATAGTAGTGTAATAATTCTCATCAAAAGACCTATCCAGTATTCTTTAATTAAACATTAAAATATTCATCATCATTTTATAAGATTGTGTTGCTTGAGGTGATGTTAATATAAAATTCATAGATACAAACTCCAGCCAATAGATATATCTGCTAAAATTTTAGCTGATATGCTTTGTTTCCTAAGAAGATAATTAGGAATGTTGGATCATCATGTATAATTATTAGAATTGTTAAAATGATCTAGTTATTTATTATTAATTTTATCATAGATCTTTTATAATTTTTATGACATATTTTTATATAAATATATCAAAAATATTAAAATATTCATAATTAAATAATTTTTTGTATATTTACATTTGCTGCAAACAAGTTTGGTTATTCATTATCTATATTATAGCACTTTCTTCTCATTATCTTTCCTCCTTGTATAAATCATCACATCACCATCGCAAAGGATATGAAGGTCAGGACAACCATACAATAATTGAATTAAAATCTGGAATCACTTTTTTTAGACTCACTTATCTTCTTCCTTCTAAGTGACAATAAAAATTGCACCTAAGACTGTTGAAATCTTACTCCAACTTCTTGCATCATCCATTCTAGGTAAGTATTTAATATTCTGCATTTCCTATGTGAAATCCATCAATTTCTTGCAAAAAACAGCATTCATTCACCTCTCACCACCTTTTTTATCTTGAATCACTATTCAATATCTTCAACCACCAAACCATCTTTATACACAACACTGAAGGAAATTTGGTCTATCACCTCGTAGATTTAATCTACAACTCTATTTGTCAAAATCAATCATTTGCATCTCAAATTTTTCATGTTTTACTTAAATAAAACATGTTGAGATTTAAGGAGGAAAAACTTATAGAAGATAATTCTCCTCTAAAACTAAAAGGAATCATCAAGATAATCAACTATTTATGATCCACTCTCACAAGTAGTTGCCCACAAATCTAACACAATGTTCAACATGGAAACAAAAATTTAACTTATTGGTGATTTTTGAACTCTTTTGGGATGTAAATGTACCACTACGCTGTATTTCTAAGTCATCAGCATATTTTGGGGTTTCACCATTGGTATTGGTCGACCTAAGTTTAGTTATACTCATCATGATGCTAATAATATAATTGCTATGTTTAATGATGTTGTGATACAAGTTTATTGTCAAAACCTACAACTAAATGCTCAAACAGGACTTCAATGATCTGAAATATGTCTTAATCATATGATTGGACATAAATACTC
The DNA here is from genome assembly GCA_021442155.1 of Cymbidium sinense. NCBI lineage: Eukaryota > Viridiplantae > Streptophyta > Magnoliopsida > Asparagales > Orchidaceae > Cymbidium > Cymbidium sinense. Next base: position 76,419,278 of record CM038222.1, on the reverse strand, counting down.
TATTTTTTGTCGATCATGCTCTAACATATCATTACTTATACTTGCACTAGTATATCATTATTTATGCTTTGATTAGAACTTTGTATTGTTTTTTAACTTCTTTGTCTATGCATGCTATAATTTAGGAAGAGGTTATTTGCACCTCATCTTTTATGCTCACCAATATTTTTCATTATCAAAAGAGAAAATTATTGAACCCAAGAACCTAATAAGGACCAAATATTTTGATGATAATAAACTGATATTGATAGTCCTGTGTATGATTTATTTGTGTGACAAAGATCAATTTCAAGTAGCATCATAACAACACATAAAAATTAGCAGTTTAGAAAACTGACTCTGCCAATAAAATGAGAAGCTCACACTCATTAAGCTTAAAGAATTGAACTAGGGCTCTTATGTCTATTTTCTAATGTATTCATCAATGCAATAGGAAATATAGCTTTTTTGGCTAAATACAGAAGAAACACTCAACTTTTAAAATTTTCAAATAAATGGAAATTGCTTCCCATATAAATTTAAGGCCCCTCCATAATGCATGCACGATAGTCACTCTCTCCCATCACAATTTGGCAGGCAATGACTACTTGTATCAATGAATAGTTTTGACTTTGGGAGGATTTTAGAGATCTAGTTAACCTGATTTATAGGCAACTTGTTGAAGCTGCTCTTTTATAAATACTTCACCTTATTCTCACACTCTTCAAGCTATAGAAAAGTGTTAAATTCTATAAATCTTGTTAGGTGCTTTCAAGTGCTCTTCTTTGAACATTCTTAAACTTCATGTGTTGAATCTTCTCAAGCATTCAAGTGCATAATCATTGTAATTGCTCACAGTAAGGAGTCTTAAAATTCTTTTATATTTTATTTTTTTGGGTTGGGACCTAAATAGGTGCCTTTAGTAGAAGGTGTTTTGTAATGAGTGAGTTGTGCTTGTCCTTAAAAGATAGTAAGGTTTGCGATGCATTCACCATCAGCTTGTAGAGTTAAGGATAGATTTTAGTAGAACCCAAAGTGAGGGTATTAAGCATAGATGTAGGCAGTCATTGTTGAATCACATTAAAACCCTTTTGTGTTCATGACTTTAATACCCGTCATTTTGCATATGTATTTACTTTTTAGTTTTATTAGTGTTGTGATTGCACACTTATTCAGTCACACTCTTTTGAGTTTGTCTAGTTTGAAAAATGAAGAGGTTTCAAACAATAAAGCCATCCTTCGTGTATGGGGTCATCTTCTATCCAAACAAAAAAAATTTATGGTTTTATCAGAAGCCTATGCAAAACACCAAGTATAGAAGTTGGTATTGCAGCATAGCAAATGGTCCACTCATTTGTGTGAAGAGAGACGACAGCTTGAGTAACTTTGGCTTTAAGAAAGGTTGAAGTTGTTAGATAAAATTCATAAGATGGTGCTTTGGGAGTAGACATAGACTTGAAGAGATAGCTAAACCATCATACATTTCACACATAATTTTCCTATTTGTCTCACTCGTCAATATTATTACTCTCTCATACATTATTCAATTTTATTCATTACCATTCTCAATTTATGGCTTTATCAGAAGCCTATGCAAAACACCAAGTATAGAAGTTGGCATTGCAGCATAGCAAATGGTCCACTCATTTGTCTGAAGAGAGACTAAAGCTTGTGTAGCTTTGGCTTTAAGAAAGGTTGAAGTTGTTAGATAAAATTCATAAGATGGTGCTTTGGGAGTAGACATAGACTTGAAGAGATAGCTAAACCATCATACATTTCACACAATTTTCCTATTTGTCTCACTCGTCAATTTTATTACTCTCTCATACATTATTCAATTTTATTCATTACCAGTCTCAACTTATGGCTTTCTCAGAAGCTTATGCAAAACACCAAGTATAGAAGTTGGCATTGCAGCATAGCAAATGGTCCACTCATTTGTCTGAAGAGAGACAAAGCTTGTGTAGCTTTGGCTTTAAGAAAGGTTGAAGTTGTTAGATAAAATTCATAAGATGGTGCTTTGGGAGTAGACATAGACTTGAAGAGATAGCTAAACCATCATACATTTCACACATAATTTTCCTATTTGTCTCACTCGTCAATATTATTACTCTCATACATTATTCAATTTTATTCATTACCATTCTCAATTTTATATAAGTTTTATTCGTATGTGTTTTTATCACCACAATTTTGTCACCTAATTCCCCCACCCACTCTCATGTGTGTGCTCCTAGGGTCAAAAAATATGCTCCAATTATGCTCTCCAATATTTGGTAAACTCTAGGAGTTACTCAAGCCCTGAGCAACTTTTGGTTTCATTCACTAGCCATCTCTATAAAATTCTTTAAATGGTCTCCGTCACTAATTGATCCCTCCACTATTCTTGACCATAAGTAACAATCCTCAAATGTTCAATCCACCTCAAAAGTTGCTCAATGATGAAAAATATCCTTGATGATTGATGAGCTGCTCAATCTATCAGAGACTATCCCAAACCCATCTAGAGGATAGACGAACCGTGTAGCACATCTTGTGGCTAAGACCCATCTGTCTAGCTAACAGAAAGCCATCATACAACATGTTGCAGCCCACTAAATGTATTCTATGCTAACATTATTACAGGTGGCACAAGCATGACAGACATGCCAAGATATGATACCAATAAATGTTAACACACAAAGAATCACTAGCTGCTCCAATGAGTGGATGTGCTTTGCTACATAAAACATTAACAAGCTACCACCTTAGCCAATTGAATCAACAAATTTTGAACAATTTGCTCGATTCAAGGAGAAAGCAAGTGCAACCTTGTCATGTGCCAATTATTGGCCAATCATATAGCTAAATAGGTCCATGATTGATTAAGTTAAACAAAACCCACTATCCACATGCCAACCATGTCATGTTTTAGTGTGCCTGTAACTCCCCATTCAGACACATAGCAAGCTGGTCCCATGGACCTTAATCGAGTCAACAATTTGTCAAGAGCCTAAGAGGACCCACTACAAGTAGCATCAACATGTTTACCACATGGTACCATGTGAAAATTACATCGATGCAGCATGTTTAACCTTAGAACTACCACAAACTAAAGCATATAGGCTGACACATGGAAAGTTCATTAACAAACACATCATGGCCACCAAAATTTTGGAAATTTATAAAAATATCATGAAGTAAAAAAATAATATTATACAACAATATGATTTTTAAAATTACAAAAAAAAACTGTATTACATAATTTAAAGTTCATGAAATCGATTAAAAGGGTTTCTAATTCCAAAAAAAATCCTTAAAAGACCGTAAAAAATAAAAAAAAATCCTTAGGGTGGTGCACATTTAATAAAAAATAGAAATCTTAATATATTTAAAATATTTTTTAATCTTGAAATAACAAAATAATCATTAAAAAATCATAAAAGAAAATAAATATATACATATAGAAAGTTCCCATTAAATATAAAATAAAATACACTACACCTCTTTTGAGCACAAGTTCTGGTTCATTATTGTGCACTCATCTCAAAAAGGGAGCCAACATACCTTAAAACCAAATTTCCCTTAAAAGTGCAATGACATGTTAGCTATGTTTTACATAAAGCAGACATGCAAGAGCATCAACTGCTCCTGCTAAGGTGTACAAGGCATTCAGAGGTATCAGTTGCTTCAAGAAGCATACCAATGCATTATTTTTGTCCTACACATTCCAAATCAAACTGAAAATAAAACATTAAAACTACAAGACCAAGGTCTTCAATACCAACCTAGAGTTGCAATCCATACTGACAAGCATCTCTTGAGCCTTATTCTTGAAGAATTTTATTCCAAGATGAAATCCTGACTAGTCTTCGTGTATGGCTTGTTAGCATAGAATGAAGAATCCATTCTGTTAAAATTCCCAAAGTTGGCCTAGGCTTCGCTCAAAAAATCATGCTCCAAACCTAATCAGCTATTTTATACCTTGTAAAATCAGGCCAAGGCTCGATATGAAAAACGGGATTAACATCCCCATCTGGCCCAGAGTCAAGACTCTTACGTGGCTAAAATTTGAGTATGAGATAGGCTTTGCTCTGAAAAATCCAAGCTGAAGCAAGCATTAAACATAAATGTTGGAGGGAGTCAGATCATAAGCAGTTGTATGTTTCTAAAAGTTACTCAAGGCTTCTTGTGGTCAAGACCTTACGCACAAATTGAAAAAATTAAGGTCCTGACTATCGACCTATAACCAAGGCTGCATTATAAGCTTGAGCTAACCAAGGCCTTTATACGATAATCATAACAACTTAAGATTTTTGTTCAATAATCAATAATTGAATGAGGTAAGGCATAGTTGTCAACAAGGAAGCCTTTACATAACAACTAAGGCTCCTAATAACTAAATAAAGAAATTGATGGAAACATGATATCTTAACCACTCCTCCAAACATATCCCCTAAGTCAATATATCAAAGGGTTTAAGATCAAATTGGTCTCTCAACTATTTATGAAAGACCACTAATTTAAGACTAAATAGGAGGATCAATTTAGTCCCTTGACTATTTGATCGACCAAGTTGGTCCTTCCTTTGGAATTTAATAAAAGTTATAAAGAAATAATGAATACTACAGGCATTTTCGAATTGTAAAAAATAAAAATAAGTAGACTAATAAACCCTACCCTCTTCTCATTTTCATTCACGCGCACTACCTGGGACCAACTTGATCCTGATCAATAGTCAAGGACTAATTCCCTCTTGTTTACTGGGACTAAATTGGTCCTTCATAAATAATTGACCAATTTTAAACCCTATCAAAATCTCCAATATATAAAGCCAAGCAAAACCCTTAATTAAGATAAGCTAAGTCTCCAAACTATGGAGCATGCATCCATAAAATTTGTGAGACTTTTGTTTAATAAAACACAATTTAAGACTTCAAAATTCCCTTTTGATTTTCATGAGGGCTCAAGAGTATTTTTTTTTCCTATGTAATCAAAAATGTTTATAAAGTAAATTGAAAGGGAGGTATATTGGTGAATGCTTTTCTTATATGACATAGTTTTAATTGGTTAAATATATACTAATTTAAGTGAAAAGTTACAAAAAAAGACTAAATGTTTAGAAGATGAAAAACTAAGGATTAATAAGATTAATAAAATAAAAAAACAAATGTATAATATACAATTTTAATGGATTTGATGTTAAAATTACAAACCAATATTACTAAAAGATAAAGTGATACTCAAGTATAATGGATTTATATACATATATATATATATATATATATATATTGGGATATCTACAAATATATAAATTTTAAAGATAAGATTGGGTTGTTAAAATGGACGTAATGCAGGAGATTTATTATATAAGAGGTACAAAAGCTTTTAAAAGAAATGCTTGTAAAATTACAGTCAAGATGGTTATGTTTTATGGATCTGAGTGTTAGACAATGAAAAAGTCATTAAGTGCCAAATTGAGCATGGAAAATATGATAAAGCTAAGATGAATGTGGCATAACTAGAACTAATAGACTTAGAAATAATTACATTATTGATATTGGCAAGATCAACATCTATTGAAGATAAGATACTGGAAATAGACTAAGGTTTTTTTAGACATGAAAAATGAAGAGTAGAAGATGCACCGATAAGATAGGAAGATAAAATTCAAATCAAAGAATTATGAAGAAAAAGAGGTAGAACAAAGGTAATATGAAAGTTGTACAAATAAATTCAACACCTTATCTGATAATTAGCAAAAATAAATGGAGAATAAGGATTCATGATCCTTTATAGATGATCTATTTCATGAAAAGAACATGTCCCACTCTTTCATATCAAAAAAACCCACGCTTCTTACCAAAACGATTGAATGTCAAAATAATAGTAATTTATTGAGTTTAGACGAGAATGCATCAAACATAATCTGAATAATTAACATCAATTGCACAGAAACAAAAGCCACGTAACAACTCTAGAAGCAACTAGAACTCTAAAACCTCATCCAAAATGTATTAGCGAGACTAATAAAAGTGCAAACCAGGCCTAGCTAATTGCATGGACAAACCTTTATCCATGGATAGATGTAATTCAATCCATCTAGTTATACTTTTGAACTTCTCCTTTTTTTCTTTTTTTCTTTTTTTTCTTTTTTTTTTTGATAAAACAGCAATCTCTTCCATCATCCATCAAAATTCTTTGTAACACCCCATCTAAAACTAGAACAAACATCACAACTTTCATAAAGAAAAATATTTTCTACAAAAATAGGAACATATGTGTAGATTTTAAAACACAATTAAGAGTAACAAATATAGCATCAAACCAATAAGATGGATATGTAATAAAACATGCATGGATAACAAATACATTAGGTGAAAGGATACCCCTTAAGCTATTGCTTTCCTCGGCATTGTCAGGCATGATAAATCTCCGATGTCCAGAAGAGGATGCAGCCAATGGCACGGATGGAAAGAGAAACAGTTAACAGTGTCTAGAAAAAACAAATGAGTAATAGAAATTAGATATGTCATACGCTTAAGAAATAAGTCAGAACTTCTCAGTCAGAAGCGGTGTACCAGATGCAGCTTGAAACCCTGACACCCACTCTCCTGATTGAAGGTCATATATGTGAACTATGCCATCCTGTTTGAATAACATATAGTTAGTATTAAAGTTCCCTAAGCTACGAAAATGACCTAAAAGGGTGGCCTTGAAACATTACCTGTCCACCTGTACCAAGATGCCTTCCAGTTGGTTCAATATCAAAAGATATCCGTTGATTTGTAGATTCTGCAGACCTATACAATCTGAAAAGAAACCCAGTAAATTCAGATTGTAGGCGTCAATGGAACCCCTGCCTTGTTGAATTAATTTACAAGAATAAACATGACAAGCAAAAAAAAACAAATTTTAAACAGAAAAACAGCAAGCACAAAGAGATAAATAAGGGGCCACTTATGCAAGCTTCAAGTCATTGTAAATATTGAAAACAAAATTTCTTACGTCAATATCTTTTTTTTATTTTGGTAAGATTTTGTCTTTCTACATTGTATAGTTTAGATTAATTGAATGATGCTATTAGTTGCATCAAAGTTTGGGGTTAAACAGCAGAATGTAACAAATAAACTATTAAAATGTACGGCTCAGTCCAATATAAGGTCCGTTGGAAAAGCACATACATTAAGCCGGAAATACAGAGTTTTGCCTTCCAAGTGAGCATCCAACATACATTGGAACCAAACTAGATGACAATAGGCATGTAAAAACAGCAAATGAAATGTAACGCACCTTGCTTATGTAGGTGTGTTGCATGGAAACTGCGATACATTTTGATGGGTGTAGGAATCCTACCACACAATAACTGTGAGCCGTACACCTAAATTGTAGTATCTTAGGAGTTTTAGTATGTTCTAATCTCTGAAAATAAGTTTTTTTTTCTTTGTATTTCATATTGACATTAGCATTTGCTTGCATGAAACATAAAATCTCTTTTAATAGATGTTAAATAATAACTTACCAATTATGTAGAGAACCAACTAAATTATTCCAACCAATTTGGCTCTTCTTTTTCTATTTATTTAACCCATCTAATCATTTTTTCCATCAGCCTTATTTTCTATTGTTTTATGTTATTTGTTCATTGTTTGGACAAGCCATTGGTAACTGTCAACACATCAATTAAGTTAGATTTAGATCAATGAAAAGCTAGGTTATTGTTGAGTTAAAGGGGAAAATTTTATAATCATTGTATGAAATACAAACTAGTCGGTTACATCGTTAATTTATTATAAGAGATTTGATAGTGAGAATTGTCATGTACTTTCATTTTGCAATTTAAAATAAGTGATTGTTGCTATTACTTGTATGATTGGATGATTTTGCATACATTGGGACTTGCCATACAAATCAGTTTGTTTCAAGCAATACAGTGTACAAAACGTTGCACTGAAGCATACAGCATGATTCAACATGAAGTACATTTAAACAGCCTATATATTAGAACCCAACATGGATTATATTTTACAAATAATATATGGTATATACCAGTCAGTTTAGGAGTTTGCAATCATGAATAGATGGGACCTTTACTTAAATATTGAAAGTATATCTTACAGAATCACTAGGAGGTTCTAATCCTAACATAATAATCATCCTTCTATTTCCTTCTACAATTATCTGTATAAAGAACAAGTACTTTAATAAAATATACTTTTTTTATTTGTATATTCTTGTTTAGTCATTTCTAGTGCAAAACTTACAAGGAATCAGTAGATTTGTATCTATTCAACTTAGATCCTTTTTTCTTAATTCAAACCACCTTTTCATTGTTATAGCTTCCTTGTTCTCATTAGTTCCTCTTGAATTTGTTCTCGGTAGACATAATTGAAAGTTTAAAACTCTAGATCAAGCAATAACAAAGAGGAACAAGAAGACTCATCCCTCATGGTTTCTATGCTTAAAGCAATGATTTTATGCTTCTGACATTTTTTCCCCTTTCAATCTCTTGAATCATTTTATTCTCTAATTTGTATCTTAAGTAGATACAGAACTTTTCTTTAAATTACTCCCATTGTGTGTTAAATTTTAGACCAAGAATTTGCTGCCTCATTCATACTATCATAGTAATGGACACCTGATTATTAATCATTCAGCAAGCTGTAAGTGAATAACCATGTAGTTAAACGAACTGCATATTCAAAATATTTTTCACAAGTGGCAATTCAGGATAGCTGCAATAAAACCACAAGCACACATCTGTAGTGGCATTAAGTTAATGTTATAAATTAAAATTATATTGATTAAGCTCTAATGAGTTATTAATGGCTTTAATATGAAGTTAAACCTTCACAATTAAAATTAATGTTCACGATTGAAAAAAAAAATAAGAAAAAAAAAGGAAACTCTAACTGCCCTAGCAACCACCGCCCTCACCAAAACTACTCGGGTAAAGAGCGGAAAGAGTTGGAGATCAGCCTCCTATAAGAAGAGAGGGAGAGCCGATTGAGGAGGATTTTACATACTACATACCAAGCCCTAGCCACCACCGTCCGCGCTTGATCCAAGCTACCGACCTTTCTAGTTCCGGGAGCTAATTGACCCCTACCCTCGCCTCACCCTCATCGTGAATAAGCCGGTCAACCAAAACCAACACCCCAACCTTATCGCATGAAATAGGGTTTGACCAAAACCCTAAATGAATCCCCTTTTTCATGATGTCAAATAGGGTTCAAACCAAACCAAATCACGCTCATATTCACATAAACAGTCCTAAAACGAGGACTTCAAAGAAAAATTTTGAGTTATTCCAAGAATTTCAGACCTTAAACTAGGTATAACACTTATTAATCTCCAAATATTCAAATAAATTTTATTGTAGCCCTAAAAAATTTTTAAAGACTGTCTATCGATCTTGCGTTAGAGATAAATTGAAGACCTCCACCTTTGATTTTGGGTGGGTGAGAGATTAGTATTTCTCATCTTGGATCCAAAGCAAGGGAGAAGAGTGTATCGCATTAAATTCCACTAAATACAACGCTAAGTCGTTATATTGTAAAACTTTGTGAAAATTATTGGACTTAAAATTTTTACACAAAATTAAGATCAAAACAAAAAATAATCAAACCTTGAATTATTAAATAAAATTAACTTATAATTTTCCAACAAATTTTGAATTAAAGTTACTTTTGCTCTCTCTCTCTCCTCTCACCCTAAAATAATATAATTTGACATTATAATATGAAAGTTTAAATTCAAATTATTGATGAATGAAATATGAATTTTAAATTAACATCATTTCATTCATATGTCAAAAATTAAAATCATGTACATCATCAAATCAATGAAAGGAAAATTTGATGATCAAATCGCGATGCTTGCAAAACATTGATTAAAGATAAATACAACATGATCAATTCTTATTAAATTAAAAAGGAGATTGAATCAATGATTTTATCTCAAGAATAAAATGAGATTTGAATCAATGATTTGTCTCGAATATAAAAGGAGACTAATTAAACATTCATCTCAAACATAAAAGAGATCGAGTCAAACATTCATCTTAAAAGGTGATTAAATTAATAATTTATCTCAAACACAAAACAAGATTACTCCATCGACTTAGGCATAAGTCTAAATACATTTCATCTCATTAAAACAAAGATTCATTTCAAATAAGATTTAAGTCAAATATTATCTAATAAAATTGAATCATTTAAAGATTTGTTTGATTCAGATCAAATAAAAAAAAACTCAATTTTAAACATAAAGAGACATTGAATAAAAGATTTATCTCAAACATGAAATTGAAATTAAATCATTTAAACATGGCATTCTAATAGATATAAGTCGATATTGGTTTGCAAGGCGACTTCAATCAATATCAATCATAGCATTCCAAAGGGAAGTCAATCCAAATCAACATTCCAATGGATGTAAGCCCCACCATAGTTCGCAAGGTGAACTACCAAATTAGGATGTTGGATGTAAGCGACCATAGTTCACAAGGTGAACTTCCAAATTCCACATTCCAATGGATGTAAGCCCAATACATGTCAAGGTAAACTTTGTTTATTTACACATTAGACTTTGGCATTCCACTAAATGTAAGTCCAACACACATATGTTCACAAAATGAATTATTCAAATCACTTTCTAATAATGTAAGTATGACTGTGTTTACAAAGCAAACACCGCCTACATTTAAAATTATGGCATTCCAATGGATGTAAACTCGACATATATTTGCAATACAAACATCACTTCAAACCTTTCTAATAGATGTAAGTCCAACCTATGCTTGAAAGAAACATTAGAATTGGCATTCCAATAGAAGTAAGTCCTATGCATGTTTGCAATGCACACTTAGTCATTCAAACCATGGCATTCCAATGGATGTAAACCATATAATGTCGTAATGCACTTCAATCATTCAAATCATGGCATTTCAATGGATGTAAGCCTTATGCATGCGCAAAGCAAACTTCAATTATTCAAATCATGACATTCCAAAGAATGTAAGTCCAAATGCATATCAATGCAAATTTCATTCATTAACACTTGCATAACAACTCTTATCTAGTCGAGATTCGAGAGGAGGCAACTCATAGTTGCTAATCAAGTTCCCTGACATTACTAATAACCCTCGATGTTGATAAGTGGAATAATGACAATCCTGTGACAGTAATCATGGGATCTTGATCGAGATTACCCTCATTTTTTTGAAAAATAACCATCTACACTACACTAAAACCGATTTATACGGATATTGTGTTTATTTCCAAACATAGTCGAGAATGCTCTCTTACTATGATGAGGGTAATTAACTATGAATGTTTGTACTCATAGAAGTAGAACCCAAATTTAAATAAACCCTAACATATTGGGGAAATCTAGTCAGTAAAATCAATCGTCTTGCAAAGAACGAACTCCATGACATCCTAAGATGGCAAAGAATTCAAAAATATTTTTCCTAAGTGATTAATTAACAACCAAATAAAAAAATGATTTTTCTTAATCTTTAGAAATAAATATACTTTAAATGGTTCAAAAACAAATTAAAGAATGAGTTGACCCATCAACTACAAAAAAATAGCATAGCAAACGCTACGGCTCAAGTTGTCGAGTGGATCAAGAATGATTTGTCATGATTCACCATCTTCTTTAGCAAAGGGCAAGTGCTTCTATATGTGTCCCATAATTTGGTTTAACCAAATGTGATTAGTTATGAAATATAATAATATAATATAGAAGCAATATATATATATATATATATATATATAATTATGTAAAACTAGTCCAATTTAGCCCTTGACTATGCAAAACTAATCCAAAATGATCACTTGAGCACTAAGTTGGGATTTCTATTCTATAGTAGAGGGATTAAATTGGAGTCAAAATTGTATGACTCTTTCTACTCTAGGACTAAATTAGTCACTTACAAATAGTTGGATGACAATTTTAGAATTTATTTCATATATGTATGTATATGTATATATATATAAGTTACTTTTTATAAAAATTAAAATGATCATTATTTCTTGTTTCTAGCAACTGAATCTGCAAACCAACAAAAATAAGCCCGCCACCATGCTCTTGAAAGATTTTCAAGCAACAGAATGCAATTGATAAGCTCAAAATAAAAGTTGATGCATCTTGACCTCAATATCTATTCCACAATCCATCTCAATCAAATGCAATGATAATGATCAAGGGCAGATGCAACATTGCACAAGGCCAATTCAAAATATTTCACATTATTTGCAAGAATACTTAACTGTCATTCATCTCACAAAATCAGTCATGCCAATGTGTCTTAAATATCAAATTTACCTAAGATGAACCCCATGTTAATCAATAGTCACAAGAAAAAATTTAAAATAAATTGCTTGTAAGGCGAGGACAACATTCCAAAAAAAAGTGTGAACAAAATTTACAGAGAGATCGAGATCTCATTCTCCTGGGCCAAAGCCCTCTCAATTTTGGAAAACACACATGGTGGAAATGGTTTAGCCATGCTTATCGAAACTTTTTTATTTGTTAATTGATGCCAAGGATCATGTAACAATTCAAATTAATACAAGTTTGAATCATCAACATGGTGTTCATATAAGCAATATCACAACTTTTGCACCCTTTATTTCGATCATTCTCAGGCAAGAATATGTCTTCACTAAACTCCAAAGCCACCAACTGCTAGTGAACTCCAAAATATAGACAGCATTAAAGAAAGTGTGTTTCTCTCTTCTCGATTCGCTTCATCCCAAATTTAACATCTCGTATGAATATCAATATGCATCTTTCTCGACCAAAAAAAATTTACATGTCGAAATTTTCTTGTGTTCTCTTTGCATGCCTAAAGGCATAGTGGTAGGCTTAATACATTCTCATGTATATCTTACATAAGGGTGACGCAAAAGCACTGCCAAAATTTTGTCTAAATCCATATAAAAAAACAAAGATTAAAAAAATACTTTTTTGGACCAACGCAAGTAAAAAGAAAATAAGCACAAAATGTTATAAAAAAACTTAAAATTGTGATACATGTCACAGTGCAAAGAACACATCAGATCAAAACTAAACTTACAGAGTCAACAACTCATATGAACATTTGCATGCACTGAATCCAATCATAATGACATTTCTTTAAGCACATTCACAACTGAATCCACAAAGCAATAATCTCAAGATAAAAAGCTAGGTGTACGTTCAATGATAATGCCTTTGCACAAGCAATTTAAATTGTATAATTCAAAGTCTTGTATGCACATCACAAAGCAGACTTTAATTTAACTGTGGTGCATTGTAAGTCGTACAATGAGAAGCATCTGGATCCTCAAAAATCACATCAACATGTAAAAAACTAAACTACCATATATGCATTCCATTAAGTGTTGACAGCATAAAATAACAGTCAAATCAACAAGGCTCAACTTTTAATGGCGGTAAACTCAAATTTTCAAAGTTTAAAATAAAAGAAAGCTCAAGCGGGTCATCATGTCTAAATGTTAAAGTTGTAAGTATCAATTGTCTAGTTTGAGCCTCCACATCCTAAAGATTAAAGCTAACAGGACTTGTGTTCCCTAACAGATATTTACACTACAAATTCAAAGCAATTGCATTCCAAGATTAATTTTAAATTTTACCACTGCAATATAATACAGAAACTCACATTATCATCAACTGGGATTCAAATACTCAAGCATAAATCTTACAAAAATATTTTGTTCTTACATTTGCTTCGGACTTTCAAAGTATTTCACAAAGAAAACTCATTTCCAACAAAACTCTTTTTTTGTCACCATGGCTACAAGATACAATCGCAAGATCTACTTTTCAGACCCAATATTCTATATATTGGGGGGTAAATAAACAAAATTTAGAACATAATGAACATCTGAATGAACTTGAAAGATATGCAAGCCATAAAGTTCAAATACCTTAATCTTTTCCCCGATGATGGACATGTTGATAATAAATCTCAACTAGATAACATTCAAATTCTAAATTAAACCACTTCAAGATTCAATCTCGATGATAACACTTTTAAAATAATATCACAATTATACCACCTATGTAAAACGTCTTATGTATGATGAAGCTAAACATATAAATATCAAGGTACCTTTTAGTGTAATGGTTGAAATTTTATGAAAGCTCTAAAGTCAAGCATGCTCATATAAGAATACTGTGATAGGTGATCTCACGAGAAGTTATGCTAATGAGACAAAATTGTGAGGTCACATGGTCAAAGTAGATAATATCTCAATGGTTTAAGAGTTTGGGAGTTACAAATAGTATCTAAGCCTCACACCAACCAGAAGATAAGAACTATCATACAGGACACAGTGCTATGCAATGGAAGTCACCTCCTAACCCTAGATAGGACAAATTGCTATATGGTGAGAACCACTTCTTGAACTTGTAGAAGCACCTCTAAAATCTTATCAGCCTGGTGGATGATTATGGGTTAAGGACACCGATGAGGACATCAATTACTTAAATGGGGAAGATTAAGGAATCCCATAAATATAATCAATATATACTTTAAAACATCTATGCACCTTTAATATAATGATTGAAATTTTATCATAAACTCTAAAGTTAAACATACTTGTACAGGAGCACTCCTAGGATAGGTGGCGTTCTTAAAAGTTACTCTAATGAAACAAAACGGTGAGATCATTAGGCCAAAACAAACATTATTTCGATGATTTAGTATTTGAGTTGTTACAACCTATATCTAATCCCACTAAAAAATAAAATCCAAAATGCTCCATCACTAATTGGTTGGTCAAACTTAGAGCAGTAAACCATCCATCATCAATATTAGTTTATCGAGAATGACAAATTTAGATATGGCCAAAACTCATTACAAGCTAAATTTCCATACAACTGATCCATTGAAGTAATGTATGATGAAAATCTCATTACTCCTTTAGAACTTATTCTAATGACCATTACTTCAGAATTCAAAGTGAATGTGAATAAACATGTCAGTGAAATCAAAAGCACAATAAACAAGAGATATGATTATATAAAGTAAAATACAAAATACCAACATCAAGCTAACAAATCTCATGCATTTGCTTCATTAAAAGAACATTGCATTTGGATTAATTTATGCAAAGAACGGTTCCCATAGGTCCCTTTTACAAAGCTTAGGCACAAGACTAAGGGTATGTCGAGTCATCAAATGCATTGGATAGAATGTCTATAAAATTGAACTTCCATGAGACATGCACAACTTTAAATGAAGCAGGTCTTCCCAAATATGTTCAACGAATTATCGAAAGACTTTTCCAACCTAGGGAATATGTAGTCGTCAAATTTTATGAGGAGAGTTATATGTCTACTGTTCTTTTAGTTAAAAGGTTCTATCTATTATTTTGTATGTTGCTTTTTGTAATTATTGCTTAATTGATTTTGGGGATTAAGCTCTAGTTAAAGTCCTTCCTCACTAATTAATAAGTTTTCAAAATTCAATTTTCTTGTGAGTGGATTCCCTTGTTCTTGGAGTGATGAGAAGTGATGGATGTCAGTGCCCTAGACTATGCAAGAATTGACCAATGGAAATTTGAAGCTCTTGGCCAAGGGGGACTATGAGCAGACAACAGCAACAACAAAATTCTAGCACCAGTGGTAGAGTTGGTAACTGTCTCCAAGCGGTTGGGTGAAAGGAAACTCTCGGCCAGTAACAGTACAGGTGAAGGCTAGACAACAAGTTCTCAGGTGCACTAACATGTAGCTAGTGGCATTCCAGGCATAGCATACTTCCAGACTATGATTGTGGAGGAGCCGATTAGGCCAGCCACCATCAAAACTGAGAAGAAATGCAAAGAAACAATCTTGGTTACCTTTAAATTGTCCATTTCAAGTTCCTAAAGTTCGTTAATATGTTTTTTAGCTACTTGCAACCTCCCAACTGTTCTCTCGATATCAGGCCCAGATAAAAGACAGATGTGATCAGCATCATTCACAGGGGTCTTCTTTGACAAATTCAAAGAAAAATTAACAAAAGGTCAACAAGAAAGTGGATATTTAGGTTGATAAGATGTATCAATATGGCACCAAAAGGTAATCAGGCAAGTCAACGTACCCAACAATATGGCTCATAGTATACGATTTCACTCACAGCTATCAATCATAATATGTTTCAACGTAGAGAATGATTCTACACAGTATGCATTACCATATTTTTAGTGTATCTAGAAATGTATTCTTAACTCTGTTAAGTGTCATGTCATATGCATGAAACCAAGCGTTCATTACCCAAATATGAGATGATGAGCTGCTCATTTACAAACATGCTGCAAACTTCTAATATAAATTGCATATATGTTATGAGCTGATATACGGATCAAACATCATGAGAAACTCGACCAAAATCACACACTAGTTTTAAACATGTGACAGAAGCCACTTCGGTGATTTGCTTCCAAACTATGGGCTACACTGGCTTGATCAAGTAGATGTGTGGTTGAGTGTGGTGACACGACTTTTGATATAATAGAGATATTACATAAAGCAGCAGATTAAAATGCTTCTAAAACCACGACCAATATCAGTGTTTCTTTATGGCCCTGCAGTTCCTCTTCTGTTAGCAAAATTTTAAGCAAAACTAATCATCAAAATAAATAAAATTATTTAAAGAGAGGGCAAAGAAACGTTTGTCCTTGATTCTTCCTCTATCTAATCTTCTTTGTTTTATAACTTTTTTTCTTTTACTGGATTTAACACCCTACTTATTAAAGCAATTTTAGATCTGTTTCAAACATGGATGACTGCCATCAATGACTATAATAGAAACTTGACAAGAACAGAAATGTATAAAGGTTCAACTCTAAGAATTTATATATCATAGTCAACGTAAGAGCAGCTCCAAATCAAATGAGCAGAAGTACAACCTTAACATGAGCAGAAGGGAAAAAATAAAATTCACCAACATCAAAAGGGACTTACTTGTAGAGAACACCAACTGTATTTCGAATGTCCCAGCATAGTATGTACGGATCCTAAAAGATAACCGTAACAAATTTACTAGTCTCAAATAATAATAATAATAATCAAATGACTAAAAAAAATTTTAATGACCCTAGACAAAGAGCAACTCCATTTCCAACTTTTATTGAGACTACATATCCTAAAACTTTAAAAGTTAAATATAGTTAGTTTATGGGTTTAAGGCCAAAGGTCCCTCAACTATTTGATGAAGGACCAATTTAGTCAAACTAAATGTGACCATGATTTTACATTTGAGGGGCCAAATTCATCCTTCCTTGGAATTTAACGGAAAATTGATAAAAATTAATCTGCGGGCATTTCGAATAACAAAAAAATAAAAAGAGCGAGTTATAACAAGTCGATGATGAAATGGTTAACCCTACCTTCCTCATTTTCATTCCACACGTGACGGCACCATTTATTACTCCAAGCGAGAGAGGAGAGTGATCTTGGCCGCAGGAGGCATTCGGCGGAGGAATTTGTGGTGGAGACGCGGAGAGTGTAGTTCGAAGTAGACACGGAGAGCAGCCTACATTGTCACGTTGGGGTCATCCACCAGAGGCCGGAGTATCGTCGGCGTGTGTGCTTCGCGAACCAAGATAGTTGATGCGAGGCTATTCCGCCGGAGGAGGTCTATCGAGGTTCTATCGGTCGAACACATCGCATGATGGTGCCATAGGTCAATCGGCTCCAATGGAAGGATTTTCAACCGAGGATATCTCGGATGCAGAGTATATGCTCAGAGTGATGAATAATATTATTTATAATTTAGGATTAAATTCATCTCATTTTATTTTGTAATTGAGATTTGAATCCAATAAATACAAGAATTGAAGAAAAAATTGATCGGATTTTATCATCTATGTTAAGGTATATTTATTAATTTTATTTTTGTGATATATTTTCAAAATTATGTTGTAATTTGAGTGGAATTATTGATCGTTCAATAGAAAAAAATAATCTTGGAAATGAAAGAAGAAGTATCTATCTTGATGAAGACAATGAAGATAGAACTAATTTGTTTGATAATTTAGAAGAATGTGAAGAATTTTATGGCGATGCTTTGTTTGAAAATAACTCTTATCGTTTTATTGAGTTTAATGATAATTAGAAAAGCGAATTTATAATAATGATTCTTATATAAATTTTTAAGAAGAGAATTGTGATGTAATTGTAATTTAATAGAATTAATTAGTAAGATAATATTGATAAGTATCAACTTTAATCCAAGAGATCTTGATAAGGTTAACTTTGAAGTTGGGATGTTATTCTGTAGTAGGAGGATTTTAAAGAAAAGATATCAATTCATACGGAAAGCAGTTAAATTTATCAAAATGAGAGATGTAGAGTGATTTGTAGAAGACTATTGTCCTTTGTCATATATATTTTATGAGGGGAGTAACATTAGAAATTAGTCATTTAAAAACACACTTGAAATTACATAAAACTTTGACTTAGTTATCGCAAAAGAGATATGTGAGTAAGATTAGGATCAATCCACATATTAAAAATAATATTTTTAGAAGTGATTCTTGATTTGAAATTACTGTTTAAAGTCGTAAAATGCTCAAAAAAGGCACAGTCATATGAAAGAAGAAGACCAACTTAATAAAATTTGGGATTATTGTTTGGAAATACAAATATCAATCCGTCCATTATTATCACAGTGAGTGATTGATCTGCACGAAGACATTTGGTATATTATATGTTTGTTTCTTTGCTGGAAAGGTTTTCTGCTGACGAGACTATTAGGTGTTGTTATTTTTTAAAGGCACAAGGGGTCAACGCTACACTTTATGGTAACATAACATATTTCCAATGCATGAGCGTGCGAGAGTTGGTTTTTGCATTTGTGAGGGATATTTGAAAATCGGGAAAAGTTCACATTCATTTGACAGAAAAGGTTGATTCTGCTGAACATATACCAAATGTCATTAATAGATTTTGTGTTACATTTGCATCAAAATTTCAAACTTGTCGACAAAATAAACTTTGAAGAACATTATGACGGAAGAAAAAACCATTTAATTAATATACAAGTAGAATGAAGAAGTTAAAGAATCTTGATGTCTGACATTTAATTGTCGGTTGAAAAACCACGATGAGTGGAATAGATCTCATTTTAGTTTTGGCCAAATGACACTTTGTTAAACAATCAGAGTGTTTTAATGTTTTATCATTGATGAAGAGAATTGCATAATTTCACGAAAGTATTAAATTATTTAATTAATATTAGAAGAAAGAAGGGTTTTAAATGGGGAAAATTACGCCACGAAAAAATATGAGAAGGAACACGATTTATCACCGACAACATCCATTGATTAGCTTATGTATGGGCACAATATGTAAATAGATCAAAATCTGCAGAAGATGGGAGTTGACAGAATATCGTGTACATATTTGTCGTTATTCGCATTAATTACGAGATCGAAGATTATGATCAATATTACTCCGTATAAACTTACAAAAAAATCATGAGCGCAATATCATATCTTTAAATCCAAGAATGGAAAAAGTGATAAAATTTCACCATCGCTCAAACATAGAGAAGCAAGAGAAGCCAACCATCGTGAAGAAAGGCTAAATGAAAGTTGATAATTCAAAGGAAAAAAATGAGTAGATCTACAATCAAGCTACATTGTAGTAAATGCAAAAAAGTGATCATAATAGAAGACATACAACAATACGGGGACCAGATAATACAACGAACAACATGAAATGGTAAAATGATATAGTTATAAAGAATTTCATAAGTTTGGATAATTTTATTTTATAATGAAACATTTTCTTTCACAAGTTTGAAAGTAAAGAGTAGAATGTTCGAATCACACACACACGATTTCAATTTACATGACAATAATATATCAGATTTGATTTATCTAATGTCCTCCGAATCTTTTGAATATTTTATTACATAATTTTAGGGATAATTTCAATAATAAAAAATTTTGAATGAAATCTAATAATAAAATATTTCTAAGAATTTATGTAATAATCTTACATTTATAAAATTATGTAATAAAATATTCAAAAGATTTTGAATATTCTATAAATCATGAATTAAAATACAATATATGTTCACCATGTCATCGAATAAATCACGTATGATTCTATGATTCTCTTCACCTCTTTACTTTCAACGTATGCACTCAAAAGAAAATGTTTCATTATAAAATAAAATTATCCTAACTTATGAAATTCTTTATAACTATCTCAATTTACCATTTCATTTACGATGTTATCGTTGTCAGACCGCTTCATGAAATCCTCATATTATCAGACGCTATTATGACTACTTTTTTTTTGCATCTACTATAATATACTGACCGTAGATCTACTCATTTTTTTCCTCAGAATTATCAACTTTTCATCCTGTCTTTTCTTGGATATGGCCCCCGCTTAGCTTCTCATATGTCGAGGGAATGTGAAATTTTATCACTTCTATTCTTCTGTCATTTAAAGGCATGATATTCCACTCATGATTTTTTGAAGTTTCACAAGTAATATCGATCAACATAATCTTCACAATCTCCCATAATTGTAATAATAAAGACAAACATGTACACACAGATTCTCAACTCTCATCTTCTACAACCCAGAATTTCACGCTAAATCAACTACATATCAGGTCATACATACATAATCTCATAAACGTCTGATTTCCAAATGACGTTCTCGCTTCCGAATATTTTTCTCGCGACCTCCAAGATCCTCGCATAATTTTTCAACCCATTTAAAACCCTTCTCTTTACTCGCCAATATTCTACTATCACCATAACTCTAATACTTTCAAGCATGAAAATTATAGTAATTCTCAGATCAATGATAAAAAACATTAAAACACTCCACATTGTTTAATGTCACATTTCCAAAACTAAAATAAGATCTACCCACTCAGGTGATTTTTCTCTCAACCAATTAAATGTTGTCATCAAGATTCTTTAACTCCTTCATCCTCCTCAGATATTGATTAAATGTGATTGTTCGTGTTTCATAATGCTTTCTTCAAAGCTATTCCTATGAATCCGAGTTTAAAATTTTGATGCAAATATCTAACACAAAATCTATGATTACTTGTATAATGCTCAAAAGCGAATCAACCCTTTTCTCGCTTATCTAAAATAAATGTGAACTTCTCCCCGATTTTCAAATATCCCTAAGTCCCTTCCAAGAAATGCAAAAATCACTAACTACTCTTACCTCTCACGCATGTAATTGAAAATATATTGTTTCATCAAGTGTTGTTAAGTTAAACCCTTGTTATCCCTTTAAAAATAACCATCAACACATATATGTCATCTTCAGAAAACCTTTCTTACAAGCAAAGAAAAATAAACATACAATTTACCAAATGTCTTCTCAATCGCTCAAATCAATCTTCACTGTCTGTACATAATAATGGACCCCTGACAGATTTGTAATTTCCAAACAATAATCCCAAATTTTATTGTGGTCTTCTTCTTCATATTAACTAGCATGCTCTTTCGAGCATTTTAAATTTTTGGGACTTTAAACATGTAATTTCAAATCAAGAATCACTTCTCTAAAACATTGTTTTAATATATATTGATCCTAATCTTACTCACATATCTCTTGAATAACTATCAGTCAAAGTTTTATAATTTCAAGTACATGTTCTTTAAACGACCTAATTTGCTGTTACTCCCTCATGCCAAATATATATGACAAAGCGATTCTTCTACAAATCACTCTACATCTCTTTATCATTTTGATAAATTTAACTGCCTTTCCTATATGAATTGACATATCTTTTCTAATGCTTCTTTAAAATCCTCCTTACTAATAACATCCCAACTTCAAAGTTAACCTTATCAAGATCGGATTAAAAGATACTTATCAATATTATCTTCATCACTATCAATTACATCATATCATCTTCGAATTCATACAATCTACACGACAATCTCTTCCTTAACAAATTTATATAAAGTACTCATCATTAATTACTACTTTTCTTTATCAATCATCATTAAACTCAATAAAATAATGAGAGTTATCTTCAAACAAAGCATCACCGCCATAAAATTCTTCACATTCTTCTAAATTATCAAACAAATTAGTCATATCTTCATCATTTCATCAATAAGATATTCTTCCTTCATTTCCATGATTATTTTCCTATTGAACGCATCAATAATTCCACTCAAATTACAACATAATTTGAAAATATATCACAAAATAAAATTAATAAATATACCTTAACATAGATGATAAAATCTCGCAATCAATTCTTTCTTCAATTCGTATTTCTGATTCAAATCTATTGACAAAAATAAAATGAGATGAATTTAACCGTAAAATATAAATAATTATTCATCACTCCGATCGCATATACCTCGGCATCCGAGATATCCTCTCGAAAATCCTTCCATTGGAGCGCCGACCAAATACGCACAACTACCCCCATGCGGCGCGAATGTGTTCGACTCGATAACCTCGATAGATTCTCCTTCGTGACGGAATAGCCTCAGATCAACTATCTTGGTTCGCACGGCACTGACGCTGACTTCCAGCGCGAGACTCCGTGCGATGACCCAACGGCGGCAATGTAGCGTTTCTCAGATCAGCGCATACCGCACTGAAGCTACACTCTCCGCGCTCCACCACGAGATTCCTCCGCAAATGCCTCCGGAACCAAGACCACTCTCCTCTCTCTGAGTAATACATGGTGTCGCACCATCGCAATGAATGAAAAGGTAGGTTAACCATTTCATCATCGACTTGTTATAACGCTTTTATTTTTTTTTGTTATTAAATGTCGCAAGATTCGTAATTTTTTACAATTTTGTTAAATTCCAAACGGAAGAATGAATTTGGTCCTGATCAAATAGTCAAATTGGTTCACATTTAGTCGAGACTAAATTCCTTCATCAATAGAGGACTAATTTGGTAAACCCTTAGTTTACATACATAAAGAGAGAGGTGAATTGGGTGTGCATTTCTTGTACTTCAAAATTTCTTTGGAGAATTTTTCCAATCCAAAGCAGGCAATCAAACACAATGTAAAAGTTATAGAAATAATTACTCAAAAAAAGAAATTAGCATATTAATTGAAACACTATGCAGAAGCTAAAAATATCACAACTAAAATAAATACACAAATTAGTGTACGAGTGCAGAAACCAAGATATACACAGTGTACACCATAATCTAAAAGCTTGCACTCACTAATATTAGAAAGCGCATATTGGAATACTTACGCAATCCAACAGATGACACTACAAAAAATCACTACAGAATATAATAATTAACTAGATGAGCGGGTAATTTATTATTAAGCATATTGTGAATGATAAACTCAAATTCACTAGTTCATTCAATGAAACTATTTATACCAGTGGTTGAACAAATTATAACATACAACTAATATGATGGTGATAAGTAAAAGATCAAGCCAAAGGGGCTCATTAGCACAATGACATAAGTTAATTTCACCATGCAAGCTTGTAAGACTAATCAAAGAAAACACCACTAGTTAAATAATGTTTCCAATTGTAAATATTATGATAATGGTAATGAGATGATATATGATGTAAGAGTAATCAAATAATCAGTACAATAACAGCCTATCACAATAGGAAATCAATTGATCACTACATAAACATTGGAGACTAAACAGAAAAGTGTGCAAAGAATAAAAATATAGTTCTACAGAGCAACTGAGACATTGCAACATTAATGTGGTTCGACCTCCCAAATGGCTCACATCTATAAAGCACGGACATACACACGATGAAATAATCCCAACTACAACCATGATGACACGATATACGCACACAGATATATATATAGTAGGATATGAAATGTCATATACATAATATTATATTTTATAAATTATTAATATAAAATATGCAATTTCCAGTATTTGACATCACCTAGTAAAGTATAATATCATATACAAATACTTCACAAAAAAGAAAGCTTAACAATAACAAAAAAATAAACACTATTAATAATAAAATGCTTTATCATATGTGAAAATTATCATCATATGAAAACACTCTAATATTAACATTCATTAATCATTGTCCATTGTCACATTTTGTGCCTGTATTAATTTTTCACAAGCAGGTCATACCGTACATATGTCTTTGTGGCATGTTAAGCGAATCCAGATCGTATCAAACTATGCCCAACCAGTGTCAAAATCTAATTTTGTCATGAAATACTTCTGACACAATTTTAAGTGTGTTAGACACATATTGAGGTGTATCAAAGACATGACATGTCCAGCAAGCATCTCAGACAGACACAGAGTACTTTGAAATGTTTGCGCTTCCTAGGCCTACATGCACACCTACTACCCAAATTAAGCTAGTAGCTGGGATTTCACTACACACACTTGCAACCACAAGCTCACTCCAATTGCAAGCTGAGAGAGGAACCATAACAATCTTTTCTTCATAGGAGAAGCATACCCTTCTCTTTCATAATAGGTTCCAAAATGATCCACCAATTTTATGGTAATTAAAATTGTCACTAACAATTACAACACAATCTCTATCGCACAAAGAACAAGTACAAGAGAAAATTAAGCATACAACAAAACCACAGAGATTGATGAAAGCAAATTTTACCAAAGAAATGAAACCTCAAAGATTTGATTATGGTAACGAACACTTTATTTTTCTTGAAAAGCTCTTAACAAATTTGACATGTAAACCTTTATTTTTCATCAATTGATGAACACTTTCAACTGATTAGCCACTATTGGATGGTTGAAGTGGAGAAATTGCATTTGACCTATTGTGTAATAGAGAAGTATCGCTTAGACTTTAGGGGAAAATTTTATAAGATGGTGGTAAGACCTACAATGATTTATAGTGCAATCCAATAAAAGAAAAGCATAAAAGTAAGCTAAGTGTTGAGATAAGTGGCTTTACTCTTAAAATAAAATATGATATGAATATATTCGTGAAAAGGACTAGAGTAGCTCGTGGTAGATAAGATTAGAGAGAGTCGCCTTAAATAGTTTGATCACATAAAATGTCGGACCAGCTTAGGAGAGTAGATGTATTAGATTTGCCTTATATTAAGAAAGATAAGACCAAAAAAAACTTGGTTAGGATATCTAAAATGATCTTAGTTTATTAGAATTAAATGAGAATTTGACACTTAATAGAACACAATGGAGATGAAAACTTCATGTAACCACCCCACTTAGTGGGATAGAGACATATTGTTGTTGTTGTTGTTGTTGTTGTTGAATTGATTAGCCACTTTAACCACTTTATCTTCATTTTTACTAGATAACACATTAGAACAAGCCTCAAAATCATACAAAATATCTTTCAAATCTAGCTTCCAACAACTAGGAAAATGCCACAAAAAACCCAACAATTAGATTAAATAATCATTACAAAGTATGGAAGAGAGGAACCAGATAATATTTTAATTATAAAAAAAATTAATTTAAAGTATGTCATATACTATATGAAACTATATAAATAACTAAAAAAACTAATGGAAAAGAAATTAAGCCTAAATTGATTGATCATTGTTTGATTTTTTTTAAGATATCCAATGAGCTCCAAAAGTAGATGCATAGCTATAAGTTAGTAAGCTAACAAAAAATTAAGCAAAAAATCAAATTCTAAATATATTCAAATATTCAAAAGATAAAATTTAATTATTCTTAATAAACATAAATATTAAACTTAAGCCTATGTTAATAAAATTTTAGGATCAAATTAATTTAATAAAATGCTATTGAATTAAGCCAATCAAGTTATATATGTATATGTGAAAACATATCTAAGAGCAATAAAGCTTAAAATTTTGAAATCAACAAATTGAAATATATTTGCATTCATACTTGTTACAAGCAATTTCCACTCCCTTCAGTTTTGTAGAACTGAATCCTATCAGTTTTGGGACTTAATCTCTTTCATGCACCCATTTACAACCAAGTTCTCACTTTCGACAGAACTCCACATAATGCCAAAATGCATGGTAATATAGCCATCACATACTTGTCAAAACTAGGGACCTTTTTCACCCAAAAAAAAATATCGCCTACACCCATCACCTCAACCCACTAAGCCGTAGCCTATTATCCTCCTATGGTATTCATCACAAGCCTCTAGCAATAATAGCATAAACATCTTTTCTCTAGCCAACCAATGTCCAAACCCAAACCCCTTTACACATCCCAACTGGCCACATCGTAGGTGTTCAAATCCTTACAAAGCTTGATGCCAACTATAATGCCTAAAACACTACATAGTGACATCTCTTTTACTAGCAAACATCCATGCACCTATCACCTACATTTCAAATTACAGCTCCTACCAATGCCGTTTCCATCTGTTACTTGAGAATAAGCCAAAAGTAGCAACCTAACTTCTATTTCTTGGAATAGATATCAATATGCTTGAACGCTTGCTTCAACTCTATAGCTCTTATTCATCAATTAGACTCTTCCCTATGAATCGCGCCTTTATTGACAACTTTTGGAAGTTCAATGCCAACTACTTAAAGCAGTCATCAACTCAACCTGGGATAGATAAGTTCTGGTTTATCGACAAAATCAATCTTTTAAAGATGATTTAATTCATTTTTTCTGGAATATCATGCAAGGATTCCAAATGTTTGAGCCAATTAAATATAGGGAATCTAGTTTTAATAAACAAACTCAAAAAAATTTCATAATTTTGTTAGATATTTATGAGGCATGTTTCCATTTTGAATAAACAATACATTTTTTAGATTGAAAATAATAATCATTATCGCTATTGCATATGCATTCATGCAATTAAATGTGCGGTGTTTTATAGTTGAAGCCTATCCATTTTAATATAACAAATGTGTATTATTTTTAATATTAAGTTGAATGTTGTCTCTAATTATAAAATGATGTACACAAATCTTGCAAGTGCTTAAATAAAGTTTGCAAAAGAATAATATATATACACACACACACATTTAAATTAAAATATTTATGTTTAACAATAACATTTAATCTTTTATGTTAAATCGAAATAATTCAATTTAAATGTAGTATAATATGCATGCATCCACATTGCTCTTAAGAGAATAAATATGTTAAAAAAATTGTGTCTTTGAATTGATTTTTTAATGATTATCTTAATATTAATATTTATTTTTTAATATTAACTAATTAGATAATTTAAATTAATCTAAAATATAATTAGTTGTGTATTATTGTGTGATATTATGAATTGTAATTGTGTATTTTCGTGACATTTGCCTGAAAAAAAAGAAGAATGTTTTGAATATTATTTAAGAAATTTAATATTTTATAATCAGAGTGGTAGATTCACTTTTGATGTCAAGAGATTGTTTTCTTTTATTATTAATTTTATTACTACTTTTAAAATATAAAATATTATATTGTGTATTATATGCAATCATATCATTTGCTTGAATATTGTATGCATATGTCCCATGTATATCATGCCTTATATAATTATTTAAAAAAATAATAAAGTTAATGGTAATATTATAAAATGCATATCATTGCCATGCATTCACATCACATGCATCTAAAAAATAGAAGTTTTGATAATTAAAGCTATGTTCTTTACATCTAATTGGGCATAATTATGCTCTATTATTTGACTATGGCTAGAACTAATCCTCGTTTGTTTTACAAATTACACTTATATGCAATAATAATAATAATGCAAGTTTTCTCTTATATGAAGGGAACATGTTATAGAACTGTAATTTTATTGTGTATTATTGATGTTTGTTTTGCTGGGAACCCAAGAATAAAACCTCAAAAAAATAAATAATTAGAGATTTATATTCTCTCTCTAATTGCCTTCCAGTGCTTTACAATATGTTTATTGCTTCATATTGACTAGAATAGAATGCTCTATAATTAATATTATTTAGGCTGACAACTACAATTTTATGCTTCATATGTCATTCACTTATAGATCAGGTTTACTTAAAATGGAAACACACCTAGTATATGCGCTCAATAGGAGCAGCACATCATGCTGATGAGTATATATAGGTGACTTGCATGCCTCCAACTTCGCTAACACATATCATATTATAACCTTTGTGAGTTTGCATATAATCTCAAATCCACTTTAAAATAGATAGCACTATCTAGCCATTTTTGGGTACATTCACCTTTCTTCTCCATCTAAAGTTTGACTGGCCCTTTTAATTCATATGCGACTAGAAGGTTAGCTATCATTCCCAACATAAGTTGGATGAAAGTCTAGATTTCTAGCTTCTCTATCATATTGAGAAGATACTTGGACATTTTTGATCACATGCAATCAAGTTGTAAGTCTCACTTTGGACATTTTTCTGCCACAAGGAGATGTTGAGATGCCTGATCCCAAAAGATGAAGTTATAAGTCCCACCATTCCCCTTTTATATTCTTACCATATTGAGGTGATATTTTGGCTTCTTAAACTTATACTATCAAGTTGTAAGTTCTATATCCGCATAATTCCACCTCTTTTCTGCCATATTGAGAAGATATTTGGGCCTCTCTACAATGTAAGATCAAGCTATAAATCTCACCTTCTATACTTATCATATCTTCTCTATCATATTAAAGATATTTTTGAGTATTCCCACATGATCAAGATGAAAACTCCATCAATCCACATCCCTTTGAATCTCTTCTACCATATTCAAGATGTTTCTTGATCTCATATTACTATGTTGTGAGCCCCACTTTCATATCTTCTACATCTCCTCTACAATATTGAGGAGATATTTGCAGCTTCTTAATCATATATTATATGATCAAATTGTAAGTCTCACATTTCACGTCATACATTTTTTCATATATCCTCTACCATATTGATAAAATATTCAAATTTCTAGGTTATATGTGATCAAGTTATAAACCCACCTTTCATACCTAATAAATTTTTTATATCTCCCTATTATATTTTGTAGATATTCAAGCATTCTTAATCACAAACAATCAAGATGTAAACCCCACCTTCCACATCTCATATATACTTTATAAAGGAGATATTCAAGCCTCTTGATCATATGTGATCAAGCCATAAGTTACAAACTATACATCTTCATATCTTCTCCATTATATTAAGGAGATATTATGAGCCTCTTGATTATATACGATCAATTATAAGTCATATCCTATACATCTTGATATCATCTCTATCGTATTGAGGAGATATTTTGGGCTTTTAATCATATATAATCAAATTATAAATCTTATTTTTAGATGTTCTACTATATGGAGAAGAAACCCATCTTTCCCAACCTTTAGCTTTAAAGCCTATGTAGCCTTGTCAGCCTCGACATGTACTATCACAAGTAGTAATATGTCCAATCTGGGATTCTCCCTTATATTAGTGGGTGTAAGTCCCGTCATCTTTGGTTTGTGAGATCCCCTTAGATGAGATAACATACATTTGCAAACAAGGATCCTTAGATCATCACTTGACTAACGAAAGCCGATGACCCAAACAATGAAATTATGAGATCTTAACTAAGGTCATCATACCTTGTAATAGGTTAGTCCTCCCTTTCCTACATTTAATTATATTCTTTCCTCTGAGAAAGTGTCTTCACGTAACACACTGAGTCCAGTCTCAATCATATACAATATAAATCCCACTTTGCATTCATTTTGTCCTTGAGCCTATCCTCCATGATACCTACGATGTCTTACCAATTTATTCCTTTATAAAACCGTATAGGATCAAATTTAACTTTATCAAACCAAACATAAATTAAATTATATCTGATTTCAACACAATTATTGACTCCTTAATCCAAAGTGTTCTCAAATATGCTTGAAATATAATTATCTTCAGAGCTTGCCCCTTTAAAACCTCAACCCGCAATTAAAATAAGCCCTATTTGAAGTCACACTCAGAAAAATCTCTAAGATAAATTTATTCAATCTATCTTATATCGATCCCTGTGAGCTTATGAGGGCATAAAATAACTATAGTCAATCATCTATTGTAATGTTGCGACATCTTTTGAAGACCGCAAAAAGCCTCTTAAATTGTGGGCTCAAAATTCCATCGAACTCTCGACAATATTTTGAATTGAAGAGTATGTGAAAGTCGTGTAATTTTCGAAGAGATAATAGTAAATAAAGACACTACCCAGATTTTGTCCTCAATGGTGACTTTAGATCTGTTCTAGGTTCATAAGCAGTTATAAGCACTACCTCACAAGTGAGAGAACTTTCGATTAAGGCTAATCATTATATCGAATTGAAGCGAGCAGAAGAAAGACGTAGAGTTTTAGAATTTAAGATTTATGAAATTTATCATTTTTAAACCGGATGGTTGGGGAATGACGCCTGATCCATCCCATGGTTCGATCCCGCGTCGTGGTCCCTCCTACTTGAGGAGTGACGACCCAACCCGATGAAGGATCCTCATCAAGAACACATGAAGATCGCCCAAGAAATCTCAGACCCTGGTGTTTGTCTAAAGAGAGCGCTTAAGCCTACCTAATGTAGAGTTGTTGTCAAGATACTCTATGATTCACAACTCCGTGAGTCATCGTGAGATATTTGACCACGATCGCATCAAATATAATGTCGACTAATCACCCATCGGAGGACTCAGAATCGCTTTCATCTCGCTACCTCAAATCACACCAAAGACACGCTACATCCTTATCAAGATTGATGAGAGTGAACATAACACTTGATTTGACATCACTTTTGACAGTTTTCTTAATTTGTCCTACAAAATGGATAAATTGAGTTTGAGAAGTTTTTATAGAAATTTCATTTAAGCAGGATTGATATTTGATTCAGAATTTATTTGATTTGAAAAATTGATTAATTTGAATATGTTTAAGAAGTTTTAGATCCTATCAACTCGCTAATAAGAGAGATTAGATCTACCGCCACCGACGTAATCAAATTTCTCGATATTTCACTAAGTTGAAAATCTTGTAATAGATTTTAGGTTTGTTAACCCAACTCTAAACTAACGAAGAACCCGCAAAGATACTGACATTTGAATTTAAACATTCAAAGATAAGATTGGCCTACGCGATGTACTTAAGACTTTATATAGTTTTATTTCTTAATTATGATTGATTTGATTTTCATTTAATTCCAACTTACGGCTTCTTTCGCATTTAAAATTTGACTTCAAATCTCTACGCCCAAAGCACGCAGGTGTTTATATAAATAATTTTAGTTAATTAATGATTTCATTGATTTTAAAATCATAATTAGAATGAAATTCCTTAATTTTGATTAAATGAAGTCTTATGATTTTGTAGATTTTGATTTAAGATCGCCTCTGTCTGCCATATAAGAAAGTTAGATCTGTGACGATATTTATTTTAAGCTAGGTTCAAAGGATAATTTAGTTTGTTATTTTAAAATAAGATTTACCCTCAAAGTAATTCTCTTTTTCCCCATCTTTTATTCAAACTTTCTTACATTCATTTTCCCCTCTTTTTTTCAAAGCAAAGCACTCACTATCTCTTCTAATTTTAATAAATAAGGCCAAGAGGAGTCTCTATTCTATTCCATTTGTTTGAAGAGTTGGAGGTAGAACATTTGAAAGGGAGCTGCCAGAGACTCTAATCCGCTTTCAACTCGCTTGAATAAATCTTGTAAGTGTTTCGTCCCCTTTTTTTTTTTTGAAATTTTTAGTTTAAAATTAGTTGTAGGTTTTTACTTAACGTTCTTAAGGCCATTTCACCTCTCATTTTTCCTAAGTCAAAGATTTGACGCAATTTTCAACGCCATCCCCGATGGTCGACGGTATTTTGGCTTTCTTGACGACTCACGAAGCGTGAGTGGTGTCTCTGACACACCACAACCGATTTTATCTCTGCCGCCTCTTAAGACGACAAGATTTAAACCTAAGAAGACAAATGCAATATATATTCATCCCATTTTTTTTTTTTTGAAATTAGACAAAATTTCAAAGAACATTTCATTTAGGACATCTAACCTGATGTTGGCTTCCTCTCGAGTAATGCGCCTTCAAACTGAGAAACACAAGCATGTATATATATCCACATTCCAGATCCCACATTTTCGACTCATTTTTGTATAATGTTCTGAGGAACAGTTGGTAGAAAAACCAAGAGAAGAACCCGCCTCGACGTTGTTTCTCCTGGCTGGCGCGAATTTAAGAGAATGCAAGGACGCAAAACCAGAAGAACCTCTTGATGGTGTTCTTCCAGTGAAAGAAAATTAAAAGATAATGCAAGGAATGTGATGCAGAACCAGAAGAACCCTCTTGATGGTGTTCTTCCCATTCTGAAGAGAAAAATTGGACGAGTTGTCATCATGGGAAGAAGGTCATGAATCTGGCATGGAACAATGAGCTGAGGCTGGCCTGACAATGATGCGTTTCATGGAAGAAGGTCTGGCTGGGCCATGGATAATGGAGCAGATCTGACTGCCTAACAAATGAACTGGGTCACGGAGGATGGCTTCATGGATCTGCCTGAGCTCATGAGATGACAGTGGAGGAGGAGGGCTTGGGAGGCTGAGTCAAGAGGAGATCGAAAGGGGAGAGGAGATCAGGGAAGAGTGACTGGATTTACGCAGAGAGGTCTGAGCGGGAATAGGCAAAGAGGAGGAGAGGGTCTGCCTCATGGTTTGGAGAAGTTGAAGCCCCAGAAAGAGTGGGATGCTTTTTTTTTTCGACAGGGAAACACAAACAAAAGAGGGCTGAACGGCTAAGGCTTTTAGGCATAAAATAGGCTTAATTGATTTTCAAATATTTAATTAATCTTAATTATGAATTTTACGCCGGACTCCATATATATATATATCAATCTTAGCATTTTCGACGTTCTGACGCAGATAGTCTGCTTCCCAATTGTTTGGTTCAAGCCAAGTTAATTTCACTCAAAATGCGCCACCACTTTCGACCGCCGATTTTCGGTGACTTGTCGCAAACAAGCCTTATTTGATAGATTTTGATGTTTCAAAACTAACGGCGATCACTTTCACGAACGAAAGTCATTTGGTTTGGTTTGATCTTCCGACCTCGATGTAAAGATGCCGACGACTCGCGCTTGATCTGATCCTCAGTTGAATATTTATATCGATCACTCGACGGCGTTATGAACGCGATGGCGAAAACTGGTTCGTCGATCGGGTCGTTTCACCATTTTCGCGACGCCCAGGTGTTTTGAGCCCCACTTCACACCGCACGATCATTCAACATTTGCACGCTCGTCTCAATTAAGCGTGAACAATCTCATTTGATAGTTTTCGATGTTTTGCTAACGACGCGATCAATTTCATGAACGAAGGTTGTCATTATCGCCGCGCTTCCGACTCGACATGCATGCCAACATTGATACCGGCACTTAATCGAGCCATTAGATTTTGTAATATTTATATTATGATCAATTTCGACGCTCTAAACACGACCCAAGTATTTCATCGACGAAGTCGTTACCCATTTTCGGTACATGTGCATTTTGAGCCTCAATTTGCGATCGTCACCTCAGTCCGTCAATTGATTTGTAGGCTTGACTGACTTATGCACATATGGAGTCAACATAAATGATGGAACTCAACAACATTTTGTGCTCCTATTCACTCTTGAAATGTCCAAAGTCACACATCGGTGCATAACTTTGTTTGACTTAGTTTTAGGTAACGCCTCATCTTTCAAGCTTGTTAAAACTAGTTAAGCATTAATTTCTTATTCTTTTCATGTTAGAATTAACAAAAGCATGTCATTAAACTCTTGCTTCAATAATAAAGGCTTATTCACTTGTGATAGCTCTTGCCTTATTGTAGAATAATTGCTTTACTTCCTTTTGAATGTCTTAGATAACTAAAGATATACTATCGTATAAATGTATAACCTCAACTACCCCTTCATGATTGTCACTTTTGCAGTTAATCTTAATAATTGAGTTTCAATATATCAGATTTAGTAGTAGTGTCTTGACTACTCTTTGTCCCATCATTTTGCCTTAATGGATCTATTTGGTAGTAGTCTTTGGGCCTCCTAGAAAAATGATGCATATTGCTCTCAGTCAACTTCTACATTTGCATGTCACCTTTTTTTCTAAGATAGGGAGAGTACGGCTTCCTCTATCTTCTTCAATAAATTAAACCAACCTCAATAAAATTTTTTGGCTGTATTGATAAATATATTGTTACTATCATACTATGTCATTCAAGCCTTTTTTTCAGGAAAGAGAACTTTCATTCCATTGTGAGCTTTCACTATTGATGAGGTTGTCAATGCATAACTATCAAGAAGGTATTAGCTGATGAAGATAACTTGACACACGTTAAATGGAATCCCCTTGCATACCATCATATTGATTAAATCCTTGGTGATTGCTTTTAGTATTGCAATTAATCTTCATCCCAACCCCTTATGAATCCAATCCAAAGAGTAAGGATTGGGATGGGGTATGATATTCATCCCAATTTTCTACACTATAATGACATAAATGAGATAGCACTAATTTACTCCTGCAAGACATTTATCCTCAAGTTGAACAACTCCTCTCAAATGCCTAGCTGAAGAAAGACATCTTCACTATATCCTTTCATATTGCCATCAAAGAAAGACGTGAATTTGCCTTCTCCATTGAACTCAGCCTAATTTTAGTAACTATGATTTTTTCCTTTTGACTTTCTTCTTTCTTTCAAGAAAGAGATCAGGGTGCAATTCAAGCATTTTTCTTTAATGTAAGACACTGATTCATTTTTCATTTATATTTTCTTTTGGATAAAGAAAACTCCTTTTCAAATGATTTTGGGTGTTTTCCTTTCTATCTTGGCCATTATCATGGTATTCCCTATTGAGATCAACGATAGAAAAGAGACGGAGTACATTAAAATTTAAGATACAAGCCCAAAGTTTTACCTCTAAGAGTTAGTACATCTTCAAGGTTAACTCCCAATATCAAGGCTAGTCTACTAACCTCTATGGTGTAATCTTAAACAATGTTGACCCAATCTATGCATTTTTTCCACAAACCTCAAGCATAATCCATCAATTTGATTAAACAAAATAGGTTATTTCCCGAGGACAATTACCTTTCACGTGGTAGTTTCAATAAGAAAACCATAGTGGCTTAATTTAAGCTGAAGAAACACAATCTTGTCATGAGTATTGTGCCCATACAATGTGACATGCCTCCAATTGGTCTATCCATACATCAAATTTCTCTACGTCAATCATCCCAGATAAGTAGCAATTTCATTACAGCTTCCAATTTAAAAGGCCTAATCCTTCATTCATCGTGATGATATCTTCAGCATCATTCTACTCATTCATATGCCAGCATTTGTTTAAAGGGCATTTGTTGGTGGGGAAATGAAAACAAAAGGAAGTGCATAGATAAGATCACTGAGATTTGATGTGGTAGTAGCGAATTGTATTTTGATCCACTCTATCATCATCAACGTTTATCCAGTTAATCTAGACACTTGACAAGCTAGACTAGAATAGGTTTCGTTTCCAAACACTATATCCTAATTTCGTTTATGTCTTGCCTTTCGATATGCATCTAGGATAAAAGACATTCTCCCAATCCATGATACACTTTTATTCCTACTGTACATCAAGAACGAGTGCTTTGATGGCAACTTGATCCATTCTTATCCTCTTAATGTTACGACCAAAATTCATCATTAAGAGTCTAGAAGGAATCATACCGGGTTTAGTTTTTTATAGAAATCCTAGTATTCTAGAGATCAGTTAGCTATAACGTATTACCTTCTTCTTGTGTAATGACGTTTCTTCTCAGTTTACATTCTCTTTTTGCTGTAAACATCAAAACTGCCCTGCGTTTCATTTTAGACACTAATCTGTACACCTCCTTGTGCTGGACAGCAGCCCCTTTACTATTTTCCTTCTCTGGTCTGTTGTCAGCCAACAAGAATTATTTTACTGCACTGGACAGTAAGATATCGTTGCTCTATTTGATTCTAGGTTGCTGGAAACAGCAAAGCAGATTGCTGCTTTGTAACTGGATTGCTGCAAAACAGACTACTGCTTCACCTAATACGATTTGGCCCATCACTTAAACGATTTCTAGAGTAACAGCACCAGGTGGCAAATGATGGACAGCTGCTGGACGTGAGCTGGAGGCAGTGGAAACAAGCAGCAGATTTTGGAAGCAGGGAAAGGCCACCAGCTTACAAGAATAGAAGAGCAGAAGAGAATACAAGATTGGATTAAATTTTATTGCAGCAATCAGGCCTTTAGATAGTCAAATTACACCAGGAAATAATTCAATTTGACCTTTATCATCAACTAAACTAACCCAGAATTTACAAAGAATCTTATCGTTCCTAAACTAACTTATATAAAATGAGGAAAAACCTAATCATTCCTAAAGTATTTCTACAAAAGAAAAAAAAACATTATCTAGAATTTAAAATTCAAAATATAAACTTATCGAAAGCAAGCTTAAAATTTAAAATGCATTCCTATCCTGTTGTCTTGTTACCATCAAACAGTCAAGATGCATTCTCTTGGTCTCACTCACTAAGCCTCCTATAGACAATCCATCTTTCTCATGTGCACTCTTGACAACTTCATCTTCAATCAAAATTTCAAATGGTGTGACATGAAAATCAACACTCCTGATAATCTTCATCAAGAAATTGGATAGTCTTTTAACTAACTCATTCTCATGATCCCTTCATGATCTAGTGCCAAAGCTGTCAGGAAAATATCTTATAATCTTCTTTGAAGTAGACGGTCAAATTGACCATCCCCTTCATGATCTCATACCCAAATCAAGAACTCATTCCTCCGCTACCATTACCATTGCCAAAAGTCTGCATCATAGAGCTATTGACCTTTTACACGAGTGTGCTTCCAATCAGACAACATTTAGCACTTATCTATGATGAAGATATAGACTCCTAAAAGATGTTGGATGTAAAATTAGGCTCTCCCATCTCTGAGCCTTATAGTATTGCCTATTTCAAATTCCTCACTTTCTGGCAAAGACTTTGAGCCTGCATTCACAACCCATCTTAAGCAATTTTGAACAAAAGGTGGCATAATGAGGTATGAAGAATATTGCATAAAGTTAAGTAATATGAAATGGAAAGTCAAGCGATCTGCTTAAGTAATAGTGTTGTTCCAACTATTGGAGTTTGTGCCCACAAGAAACTTCAAATGCCACAATTGAACAAAGCTTTATATACAATGTGAGACTTGTTTATATGTATATCAATATAGCTTGTGAAAAATATCTTAAATTTTCTCATAGAAACACTTGGAGACTATGTATGAGCTCACAAATTTCTAATGACTCTGCTAGGAAAACATTAATCTTTTCACCCTAGATCATCAACTCCAATATATAGTATTGAGTTTAGGTTATTAAATAGGTTATCGCATGTCCCCTATCATACACAATGTTGAGTTGGATGCCTAAAAATACTCCCCAGATTTGCTTTTAAATATAAGAGTTACCTGTCAACAATGACTCAACCATTAATGACACTAGTGTGCACATATCATCCATCTATGTCATTAAAATTCAAAAAAAGAATGAAAATCAAAATCATCCAAAAAAATAAACTAGTAACAAACTGGCATGATCAAGCATATCAAAATAGAATCCATTGAAATGGCACATGATATCCAACATAAAAGCAAAAAATCTTGCTAAAAGAAGGCCACAAATAAGCACAAAATCCTAATTTGGGAAGAAAGAACCTTAATGTCAATAGAATTTCAATTTTGCTTGTTTTCACATGATTAAATACCAACGGAACAAGAAAATAAAAGTCAATAGTGTACAAATGAGTTTTGCTTAATTACCGCCTCCAGTATATATATAGTTTCCATCTTTGGAAAACTGGACCTACAGGTGAGAAATGTGATCAACCCAATAAGAAGGTTGCCTAGTTCAGTTTCAAGAAAAATCATTTTCATTGAACTAACCTGTGTAACCCCACCCATTTGACCATGCAAAACATATAAAAGCTCCATGTTTGCCTCTACATAAACTGCGGTAGTCTGGCTATAAGAGCCAACTGCCAGCAACCCACTATAAGTGGGAGAAAAGGCAATTGATGATACAATGCCTACATGCACAAAACAATGGCAACAAATTGAGACTGAAGATCCTTCCGTTAGTGGAAGAAAATGGCCATAAAGTATTATAATTACTTGTTACATGAAATTTGTCCTTTCAATCAACACTAAACCAGTCAAACCTTGCACCTTTTTCATTATTATTTTAAATGAGAATAAGAAAATATACAAAGATGATAGCATACAATGAATTAAGAGCATATCTACAGTACTAGCTCCGGTGCATCACAAAAAATAAAAAAGTTATATTTGTTGATTGAAGCACAAATTTCAATGTATGTATGATTATGAAACACGGATGATGGAATAAAAAAGTTCAACAATATGCTTAGTAAAAAATTGAATTTCAATGATACTCAACCTGGCCTTTTTTAACCAGGAGTCTAGGGCACTCAAACAAGCTTCATATTGATGCATTATAGACATATTCATATATAAATGTTTAAAAAAAAAAAGGAAAATCTATGGCATACAAGAGCATAGTCAACTACCCAATGATCCAGTATCTCCTTTAGCCAAAGAATATTGCTCGAAATCCGACGGTGTACATCAAACACTCTGATGTGTTTATCATATCCAGCAAAGAGTCTACAAAAAAAGTCTTCTTCAAGAGAGAAACAGAAAAATCCATTGTGTAACTGTAATTCAAGAATTGTAGGTGTATGCAAAAGAATTCATACAACAAAGAAAGAAACATTTCATTTGCAATGCTTCCAGTAGGCAGCTTCCCTCAAAGCCGTGAAGCAATACTACTAGGAAGCATGAAATGCAACCGATGAACGACATTTGGATTGGACAACCAAGTCACTGACAAAATTACTGAAAGATTCACAGTTCATGCATTGGCAGCATTGATAAAAGAACTCTTTACTTGAAAAGATTAGAGGTTTGAGAAAGGGAAATCTTTCATACTTGGCTCCAGAGGCGTTGAAAGAGACTGAAAGTGCTGCCGCTATTTCATCCATGGCATCATATGCTCGATAAGTACCGCGAAGCTAACAGAACCAGCACAAACACACTCAGCAACAAAGCATTAAAATCAATCCTTCATAAGAAGGCTTTAAAATGGAATGGCTATTAGCTACCTCACCAGAAATAGCATCCCAGAGATGAATAGGATGGTCCCTAGTTGTGCTGACAAACACACATGTGGTAGGATCTAAACATAAGCAGACAAACTCCAATATCAGGCTATACTAATATAACTTTATATATCAGAACTACACTATTAATGGTAATTACATTATGTTAACTTACCCAACATAGACATGTAAGGGTACCAACAGTAGTCATATACCATCTCTGCCTCATTCAC
This sequence comes from Cymbidium sinense, assembly GCA_021442155.1. Taxonomy (NCBI): domain Eukaryota; kingdom Viridiplantae; phylum Streptophyta; class Magnoliopsida; order Asparagales; family Orchidaceae; genus Cymbidium; species Cymbidium sinense. The sequence continues at coordinate 76,379,974 of CM038222.1, read as the reverse complement.
TATGAGAGCTGAAGAATACGAGTCTGACAAAGGAATTCCCGTCAGAATGAATAACTTCACAAGCCTTCGCTTACATCAGAAGGAATTAAACAAATCCACTGAAAAAAAAAAAAATAAGGAATCCAGATTATCATTGAAAATTGAAAGCATTCCAGGCCTTGGATGAGGAAAGGGAATATAACGGTTACAAAATGGCAGGGCTCACAAGTAGAACAAACGGAGACTGGTCGTCGGAACTGGTGAGAAAGGAAGAGCCATCGGGGACCATTTGACGCTTTTAAAGAAGTTTTGAGAGTTGGAGCCACCACGGAACTGTTGGGCAAGTGGTAGGCCCTCCGTGGAGGGATGTCAAATCTAAACACCGGCCACGGATGCGCGTCTGAATAGCTCTCGGTTGATGCGCCGTTGACCGGATTCGATTTATCCTGCTCTTCTTCTTCTTCAACTGTGGTGTCTATTTCTCCTTCTTCCACAATATCATGTTGGTCTACTTCCATTAGCTATAATTCGCTTGGTGAAGACCTAGCACGCGAAGAGAGAGATGAACGAGATGGGCCGGGAGAGGGATCAGTGAAAGAGATTCACAGAACCTCTAAAAAACAGGGAAGGGATGGATAGCAGATGGTGCAGGGCGGGTTTATGTGGGGTTTAGGGGTATGCGTGTTTCGAAATATTACAATAGGGGTTTTACTCTTATATATTATTAAATTCATTTTATTTTAGGGGATTTACATATATACCAACTCAAACATTATAATTTACATTTTTAATACCTAAACTCACTATTTTACAAATTTAACACCTAAAACATTATAACACAACAACATTACCACTTTCGTCTCTTGAAAACTCAGAATCGTTTCGCTTTTCCCAACACGATGCTCGTCTAATAAATCGTCTTCCTCGAGTTCGTAAAGATGCACGTGAAGGGGATTTACATCTTCGGTTCTTCCCACATTTTCCCTCTAGCCATCGATCTGTTTCCGCTTCGTTATCTCCCATCTCAGGGATAGAACCGAGGCGAGGATCCTTTATTTTCTCGGTTCCCAGAACCTAAACCGACTCCTCTCTCGTGCACGAGACCTATTCGATACTTCCCGCCGTCCACCGAGAAGCTGAGGCGAGATCCTTTCACGCCCGCTCTTCAAGAGAGTAGACTTCCTCTCTCGCAAGCCTTTTTTTTTCTCAGATAACAAGCTCCATATCCGCTCATCAAGTCAAACGTATATATGTTTTGATTATTTCTATCTACAAAATAATATTTGCAGGTTCCTCTCCATCATTTGATGTTCTCTGATCAAGATCACTTAATTGCTAAAATTGACATTCTCGGACTTCTTTGCTTCTATTTTGCATTGTGAACATTCTGCCTAGTCCAAAATTTCACTCCACTTTGTATTTCCAAATTATCCCAATGCCATTGAATCAGTTCCCATATCGGTTTGCTGTTAGTATTCAGTAAACACCGCTTTCTTCTCCAAGCTACAATTGTCGACAATTCCAACGGCCTAGATTTACCTCCACGATCACTATATATATATATATATATATATTTCATCGTTGCATTCTTTTGTTTTGGGAATAAAATTTGCTATCAAAGAAACACAATCCTTCATTTTATCAACGATATGCGGTTTTAATGTATTGCGCTTTTAATGTATTTCACTTTTATAGATTTTTTGTACTTAAGCAGAATCTGCTTTTTCTATATTCTTGAAAGTTATAGAAAAACATAAATAATGTTTTCTTTGTTAATTATATTGGATTTTCGTTAATATCGGATGCCGAGAAATTATTTTCTACTTACCCTATCGATGAAGATGGCTAAATTTTAATTTAAAAGCAGATAGTCATATTGGCTATAATCTTCAAATTTGGTGGATATTAGGTTGAAGTCAAGAGAACAAATAGAAGTAAATATGAATGCGAAAACAAATGAGCTTAAGCTTGAGAAATACCTACTCAATTTTATTGTGCTAAAGAGAATGTGGAAGGAATTTGCCCATGGCTACAAGGTTATAGATTTAAGATATATTATCATATTTTTGGGACATCTCCAAAGGAATATAGACTTATTGAAAGTGATGTTGAAGCTTTGCAAATGATTAAGGAGTATTTTGCAAGTATCAAGGTTGAGGTGATGGACTGCAGAAGATAATACAAATAACACATTGTCACAAGATAGAGATGTTTGTTTTCATAGTGACATGCTTGAGTGCAATCATTCCTACCCAACAAGATTGATGTTTCAAACTCTCTACTTGATGAAGTTAACAATGCAAAAGTTGTAACAGTCGGTGCATGTTTTCAAGATTCAACAACTTTCAAACAAGCCTTATGAACCATGCAATTATAAATAATTTTGGGATTAAGATCAAAGCTAGTGATAAAATCCGTGTTATACTACTTGCTCATACGAGATTGTCCATGGAGAATTAGAGCATCACTTTGTCGATGGCCAAACATTTGAGGTTAAGAAATATACTACGCATATACATGTCCGGTATTAATAGAGTGGGAATGGGCAAACTTCCTCTTGGGTTGCCCAAGAGATACAAGATATTATGAAGAAGCAACCAAATATTCCTCCAAAACATATCAAAAATAGTTTGGAGTCGACTTTTGGCTTATCACTACCATACATGAAGTTATGGCGATCTAGAGGTAGCTCAAGCATTGCATTTGGGTCAATCGATGATAATTACATATTAGTGTCTTCACTTGTCATAGAGCTTATTGATAGAAACCGGTTTCACATCATTTATACTACGATAGTGATGATTGATCATTTAGGCGTTTGTATGTGAGCTTCAAGGTTTACATTGATGGTTTTATGGCGGATGAGACATCTAATAGGGCTTGATGCTTGTCACTTGAAATCAAGTACTTAAGGGTGTCTATCGCAAACTCGATGGCAACAATGGGTTGTTTACCGGCATTTGCGGGTAGAAAGTGAGTATAAGATATCGTGGCAATAGTTTCTAGAAAACTTATTTGAAAGTCTTAGTTACGAGTTATATGCACTAGCATTCATATCGATATGGAGAAAGGACTATGTGAAGCAATCAAACTCGTGTTTCTAATGCGAGCATAGGGTTTTGTATCTATCATTTGTGGAAGAACCTTAAAAAATATTTTCCTTGTCTTGATAGTCATAAATGCGTAACCTTGTGTGGTCCACTAATGCATACGTAACATGAGTTCAATTCCAAAGTTCTTTGAAATATATACTATTAGCCCACAAATTTATTCGTACTTACATGCATTGCCTTATAAGTGGTCTAAGAGTATATTTTCGGTTGAAATAAAGAATTGCTATAATACAAACAATATAGTGGAATCCTTCAATTCTTGGATTGGACTGTGAGGGATAAACCATTTGTAGATCTTGTTGACGTGATTAGAGGAATGATCATGGAACAAAGAGTGAGAGAAAAATCGACGCCAAGATGACACGGAGTTAGTTCCCCATATTGAGAAGTAAATAAGAGAAATTACAACTTCGAAAGGAGTACTTTATCATTAGGCAATCAACATCACGAAGGTTGAGGTAGAGGCGTTGTGGTAGACATGAAATAAACCTTGAAAATAAATGTTGTACGTATACAATGGCGATGAGGGTTACCTTGCATTCATGCTTCTTGTAGGGAGTAAGGAGCACCCTCGTGGCATACATATGTTGATGATATTTATCATGTTCATAGGTATGACTTTAATATCCTTCTTTTGTACATATTTGTTTCTAATGTGTTAAGCAAATTTAACTATTTGCAAGTATAGAATGGCATAAAGGAGCAATAACAACTTTTTTAGGGAAAGATCAATAGAAGACTTTGGACGTGAATATTATATTGAGACTCCCAAAATTTTGAGGCCACGCGGAGACCAAAAATAATAGATTTAAGAACTTTTAGAAAAAAAAAAAAAACATGAAATACCATAAATGTATGGTGTGGCCTATGGGGACACCACAAAACTACATGCAAGAATTTAAATCAAGTAGATGAAGATACAAGTATACCTCCATGAGCCAATGTTAGTAGAACTCGTGCCAAGTTACCAATTAGAAGGGAAGAAATTTGAAAAATAACTTAGATTGATTTTTTGGGAATTATTTTTATGTGACTATTTTAGTTTTGATACTATAGACTTTTTCTGAAGTCACATAGCTTTGTTCTTGGCATTTCCATTTTATATAAATTTTTATATTATTAATGCTACATATTTGTTCCAATGCAATGTAGTTCCCCTTGTCGTAGTTTAAAATTTAATTCCATCTTCTAGAATCGATTTCATATCTAATGATTATCTTTAGAAAAGACTAATGTGTCTAATACTAAGAACTACCATGTCGTTAGTTTAAATTATTTACATTTAATATGCTTACAATCTTAACTTATCAAATTCCATGCATATCATTTTCAAACTTTGGAAGCTTTGAAGGCGTATGTGAGCGATCTCGGTGATAAAATGACTGGAATCTTTTACGGTGTTGGTGCAGATATCAAAGAGAGAGAGAATCTGCAGAAACTATGTTTTTCATGACCATCGAAGATACAACAAGAGCAATTGTTGCAAAACGACTTCATCGATCATGGTAAACCTATGTGTTGGTATTTTCCTAATGAATTATTGTTGCAAACTTTTTTATATCTTTTTTTGTTTTTGTATTGATTTTATTTTTGTTTTTTGCTTTTAAGTAAAATATGTTTGAACGATCTACCTATATTGTTTACTTTGTATTTTCGGGGAAGGCAAGTTCTATGGTGGCTATTGCCTTATGCCCAAAACCGGGATGGAAGGTCAATCTTTTATAATGTAAATAAAATGATCTTGGAAGGAGAAACCAAGGCGAGTCTTCCATTGAGTTTTGTACTTGAGTTCATTACTTTTGAATTTCAATATTTTATTTTGTAACTGAGATATGTAATTTCAATCTTTATAAACAATTCATTACTTTTGAAGGTCAATCTTTTTTTCTGAACATGTGTTGAACATATGCTACACAAACTTTAAAAGAAACACATTGAAAATCTTATGAAAATATATTATCGACGATCTTGATAAACTCAAATCAAAAGTTATTGGGACTCAAGATGCACTATTAAATTTGAGTTGAGCAAATATTCGAATGACAAAAAAGCAAATGCACTATTAATTGAAATTTAGGGATACATTGACAACTACGACATCACATGACAATCGATCTAAATCACACATCGCCATACATATTAACACTTTTAGTACCACACACTTCACCCACACATATTACGATAAACAACCAAAAGTACAAGAACAATAACAACTCAAACAAAAATTTTCATAAGAGTTAATGAGCTCGAACTTCATTCGACCATCTCATCATGAGCTCTTAAATGACAAGCACATAATGTATTGAAGGTTCAACTTCATCTACCCAATTGAAAAACCGCAATCATCTTGTGTTATGAGGGCATCAAATTTTTTCCGATTCAATCCTTTATGAGTAGTGTATATAATACATGGTAAGTTACACTGCATCTCACTTGATTATTTTGGAGCACATTCCCTATTGTTGACGATTGACTCGAGCTCATTCGATATTATTGAAAAAAGTTTTAGTCAATTCATATATTAAAGTATAGCATCAAATAAAGTACAATTAATTTTACGTTCTCAAAACTATGAACAAGTGCTTCTACTTCTTAATATCACAATACTAGGAGCAATCATAATTCTGCATATTTTTGTTATGACTAATTTTTATAAAATAAAGTGCATCTTATCATGTATAGAACAAATGCTAAGTGTTGAGGCTATAGTTGACACATAAGTATCACTAATTTTAACATTGTTGTTGCATAATTGAAGGATAAACCTTTCTTGAATTTGGGGCTTCGATGGACTAGTATCAAAGCTAATTCTCCTCTAAGTATGTTGTCTCATTTGAAACTACCCGCCATTCCAAATCCAAAGAAATCCATTGTTAGAGTGTCATCGGGTGGAATGGTCGCTACAAGGTGCATCCCTTGAAAAGCATTTGAAGTACCTTCTAGTATAGAGTTAGCTTGTCTAGACTAACTAGTTAGAGAACATGTTACCTAGATCGATATTCATACCGTTCTTGGTTAACAAGAAGGTGACAAAAGATAAAGAAAAGAAGAAAATCTAAATTTGAAGAGGGAATACAAGAGTGATGGTATGTGGAAAGCGGATTGAAATATGAGGGTGATCAATAATAGAATGAAGGATTGTGTTTGCGATGGATTTTATTCCCAAAACAAAAAGAATGCAACAGAAATATATATATATATATATATATATATATATATATATATATATATATATATATATATATATATATATATATATATATATATATATATATATATATATATAGATAGTGATCACTGAGGTAAATCTAGGTCGTTGGAATTGTTGGCAATTGACTTGGAGAAGAAAAGCGGTGTTCTGATACTAACGGCCAGCGGCGATATGGGCTCAGATTCAATGATTGGGCATGTTAGACAATAATTTGGAAGAACAAGCGACCACTATAGTGAAATTTTGGACTATGCAATGTTCACAATGTAAAATAGAAGCAAAGAAGTAGAATGTCAATTTCAGCAATTAAGTGATCTTGATCAGAGAACATCAAATGATGGAGGAAAACAAAAACTGCAAAATATTATTTTGTAGATAGAAATAATAAAGAAACATATATAAAAGCACTCGTTTGACTTGCGTGATAGAATGGGATAGGAGCTTGTTGAATAAGAGAGAAAAAAAAAACTGCGAGAGGAAGTTTACCCTCTAGCTCAGCGTGAAAGGATCTCGCCTCATTGCTCGCAGGAAGTATCGAATAGTCTCTGCATGAGAGAGGGAGTCGCTCGGTTTAGCTGGGAACTAGAAAATAAAGGATCCTTGGTCTCCGTTGGCTATATCCCTGAGATGGGAGATAATGGCGGAAACAGATCGTCGATGGCTAGAGGAAAGTGCGGGAAGAAGCAAGATGTAAATCCCCATCGCGTGCATCTTTATTATGGGAACTCATGGGAAAACGGCAGTAGCGAGGCTAAGGTGTTGGGAAGAAACAAACATTATGGGTAGGGGTAGAGTCAAACTACTCGAGTGGCTCGAGCTCGACTTTAATCGGCTCATTCTTCATTTAGTGCTCGAGCTCGAGCTCAAGGTAAATCAATAGATTAAATGAGCTCGAGCTCGAGTTAGCGAGCTTCGGTTCGTGTGTTCGTCGAGCCTGGGGATATGAGAATTTTAACCGATTAGGGATCGGCGTTTAGCATTCTAGTATTCTACCATAACTTATATCAGCTCTCTGAGTGGTGAGTCTTGACTCACTTAATTCCTAGCTTCTCAGTGTTGCCTGCTCGTCTCGTCGTCAATCGCCTTTGCCACTCGGCTGCTCAGTCTCGACTCTCTCATTTCTCTCCTAGCTCTGCGACCTCACTTCTTAGGTTCTCAGTTTGAGTTCCCTCATCTTCCTAGCTTCAAATTTTTCTCACTCGATAAAGATCGACTTGATCTTGGTTGGTTAGTTCATTTTCTTTATGCTCACATCTATTTCGATTTGATGATGCCGATTAGGTGTGTGAAGCCATTCAAAATTAGGTTTTGTTGTTCTTTGGTTTTGATGTTGGTTGTGAATCAACTTGTGATGTTCTTTTGGATTATGTGTTTAATGAGTAACTATGTTAGGTTGTGTAACTTGTGTTGATTATCCTCGGTTGTTTAGGGTTCAATAACTTGGTTCAATGTACTTATCCTCTTTGTTTATGATTTTTCGATGGTTTATGGTTCAATTGTTGTTGGTAGGTTGTTGGATGATGGTAAATATGTGTGAACTTTGATTTGTGACAAGAAATAGTTATTAAGTAGTTTTATCATTTATGGTCATTATCTGGTTCTTCCAACTATTTTAGGTAGGATTTGTGATGGACTTGATCACCTAAAATCGAGATGTTCTTTGGTTTTGATGTTGGTTGTGAATCAACTTGTGATGTTATTTTGGATTAGGGTTTAGTGAGTAATGGCTATGTTGGTTGAGTAACTTGTGTTAATTATTTGGATTTATTTATGTAACTTGTAGGTCATTCTGTTGTTCAACAAATCAATTTTGTTTAGGGTTCAAACTTCATTCTAACCCCATTGTTTATGGTTATTGATGGTTTATGGTTCAATTGTTGTTTGGGTTGTTGGATGATGGTATATATGTGTGAACTTTGATTTGTAGTAAGAAGTATTTATTAAGTAGTTTTATCATTTATGATCATTGTCTCAGTTCTTCCAACTATTTTAGGTAGATTTGTGACTTGATCCTAAAATTCATTATGACATACTTAGTGCCTTTTTTATAATACATGTTATGTTATGGAGCAGTTCATTATTCTTTTGTTAATTCATTATGCTTTATAAATCGCTATGTCGGTGGCAAAGAAATGATTTTCTATGTTGATAATTGGTTTTATGTTGCGTCAATTATATAATTATTATTGGATAGAAGAGTATTGAGTTTTTATTATTACAAAGTGCAAATATACATGAGCAATTTGATATTTTGAGTTTTTTAATATTTTATAAATCAATTATCTTCTTCATTCATTAAGTTATAATTTATCATTTTTTTGTTTTAGATTTAAAATGGCAACACCACCACTTGGAGAGGATGTGTGTTAGTGGATGTAGCGGATAACCCGGTTGTGGGTGTCCAAATTGATATTGAGGCGTAAAGAATGTAGATGTTAATAATATTGAGGGGAGAATGAAATTATTAATGATTTGGTTGACAAGGGTGATGATATAGCTCATCTTGAAAATCCAATTGAATTAAGAAAAGAAAGAAAACATCACGTGTTTGGGAGGAGTTTAAAGAAGTTGTTCTTCCGGATGGCGTAAAAAAGGGAATGTATTCATTGCACGAAAATGATGGCTATAGGTAATACTAGTGCAACTACACAATTTAGGAGGCATTTAGATCGATGCGAGAAATGCACATTGTGAAACAAAAAATTTTATAGTTTCAAAAGATTTTTGAGTTCATTAGAAATAAATCGGGAGGGATTAACTTGATAACTTTTAAGTTTGATCAAACAAAAGTTAGAGAGATGGTTGCTCATTATATTGATTAATGAAAACCCTTCTCGATTGTGGAAGAATTTGTATTTAATCTTGTTTTAAAGTCCATGTCATCATACTTCTAAATTTTTTAGAACAAGCCGTGGTGATGTGATGCTAGTATATGAAAATGAAAAAAGAAAATTAAAGCATTCATTGAGTAGTATAAATAGAGTGAGTTTTACTCGACATTTGGAAATCAAAGAATCAACGGATATCTTATATAGTCGCACATTATGTAGATACAAACCGGAAATTGCAAAAAGAGTTCTTAGTTTTTTACATTTACCACCTCCACATCGATCTCGAAATCGTTGACACATTCTATAAGGCCCTAACTAAGTGGGGTCTTGAAAATAAAATATTTACCATATCGGTTGATAATTCATTAAATAATGATAGGGCTATCAAGTTATTAAAAGATGATTCTGGATAAGGTAAAATTATTCTTTGGGGAAGACTATTCCATGGGCGTTGTTGTGCACATATTTTGAATTTAATGGTGAAAGATGGGGTCAAATGTATATAATTTGTTGTTGAGAAAATCACACGCTTAATTTTATCAATGCTTCAAGGTAGTAATGAAATTTCTTGATGTTGTTCAACTTACAACTACCAAGAAAGCTTATCATGGATTGCAACACGCGTTGGAATTCCACATATAATATCTTGATAGTTGCACTTCAACTAAAGAAGTTTTCTTTTCATACTGAGAGGAGATTATATATTGTTATTGCCTACAATGAATGAAATAAAATAGAAAAGGTTTGTGATATTCTAGATTTTTTTAATGAGGCAACTAATATCATTTAGAACTTGAATACCCAACATCTAATTTGTTTCTCTCACAAATTTGCACTATAAAAAAAGTATTGAATGATGGTGCACTATCTTGATGACTTCATCAAGCACATGACTTGCAAAATGAAAGAAACTTTTGAAAAATATTGGGGCGAATGCAACATTCGATGGCATTTGGTGCAATTATGGACCCAATGAAATTTGTTGTCATTGAGTTTGCTTACCCTATGATCTATTAAAGAGATGAAAGCAATCATAATATTGCATATGTTTGTACTTTACTATATGAATTATATGGAGAATATGTTGAATACCTTGAAGCATAAAGCGATACTACAAGTAGTGGGACATTTATAGGTGAAAGTAGCACAGACGGCGATGAGCAGTCGACCGGATACTCTTGCGAAAATATAGTGGTTGGCATGATTTTACTACTTATCTATCGGAAAAATCAAGTAGAAGGCCCACCAAGTCGATCTGGATAACTATCTTGAAGATGGGTTAGAGATAATTCAGAAGTCGTAGTTTTGATGTGATTGCTTGGTGGAAAAACATGCATCTTAAATATCGCATACTCTCAAAAATGGTTGTTGATATTTTATCTATTCCAATTAACACGTTGCTTAAATGACCTTTAGCGCAAGAGAGAGTTGTTGATACTTATCACTCAAAGCTTGGAGTTGAAAGCTGTTCAAGCTCTCATATGTGGGTCTAATTGGATTAGTTCTCATTACGGCTTGAAAGGAGAATTAAGGTATTTATTTACCTTCCAATTACTTTTTTTTTAGTATAATTTTTTTAATGATATTAATATTATATTATATTGAATATTTATTAAGAAGAGGATGAAGATGAAGAGATTGAGATACCCCTAGGTCCTCTACAGTTAAGTAAAGGAAAAGTGGATGAATATGAAGAAGAGACTTTACATGTTTTAAATAAACTTTATGTGATTTATATTTGACATTTAAACTCTTTATAATTTTAGTACTTGCAATTCTTTGTTTAGTAGACATTTTAAAATATTATGATTGTACTAAATATTAATCTATACAAAAGTGAAAATTTTTATAAATATTAGGGAAATTGATGATGATAATTTATGATCATTGATTTTGAAATCAAAATTTATAAAGTTGCTCATACATTCCTTAGATGTTGGTATTTTACTTTATTGTAGTTGCTCATCTATTGGATGTGTCTTTGGTAGCTAAGTCGATACTTTATAGTTGCTCATATATTCCTTGGATGTTGGTAGTTGCTTTAACATAGTTGCTCATCTCTTGGATGTGTCTTTGGTAGCTACTTTTGAAAATTTTCTAAGCTTGAATCAATGTCCTCTAGTTGTCTTCTTTGTCTCGTTTTGCCTTATGGTTGGTGATTATATGCTTTATTGGAGTAGGTGGAATTGAAGCATTTGTTGAGCAAGCATTAGTGGACTCTAAATGACTTCTTTGTCTCGGTTTTTTGCCTTATGGTGGTGGATGCTACCTCTTGTCTACTATTTTCCTGTAATTATGTTGCTCTCTTAATTCATATTGATGGTTGGTGATTATATGTTTTGTTGGAGTAGGTGGAATTGAAGCACTTGTTGAGCAAGCATTAGTGGACTCTAAATGACTTCTTTGTCTCGGTTTTGCCTTATGGTGGTTTGGATGCTTCTTGTTTTCTGTAATTATATTGTTGGCTCGTGTGCAATCAATTGTAATGCTTATTGTTTTCTATAATTATGTCTCGATTTTTGCCTTATGTCTGGTTTTGGCCTTATGGTGGTACTTGTTTTCTATAATTATCTTGCTCTTATCAATGCATGATAAGGAAGAATGAGCAAAATCGATATATTGCCTTTATATTGTTTTAGTTTTTAATTGTTGAATTTTTTGAGGTGAAACAATGGCTCATGGAAGGAAATTTTATTGGTCATTTCAATTTTTTAGAGGTGCTAAGCCTATTCTTCACAAATTCTTTCCATCAACTTCTATCTAGGCTACAGTAGGTCCATCTTCTCTTCCTAATCCTTCAAAGCTAGTTTTATCTATCGGTTTAATGGATTAATTTTATACCTTTTGTTGTTCACGCGTTTAAACCACCTAAATTATTTTCAACAACCTTTTTTCCAATAGATGCTATTCTATTCATCATTCTAATAAAATCTTAGCTTGATTTATACTTTATAGTTCGCATTCATCTCACCATTTTCATTTCAATTTAGCGGCCTTATTTGAAAGCAACATAGTATTTTGTGAATGTTGTCTATGTTCCCATTCTTTTACACATGTCATATTGTTTTTTGTAATAATGCTAATGGTGATGTAGTTGATATTGGTCATTTTAATAGAATATGTTTGCTTGACATGGGTTTAGTTTGAACTTTGATTGAACACCTTATTTGATCTCATTTCTTGTATCTATTCTTATCATAGATGTTGATTTTCTGCATCTTTGGCTATATTTGTTGAACCTTTTTCTACATCTATGATGTGGAGATTGTTGTTTTAATGTTACATATTATGTTTGATTATTTGATTGCTTGAATAATTCACCCCTTCGTAGTATTTGTTGTTTCCCTCTATCTTCTTTTAGTAATAATTCACCCCTTCCTTATCGGATGATGGACTTGGGATGATGGGCTACACGAGTATCTTGTGATGGCAATGATGTTTCCCTCTCTATCTTCTTTTTAGCGGTATATATGTAATGTAACCCTTCTTACGAGTTTGGATCTTACATATAATGTTGCTCTTTAAGATGATTATAATTTATAAGCGAGCACGAGCCTTTTCTTAACTTTATCCATTTTATTTTTTCTTATTCTTTATGCTTACTTAATTATGCCATTCCTTCCATTGGTTTGTTGTAGAATATTTTATGATTGTGTAATTGCCTTGTTTAAGATGCTTATAATTTTATTTTCTCTTAGTCTTTATTTTTTTGATTAGGTGGTTGGATGCTCGAAGAGTACAAGTAGGAGCTTTGGATTACTTCTCCATTAAAGACTCTAACATCTGGTATGGATCAATAGAAGATGTTGATTTTAATTTAATTTTATGTTTTTCTTTTTTTTTGTAAAATATGAGAGATTGAATGTTTAATTCTTTAACTTATATGTACCTCTCTTGTTTGAGCATTAATTTTTTTCTTTCAATATTTTTGTAATTTTTTTTGTAATTTCTTTTCATTATAAAAAAAATTTACAAACCTCTTAATAATAAAAACATTAATTTGTAATAAAACAGATATATTTTTTGCATTTAATTTTTTTGTGGTTTACATTTTTTTTGTAATTTAGAATTTCATATATTTGTAGTAAAAAATATCTCAAAAGATTCAAATTAATTTAATAAATATTTTAAATTTTTTAAATTGTTCTTTAAATTTTTTTTGCTCTTTTAATGAAATTATCTTCAAACGAGCCTATAAACGAGCCTAAATCGAGCTACTCAGCAGAAGAGCTTCTAAACGAGCCAGATAATTGAGCCAAGCTCGAGCTTAATTTTCGTACACCGAGGTTCGAGCTTGGTTTATGTGCTCAGTCGGAGCTCGGCTCGAGCTCCACGGTCTGATTAAAGTCAAGCTCAAGCTTCGGCTGACTGAGCTTCGACTCGGTTGCGACCCAGTTACGGGGAGTTTTCAGAGGCGTAAAGTGGTAATCTTTGTTGTGTTATAATGTTTTAGATGTGTAATTTGTAAAATAGTGAGTTTAGGTGTTAAATATATAAATAATGATGTTTGGCGTGGTATGTATGTAAATCCTCCTTTTATTTATATTTTTGAATATATATATATATATATCACATATTTCTCATATATTTATATATTATAGCATCTTTTTATATATTTTGTGAAAGTTAATAATAATAATATTTTTATGTGTTGTTAAATACTTGAGTATTATATATATAAATATCAAATTTTATATATTAGAAATATTAATATATAAGAATTATATGATATTTACATAAATATCATTTATATTTTTATATCTAAAATATAATATATAATCATATGATTTTAATTTTATTAATTTATCAAAAATATCAATTTTCTTTAATTATCATCTTTAGTTAATGAAAAGACAATAGTTGGTATTGAATAAATTGATGTAAGACACATAAGGAAGCCTTTCATTATATCAATTTTAAAGGATAATGATCAACAACAACAACAAGCCTTAATCCCACTAGGTGGGGGTGGGTTACATGAATCCCTTACATTGTGTCTATTATGTGTCAAATTCTCATTTTAATTCAAGTATACTAAGATCATTTTTTATACATCTTAACCAAGTCTTTTTTAGGTCTCTACCTTTCTTAACATAAGACAAATCTGCATCTCTTATTCTAATGGTCATCGGACTTTATGTGGCCAATGAAGCGACTCTCCTAATCTTATATACCACTAGAGCTACTCCAACTTTTTTCCAGAACATACTCATTTTGCATTCTATCTCTACAGAGTAAAGCCACTCATCCACCGAGCATCCTCATCTCGTACACTTAACTTAGTCTTCTTCTCTTTTATTGGCCAACATTCATAAGTCATTGATCTTACCACCATCTTATAAAATTTTTTCTTAAGTTTAAGTGAAACTTTTCTATCACATAATAGGATGCATTCCTCCACTTCAACCATCCAACTTGAATTATCTAATAACATCTCCATCTATTTCACCATCATTTTGAACAATAGAGCCTAAATATCAAGATAAACTCACTCTTATTAATGACTTGATCATAAAGTCACAACTACCACTAAAACTTCTACAACTAAAATTACACTCCATATATTCAGTTTTAGATCTACTTAAGCGAAAACCTTTAGACTCTAAAGTTGACCTCCATAATTCAAGGTTACGTTGGACTCCCTCTTGTCTTATTAACAAGAAGAATGTCATGAGCAAAAAAGCATACACTAAGGTACATCTTCTTGTAAATGCCTCGTAAGAACATCCATAACTAAAGTAAAAAGATAAGGGCTTAATGTTGATCTGGATGTAATCCAAGCTGAAATAGGAAAATATTTTGTCAATTCTCCTTGTGTTTGGACACAAGTAAATGCCTCGGTATACATATCCTTAATGACTTGAATATAACCAATAGTAACTCCTTTATGTTCTAGAACTCTCCAAAGAACATCTCTTGAGACTTTATCATAAGCTTTCTCTAAATCAATAAATATCATATGTAAAAAAGTGGAGGGTTGCGTTAGGTAGTCGACAACTAGCATAAAATTTGTCGAAATAATCATGACATGAATCCTTTAAATCATTGTGTTAAAGGATAATGATATAATTAAAAATATATTTTTATTTTATTTTATTTAAAGAATATGTGTTCCATCAAATATTATTTAAAGAAAATTTTAAAATATTAAATTATATTTTAAGAATAATATAAGTCAACATAAATTAAAGATTCAAATGAATCAATCAAATATTTAATCTAATACTTTATATTAGTTCTTGAGAGGAAATTACTAATATAGCCTTTGAACGAATTTTTGTGTTAAATCTTAATGCATTTTCTTCTATTTATATTCCTATTAATTCATTCAAAAAATAATTTTATTCTCTTATCA
Organism: Cymbidium sinense; assembly: GCA_021442155.1. Classification (NCBI taxonomy): domain Eukaryota; kingdom Viridiplantae; phylum Streptophyta; class Magnoliopsida; order Asparagales; family Orchidaceae; genus Cymbidium; species Cymbidium sinense. Next base: position 76,364,485 of record CM038222.1, on the reverse strand, counting down.
AAATTTATGATAATAAAGAGTTGATTCTATCGATTTTAGATTGACTAATGAATCAACCATGATTAAGATTTATAAACTTTAATATATTAATATATCATTTTCTATTTTATTTCAAGTTCTCTTATATCCGCCACCTTTTAATGTCTTCAATCACTTCATACATCACACGAATAAGCATAAGCCTAAAAACTCTAACTTGTAATGTGTACTTATTGCAATCAATTAACTTAAAAAATTGAATTTTTTTTAATTAGACATTTTGTTGACCTAATATCTCTTTGATTCCATGAGTTAGCTATCATTCCAAATCTAAGATTTGGAGTTCTCACTCTTTTCTTCAAAAACAAAACTTAGCTAACTATTATGAGAAAGTTTTATTCATAAATCATCGAAAAATTATAAACTAGATAACTTCTTTCTTTATCTTTTGATGACTCTAAATCTTCCCACCACTTAAGCCACCTTAAAATTTTTTAACAACATCCCCATTATTTTGGTATCAAAGCTAAATGATTCAAAACCCTTTGCCTTTTCCTAAATGAGAAAAACTTATTAATTCAAAGAGGCATTAATGTTACTAAAGGAATGGCTTTGGCTTATAACTTTTCACAACCAAATTATATATATTTTAAATAGAAGAAATCTTAATCTTCATCATTGAGGCATCTTAATATCAAGTGGAGATATAGGGCCACTTTTCAAAATAATTGTCATTATTAGTTATTTCAGTAACTATAAATATTGAATGAATGGTTGTACATAAAGCTAAAGATATTTCATCATACATATACACATGGAGTATTATCTCACCCCACCATAATGTTTTTAATTCTATGAGATAGAATTCATTAAATGGGTGGGAGTTGGTGCAGAATAAGTGAAGTGGCCACTCATTAGATCAATTTTAAAAGTCAATTGTCATAGTAATTAATTACATATTATTTTATTTTATTCAAAAAATATTGGGCCAACTATATATCAATCATAATAAATATTTTAAATATAAATATTAATCTAAGAGGTGTATAAGCCACTCAAAATCAAAGATTAGAGAAAATAAATTAAATATTTAATTAAATTATTTAAATTATAGTAACTTTATTTTGTTTTCAATTGTAAAAGATCTTAAGAGGAGGCTTTGATTATAGCCAATGAATGAATTTTAAGCTGGGCATATTTCCGTGATTATTCTTGCTTCATTTATAGCAGCTGTGTACAATTTGTATGCTCACTAATTCAAAGAAAAATAATATTGATATCTCAAATAAAACCTACAAAGAATCGGTGTTGCCGACTTTTAGATTGACATATAAATCAACCACTACTAAAATTTGTGAATCTTAACATTCTCTATTGTTTCTTATTCTTTTATATTGTTAGCATCAATCCAAAGCCTTAAACTATGTTAAGCATTACAAAATATTGAGTTATATACCCACCATGGAATTCTAACTTTTGTTGTCAATCACCTATGATCAATTTGTAATAAAAATTTCAAAATGTCCTAACCACATACCTAATTGTCCTAAAACTACCTTCATTAGATAGATAACATCTTAAATCTATGATGTGACATACAAATCAACCATAGTTAAGATTTGTGAATATTAACATTCTCCATTTTTCTTAATCTTCTATATTATCATCGTTAATTCAAAACCTTAAACTATGTCGAGCATCATAAAAAAGCGAGTAACATGCCAACTATAGAACTCTAATTTGTTTGAAGATGGCATTAACATAACAAATTCCGGTATGCAAGCTGAAGCCCAAATGCAAATGTGCTTAGGGTTTTATTGCAAAGCGTGTTTTCAATCCATAATGAGAGGTGAAAAATATTACTAACATTCAAACATGATGAAGTCAAAGCGTAGTGGAGAAATTTTGTCGAATATACAACCTCTACAATTCGACAAATGCGGAAGATGATCATAAGAAGAAGGTCGAAGAGCTTTTATGATTGAAGCCTTGATTCATTGAGAGTTTTGATTCAAGTTGATAATCAATATAATTGATTTATAGAGAACTTTTATCGTATATAAAAAAACTAAAATGTATATTTTTTAAAGGTATCAATTCTCTCACTCCTCCTCACATCTATGTAAACAATGGGAATAGCTCGATCTCTTAACCCTCAAGCGCCATATTTATACACTATAAGATAAGAACTTAGTCCCCTAACCCATCCACGTCCTCCTCAAGTTGTCACTTTGAATTATTACCATATTGCACTTTGTCGACTTCAACAAAGTCAAAGGAACAATCGATGGTAAGCCTCTTCACTCTCTTCCTTCTCTCCTCTTTCTCTCATAGTATTCCCATAAAATATGCAAGATTGATTAAAGCATATGATTTATTGCTTAAACTTTATTTGATTATTATTTAGCCTAAATTGGATGCCTCTCAACTTTAAAATAACAACACATTATCTTTTGTGATAAAATAAATTGATTTTTTAGTTGATGATACTTTCCTTGCATCTTTTATTCTCTTGATTGAAAAAAAAACATAGGTGCTTGCTTTTTTTTTTTTTTTGTAATTATGATTGAGACGGTTGAGTGGGATTATGTATAGTTTATACATAAATGTCATTATTGTCAATTTCATGAACTAATTTAAGATGAGCAACTACCTACAAAAATAAGATAGAAAGTGTTTGAGAGTAAAATATACATCAAGATCATTTGTCTAGCTATGTAAGAAAATATGCACTTACTATTTTATTTGTGCGGAGAAAGAAATCATTGCCCATGCATAACTTCGTTGCTCCTTTATCTCATTATGTTTATGCTCTATCTCCCAAGAAACTAATAACATTTATTCCCTGTGTTTATCATGGCTTAAAATCTAGTAATGCGGTGATGATGCATAGTTAATTATAATTTACTTAGCTGTTTTTATTTAGGGTAGTGGACTTGAAGTGCATGATGTTCATCTTTGGCTCTCAATTGTAAATAAAAAAATGTTTTCCAATCTTCAACCATGAGAAGCATTTCAATAAACACAACTTTACATTTATCATCATATAGGAGGACATCATTTACGGTTGTATAACTTAAGCTTTCATATATCATCTTTGTTAACATACATCAAAACACGTTCTTAAAAATCTCATCTTTATTTAAGCGTCTTTTGAGCAACCTACTATTTATTTATTTATTCATTTTATTTAACTTATAATCAAATAGAAACTCTTCAAAAGTCAATATAATAACCATAATCGATCAACAATCTTGAATGTCATGTTCTTCCATTCAATATTGAAAGCTATGGAGTACTTATTATTTTCATCATCATCAAATATTCTTATTAATAATTGATAAATAAATGCACTATAATATGGTATATCATGATATCTAAAGAAGTGTCTAAAAAATGTTTTCTTAGTTTGTATGGCGTGGTCATTAACCTCAAATCACTTAAGGCCTTTGGGGAGGTAGTGGAAAAGTGGTATGGTTTGCATCGTAATGTAGTGCCGTTAGGAACGGTATGGTTTGATCGCATTTTGAGAAATTTGTGGTTGGAAAGTTGCATTTTTCAACTTAACTTAGCTATCTACAGTGTGATTAGAAAGTTATGGGTTGATCTTTATTAAATGAAATAAACTCATTATACTCGTTGTAACTTTTTTAAACAATAGCTTCTTTTACAACACCACCACCACTATATATTCTTATAACTATATCCTAAACAAACCTTTAATCAAATTTTCTTTAACACCTTTACTATATATGTGACATCGAATTGTAAAGCCTCTCAATTATTAAGATTAGATTTAACATTTGCATCAAATCGTAACAATTTAAAGAGTTAATTACTAAAAGATGTGATATATGGGGAAAACCTTTTGAATCACCATCAATAATGATTGAATAATCTTGGATCATGAACAAACCATCTTTCACAATGGCTATATCATGCCATAGAGCGATGAGTCTTCAAACCATCTTAATATATGATTGAGTAATCTTTAAGCCATGTTGGATGTGTTATCAAGTCATCTATGATATTCTTTGAACTCTTAGATGCTTTATTGTAGATTGTTTGATTTCAATCAAGAAGGGTCATAAGATTTGAGTAAGGTTCAATCATGCATAAAAAAATAGTTAAAATTTATCAATTGTAGATTAAAGATAATTAAAAGAACCACCAAAGAAGTGTCAAATTGTGAATTAATCATCTTTGAAATTTAAGATGATAATGTTTAATCAATATTCAATTATAATTTGAAGATTTTTTTTGTCACAATTAATAATAGTTCAATAATGAACATAGTTGGAATATGGCTTTAATATAACAAGTTCATAGTTGGACTATGGCTTCAAAATTGTTAGAATTTTATTACAAATCTCTTTTTCAATCTATAATGTCAAAGTGAAAAATATCATTAACATTCAAAGATGATAAAAATATAGTGTAGCGAAGAAATTTTATGGAATACATGAGCTCTATAATTGTCGAAAAATGCAAAAGATGATAAGAAGAAGGTCGAAGAGCTCTTGTAAATGAAACTTTGAAGGTTGTATAATTATTCATTGAGAGTTTTTATTCAAGTTGTTAATGAGCAATATATTTGATTTATAGAAAACTTATATATATATATATATATATATATATATATATATATATATATATATATATCAGATATGTAGGCTGCGAGCATCCGCGAGCATTATTTATGAGGGCATCAATTGCAGTAATCGGCCCGATGGTAAGATGAGCCGCGCGATATCTATGGCAAATTAGTCATTTACTGCATACCCGAAGTTAAATGCGGTGCCTGAGGGCATTTCGTTTCCCGTACGTCGGCGCAGCGAGTTACTGCCGCACTCATCAGTTGTTGGCCGGGAGGAGCCATGGAGGAGATCGAGGAGCTTAGGGCGAAGGCAATCGCTTCCATGCCGTTTTCTAACCCAAGGTTCTCATCGACCTCGGCCTCCATTTCTGGAGGAGCGGGCAGTGGCGGCAGCAGGTTCAAATACACTAAGTCAAGAGAGGAGGGGAGGTCTCTTCGGGCGAAGACGCGGTAGAGTTTTCCTCGCTCAAGTTTATTTTTCTTGCTTTCGGCTGTTTCTAGCTTTGGTTTCGTTTACTGTTGGATTTCGCTCTTGTATTCGTCTCCGTGGTCGAATTGGACGAGTCAATTTGTTCGTATCAATCTATGGCTGAATTTCAGAACTTATAGATTTGTGCCTTATTTGCTTTGCAGTAAATATTTCTTAAACTTTGGTTTGTAAGTTCTTATTATTGATTTTCTGCGTATGTCAGAATTTTTTACTTCAACCCTAAGGGTGAGAGAAATTATTAAGCACACGTACGGATCCATTAGTAGATAAAGAGTGGCTGTATACCCTGCAAAATGCTGCAGCTATGCTGCAGCCACTAGAGGTGTCTCTGAAATGTTTACTTCATGACTACGTTAAGGAAGTTTGCTTCATCACGGGAAGCTCAGCTGCGATGGCATTGTTCTCTTCTTCTTCTTTGTTTATGTCATGTGCCTGGAATGAGAATTGTTGCATGCAGGAAAAACTTGTAGAGTAAAATTTCATGTAGCTTTGTATGGAAATCAATATGCACATATAGTTGAAAATAGAATAAGAAATTTTAGAGTTTTTACGTGGAAAAATCCAAGAGAAGAAAAAATCGAAGTTTAGCTAAAATATTTCATTTATATATCTGCTTTTAGACAAAGTTTAAGTTTTCTTGATAATGGGATTATAACATTGTATGTGAAATCAGTGATGAAAATTCTAGAATCGGTTCTGACATATCGATGATGGTTGGAATGTAATGGTTATTAGTGACATTCTGACGATAATTTTGCACGATCGGCGACGGCGGTGGTGATGGCGACTTGGCTTATAGTTCTCCTCAAGTTCTTCAGCTCCTTTCATGACAATCGGTCTATTTATAGGATTATGAGAGAGATTTTGGTCATTGTAGCAAAATTTCAAAACACTCATCGACGGTTTATATCGATTTGATTATAGATAATTTTTTTGGTGATTTGACTTTTGAAGCGATATTCAATTTGAGTGATCTTGTTGTTGGATTTCGTGCCCGGCGATTATATAAGTACGTCAATTTGGAAGTCGTTTGATTATCAAATCAATATTTTGAAATTTTATATGTACTTTTGAGTTTGATTTAAGCTCATTTGGGCTCGATTTGACGATTAGTGTTGTTGGACTCATCTCATTGAGTCGATTAATTTTTTTTGTATATATCTTTAACTTGAAATTCATGCTTAATTTATAAATTTTAAAGAAATATATCAAGAATAATTTAGTTTCTCTAGCATGTTAAATGTGTTTAGAATAATTCGGATTTAATTTTGGATGATCTAAAGTCGTAGGGAGGAAATTAATACTATTTTCGGTCCTCTCCCAACAAATCTCTTATTTTAGTTTTTTTGCTCCTTTTTCCTTCTTAATTCACTTATTTTAGTGTGAACCAAATGCTATTTTACTATGGTTTTTTGTTATGTCTATAAATAGTTTTTCAAAGATAGGCAGTCAACTTTTACGTTAAAAGATGCTTGTGTTCATTGGAATAAAGGTATCATATCTTTTACGCTTTTGGTTTATATTTCGCTTATTGTTTATGATTGTGGAAGGAAGAGTGGGTGCATGTGTGGGTGCATACAACAAACATGTGTGCTCAGAAAATTTGCGTGACTCTTTTGAGAGAGTCCTTGTTGTTCGATCAAATTTTATAAGATAGATCAGTTTTAACTACGATTTGACACTACCTAGTGATTTCCCATTCATTTTCGTAGGTTATTCATAGGCGAACATATATGGTTAATTACCATTCCCAATGATGAAAGAAAACGTTTAAGATTAACAATTTCAGCTAAATACTTAGCATATAGTAACCATTATTGTAGTTTTGGATTAAGAAAATTTACCGCTATAGTTCAAAGTTGTGGTGGGGAAATGTTGATGAATCCATCAAGATCTCATAATTTTGTTATTCTTGATTATCGTGACTCATGATTTGCTTAATAAGAAAAGATAATTGATTTAATCCGATTGAAGGATTCTTATAAGCAACTTCAATGAGGCTTTATAAACATAAGGTGAATATTTATTTAAGGAGATAATTTTATGTTATCTTTAATTAATAAAGAGCTTATTTTCCCATCAAATGTTCTTATGATTAACAACTCAAGTGGCGAAGCTATTGGGGAATAAATGAGGCGTGGTTGTGATTATAACTTGATGCTTTTTTAAAATGAATTACCCATATAGAGGGATATGATCATAACTATTAATTTTTGTGGTGCATTTTAAAGTAAAATTACAAAGACAAAGAATACATGCTACATTCTTACTAACGAGATGATTTGAGTGTGGTCTTAAGAAGTATGTTTGACATGACATTGATACTTTATGAGTGAGCTTAGGTTAACAATAACAATAATAACAACAACAAGCATTTATCCCACTCATCCGATATCTTTTAGTCTTTAAAAATATTAAAATATTAAGTAAGCCAAAATTTCATGATTTCCTAAGCATTTTCACTCTTCTATTGGAATATCATCGAGGTCCTACTATTTCTCAATACTTCATTTTCTTTAAAACTTCTCTAACTTCAAATTTACTAAGACAACGATAAAAATAAAATTATCTATTTTTATTTAATGTACTAAGATTGCTAAATCAATTGTATTTTCAAATCATTATTTGAAAAGTTTTTCAAAGTAACTTATCCACCTATGTTTAAATTTATTACCTCGACAAATTATTGAGGGTGAGTGGATTTTTTGCTTTATGTTTTAGGTGATAAATTTCCTTTGAATATTTTGAATATTATGATTTTTTTATAGTTTTGATATTTTTTATCTTTATTTACGTTTCAAGCAATTTGTGTGGAGATTTAATCGTATTTTGATAATAAGGTCCCCTCTAGTTAGATTTATTTTAATGCGATTAACATCCGGATATTTGATTGATTGAATTTTGTTATTTTAAATTTTGTAAATTCTGCACTTGCTTGCGAGGATTGAGCTCATAACTTGTTTGAAATTTTAATTTTTTAAAATATTCTTTGTATTATAGATCTTATTGACTCTATCTTGTGTGCGAGAGTTGGTCTGTAGATTGGGATTAATGATTGCGTTTTACTTTAAAATGAAATGTTTGCAAACTTATATTAATTGAATTATTGCTCAAAAGACTTAGTTTTGTCATTTTGGTCCTTTTAGAGGGGAGGATTAGACTAGTTAAGTGAAAATAATTATGAGGCTTTTCAAGGGTTTGCATATTTTTTAGAGCAAATGCAAGTTTAAATTCATCTCATTTTATCCCATGTAACATTCTTAGACCCAATGCTTGAATGCTTTAGCTTGTTGGTTGGAGCACATCGAGCAATTTGAATTTCATTTTATGTTAGTTCAGCATCATTTTTAGACCTCATGTTTAATATTTTAGTGCATTGGTTGTAACAGATGCAAACTTCCAATTTTATGATGTGCTTCCACCTCAATGCACCTGCATAATGTTCTTGCTTGAATTTTGATTCATTTATACGTGTTTTAATGTATCTACATTTTTCTTTTGCATATTACAACCGCACATTTCTCAAAGCTTCTTGAAATAATTATCTTGTGGTGTGTGCATTATGAATATTTTATTTATGATTTTAAAACACATCTTTGTTCATTTGTATGTGTATGTCCAGGGCCAAATTCTTGGACACGTGGTTTAAGTGTCATAATTTTATTTATATATGCTTAGATTTTCCCTGATGTATCACAACAAGAAAATCAATTTTGTAAGCTTTTAGGTATTGATAAATTATACTTGAATTCTTTGTTAAACACAAGTTCCCTGTAAGTTTTCTTTGCTTTCAATTTGGCCCTTTTGAAGTTGACTTGTATGACATTTAAGTGTTCAATTTTTATTTTGTACTTTGTACTTTTAATTTCTCTTGCATTAATGTTCAAAATCATTTTGAAGTCCCCAGTAGTGTTGTCAGATGGCATATACCATACATGCTTTTTTAAGCATGGCTAGAAGACTTAAAAGTACATATAGGCCTTCAATGCTACCTTCATGAGGATATACATTTTCTTGTCAGCTAGAACAATGCATATGAGAATTTATTTTTGACATTTTGCTGTCATATTGGAACAATGTGTATGTATATTTATTTGTAACTTTTATTATCATTTTTATATTGTTTTTTTTGTTAATATCATTTATTTTATTATTATATTTGAGTTACATTAGTTTTCATTTCTTCTTCTCGTATGGGGTTTTATTGGGGTTACTAGGCCTTATCACTATGTTTAAAAAATTATGCATGATTAGTGTCATGAGATATCATGATTGGTATGTCTTTAATTCCACCATGTTTAAAAAAAATGTATAAGCCTTCAATCATCTTATGAAGATGTGAATACAAGATTTGCTTACTTGTAAAACATGCGCGTATTTATTTTGAACATTTTTGTTCGAGCATATCTGATACTTAATTTTTGTTTGTTTTCTTGCATTATACTTTTATGTGAGGTGATGAACAACTTTTGTTTGAGATGGAGCAAGAACACGCACAAGGTAGAAAGAGGGGAGATTTCTCTTTATTTTTATTTTTAATTTTCAGGAAATAGAAAATGATAGAGGGAGGGGTGAGATTTGAGAGAGAGGAGGGTAGAGATAGAGAGAGCATGAGATTTAGAGAGGAAACCCTCTGTTTAAAGGAGAAAAGAGGAAGAGAGAGGATCTCTTTGTTTAGAGAAGAGAGGGATAGAATAAATCAGGTGTTGTCCATAGAAGATGGAAGAAGATGAGGTTATTGTGAAGAGAAAAGTAAGTGCAGGAGAGGATTACAATATGTGAGATGGAGTTAGTAAGAATTAGTGCTATAGAATCAAAGAAGGAGAGAGGTGTAGGAGGTTGAGTTATTGATGAAGGAAGAAACATGAAGGGTTTGAAAGATGATGTTACTTGTGAATAGGGAGTTGTAAATTACAATTTGGATGAGTTTAGAGAGGAGATTGACAAGTGAGAGTTGTGAGGGCAGGACTAGTGGCGGTTGAGGAGATTAAGGTCAGTGAGCTGTTGAGTGGGTGGTGGAGAGGAGTGACAAAAGCAAGTTGGGGATGGTTGATGAGCAGAGGAAGAAGAGACTATATGCATGAGATAGAGTTGAGAACCATATAGATAGGCTTTGAGCAGGAAGATATGCTAGTGGGGTTGTCTATGTGAAGTAGTTAAATGTGGCTTTTATTTCTTCCATTTTTTCACACATGGGTCAACAAGTGGAGGAAATTGTAATAGGATGTTTGCATGCATGAGGAGAGTCTTAGATACGGAAGGAGGGTTTTGTTGTTTTGAATATTTATGGATCCTATTTTTATACAGTTGTTGCATGGTGGTGTAGGAGGCCATCTGGATTTTTTTTTTCTCGGGTTGGGTGGGGTAGGCGTTTGAATATATGGGATAGAAACCTAGGAAAGAGGCATTCTGGGCCTGTAAAACATGATTTTTAGGATATATATGGTCATTAGTGGATCAATCAACTTTGAACCAATTGACAGAGATCAATGGTAGTGGTGTTCTTCCCTGCTTTGCTAGCTAGTTAGACATAAAATGTGGAGATGTCGTGCATGAGAGAGGGTCAATAGAGAGAAGACTTGGAGGAGAGAGAAAAGCGAGTGCGGGAAGATCAAATAACCTTGCTTCAATCTCAACAATAATATTATTTTTCTCACATCATACTCTATTTATAGATCATTGGGCATATGCATGCATGTAAACAAAATAATATCAAATTAAGTCTAATTATATTGCAGCTAAGTAATATTTAATCTAATAAATCGAATATTATTTGATTAAATTTAATCAAATATAACCTATTTTCATTATAATGAATCTGATGCTTCAAGGCATGAAATTGTGATGGTGATGACCATGAAGATAATAATGTTGGTGATGGTCCTGTATCGTTGTGTTGATCTTGCATTTTTCCAGGTTGATGCCTTCTTCACCTTCTGCTCTTCTATTTTTTTTTTTTTAAAGGTCATTTAGTCAAGCTGCTTGTCATCATCTTAAAAAAAATGCAACGTACTCATTCTACTGGCTTAGCAATATGTTGCAAGGCTGCATATTTAACTATAATATACCTGATTTGTTGTACTTTCTACTTATCATTTTTTGGGGCTATGGAGTGTGGCCACGTTGATTGATGTGGTACTTCACTTCTTTCCTTTTATGTGATCATCTATTTAACTTGAAGTTATTGATATCTTTGACAGCCCGGTGTTTTAGTTCAATATCACTGTTTGTTGCCTCGCATGTGTTCTCATTATGGTTTCACTGTACTTATTTAGTAATTTCTGATATAACACAATTAACTATAATGAAATTGCCCTTCCCAACTTTTTTTGCTCTCTTTTTACTTCTTGACCTTCTGGAATTGGCTCGAATAAAACCCAGTTTGGTGTATGAATTTTCTTTGTTTGCTAAGATTTATCGATTAGTTAACTTAGTTTCAACTTAGTGAATATGTTTAGATTTATTTATACGATCTCTATTGTCAGTTCTGCTTTTCCTTCAGCATCACCAAATCATTTTCATTGCTTCTCTTCTAATCTCTTTTGCAGGAATTGGCTGCTTGTTCTGCTGCTCCAACAAATAGTGCAAATTTCTGTGTCTATGTCTTACACTTTGAAGAATAATGCTATAAATGCAGGTAAACTAATCAAGCCATTATTTACGGAAATTTTTTTAACTATATGCTCAATGAGCATCAATGTTGACGTGGTATTGCTCATTATGGTCCAGGCCCACTATCAAGTGAAAATATCATTAACATATCTATTTCTTTTACCGAGTTTGTTATTGGGAAGCACTAATAAATATATGATATGCATTTATTTCATATTGATAATGATTTTACATGGTTGTCTGATCAGCTTAATATTATTGAATTAGTGTAGCAGTTAAGAAAATCAGTATGAATTGGACACTATCATAGTTTTAATTTTGGCTTTTTGTGTACATGAGTTTATTGATTCATTATTATCACCTTCATGGTGTTACAATCTGGCTTGAGTTTGAAATTCTGAGAAGAGGTTGGATGGATATTTGAAATATTCTCACATTATCATAAATGAAAAGAGCCAACTAAACTCATCATGTATGGTTGTATATGTTTATTGGCTATCATAATGTAGTGAGCCAATAACATATATTGTAAAGTTAAATGGAGCCTTGGTTAAGCTCAATATTATTATTATTGAACCATGGGAATTCTTTTGGCTCTCTCAGGAACTCTTTTGCCTCATATGAGATCCTTTTAGCTTGTCTGTACAAGTATCATAAACATGTCATTGCCAATATATTTTTTTCATAATATGACTTCTTTTAAACTTATTATATTTTCATTATCAAACATTTAAGTAAACAAATGTTTCATTTTAAATTATGTTGATCAATTGTATATATAAATGACCAATTTATATTTCTAAAATGCTTTCTTTTTAAAATATTATCAATTGATAAAATATTTATATAAACATGGTATATTTAATTATAAGTTTATATTATCAAAATTTACGTGTGTGGTGTTTAAATATAAATAGTAAGTTATAATGTGACATCCTGTAATATGAAGATATAATATGAAGAATTTCTGATGCATTTCACCAATAAATATAATTTACCTTGAAATGTGCATGCAAAAAAAAAAAAAAAGTCTAAAAACATTTGGTTTCCGAATTAAAAGTTGCATATTCATCCCAACTGATTATCGGCCTCTTTGAATCAGTCACTTTGCAATTTCTTTTTTTTAAACAATCTAAAATAAATAAATTTCTTATTTTGAATTATATTCTTGATTTTCAACTTAATTTAATTTAATTTTAAGATAATATTCTTCATAATAATTCCTTCTTGTATAAGTCTCAATACTTATCTACTCAAATTCAACATGAAAATAGAATTTCTATCTTCAAATATTGCTTAATTTGTGAAAAAAATGAAAAATTGATTTTCTTAACACAATCCTTAATTTTTCTTCTCTGTTTCTTCTTTTCTTCTCCTTCTCCTTTTCTCTTATCTTCTTCAATTTTTTCTTTCTTTATTACCTGAGTCCCCACCTTCTCGTTCTCCTGGTATCTTTGTTTCATGCCAAAGTAGCCAAAGGAGAAGAGATAAGGATTAAGGCAACTAATGAATAAAGATTATGGAGGAATATTCTTGGAATATTTCTTTTTAATTAATTATTTAGTTAATTATATTATTATTATTATACTTAAATATTTACACACACAAATATATATATATATATATATATATATAATATGCTTGGTCATTTTGAGATAGGCAGAAAGTGGGATATAATTTTAAGGAGAAATTTTCATTCTACATTATGAAAATTTGAAGTTTTACATGGTGGTTCAGGAATACGTAGAGTGGGAACTAGAGTCTTTGGGGGATGTTTCATTGTTGGATTGAGGCTTAGTGTGTTGTGGTGAAGTGTAAAAGTTGAGCTTTCTTGGAAATTAAGATGATGAGACTGAATTAGTTTTTTTAGAAGGTCTAAACGATTTTGATGTGGTAATTGTGCTTACGCTTTGTAATGTAGTTTTATTTGGTGGTGTGAGGGAGCTATATTGGTGAATTATTCCCCATTCCATTAGTAGTCAATGGAAGGTTTTGCTAGTGTCTTCACCATTGCCATTGAAGCATGTTATTTTTATATTGATGTTAAATAATTGTTCAATCATTTACTTAAATTGATAAAATTATAGAGAGGTTTAGATTTGTTTTTTATATGATACACCTAAAAAAGTATAGATAAATTATTAATTAATTGTATATAATTTTTGTATCTTTGATTAAAAGATTGAAGGTCTTCTTACAATGGAGTATATACTTTCAAGGCGGTGAAAGCTATGGGAGGTTGACCTTCTGAATGATAATTTGGCTAATTGCTAAACTACATGTATTATATGTAATGGAAGAAGAGGACATACTTATAGAGTGGCCTTTTTTTGGATAGTTCAACAGGAATGGAGTTCGTTGGATGTCCTAGTTGACTGTGTTGATGTGAGATTTTGATTGATGAGCATCAAGTGGCGAGAAGTTGGTGTTGGTTCAGGAGTAGACTCATCTAGATAGCCTTCAAATTCCTTTGTTTGGAAGTTTTGAGAAGATGTGAGTGTCATATGGGATGATTGTTGGTTCTTAGCTATATAATGATGATATTTTTGATGTTGGATTCACAAAATTTCAATAGTGGGGGATGAGAATGTCTCTTTTACATGAAGAGATATTATAGTTCTCAATAGAGGTACAACGGCGGTAGAAGATTTAAGGAGGTAAATGAGAAAAATTGCTATTGGTCTAATAAGGTTTGATACCATATAGAATGTTCACTGGTAGAGAAAATGTAGCAGAAGAGGAATGGGCAATAGCACAGTAATGAAATTCATTTGTACATTCTAGGTAATATTAGTCTAATATAGTGCAATATTTAAAGTTAGATGAGTGTTGTAGTTTTGATACTGGGAAAGACTCTGAGTTGTTGAGATGGTGCATACAGTTATGGATGAATGATTATGATCATTTAGTATTGGGATAGTGTTTTAGCTTGCATTGATGTAGCTTTATTCTATTGTTGCTACTAAAATTGAATGATAATTATTATCATCATGACATTAAAATTATATATATTATGTAAATTCTACATCAAGTCATCTTGCATGATTATTATTTTTAATCAGCATCTTTAGATCTAATATAAAAAAAAGAAATGAACTCAAAACCGATTTTTGATGTAAACCTATGATAATTGGAAACTCTCGAGCCACTCTAGAAATGCTTTTAATACTAATTAGTGTTTCATCATATATAACTTTGGATAAAACCAACATATCTTTGACATAAAACTTTATGTTCTAAAACATATCAAATCAATTCTCATGTTAGTGGATCATACATCTTCTCAAGAGCACTAAGAATTATATGAATATTTTTCTTTGTTTATTATAATTTTTCATTAATTATCTTGACAAAATAATAATTTTCTTGATAAATTTTTTTGGCATGAAATCAAATTGTTTCTTGAAAATTAATGCAAAATTTTCAATTCTATTGTAATTTTATTGTTTGAATCATAAATTGATTCCTATTTGGTTAGCTTAATCTCAAATATCATCTTTATTCTTGAATATTAGTATAAATTATTAATTTTAATTATTTGATATCATCTTAGTCTTTAAATTTTTATTGAAAAGATTATTCAAGTATCAAATTTCCCCTATAACTCTCAAAATCTCAATAGGTGTCTCATAGACTTCAATTGTACTTTTATGCATCTTTTTTAATCTCACTCCAATTCACCTTTTTCTATCACTTTGTAGTGTACTTCACTTTATTGTTCATTATTATGCTCTTACAAAACAATATCATCCTTAAATCTCTTATTTAGTTTTTTTTTAAAGTAATAGTTTTCAACTTTTCTTTTGTCTTCATTTTTAATCAAGATCTTTACTTTTGATATATCTAGCATGATCAAAATTTATGAATATTTTATGTTTTATCTTATTAATATATATTTAGTCTTTCTTTAGTATCTAGCTTATCATATTATCAAAACTATATATTTACTTGGGCAAAATTTTTAAATTAGGCTTAATCATAATCTTAATTAGCAATTTAAATTTTTTTTTAACAAAATACTGGTTTACATACAACGATTGGCAACATGGCATCTACGTCGAGCTCGTCAGTTCGGACGACGGCTCTTTTTATTTTATTTTAAAAAATTGGGGTAAAAGTTTTTGCGTTTATCGAGTCATCGGTATCGAAATCGAGTAAACTTGGTATCGTTGGAATCGTAGCGAAATTTTCTTACTTTTATGTTGATCAAAATTTAAGATTGTGGCCGTCTGGCGGTTTTGAATCGCGTAAAAGCTACCGGAGGCCGGCATTGTCATATTTTACGCTTATCAAAGTCATCTGATTAATAAATCGGCGAACTTGGTATCGTTGGAATCGTAACAAAATTTTCTACAACTTTCATATGGTTGAAATTTACGATTTTGGCTCGATCGCATCGCTTTTCTTATTACAAGTATTTTTTTTAATAATTTTTTTTTTAATTATAGTATAATTATTGAATTTTTTATATTAAGCTAATATAATTATCGAGGTTTCTTTCTTTGTAAATGCTAATTATGACATGATTAGTTAAAATATATATTTTAATCTCTTTAAGGATGATGTTATAATAACGTAAATGTTTAATCTTTAAGGATTAATAAGATAAAGATCTTTGTATAAAGATTCATTGAAGTAAGAGAGACTAAAACATTTTTTATTTCTTGTTATAGCATATATATATATATATTTATATAATAGGATGAGAATGTTATGAGATGATGTATGAAAATTGCTCCAAAGTCAAAAGGCTCTAAAGTTTGACGTCTGGCTTTTTTGCGCGTTAAAATTCGCGTATCGGTATGATAAATTAATTTCAGCCACGTGAAAGTTGTAGAAAATTTTGTTCGATTTGAGCGATACCAATTTCACTATATTCGACCCGTATGACTCGATCATCAAAATGGCTGCTCAAAATTTGACGGCCTTTTTGCGTTCAAAACTAGCGCCAGACAATCTTAAATTTTGACTAATATGAAAGTTGTAGAAAATTTTTCTGATTCCAATGATCAAGTTATCGATTAGATTTTAATACGATATCATAAAATACAAAAGCTGCTCAATTTTTTTAAAATAAAATAAAAAAAGCCGGTCGTCGTTCAGGTTGTCCGTTGAGCGGACGGCTTGGATGTTACATTGGCGCGCATAAATTGTCATTAGACTATTTTGTCAAAAAAAATTTTTCTTTTAAATTACTAATTAAGATTAGTGTTAAGCCTATTTTAAAATTTTTTTTTACTTGCTACTTTCTTTGTAAGATGTCTTGGTTTCTTATAACATCATAAGCTATTAGTAGTATTCAATTTTAAAACGTTTAAAATCATAATTTTTTGTACATCCTTTATCCATTGCAAAGTTTCTTTTCAATTAACAATCTTTTGATTCTTCTCGATTTCTACAGTACTTTTCTCAATGAACATTTATATTACAATATTTGCTATTGATGGAAGAACAATATTTGAGCTCGCATGCATGATGCATTCTTTTAATTTCGCTCAGACTAAAATTGTTTATGTGGAAAATTATCTCCATGCCTGTGCCAGTCCTTTGCGATGTTGAAATCAAGGAAGTATTTGAATTGGATTATTTAATTTCACATGCGGTCATCTTAACATGCTTAAATGTTGGGTGTTTCAGCTGCCATATCCAACTAGCAAGTGAGGTTTAAATGACTTTCTATCATGATTTTCCAGATATTTGTGTTTGAAATTTAAATGTTTTTTTGTATTTTAACTTTGAAGTTGGAATATCAAATATGTCAGAGTATTGCTCTTAGTGAAGAACCTGTTGCCATAACAGTTTTGGTGCTTCTCAAAAGTATCATTTGTTTCTGGTGCAACTTGCATTTTAAGATAGTCATTAACTGTTTTCTTATTTGTTCAGCATCTTTCTTTTTCTTTTCTTGTCTCATACTTTCATGTTTTTGTATGATGTGAGGAATCAAATCATCTCCTGTATTCCTATGAAAGAGATTATTATTATTATTATTATTATTATTATTATTATCATCTTATCTCTAGGAAACAGTCTCATACTAAGTAGATTTCAATCCTGTTGGCTGATGTGATGTCAGGGTTTTATATTACAGCCCCAGTGTCTCCTTTTTTATGATTAACTTTAATTTAATAAAAGTCAGAATACAGAGTCAATACAAATTATCTATGAAATTGGTTGGGGTGTAAATAGTAATTTAAACTACAGTGTGACGTGCCTCTGTTCAAGGGAAATGGTTGGAAAACCTGAAAACTGGTTATGGATTTCGTCTAGCACCACAGATATATATACAGGAAAAAGATTATGATCATATTGCAAAATTTTTATCTTCTAGACCTTTGTGCAGTTGAGGTCAGTGAAAATAAGTACTTGTTTCTTTTTACTTTTTTTTCCTCTAAATAAACAACATAGTACCTTTGTAAATTGTTTTAGTTATAGAACGAGAGAAGGTAGCTGTTTATTGATGGGTTTTCATTAGGAGACATGAGAGTATATATGTCATTTGTCATCTTTCAGAGTTTAACAAAAAACAAGTGTTTGTTTTGCACGTGTTTGGATGATTTCAGAACTAGTTTCAGAAGCGGCTTTGGAGAGATGTTGGGTGAATATGCCTATAATTTCCGAGGGAGTTTATCCGCACAGTTTTTCCTAAAGGACGTCATTTTATGCGCACAGTGTTTCCTGAAGGACGTCATTGTATGCACTTCTGATAAAATGGGTAAAATTAGGTTCCAGATTCAATTTTGTTATTCTTCTAGGCAGATCATGGGTAACAAGCAGGTTGTCAATACAAGCAAGAAGAAAGCTCAATTAGAAGTAGAATCATGTGGATGGAATTTGAACTTTTGAAATTTCATCATCATTTATAACGAGAACAGGTAGAATTGGGAATGCTAAAATCTCTTTTTATGCTTTTATTGGATCAATAATCATAGATAATTTCAAGAAATTTGTGTTTTATGCAACATATATCTTAATGCATCGTGATTTGCTATTCCTTTAGTGCGTGCAACTTATAGTTTTCTTTTGTTCATCAACAGTAAAGAATGCTCTTACAGCTCGGTCAAGCACCCCAGGCATGCAGCTTCGCCATCAGTATTGCAAAATTATGGGAAGCGTTATCATAAACACTTTAAGAGAAAGTTGCCATTCAGATCTCGCAGTCAGTCTCTGCAGTGGCATGCGAGCGAGTCAAATAATAATCTTGTTATAAGTTTTCAGATGATGATAGTGGAAGTGAGAATGAAGAACGTTTTCCTGAGAAGGATGTTGAAAGGTTGGATGGTTCATCTATTGCACATGATTCAAGGTTTGCAGTAACTTTATTGCCAAATTCAACAGGTGGTATAGAGCGTGAGCCAGATGGGAGTAAACCAATGTCGAATAAAGGATTTGCCAATCATGAAACTTTTTCTTCTGTTGAGATTGTCTATGAAAATAGCTATGGGTCTCAGGAACCTTCAGCGGAGAATTGTTCTCACCTTAATAGTCAAAATCCTGCAATCAAAACATCAGCAAGTCGTGAGCTTGGGCACGTACAAGGTTCAACTAAGACTGGTCAAAGATTGGAGCTTTTACGTCACCAAATTGGTGCAGGAGAAAATCAACTAAAGGCACAAAACAGATCAGTGCCGCAAATGGGAACAACTATTGGTTCTGATTCTAATCAGCATTATCTTCATGCCATGAAACAGGAAGCTCAGGCAACTGGCATTAGCAGACATGCTTATGACACCAATTTGGAATTTGCAGTTAACGGATCTTCCAGAAAGCGATTGAAGCATGATAAATCTTCTAATGTATTCGATTTTGATGTGCCTTCTAAGCCTGAAAATGACACAACATTTCATGTGGACAACTCTTGCAGACATCATCAGCTTGATAGCAACACTACTGTAAAATCTTCCGTTAAAAATGTTAAAGGCTCATTTTGGCACTGCCAACAGGGAATATTCATGACGAGCCTCTTTCTGAAAATGTTGATGTTGCAAAAAATGGGGTATACCTTTTGTTGCTTGAAATTTTTTTAGGCATTCAATTTATTATTATCTTTAATCTCATTTTTCAATTAACATCATCAGTTCTAATGTGTTCAAAGTGATGTGAATTGAGTTAATATTTAGAGCATGTAGAATTTGGTAACTTGATGTAATAATCTTGTATCAACTTTCAACTGTTTTTTTCTTGTGGAAAATCTGCATTGATGGCTCTGCCAAATTTTATTTTTTAATTTTGCTTTAAACATTTATTCTATGATGTACGCATCGGATGAAGGTTCCTTTATTATATGTTTTTCCTGAGTGCCTTAGCTGAAGTCTTTATACAGTTTTATTAACAATGTGTCACTCATTCCCTTTAATGTTATTGTAATATTGCAAGCAGAGAGTTGGCCCATAAGGTGTTATTGAGTAGAAGTCTTATGGTGTTGCTCAAAGCTGTCATTTTATCTATATATTTCCTCAGTCGTTTCTCTCAACCTTTTGACAGAGATCAGATGAGTTTTCAACGAAACCTGGAGTGAGTGATCTCCCTTTAAATTATGGGAGTTCCACGCAGATTATCAAGGGAAACCAGCAGCTGTCCCCTACACCTGATGTCTTAATGCCATTGAAAACATTCTCTATTTACAAGAAATCTTCCGGTCATGGTTGGCCAGTAGACAATGAGGTAACGTATGAGGGCTTTGTTGAAATAGACTTGTTAGTAATTGTTCCCTTGCTCCTGGATCCATCTTCTTTTGAAGATTTTGATACACACTGATATATTTAAGTCAGGTAAACACCACAGAAGAAGGAAGTATGTCCTTCCACTCTTTGGTGAAGTTGGAGGAGCTACATGATAAAGAATTGGAAGAGGCACAGGAGTCTAGACGCAAGTGTGAGCTTGAGGAAAGGCATGCACTCAAAGGCTACCGAAAAGCCCAGAGGTCTTTGGTTGAAGCCAACGAGATGCACCTATTTGTATGCGAAGCGTGAATTATTTTCTGCCAAATTCAGAGCTTTTGTCATGAAGGCCTCTAATTCCATTCCATCAGATTGGCTGTGTCAACAGATCCCTCGTGAAGGTTCATTTTCAAACCACATCCACTGAATATCTCTATTAGACATAGCATGAGCTCTTGTATTCACTTTTTTTCAGCTGACGTATCAAACTATTCCTTTGTCAGATGACTCGGTGCAATTCCATGAGCGGATGCTAGTACATTGGTCCATAGAGATAACGGTCCATTAGATGAAACACTTCTTCCCACCCACAATCCAAACATGTCTACGAATGATGATGGAGAGGATTTCCCTTCTAGTGATAGAGTTGTTGAATCAAGATCTGATCATGTTGATGTTCAAATTGAAAAGGCACCTTCTTTTGATAATTCCCATGATTATGAACTTCTTGAAGCTTCCTTGAGGTCTGAACTAGTTGCACGGCTTGGTCTTAGGGCATCCTCTAAGATGAATGATACAAGTGAAAGGGAGCTTGATGTTGAAAAGAGAGCTGGTAGTATAGCTGAGGATATCGACCTATCTGAGGATATGAATCGATCTTCTTTTTCACACAACATGATGCCAATTTCAGATGAAAAACAAACTGCTACATTAGATGGTAATCCATCTTGCTTTCATCTTTATTTTCCATTTTTTTTTTTCATTTCAATTAATATTTTTTGCACTACGGAACAGTTAGCCAATTTTTGGATATCTTATATAATCTGGATTGTTTCATTTGGGCACATTATTGATGCATCATAATTTTTTTTAGATTTCTAATCTATTTCATATCTAAATATGGATTTTATAATCTTAAGATTTGATTGTAAAGTTTTGCTGCATATGCAAAGTTTGGAATATTATGTTTGCTTTTAGTTTTGGCTCTTGAGTGCTGAGTTTATTGATTGCTTATCGTTAGTGTTTAGCTCAATTTATTTTTTTGCTTGATAGTCTTTGATGACAAGCCCAAAATGAATATTTAATTTTATGGGGATTTACACATACCACACAATTTTTTATGTATTTACATATCTAATACCTAAACTTTAATTTTTACATATATATAATACTTCAATCTTACGTATCACATCAAAAATATTATCATCTCTCATTTTTTTAAAATGAAATGCACCTTTTAAGCATAAGAAAGTATTAGATAAGTATATATCTAACTTTAGGTGTTAGATATATAAATGCATAAGAATTGTATGGTATGTATGTAAATCTTATTTTTAAAAATGCAATCAAGTTTCCACAGTTATCTATTGTATTCCATGTTGTAGCACATTATCAACAACAACAACAAGCCTTTATCCCACTAAGTTGGTATTTAATCCTTCGTCTCCATTGTGTCTATGTCAAATTCTCATTTAATTCAAGTATATAAAGGTCATTTTTATACATCTTTAAGTCTATCTCTTTCTTAACATTAAAATCTAATCTATCTACTCTCTTCATGACGCTTTATGTGGCCAAATCATCTTAACCAACTCATTTTAACACTACCTTTGCTGGTCCCAAGTCGGATGTGAAAAGGTTAAAGCCAGTAAAACTTGTCGAAATAATCATGACATGAATCATTTTGTAGCACATTATAATTAACATGTGTTTTTAGTATTTGTTGTATTGTGAAGATGGGTTTTCAAACTTCAGAGATAAAATAATTTTAATGTGGATGCTATACAACAACAACAAGCCTTTATACTACTACGCTGGGTTGGCTACATGAATCTTTCTTTTCATTGTGCCTATTAAGTGGATGCTATGAATGAATTGTTTTTAATTAACTTAATTATATTATTTTTTGAAACCTAAGAGTTAACAAACCAATTAGGGTATGATAGATGTTGCACGTAATTAGTTGAAGTATGCATCATCCTTGTGTTGTTTAACCCAGCTGGACTACCTATGGTTTTCTCTCCACATCTCCATGCCACACAACCATGCCTACAATCTCTCCCTCCCTTATTTCTATTGCATAGCTAATGAACCATCTTTTGGTTGTTTGCCTGGCTCCAATAGCTCCACGAAATAGTATATAGTCCAAATTGAATTGGAAGGCACATTGTTTAAAGTTTTCAAATTTCATGTGGAGATGTCAAGGCTGAAATCAATTTCAGTAGGTTGGGCTTTTGCCATTGGTTAAGTCTATAGAGAATCTGTTGTTGATAGACCTGCGTTTATTAGCTAAATGTAAAATAATTTTATTGTCTTAGAAATTTAGCTTTTATGGTACTATACAACAACAACAATAATAATAAGCCTCTATCCCACTAAGTGGGGTCTACATGAATCGTCTGTGTCTTATTATGTGTCAAATTCTCATTTAATTTAAGTATACTAAGGTTATTTTTCATACATCTTAACCAAGTCTTTTTTAGGTCTATCTCTACCTTTCTTAACATAATACAAATTTAATGTATCAATTCTCCTAACGGTCATTGACGATGCTTTATGTGGCCAAACCATCTAGGCAACTCTCTCTAATCTTATCTGCCACTAGAGCTACTCCAACTTCTTCTGAACATACTCATTTCGCATTTGATCTCTAAGAGTAAAGCCACTCATTCCCCGAGCATCCTCATCTTTGCAACAACTTAACTTAGTCTTATGCTTCTCTTTTATTGGCTAACATTTTGCATCATAAATCATTACAGGTCTTACCACCGTCTTATAAAATTTTCTCTTAAGTTTAAGCGTTACTTTTCTATCACACAACAGGATAGATGCATTCCTCCACTTCAACCATCCAACTTGAATTCTACTAATAACATCTCCATCTATTTCACCATCATTTTGAACAATTGAGTCTAAATATTTGAATCACTCATTCTTTTAACGACTTGTTCAATGTCACAACACTACTACTAGAACTTCTACAACTAAAATTACACTCCATATATTCAATTTTAGATCTACTATCTATCTATTACTTAAAAAATATTGGCATTTGGAGGAAGTTCTGTATATGCATTGTTACAAGCTCGATGACTGAAATTTAGCCATCCTGTCTGAAGTTTTTTTTCTTTTGGTAAAAGCTGGAATTAACTTATTATCAAAATGGTATATTGGAGTAATAGAGGAGGCATTCCTGTCATTTGGATTAGCTGACCAACTAATCAAGCATATCAACATGGGCGAACAAAGCTGGTGCACCAAAATTTTTCTAACTTAACCCCAAATTAGGTTAAGTCATATGAAAATTGTGCCTACTTGGGCCAAGCTGCTTGGAGTTGAGTGGTATAGCACAAGCTGCACTCGTGTCACTTATCAGGCCATCATCTTCTTTTCTCTTCCGACATTTCCTCATTGAATATAATGTTATTATTTTAATTATAAAATAATATTATAAACTCTTATGAACATCTTTGTCATTATTTTATTTATAAAATAATCATGGAGTGGCTTTTAATAGGATAATGAGGAGGATTAATAGAAAATTAGCTTGTTTTTTACTTTTTTAGGATTGTTTTAATTTTCATGCATATAGTTAGGTTTAGTTTTAACTAATTTGTTATTAATTGGAGTCTGTAAGTATACTCATGATGTTGTATTCTTTTGATAGCAATTCATGGAAAACAATCAATGATTATTTCCTCAGAAATGCTTCTCTCAAAGCTTGTTTACGCTATTTCCCTCTTTCTCTCACTTATTCCCTACCCAAGCACGAGAAGAGGCAAGTGAAAATTTTCAATGATGAAGTTCTTGAAGAAGATGGATGAAGGTGAGGAGACATATCAAGAAGAGAACAAAACATTGAATCCATCTCATCTGAGGCATACTTCTAATATTCTAACCTTTAGAACCTTTTTTAATATCTCATTAATCTCCTTTGATAGAATCCAACAATAATTTTCCATCTTTTAATCTTTCCCGGTTGAGCACTCGTGAACCTTCAGAAAGCCAAAACCTTTGTTGACTCTTGTAACGAGTCATTTACCATTAGTCTGTTACCAAACGAGCTTACCTATGATAAATTATCCAAAAGACCCTACATAAAACTACATCCCTAACCCCGCTGACCTTGATCTAGCACCCCTAGCCAGGGATCATGAACTACGTGCCTCTCTGTTCAATCATTTTATGTTCATGAATAATGTCAAGGCCTTTAGTTTTAATTCTCATCATTGTTGTGGTCTGCTCTCAGAATTTGACTTTTGAAACATTGTTTATTATTCGTTACTTTGTGAAACATTAATATGGCTATTTTTTATGCCTAAATTGAAAAACTCACACAATTCTCATAGATTCTCATACAATGTATTTTTCTTAGGTATTGAAGGGACTCAAGAAAGAAACTGCCTTGTTGGCGCATCACCTGATTTAAAGTTGCTTGCCAATGCTTTGTCAAATGAGGAGATTCATAGTATTGCTGATCTGTACGCCAACAATTCTTTCTCTGAAAACTCTGATGGCCCAATAACCAACGGCTGTTTTTCTTTACCTACTTCAGATTTGCATTCAGTGTGCAGGCATACATATTTGATTTTTCCTGGATACCACGCTAACACCTGTAATGTGAAGAGAGTGACAACATCGTGACATTAAAAGAGATGAGTGTTGTAGATCCTATACTTGATAATGTTGGAGAGGTTCTAAGTTTCAAGCGACCTGCTTGATGGGATACCGGGGTTTCTATGATAGTTCTGTCGAAATTGATTCTTTCTGGCCATTGTGTATGTTTGAGTTCCGTGGGAAATGTAACGATGAAGAATGCCCATGGCAGCATGAGGGCCAGCATGTTTTCAAAATTGAGGAATGATGAGCATTCAAGTAATTTTCTTATTTTGTAAAGTTTTTTTTTCCATTCTTTATTCTGATAAGATGTTTATTCTGTCGTCTTCCTATGCAGATTGTCGTGTGACTTGTTTGCCAAATGGAAAGTTAGATTCACCTAGATTTCCCTGTAGTGCCCTTCTTCATGTTCTTCCCATTCCAACTTATCAAATAGGTCCATACGTTATAAAGCTGATTCTCCTCAAACCCACTCTGTGTTGGCTCGGAGCAATTGGCAGTACCAGCAAAGGGAGTTTTGCGCTTCCTTTTAATTCCCTTTTCTGTTCAAAGAATTCTTCCTTTTGATGCACCATGCTTACGACCTGGTGATGATCCCGTTGCAGATGATTATAGCTGGAATAGGCCGTCTCTTTATTGCCGGAGTCAGGATGACATATTCTCATTTAAGGTGAGATGGTTTCTTGCATTCAATTTTGCATTAGTTCACGTCAGTGTATTTTTCCAAAAAAACCTTTTACTCTAATCATGCTTTTTGTTTTGGTTCAACCGGTATATACATTATAAGGTTAATATGATGGAAATTGTTAGGAAAAATATTTTTAATTAATGCAGTATTTTAAAATTATATTCATGGGACAACTTAGGTATATCTTTACAAATTAATGAAGCTAATTTTTTTGGTATTTGTAGCTAGGATTGTTAAAATAATTAGCCGTTAAAATATGATTCTTCTCTGCTCAAGTACATATGGCATCTATGCACTTGAATTGGATTTGAATTGTTTCATTTGTTGTGAAATTGCCCAACACTATCTGTTCATGAAATGGATGCAAATGCATTCAAAACATTAAGATCAATAAAAGGAGCTCTTTATGATCGATTCAATTGGTTCTATGGAAGGTAATGGACGATGAATTCAACATCACGTGCAATCAAATTTAAATTGCCTTAACTGTCATCAAAGTTACTAAAATGTCATCTAATCACAAAGCGAAATGTGCCGATGCATTGAACATTCAAAATTGCTAGAAAGGACACTCATTTTGCCTCGGGTTGTTGCATGATAAAATTCATTAAAATTGCATGTATTTTGAGTCAATGATGCTTTAATGTAGATCAAGGAGTGATAAATCACATAGAGTAACTCACAGATTTATTATTGTTATATTTATTGCTACTTTAATGCAATTTTAAAATCAAATCTCCTTATCTGCAGCTCAAATCTTGCTCAATTTTGCCTCCTCATATATTGTAGCCTCCCACACTACCCATGGTGCCTAATGCTTGTCTCGATGCCTCATTTTCAAAAAAAAAAAAAAAAAAAATCATAATACTAAAATCACTTGTACCTCCTGCTCAACATCTTAATGCGACCTTGTCATCTTCTTGATTTGTCCAGGCTCCCATTCCCTACTTTGGTCGCTCCACCCTATCTCTTTTTGTATCCCTCTTATGTTGATGATTCACTTTTGAACCTAGCCGACTGCCCAACACTCACATCCTAAATCCAAAACATTGAAATATATGTATTATATAGTTTTATGTTAAAATTTAAAGTAAAAAATGAATTGTTTAATCAAGTTTAACTTATTAAACTTGATCTCATTAAAATTTATTCTTGGCATGGTATGACGAGATAAAAAAGTCTCATTACTGCAATAGTATAAATATTATGTTCATAATAGTTAAAATTTACATATTTTCATGATTTTTAAAGATACAAAAAAATGCACATGCATATTGAATGGATATAATATTCAAATTTATTATTTATGCTCTTATGCCTCATTTCCCCTTTCTCTCTCACTCCATCTCCTTTTCTTTATCCCATGTACGAGTTGTGCACCCCATTCTCCTTTCACTGCTATTCACGCGGGCAAGATGCAATTTCTCCAGTCACTGCCTATTAATTTCTTTCATGAGCAAAAGGTCTCCTTAATCCCGTTTTTTACCATCGTGACCCTTTTTCTCCTGGCCATCAACCCTTTTTTCTCCCATGTTAGGTTGCCTCCCACTCTTATCTTCATATGTTGGTGCCACCTGTAACCCACTACTTAGCCGTCCTTTTATCTTGAAGTCCAGCAACCCCGGTTCAGTTACCTTAGCTCAATGCCAAAGTCCTTTTATCTCTCTATTTTCTCTCTCTAAACAAATATAAATTTTCTCCCTCCTCTCTCTCTAGAGGGAAATCATCTCTTCCCCTTTTTCTCTCTTTACAAACAAAAAACTTGTGAGGAAAAAATAAGAAAAATCGTGTGTTCTTAAAGTCCTAACTTCATCGTCATTATCCTTGTCACGAAGGTACAATCCCAATATTTGAAAGTTAAGTGTTTGTGTGCATTGTACGGTAAAATTTGTGTTTTCTCTCGTGGGACATTTTAAGAGCTCACGCTTAAAATTAGTGTGACAATTTTGAAGACTCGGGACATGATGTTATAAGACACGGCCTTTACGTTCAAAAGAGTGTGAGACAAGTTTAGAACTCTCGAAATAGCTTCATATGTGGGAAAATATGGACAAGCTATTAAAATTCAAAGTGATGGGACACGGATATATTAATTAAAATAAACACATGGAGAGGATATAAGTGATGAGAATTATAAACAAAAATATAAAATAAGCACTCATATATGCACTTTTTTAGTGTGGCAACCTTATGTTTTTTCTTTTCGGCACTCCAAGACCTTGTCATGCTCGAAAGATCATGGCGGGTTGGAAGACTCCAATTGTGGTGTCAAAAGACATCGGTTGCTATGCTTAATCGAGCATGAAGGGCATGCCCAATACTCTCGAAATAACCCTCCTTGTAGGAGGACACCAAGAGGTTGTTGAAATATTACCAAATTTAGGATTAACATAGGATAAATTGAAAAGTACTCTCATCAAACTTTAATTAATTATTTAATAAAAAATGTGAAATATAAGCTTCTAATATAAGAACTCTAATTGTAAGTATTATTTCTTTAAACAAACATGAACTAGACTTATGTATGACATAAATGGGACATTATTGTTAGCTAATGATTGTGATTGTGACCTTTTAATGAAACTCAACATTCTACATCTCATAGTACATAAATTGAAAATGACCATAATTGATGTAAAATTGGATGACATGGGGACTTATTGTATACTTGAGCAGCTACTTTCAAATAAGAATAGAATACAAACTTTAATGGGATCTACATTGGACTTGAAGGCTCATCAATGACCATGAATATATTTTGTTGAGCATTTTGAATTCAATAAAATGAGAAGCAAATGCAAAATGATGAATTGTTTCAAATTACAACTACAACTTAGAGTGCCTAAATGCCATTGGATTTGTGACACCTAAACATTAGATAGAAGGCGGTATTTGAAAATTTCAAAATGAAACCTTACATGTTACTTACAATAAAATATTTATGCCAACATTTAAAACTTTTGAGTGATTTTAGGACTTACGTCTTATAAGGTAATTCTAAGTTTGATTTTAATGTATTGAAAGTCGCAAGTGTTCTAAAATGCATACAATCAAGCAACACAAGTGTATCAAGAAGCATGCAACTATATCATGCAAATGCTTAATATCACACAACTATAATGTGCAAATGAATTGAAATCATGCAAAACAACTTAACATGCTCGGCTGTGATCCAACAAATGAGTTAAAACACTTACACAAAAGCTTGAAATTGTTGTGCAGGCTAGAAACTAATCACCATAAATTTGCTTTTGGTTGAAAGAGTTGAAAATATTTTGAAAATTCTAAATCTCTATTTTAACATCGAACTCAAGCATATCAAGTTGCATGCTCTTAAGCAGGTCAACTTGCCTATAAGATAAGGTTGCAAGTTGCATACACGATTCGATCTTCTTCCATCATAAGCATTGGAGTTTTGACAAAAAATGAGGTCTACTTAGCTAATCCAATTTTCTCATTGAGTTGAGGTTGACTAAATTGATGCTTGGATGATATCCAAGTAAGAAACTTTATCATATTATAAATATGATTAATCAAGTAATTATATCTTGG
Organism: Cymbidium sinense; assembly: GCA_021442155.1. Lineage (NCBI taxonomy): Eukaryota > Viridiplantae > Streptophyta > Magnoliopsida > Asparagales > Orchidaceae > Cymbidium > Cymbidium sinense. Next base: position 76,335,074 of record CM038222.1, on the reverse strand, counting down.
TGATGGCGGTATTGATCGAAGATTTCGAGAGGACATATTTTTATCAAAATATCTCAAATTTTAATTAAAATCATTTTGAGTTTAAACTTACTCAAAATATGAAAAAAATTAAAAGAAAATTCTAAAATATAAACTTATTCATTTGGAATTTACCATTCAATATTTAAAACAAAATCATTAAGCCCTTCTCAACATTTTGTCAAAAGTAATTTTGAAAGAAAAAACTTTAATTAATAAAGTAGCTAATGTTAGATCAAGTGCATCATAATAACGTCATTCGTGTTCTCCACCCGCATGTTTTTGCTACAAATTGACACCACAAAGTTGTGGTTACAACTAAAACCCTTTGTGGTGGTTCAATACAAAATAATACCATTAAATTATGACCTTGATTGTAACTCATAAGTTTTTCAATGGTTTTGGTCTTTGAGTGGTGAATTATAAAATATATTTAATAGGGCACAAAGCTTGCCTTTGTTAGCTATGACTAAAAATGTTCCTTAGGCAAATATTCATTCTAGGTCTACAATCTTTGGACAAAACAATTAATGGTTGCCGATAAAGATCCTTTGATGAGATTAGATCAACTACCTTAGTCAAATAGAGAATATGACAATTGATGATGAAATCATGTGATCTTGATAGGGTGGATATTATTTCTTTTACCATCAACTTTAAATTAAGAGTGATGACTTTCTAAATTTAATAACTTAAATTGCTGCTATTATATGTTAAGTTCATAGCACTTGATGATTAGCCTTAATCTATAGTTGTCTCTCATAATTAGGATGGATAATTAATCATTATGTCCTTGTGCTTATGAGAAACCTCGAATTAGATTTAAAATCCTCTCAAAATAAGGGTGAAATTTCTGAATAATATCTTATCTACAGTCTAATTTGTCTTCTAAAAGTTTGACTTCGGAAGCAACATAACATAAACTTTCTTGTGAGAGGTTGGCGTCAAATATGATTGGTAGCTTGTATATTGGTTTGAGCACTTAAATTTAGCAAATTGTACAAAATACTGGGTTGATTTTTAGATAATGCGGCCAAATCCTATCTTTTATGATTTAAATAATATTGGGATTAATAGGTGTGTTTTATGTAAGGTAGAGTTTTTTTTTTTGAGTACATAGTGGAAAGTTGTCGTATGCAATTTCAAAATTTTTCATAAAAAAATTCTAAAGTTTTGCAAATTTGGAATATTACCAAACCATAGCACCATATCATTGGACATTCTATTTTTCAAATAGGGCACATCTTTTAACCATAGAAACCATGCTTCTTCTGCATGGGCCTTTTGACAGAGCACTCTAATGTGCTTATCACATGCGTTAATATGGCTTTCTGTATTGAATGCGCATCAACATGTATTAATATGTGAATAGATTTGCATGGAACTCATCCTTCTCCTGTAAATGCTTTATACGTTCTTTCTTTAGAGTATGCTTTCCATCAATGGTGATTTGTTTAAGTTATTTATTGTGAAGACATCGGCTATGGTCTCCGTATTGGCTGTTCCTTGTCTTGAATTTAACGTGGATTCTGTTGCTTGATGTTATCTCTGCTATCTTGGTTGTCTGTATTGCGGTTCTCTTATTTTTTTCAAACCTTGGCTAAATCTTATGATCTGCTGCAACTGTTGACTTCTTTCATCACAGGAACAAATTAAACAGGGCTCAGCTGACGTTGAACAATTACTAGAGATGGCACTTGACCAATTCAATGGAGAATTGTGCGAGTCAAACAGGAGGAAGGTCATACTTCCTGCAGATTATATATCATTGATTTTCATGACAGGCATTTTTTTCAGCCTTGTCATGTAATAAATTTACGTTTATGTTACCTGAAATATATGCAAAACTTATCATCATTTTCAGTTAAAATTTTTGCAGGCTTTGTTACTGTTGTCACTTGCTATTGAGTCATATCCGTCTTCAGTGGCCTTATGGGTTGTATTTCTCCACATTTATTATAAAAGGAGAAGGCTATAGGGAAGGATGACATGTTCTTACATGCAGTAAGCTGCTGACGGCTTCTATGTTTATCCATTTATAGTTCTGTTAAGCCAATAATCTTGCTAGATAAAAGAAAAAAAGAAAATGCCTTCTTAGTGTAGTTATTGAAATTTACTACTTTCTTATACCGCTATGTTTTAGTTGTGACTCATCTTTACCATTTTGTCTTGTGTTGCATGGAAATTTGCTAACCTAGCTGTTGAATTGAATTATTTACTTGAAGTTTTGGTTAGAAGTGGTTTTAATTAGTCTTTCAGCCTTGCTACATGGTCAAATATGTTTTAGTTTAGCTGTTTGGATAATGTCTGAACTTTGCTGTATATCTTCATAAATGTTTGTTGATAACTTATTTTGCAATTTGTGTTAGTATTTAATTGTTGTATTGGACGCCTGCTGCTTGTTTAACTAAAGAGTTTGTCGTAGCTAAATCCTGTTAAGTATGCTTAATCTATTTTTAATGTATTTTGATTTCTTATTTTTTGTGAAAATGGTCATTTCTGAGACTTCAAAGGTATGAGAAGATGAGGTAATATCTGAGAATGTAAGTATTACCTGTTATAGTTTTTTTTTCCAATTGCTGCTAGCAAGCTTTTTGTCTTGTAAATGGCCTAATTTTTTCACTTAAAAATTTCACAAAAGAATCACGATTAGATAGTTCTTTTCATTCAACTAAATTGTTGAATAAATATGTTGCAACTATCTTTTTTGGAATTGGATTGCATTTCTCTTATTGTTGTTGCCAACCGAGAGAAAACTATGATTCTATTCCTCTGAAAAATTGAGAAGAAAAGAAACATGACAATGCACCTATGAAGACTACAACAATGAACAATGCAACAATGAAGACTGTGGCAATGAAAAAATTTATATGGCAATGTAATGACGAAGCTTGCAGTTAAAAAAAAATAGATAAAAGGGATGAGTGTAACAATAAAGGCTCTAGGAATGTGTTAATGCAGCAATGACGGTTGTGGTGGTAGGAGAGAAAAGTCCATGCTTTTATATAAACATACAAAAATTGGAGAAAATTAATTTAGTATTTCATTCCAAAATTTTTGTAGCATTTATACAGTTCTAGGAGAGCTTCTAATAGGAAACATATAAAATCAGGAATAATATAATTACAAAATAATTTAGATTGATGATTAGATTAGAGGGATCTCATAGACTGAGGTGGTAGTGAAAATCATAATTGCGAAAATTATGCATGTATTTCACATATATTAAAAGATCATGCTAGAAATGGCTGCTTACCTAAAACTCCATCCAACATGAGGAAGTCGCCATCAACCGTTTGCTTGAGTGGTATTGTCTTCGAACTCCAAAATTGATATCTAAGATTTGAGTCTCAGTAAAATTCCTAGAAATTGTCTTGGTATTTATAATTATATATGGAAACAGTAGAATGAAAATTAGCAAATTTCTTTGTAAATGTTGGTTTTCTTTCAGTGAATGATACTCGTTATGGTGACAAGTGACCACTCCTTGTTCAGTTTTGACAAATGCCTTAATGGTTCTTGATCAGGACTCAGCATTTTATGTTTCTCATTCTCCTTATGCCCCATAATAAGCAACTTACAGATCAGTAAAATCATTTGAACTTGTAACCACTTTGGACTGAGAAATCTCATTTTCTGATGGGTCTGTTGATTCACTCATACCTTTATTCGCTTGCTCATTTCTGATATCATTTCATTCTGCTTTTCTATAAGCTATTGGTATCATTGCATTTGTTTTGTGTTGTTATCATTCTTTGTTTGCATTTCAGGTGCGGCACAACAAAGGTTCTTATGACCTGTGGCTTCTTTATATTAACAGTAGAATTCTATGTGAGGATCGTTTGAATGCATATGATAGAGCGCTTAACGTATTATGCGACATCGGAGGCCGTGATGAGAGAAAGCATTTAAGTCCTTATATCTTAGATATCTTTTGCAGATGATTGATTTCTTATGCATGTCTGGGCTTGTTGATAAGGTTATTAGTAGACTACGTGGACTTCTGCCTTCTAATGAGTGTGACAAGTGCAGCGGCAATCCGCTTGGAGACATCTGCACGTGCTTGACGGTGCCGGATAGATGTTTACTCTGGACTTCTTGTATATATTTCATACTTTACGAGAAGCTTCCGGAAGCTGTTATGCAACCGTTTGAGTTTGTGAAAAATCTGCCATTTGGATTGGACTGGCCATCTGCTCCACTGACATCAGATAGGAAAGCCCTTGCTTTAGACCTCATGGAATTAGCTATGAAAGATGTGGCTTCATACTCGGATGACAAATCAGATCAAGCTTCCTTCCAATCTTTGCATTTTTCGCCGTGAGTCACGTCAAATGCAGAGCAGCTCTTCTCGGCTTTCCTGGTTATACCGAGTTGTTGGATAAGTACTTGAAATTGTATCCATCTTGCATGGAGCTTGTTCTGATCGCCATTCGTTCGAAGCAAAATTATGCGACCGTTTTGGAATTTTCAGCATTTGAACAGGCTCTTAACCATTGGCCTAAAGAAACCCCTGGCATCCAATGCCTATGGAATCAATATGCGGAGTACGCTTTAACAAATAATAGAATCGACTCGGCTGAAAATATCATGGCTCGCTGGTACCAGGCTTTTCCAAAATTCAGGGATCTTAGTAGCTTCTGCTCATCGACAGCCATAAAGTCCTTCGACTCATCCTCGCATACAAATTCTACCTGTGGTGCACAGTCCAAGACAAAAGATGACGCCTTTGGCTATCTTAATCTGTTTCTTTACTACATGTTGCATAAGAATGCTGCAGATGCTCGCGCTATCGATAAGTCATTGGAGCTTGCCGCTCCTGACGATTACCTTCACTTCGTCAAGGAGCATACTCTTTTCACGGCCGCCTCCAATACTACTGAATCACAGAAGCATTTTCCATTAAAAGCTTATCGTCCCTCCTAACTCGCTATTTAGCTGACCCCGCTCGAACCTGCACTCGGAATCCACTATCAAGAACGTTCATCAGAACCATCAAGAAGCCAAGAATCCAGCACATGGTTAATAAAATTCTGGGCCCTGTTTCCAGGACCTCTACTTCAGTTAATTCCGTTCTGAGAGCATGTTATGGCCCACCTCTTCTTCCAGAAAAGCTCAACGACTTCAAAGAAACAGCCAGTTTTGTGGAATTTCTAATGGAAATAACTCCAACAAACCATGAATTAGCTTTATCAGTGTATAGAATTTGCATCCGAAGCTTAATTCCCACACATTCTGAGCACAATTCAGTGAAGTTTTGGGCTTGCTCTCTTTGATCAACTCCATCTTCCACTCTTCTCCTGTTGCAGCAGAGCACATATGGCTGGAAGCAGCAGATGCTTTGAAAGATTCAGAAAGCTTAGAGATCAACCTTTGGTTCCATAAACAAGCTGTTTCAGTTCATCCTTTCTCCGTTAAACTGTGGCAATCTTATGCAGATCTATCCGCCACGGGCGATGCCGGCGAAATCATCGAAGCTTGAGAAAGAGGTATTGAACTGAACAACATTTTGAATTAGTTTTGATTTTTTATTTTTTATTTTTGGTAGAAATGTTTTTGGAAGCTACAATTCTTAGGATGGTAAAACAGCATAAATTTTTTAGAACAGTAAACATTAGATAGATTCACTGACATTTAAACAGTGTATATATACAGTTGGTAGTATGTAAATGATATTCTCAATTTTTTTTTACTTTCATAAAAGTGAAAATTCTTGTTCTTTGACTATGCCTTATTCTCAGATTTTTTTTTGAACTCATTGTTATTTTTTTCTTTCTCACAGCTCTCCCTTTCTCTACTGTAGATGTGATATATTGAAGCTTGATTTGCAGATTAGGGTTTGTTTGGTTACTTTCAATTATCAGTTATCATTCAAAATGCTTGTTATAAAAATTTAGTGGTTGTTTGAGATCAATTTTGTTTTTCTTTTAATTTAATTTAATTTAATTTATAGAGACAAATATGTTGGATGGTGATGGTTGTTTTAAAATATTCAAAAAATTATTTTGAGTATTTTAAAATAATATGATTTATTTTGAGAAATTTTAAAATAAAAACTTTAAAATATATTAAATAAATTTATTTTTAAAATAATATAAAAAAAATGAAAAGAAAGAACATAAAATAAATTAGGCCTTTGGTTTTCACCTTGGTATCTTGCTTGCCCTGCTAAGGAGCTCTCAGGCAAGAAAAATCTTTTATGATTTTCTAGTAGAAAACAATTTAAACTGAATCAGTAGAAAAATTATACCTGTAAAACTTATTAGAATATTCCGATATATTTTTTTTCTTACATTAGGATATCCTTAATTTGATATTTCATGTATTATCACTCATTATAATTAAATTATGCTTTCTGATATCTTTGATCTTTTAAATTTTATTTCGAATATTTAACCTAAAATCATATTTTGTTTTCGTAAAATTTTTATTCAGAAGATTTATATAGGTGCAACATAATTTTTATGTACTTTTATATATAATTCTTAAATTATAAATGTTAAAGATCTGAATATTATTTTTTATGTATTTTTTAAAATATAATGATAATGATTTTTTATTTTTGATGAAATATTAAAGATTTGAATGTTATGCATATAAATATTAAATCTAAGATGTTTTGATATGAAAGTAAATACCCTTTTATTTTTGTTGTTCAATATGAAATATTATTTGAAGCTAAAAAAAAAAATCCAACAATACTACTTTCCAATATAGTAAATTTCATTACATTTGCTACTATAAAATTTGTGAGTAATAAAAGGAGTAATCTTTTAATTTCTTGAAATGGGATAAAACAAATACATACTTTATTTGAATAAACATGCCATGAAGATAAAAGCATTATATGAGCAATAATAGCATTAATATATATATATATATATATATATATATATATATATATATATATATATATATATATATATATATATATATATATATATATATATATATATATATATTATGAATATTTATTTATTTATATGAATGTATAATGAAATTCTTATGAATAATTAGGGAAGATCTTAATATGAGATTATCCAACTTGTCCAAATTAATAAAATATCTCACAAAAATGCAATCTTTATGGATTCATCATTCCATAATTTCAAACTCTAAATCTACTTAGTTATGAAGTCAACCATATTAACTTGGCTAGAAATTCTTGGTCAACAATTATGAACTATGTCATCTAAATAGAGACTATATCAAGAGCTATTTTTTACTAAAACTCGATTATTTTAGAGAGGGTTTACTAGAAGTTGAGGTTGACCTAAGTGAACCTAAATGAGTCCACAAAGGTCCGAGGCCATGAACAAAGACTTAGCCAACTAGAGCTCATTTGAATTTTATGATCTAGCCAAGACTTCACTAATAAGGTAGGATTGAATTATTTTATCCTCATTAAGCATATGATTAATTAGACATGTCTTAAGTGAATCTTACTAGATTTTGGAGTTGAATAAAGAACCTTCTTATAGGGTTTAAGTTAAACCCAAGGTCAACATAACATTAAGAGATTGATCACTTAGTTTATATTTTCTATTTTATCATTGTAATTCATTGGGCCGAGGATTGGGCTATCCTAACAATAATATACTCATTACACAATGGCCTTCATCTTTTGGGAATGAATACTAAATACAATGCAAGCCCATTAGGATCAATTTGAGGTAATTTCTTCTATAACTTTGATTTCTAGACAAATATCATAATTCTATTTAATCATTATTTTTTAGCTTTTTTGAAAAATTTATTTCAAAAATATATATATATATATATATATATATATATATATTACAAATACAATAAGAAGCTTATTAATATTTTTCAAAAAACAAAATATTGTAATAAAAAAAAAAATAAATATCCAAAATACCTTTTTTTACAACATTTGGATGACTCTTTTAATAGCGCAACCAATTCAACGGACTCAACAAATCCAAGCTCCCTCTGCATAAAATCACTCTCCCCAATTCTAAATCCCTAACCCTAATCCGCAAAACAAAATCATTAAATCAAAGAACCATCAAAACCAAGAAGATTCATCAATCCAATTCCCTTATAACAAATCATTCTCATATAATACAAACATAAACAAAAAAAAAACCACACACTGATGAATAACAAGAAGAGCACAAATGAACATTCCTTAGAACCATAACACAGCTTCAACAACACTGTCAAGCACCATTACAAGGCATCAGATATCTGCTGCCACTCAATGAGTTTCAGTAGAGGATTTCTCAACGTGAAGGGTTAGGAAAAGAAAGGACGACAGTGATATGATGAGAGCCACTGTCATCACAGTCGCCATCGTCTCCAACCCAATGGCCGGGCTCAAAAGAACACAACTGCTATAGCTGCGCTCTGCCATACTTTCAGCTGGGCGAAGGCTGCTTCCTGTTTGGGTGAGAGAAGCACAAGTGCAATATCAGTTCTTGAAAAGACATTCAAGCTCCATATTATGAACGTATTTATCCTTTATAAGTTAATTAATTCGATTAAAAATATGTTATGGTTAATTTCTTTAGTTCTGAGGAATTCCATTTTGATTTCTTGGCTCAAACAAAACCTTAGCTAATGTACAATGGTTAAAAGGGAAAACAAATAGATAAATAAAGGCATAAGCTGCATAGAATACAGCTAAAGAAGAAGAAGAAGAAGAAAAGGCCTATCTTTACAAGAAACAAAGAATAAAAGTACTTCAGCATACAAATGGAGATATTTATGTCGCCACTGTAGTGATCTTAGCAGCTCAACCCTCTCTCGTAAGGAGAGAAATAACATAAAGAAATATAAGGAAATATCACAATTTTTTATTTACATAGACAAGTGATGGAAAACAAATGTCTTTCCAGTTTATTTGACATTCTCGGAAATGTAAAATAGAAAGTTTCATAACTAAGAAAAAAAAAGTATATGATGGAAGAAAAGTGATAAATGAATAAATAATTGCAAGGTTGAATCCAAATTTTAGACAAAATGAGTGACTTCCTTGCAAGAATATCCTTGAAAATAAAGAACCATATAAAAAGTTTTTATGAACAAGATTTATGATCTACTTAATGATTCCTAAGACATTTGAACATGAAACGAATGATTTGAAGTTGGTTGGGAGGCACAAATTATATTAGGAATTATATGATCTAAAAGAAAGAACTTGTTGATTTCATGTCCGTTGTTAAAAATGGAGGGAGTGTAATTTGAGATAAATAGGTTTAGAATTAAGAGAAAATATATCTGCAATGTAAGTGAAGTAGTTGCCTCTATTCTAATAAATCATGAAAACACTCTCTACTATGTGTAAGGTGAGATTGTGTGCATAAGCACCACATTTTCCCTCATGTAACAGGTTTTTTTATTGCCTCATTGTTGACGTCAAATCCATACTGAATAGAGCTTAGTCTCTAAAGCCTTCCAATATCACAAGAATTTCATTTATTTTATCTCCATGTTTTTCCTAAATTAGTTAAAAGTTCCATATATATATTGCTACCTGTAAGAATCAAGAAATTTTCAGCTTCCTGGTGATTCTCAAGCTCAATTAGCAATTGATCATCAATTTAAACCAAACTATAGGCGATAGCAGCATAAATTAGAGAGGGTCGCCTTAGATGGTTTGGCCAAATAAAGCGTAGGCGTCCGATGACCGATTAGGAGAAGCGGAGATTTTTATCTTAAGAAAGGTAGAGGTAGACCTAAAAGACTTGGTTAAAATATATAAAAATGACTTCAGTATACTTGAATTAAATGAGAATTTGATACAAAATAGGATGATGGAGAAGAAGGATTCATGTAGTTGACCGTGGGATAAAGGCTTGTTGTTGTTGTTGTATAGATGATATGATTCCAAGATGACATTTTGACATAAGACATTTAAGAAAGGATTTTCAAACCGAAGAAAAATGTTCCAAAATTGAACTCTAAAACAGTAGAAATGATTACCGTGTTTAAAAGCATTCCAAGTAAGGCATTCAGTTGTGTATTAAACACTCCATCCCCAACTCCCCATATGGCACCAATGAGAAGTGGCAACACTGAGCCAAGCACTCCGGTGCTTAAGCTGCACATAAACCAAAAGCAAAGCATATGAGAACCTTTAAAGCCAAGTTAAGGGTAGTTTTCGTGTCTTTTATAAGCTAAACAGTATGGAAAACAGAATCACCCATTGTAAATGTGCAGAATATCATAAATCTGCATCTTCAAATTTACCTATACCCAAAAGAAGCCATAGAAGGATAGCAATTTGAAGAAATGATCCAACAGAGACAATTATTGTGACAGATGAAAGACCTGATGTACACCGACCGGCCAACAGAGAACTCTGCACTAGTAAAGCGCATGAGAGATGAAAAAAAAATCATATATCAAAGGTAGCAAATGATGCAAATAAACAATATATATATATAAAGAAAACTTGTATGCTGACAGGTAAATTACAGTGGCAGAAGCCATGTGACAATATGGCGTACTCAATAATCACATGAAGTAAATTAGTCAGAGAGTTTTAATAAATAATATCCTACTACATTGCTAATAAATGTAAATCCCAAACGGTATAATAAATAACAATAGGGTCCTTGTTTGCAGAATATTAGGCCAATATACTATGAAAAGAGTCAGAAGAGAATAATCATATGCTCAAAACAAAAAATACTAACAATTTGTCTTCATAATCAGAAATTCAAAACAAAGGCCAAAAGGAGAATAATAATTTCAAACCCAAAGACCAAAAGGGAACTATGAAAAGACTTGTCTTAAGGAGCTAGAACCCATCATTATATTAAGATCACAACAAAACATAGATTTCATCAAGAACCATGACTACTAAGAACTAAAACAAAGAATCATTGGAAATATCACATACAATTGCATCTGCTGCACCGTATACTGCCATTGCACCACCAACACCTGACACCCCAAGAGCTGGCTCTACTATTTTCTTTGTAAATTCAGCCCTACCAATTAAATAACTCAATTAATGCCAAAAATAAACCATGCCAGGCAATTGAACTGAATCATTCTCAGTAATGTACTGAGTGCATAACAGCATGAGACTTCCTTACCATACAAAAGCTTGTTGCAACCCAGAATATGCAATAAGAGGAATAATTAGCAGAACTCGTATCTCCAGTAAAGGAGATATAACAGACTTCAGTAAAGATCTGATAGAGGTGTGTGCCGGAAGAGCTTCCTCTTTTACATCTCTTTTAGATAAGAAGCACATCAATATAGCACCCAAGACCATGCAGCCAAGAAATACAGTGAAAAGTAAGCCTGTTCCAGTGGGACTACCTCCTTCCTACAATCATCTAATCAAGTCAACAATAATATAAGCGCATGGAAATTTATATATATATAAAAGTAAACATATGAATTCCTCTACAAAGAACAACATAAAATATTTGTGTTTGTTACTGTTAATTGGAAATTGATAAAGTTTTATTTGATAAAAAAAGCTCCATCACAGTTTGATAGATGAAGTTCATAAAAAGTCATACGAGAAAGATGATTAATTTACCTGGTGCTACATAAAATAAAGTCTTTGTGGCCCTCATGAACTGGTTTCTATGAGATAGACTAATGGAGCTAATGCACATGCGGAGAAGAAATTTTCTTGTAATTTTTTTCCCACAAATCAAAATTATGGCATTACCATTTTTTATACATTCCCGAATTTCAGTAGTTTGTTAAGTACTAAATACAACTTTTCCCTCTGAAAAAAATACTACTTTTTCGATGCAACATGATAGTGGAAATAAAAGAAATCAAACAATACAATCACCTATATATATTAAATCCTAGAAAACAACCGAGTGACCTATGGTCTATAAAGCAATACTAACTGAACTTAATTATTAGACTTATACTAAATTTGAAATTCCTAGTATCCATAACACTGCTGCCCTTAGAGCTAATTCATTACATCCGTGCACTGGTTGTTCATTTGAATATCCAGGAAAAATATCTAAATAAACTATCAGGGAAAAAACAAATTCTATCACAACTTCATTTTCATAAAACAAGTTTGATAACTTACTGTATCCTTTCCAAATATTGGTTTATCGCCAAAGAAAGTAAACAGCAGCCCATCTTTATCTAAAAAGACCAATCTTCTATTCAAAATGTCTTTTTTAAGTGGTTTTGAATCTCTATTTTTCTACAAAATAGAATATTAATCATTTAACATTCCCCATGTTTAGCACCTAATAAAATTTCATCATGATAAATTAATTCAGGATCATGTGTATTATTATCCACAAATGAATGATTATGGGATTTCATGCATGTTGAGTATTTTGTCTTCAAAAAAATTTAAAGGTGAATTTTTTAACAAAAAAAATCCAATTGCAACTAGGGATGCAACGAACCGAGCCAAGTTGAGCATATGGTTGTTTGAGCTCAAGCTCATTTACCAATATTGAGCTCGAGCTTGATTTAAGATTTTAAGATTGTGTTTGAGTTTGAGCTTGAGCTCGCTATTCAAGCTTAGATCAAGTTTGTTCATGAACTCGATTGATTGGGGTTATCAAGGATGTTAAGTAGCAACTCGTTTAATGAAATAAATGAGCTTTAATCAAGCTTGTTCTTGAGTAGCTTATTGATAAATATCCACAAGTTGTATTAATTAAAGCTTATTAATCCTGAAAAATATAAATTTAAATGATAGTGTTCATGAGCAAAACATAATTGAGCGCTAATGAGCTTTAAATGATCTTGTTAATGAATATAAATGAACCAAATAAGCTTGTTTAGCGATAGTCTTACAAAATGTTCAAGCTCATTCAATTAGTTAATCAAATAATCATGACGAGCTCTAATCGAGCGAGTCACAATTAGCTTGTCGAGCGCTCAATTCATTTCGTCATAATTACAACTTTGTTGATCACATAAAAGTGAGGACATGTAAAGCACTTAATAGGTGGCCAAAGTCCACTATTTCAAATTATTAGGGCCAAATCATTCGAAAGCATCGCTACAACGCGTTGCAGACAAATTAGAAGCCAAGAAGCGAAAAGGAGAAAACTTAAACATACGATAGCTATTCAAAAGGATTTCATCAATTACATAAATATTGGCAATAATATATACTTATTCCATGCCGCAATACTCATAGAAACAATAAAAACAGAAAACAAGACAACTAAAATAATAAATCAAGAGTCATCCACAATTGACCATGATATATATACATTTCCATCGCAAAAGGAATAGTGAAATCAAATTGCCAATAACCTGCAAAATAGAGGTTTGGTCAGTAAACTTACATCCCATAACAAATAATACTATGCATCAACACAATAAAATATAATAAAAGATGCACTCCAACATCAACAAGATAAAACAAATTATAACTTTGAGAGTTTCAGAAGAAAAAGATAATAACTAACCTGTGTGCTAGCAAAAAAAACCCCAAAATTCACCATTGAAGTTACCAATAACAGTGCCCTCATGCAATTTACAATCTTTTGCATGGCTGCGTGCCAGTAAGATACGTACCCTATCAGATCCACTAAATCAAACCTTTGAGAATGTTGAGTAAACCATAAAAAAATATAATTAGCAACATGAAATCACATTATCTACATTTAATTACCTGTCCAACCCAGATTATAGATGCTGTGAAACCGAGATAAAATGAAGCAGGCACCATAGTATACCTACAAGAACAAACCTCAAGAACAACTGATGAACTAAAACTATAATAAAACACCAAATGCGAACAAGCAATGAAGTACTTCAAAGAGCTTATAAAAGTAGACCTACATGGAGAAGAACTATAATATGAAAGGAATGTGTCTTGATTGAATGCCTTACAAATGCTTACAAATAGCAGATAAAATATGAGGAATGGAGAGGCATATTGAAGATAGATTGATATGCATGAGATACTAAAGAAGAAAACTAAAAAACTCGAGATACCAATTTCAAGTAACAATGTCGAGACAAGGGCAAAGAAACTGCCAGATTGCAGGTGCTAATTAGTCTAGTTAGTAAAAGATTTGGAAGTTGTTGCTAAAGTCTTGGGTTTAAATCTTGCCAACATCATAAATAAAGTCCCACTTTACAAACCCGCCAATAAAATCCATAACATCATCAAAGAGAACTACCAAGCAGCACCAAGGTTTATCTTTTATACCACACAAACAAAATCCTCTAATTATGAAGGTATAAGGCCACACTTGGTTGTTTTAAGCTAGTAAACATGATTTAAAAAATGCTAAATTTTGCTAGTTTCATCTTTGATTCCGTGTATTTAGAAATCAGTATTAATTTCTATAACCACCACAAACTCCCTTAATATACCCTCAAATGTAATGATTTCAATTTGTAATGGATCCAATTTCACACACAAAATGAATGAAAATGTAAACATCATTTTTCAAATTTTTTTTTCTAATTACAATTAACCAAGATAACACTACTAAAGAAAGTATGATGCCGTACCATGACGGTTTAAGATTAGAAGCTATGAAGAGCAAGTATCCAGTAGTTCCCAAAACAAGAGCTTTCTTTGACCCCAACCAACGAACCACTACGGAAGCAAAGACAGAGAAAAGGTAAAAGATAGATAGAGTATCCCCATGGACGTTGTGCCCAAACCTTGCTCCTAAAGAAAGGCCATCAACAAACCATAAGATAACAAAAAATCAAATCCAGAAAACACATAAGAAAAGATCGCCAAAGGGAAAGTAGTAAAAAAAGTAAAATCACCGTATTAACAGTGCTCTGAAGATTCTGAGCTGCCCCATAAGCGGAGAAGATGGACATGAAAGCGAAGCTCAGGATATGGGCATCCCAGGCATGGTTCTTCGGTTGCCTGGCTTCAGAGGAAGAGCCATCAACCACGACAACAAGAGGCGCTATCTCTTCTCCGTTGCCTGCAGAATCCATGGAAGAAGCAAACTTGAACTCCAGAGGCAAACGATCACCGAAGACGCTTAATAGAAATCATCGATAGGAGTCCACGACGTATAAAACACCAGCAACAGCTCCGATTCAAAACCACAGGCAAACGCAAGACTAGTACTTTAAAATGAGAATTATGTGAAGTTTTCTCATTTTACATCCCATGATGGATTGGAATCGAAGAAGTCATCGAACAATTGTGGATCCAAGCGAACTCGGTAACCACGACACGCCCTTTCAGTGCGAGGAGAAGTAGAAAAGGTAATTAAAAAAAAAGTTTTTTACTTACATGCTCCCTCAAATTAATTATTTTACCCATTTAACATTCAAAATTTTATTATTATCTATATAATAAAAGGTCGAAACTCATTTTATCATTCCATAATCACGAGAGTTCGCTTTATTTTATGATATACGGTAATAATAAAATTTTAATATTAAATAGTAAAATAAATAATTGAATGTATATATAAAACCCCAATACATATCACATAATTTGATATATTTACATATCTAATATATAAATTTTAATTTTTTCATATATAACATTCTTTTAATATCACATAAAAAACATCACATCATTCACTTTTAAAATAAAATATATCTTTTAAGCATAAAAAAATATTAGATAAATAAATATCTAATTTTAAATGTTAGATATGTAAATACATAAGAATTATGTGATATGTATGTAAATCTCTCAAATAAAAATATATATAAAATGTTAAACTCATTAATTATTAATTTTTAATAATAACTATTAAATTTGGAATTATATATAAAAATGAGCTTATTATTATTAAAATTTAATAAAAATAGCACTTTTAAAAAGAAAATAAAAAAGGAGCAAAAACGCATATGATAACAACGTTTTCTATAAAAAAAACTATCCATTTTCAAGAAAACGTGAATACTATTCACGTTTTCTAATTTTCATTTTTTAAAAACTTTTAAAATAATAATACTAGGTTTTAAAATACATTAAATAATATTCAATTTATTTAATTAGTAAATTAAAATATATAGAATAATATTAAAATTAAATAATGAATTAAAAATAGTTTTAATTAGATAATTGAAAATTAACTTATGATTTTTTTAGTCTTACAATAGTCACTTAAAATTTTTATATATAACAATTAAAATTATAAATATGTTAATTAATATTTTATTTATAAATAAGACTAATTAATATTATTTATAAAATTAATTTAAAATTAAATAATATTTGATTTGTAAATTATATAATTTTACTTCTTATGTAAGTAATAAAAATATGATAAATACAACATTAAAAAAAAACAATTTGTAATAATAATAATAATAATAATAATAATAATAATAAAGGTTATTCTTCTCTAATAGTGCAAGTTTTACAAATTTTTCAATTAATTTAACATGTTTAGTATTTAAGAATAAAATTTCAACATTAAAATTTTATTAACAAATATTAGATTTTAATTAATTATTTTTTATAATTACAAACATAATAATTTAATTATTTAGATGTCATTTTAAACTATTTTTGTTAGATAAATTAAAAGAAAATTTATATAATGTACATATCAAACAACAACTTATTAAATAAAATTATAAATAAATTATTTTTAATATATAATAATAATAATAATAATAATAATAATAATAATAATAATAATAATAATAGTAACTTATCAAAATAATTTTTTTGAGTAATTATTTAGGGACTAGAATAATATCATATATTTTAAAATTATTTATTATTTAAATTTAATACTATTCTATATATTTTTTTGTAAAATAAAAAAAAAAAATAGTAATCAAAACTTATTATATATATTTAAAATATATTAGTTTATAAAATTGAATAATATTTAATATATTTAAAAAATTTGATGTTTTATTATTAAAATTTTTAAAAAAATAAAATTAGAAAACGGTTATACTATTCACGCTTTCATGAGAACGTAATCAAGTTTTATTATTATTATTTTTTTTGAAAACGCTAATGTCATATGCGTTTTTGCTCCTTTTAAATTTTTTTTTTATAAGTGCTCATTTTGCTAAATTTTAATAATAGTATCCTCCTTTTAAAAATTCTCCTTAAATTTGCTGAATATTAAAAAAAGTAAGATTTACATAAATACCACACAATTCTTATATATTTACCTATCTACCACTTAAAGTTATATATTTACTTTTCTACTATTTTTCTATATTTAAAAGGTGCATTTCACTTTAAAAAATGAGTGATGATGATATTTTTGATGTGATATTGAAGATTGAGATGTTATATATGTAAAACTAAAGTTTAAATATTAGATACATAAATACATAAAATTGTATGATATACATATAAATCCTCTAAAAAACACATACACACCTACAAATTAAAATAATAATAATAATCAAACTTTGCTTATTAATTCCGAGGAGAATTTTAACTTTTAATCGCTTGTAATGTATGCATTTCAACTAATATCTATATAATATTTTTATTGAACCAAATATCCTTTAAAATTTGAGCTATTTGAGGAATCTCTTTTAGAGTTTTCTATTGTCACTTACTCTATAAGAACTCTAGAGAAGGACCTAAGAAAGCCATGAATAACATTTCCCTCAAGCTTCTCCCTTTTAGGGTTTAGGGATTGGAGTCATTCTTGAGATGGATTTCTTCATAGTTGAATTTTGCTTGGCATTTCTTTGATTAGCTATAATGGGAGTTCAAACTAAAAAGCTTTGTTAGAACTAAGCTAGAACTAATTTGGACTAATTTTGAAGAATTTATCATTCCAATGAGTGGCCTTCTTATATAAGACCACTCAATCATGGTATTTTGGTCTAAGAAAATATTTAGAGGATATTTGTACAAATAAAAATATAATATTAATGTTAGTCCAAACAAGTGCAATATGAATGATAAAAAATTTAAAAATTTCATTCTCAAGTAGGATTTGAAATTTATTGATTGTAATGTAAGTATGGAGATGATATGAACGACTATAATTTATATAAAATAAAAACTATTTTATGCATGTTAATGTGATGAAATAAAAAATAGTTATTTGTGAATATTTTAAGGATAAAGTCATATTTGTATAATAACACATTAATACAAAATTAGACATTTTATTTTTATAGCTTTGGATGAGCCATGCTAGCATTGTATAGTCTTAAGATGGACCTAATTGATCATTTGAGTTTATAAGTATCGACATTATAGAATTGATCATGACATAGAGATAGGCATAAGTTTTATATATTTACATATCTAGAGAGAGAGAGAGAGAAAGAGAGTATGTGACATCTCTTAGAGCCAACCTAGTGTCTTCTACTTGAAGTAGCATAAGTTGATTTCGCCATTGACTAGAAACCATGCCCTTACCCGTCTCTCGATTGGTGGTGCTCAGGAACCGGGAGTTTGATTCGCATGGGAACATCAAAGGGACGACTGGCGTGGGTGATGAATGTGACACTTTAGGGATTAGTGTGATAACGTCCCCCAAGATGGGTGGAATGTTGAGTGGATACCCTTCCAAAAAAAAAAAAAAACCATGCCCTTTATTCTGCTGCAGTCTCCATTTGTGTTAAATAATGCATCAGCGAAGAAAATTTTTAGAAAAAATTGTTCTTCAACAATAATAATAATAATATTTACGATAAGATTTAACGGTCTTCTAAATTTTATAAAATGATTTTACAAATTTTATGTTAATTTTATATTTATTTAATATAATTTTTTATTAAGGGCTACTCATGGTATAATTTGCCCCTTCTTTTGATGCTTATTAACTACGTAATGAGGAACACTTTACTTGTAATTAACTTAAGAAGTTAGTGGCATAGAGCATCAATTAATGCATTTCCAACTAAAAATAAAATTTATAATTATTTTTCTCTTCATAAGATGAGAATATTGACCATGCAATATCATGACCAGATGTATATGTGGAAAAACTACAAAGGTGTCCTCATCTCTAACTTTTAATGAAAATTAGAAAATTCTTCCCTTTTGAAAAATATAACATGGTTTTAGAAATAAAAAGGCTTAAAATATTTTAATAAAATTAAAATGAAAATAATCATAGCTCAAGAAGGGTAATAATTCAATTATCCATGCATCTATTGGGAGATTAAATACGGAAACAAGTTCGAGGGATTGGATCAACATGTTGAATAGAAGTAACTAAAACACAAAATCATAAAATAAACACAGAAGACACCAAATTTAATGTGGAAACACCGAGAACAAAAAAATAAAAAAATAAAAAATAAATAAAACAACAGAGAGAAGAGTATATATTACACTTATATTAAGCATCGCTATATTTCAGTTACTCTAGGACACTTCATTTCTCTCTCACTCATCAAAAAAATAGAAAAAGTCTTAAATAAATTGCAAAAAATCACCTAAATATAATGAAACTAAGAGGATGAAGAATGGATTTATTTTCATGGCAACCTAATTTTTATAAATATTTATCATTAATTTTTCTTGAATAATATACATAAATAAATAGTATTAATTTCATTCTAGACTTTAGCTTCTACATAAGAGTAATCACATATGATTAATTACTTCCAAAGATATTTTCTAAAAATTATTTAAAAGTGCTTCAAGCCCAATTAGCATTCGACATGATTAATTGGGGAAATTGATTGATTAAGTTCTAATTATCTTCTTAACTTAATTAAGAATTAATTAAGCATTCTCTTTATATAAGCATTCTCTTTGCCTATTACCTCAAAGGCCAAGCACCATTACCTCCAAGAGAAAGAACATCATCGCTTTACCTTTATAAAGACGACTAACACAATCACATCGATCCATCTAATTAACTAATTTTATGACAAATCTCATCATCATTTATAGTCATAATATCCTATTTTCACTTGCTTTGATGATAACATATTCATGAAGTCGTTCTATATAGAATTGGTCATGACATAGAGATAGGCATAAGTTTTATACATTTACATATTTAATATTTAAAAATTGGTAAGTTACGAATATAGTACTTTTCTTATACATAAAAATCTTCATCTCACTTTAATAATTTAATGATGGTGCAAATTTTGATATGATATTAAAGATATCTCTCTCTCTCTCTAGAGATGAGAGAGAGAGAGAGAGACTATGTAACAGCTCTTAGGAGCCAACCAAGTGTCTTCTTTTGAAGTACCATAAGTTTATTTCGCCATTGACAAGAAACCATGCCCCTTTATTCCAGCTGCAGTCTCCATTTGTGGCAATTAATGTATCAGCGAAGAAATTTTTTTGAAAGAATGTTCAATAATAATAATAATAATAATAATAATAATAATAATAATAATAATAATATTTGGTACGATAAGATTTAACGGTCTTCTAATTTTATAAAATGATTTTACGATTTTTTATGTTAATTTTATACTTAATTAATATAATTTTTTATTAAGGGCTACTCATGATATAATTTGCCCCTTCTCTTGATGTTTATTAACTACGCAATGAGGAAGACTTTACTTGTAATTAACTTAAGAAGTTAATGGCATAGAGCATCAATTAATGCATCTCCAACTAAATATAAAATTTATAACTATTTTCTCTTCATAAGAAGAGATTATTGACCATGCAATATCATGACCAGATGTATATGTGGAAAAACTACAAAGGTGTGCTCATCTCTAACTTTTAATGAAAATTAGAAAATTCTTCCCTTTTGAAAAATAAAACATGTTTTTTTAGAAATAAAATGGCTTAAAATATTTTAAATAAAATTTAAATGAAAAATAATCATAGCTCAAGAAGGGTAATAATTCAATTATCCACATCTATTGGGAGATTAAACGTGAAAACTAGTTCTAGAGATTGGGATCAACGTGTTGAATAGAAGTAATTAAAACACAAAATCATAAAATAAACACATAAGGCACCAAATTTAATGTGCAAACATCCGAGAAAAAAAAAAATGAGTCACACCACTCAAAATCCACTATGAAAAAAACTAAGGAGAAGAGTATATATTACACTTATATTAAACATCTCTATACTTCAGTTACTCTATAGTACTTCACTTCACTCTCACTCATTAAAAAAATAGAAAAAAGTCTTAAATAAAGGATGACGAATGGATTTATTCTCATGCCAACCTAATTTTTATAAATATTTACCATTGATTTTTTGGAATAATATACATAAATAAATAGTATTTATTTTATTCTAGACTTTAGCTTCTATATAAGAGTAATCACATATGATTAATTATTTTCAAAGAGTTATTTTCTAAGAATACTCTCAATTAAAGCAATTACAATTAAACAAAAATTACAAGTTTCAATAGTTGTGATATGACACTAAAATTATGCTAATCAAGTACAAATCTTGATGTCAAAAGCAAGTTGATCCTCGGTTGAAACTAGTCGAGATCGATCACTTAAAATATCATTGGAAACTTTGAGATATCGGTTAAATCTATAAATAGCTCTTAAACATGGAGTGTTTATAGTCAAATCGAGTGTTTTGGCGAGCCAAATCTAATAAGCCCAAGATCTCATAATTCGACTTGTTTGAGCATTCAAATACTTAAAATACATCAAATGATCAAATGAATCATTCGAGCCGTCCGATGAAGTAGAGTGGTTCAAATTTTGTATATTCTGAGACACCATTCCTCCATCTATAAATAGCCCCTCATTCCTCATATGGGGGGCCCAAGCAAGAGAGGAGAGAGCTCTAAAGCTTGAAAATCCTCAAAGCAATCATGCCACCACTGACGGTTGTCAACCACCGCCCGGCCGATCCTTGCCGTCGTCAATCTCCGTCGGTCACCATCATGACAACCTTCATCGTCACCGATCCCCAATGTTCATCATCATCGCTACCACTAGCAACTTACAACTGAATGTGATTATATTTGTTATTTGATTAGGATTTTCATTGTCGCCCTTCATATACAATTTTGTAATCCGTTATCGAGAAATTTTATACTCAAATAAATATATAGTGGAAGATTCTTCGGCTAGGCCGTGGTTTTCCCTCTTTTGAGGTTTTTCTAAAAAAATTTCGGAGTTTTCTTGTTCACTCTTTAAATATCATTATTATGTCGGATTTCATAACAAGGCTAAGACGTAAACTTTCACTCTATCACGATTTTCAACACTCAACAAGTTGATTTATGCATTTCAATATGAAATAAGCTCAACTTAATAAAGAATATCAGGTCGATAGGAATAAATATTTGGAACCTTCAATCATGATTGCTCGGTATGCTAAACTCACAATCTTATGTGGAGATAATTAATCTATTGAAATAATCTTTATGCTTAAGTTGATTCAAATTTTGGAATGTTAAACTTTCACCTTTCATAACAATAATGAAATAATGATTAAGATAATATCATAGTAATAGGTTTTGAATCAAATTTAATTCTATTTTAGAGAATTGTACTATCATAAGACATAGCCCAACCTTAATTTAATATATTAATAAGTTAATAATGAAACTTATATATAACAATCAAAGAGAGTTGAGATTGCCCAACTCTTTTGAACTTACTTCGTGCCTAGAAAGGAAAAACAAACTAGCCCCTCTTCATTTTAAAAACAAAGTCATCTAAGTCCTAAATGAAGTACAAAATAGATCATCTATTGTAATTTAGGAATTGAGATTTGTAATCTTAATCTTCATGCAAGGCAACCAAAAATTATGCATATAAACATTACTTTGGTAGCAATTAGATTTGTTGGAGTGATTTTATACTAGTTAAGATGCTTTAAAATATTGATAATGGCGTACAAATTAGTTAACATCTAAAGTAAATCCGCTAGTTAGGTTATAAAAAACTAAGAATAAATATTTATTGGTGAATAGGGCTAACCAATCAAGGAGTCAAGAATTATTAGGAAGGTCAAATCAAAAAAATTAGATTATAGAACCCACAATACTCGATGAATGCATAAGAGTCAATGATTAGATTCATCACAAAATTATGATAATAGGCAAATATTATTTGCTCAAAAAATTCTAATGAGATGATCTATAGCCATGCCCAAGGTGGCGGATATGAGTGTGTTATGTCTATGTTGCCATCTATTTTAATATTTTTGAAATTATCAAAACTATTGTGACGAGTTAATTATATTTCATAGCTTTTTTTAATTAAAAAAAAATGTATATTTTATTCATATTGATAAATATTTAATTTTAAGTATTAGATATGTAAATACTTAAATATTATGTGATATATGTGTATATTTTATTTAACAAAAAAAAATAATAATATTTGAAGTTCACTTGTTCAAATATCTCAATCAAAGTAAACAAGAATGAGATGTATTTGTATTTATTAAATTTGTTGAATCAATAATATATTTTTCTTATATGAAAACTTAGTTTTGAGCATTGGATTAATTTCTCATGTGGGAGAATGCATCCATCGCTTCAAGGTGAGATTAGTACTCCTTGGACCTATTCTTTCGTCTCAAACTGAACCACGCTTCTCACCTACGCCATGCAAAATATTCTACGTTCATGCACGTGGATGATCATTTTATGAAAAAAATTAATTATTTTAAAAATATTTTAAATAAAAATAAAGCTGCATTGATTAAGGAGTCATTTGAGGCAGCGTTCTCAAAACAGTGCAATTCAAATCACATCACACTTATATTTGACAAACTGAGACAAACTCAAATTTTGAAGAACTTACCCTATAATGCATTGCGACTTGATAACGTAACATTAAAGCCTATATGTCAAGTCAGAAGACTTTCTTCACAATCATCATTCCATACTTTAAGCATTAACTTGAGATTTACCTAATTTTAGAGCCTCTTCACTTAGGCTCAGACATTTTCTCTTTGATTGTTCTAAGAAATATTAGTTAATACATCGTTCATGCATCAATTCATTCTCCTTCACATATTTTAAGACATGTATTTGTATATAATCAAGCAATCCACCTTCATGAATCTTAAGATATATATATATATATATATATTTCTATATCATCAATGTTGATGCCATTGTTCCTATTATGAGGTCCTAATTGTTTGACACTTGTTTAAATCTATCTTTGAGATTCTCTTCTATTTTAAATCAATAATACAGTAATACTTTAATCGAGATTGTTCTCCAATATTATATTTGATATATAACTTAACTATGGCACTTGTAGTTAAACATTCATTAACATTTCATGTAAGTCTTATATACCAATCACCTTCTTCCTCAATCCATGAGACACTTTTAAATTCCATATCAAGAACTTGAGAATTTTTTTTCATTAATTATAAATATTTTGAATGCATATATGCCCATAGATATTCAGCTACTAAGCATATAAATCAATGAAGTATACAAATATAAATGAGGATATGAGTGTTTGTATTAATCCTAATTCAGTGAAGTGATAAATAGAAATGAATTCTAAATTCTCTTTATTTTTTGTAATTTTCAAATTACTATTTTCTCGCAGCATTATTAGACCATATATTATAATCTCCTCCTCATTATCAAATTCAGTGAAATAAATAATTGTTTTACATCTCTGGCATCGTAAAATTTTTAGAAAATTCACTTGGTTTTAAGTATAAGGTTATTTTATGATGCTAAAATTTTAAAAAATATATTATATTATTTTAATTATATGGTAAATTAAAATTATTAATGTTTATAATAAATTTGACAATGGATATTAAGCAACAAAATGACAACGGTGGTGATAGATGTGTAAACGAGTCAAGCCAAGCCTAAACCACTCTTAGCATGAGCTTGTGCATGATTAATTAATTGAGTTAAAGCTAAAGCTTGAACTTATATTTTATGAGTTCAAGCTGGCTAGTGAGCCAGCTCATTTAAGAAAAAGAGATAAAATAATAATGATTCAAATAATTATTATGATACAAATGATAAAAAGATTTAAGTAATTAAAAATAAAATAATAAGATATTATTTGATATAAAAATGATATAGTTTTAAATATGTTTACAATTATATACTTAAATTATTAACTTTTAATATATTTTATATTAATATTTATTAAATGTGCCGACTCACGAACTAACAAGTCAGTGAGGTGACTTGAACTTGACTTTTTAACTCATTGAACTCAACTCACAAGTCATACATCGAAATGAGCTCAAGCCAACTTGACTCACTTAAACCCCTAAGTGGTTGTAATCGAAATGATAATAGTCATATGAGTAAAAATTTATTTCCAATTATTTAAAACAATTAATTATTTTGCCAATAATACAATAATTATAACTCATGAAGATCAAATCATTATCAAATCGATCAATTCATGTATCACAAAATGTTATTTGTGACAAAATTATGGGATTGGCGATTTATCACGACAAATAAATAATATTCCTATAAGGATGTCACCATTTTTAAATGATAGAGTTCATATTTTATTAAGGGACTTTACATAAACATGAATTGATCATTCTCCTTAACCTAAAACCCTAAAACCCTAAAACTTATCTAATGCACCGCAAATAATCCCAAGCAATAACCGTGGTAGCAATAGATTTGTGAAGTAGCATTACTTTCTACTTCTTCTAAGCCCTCCAATCTCCAATATTTATTCGACAAGCCCTTCTTATTGGGTCGTCTAAAACTATAAAATAAGATTTTATTATGATATAGATGAAATTTGAACCGAAAATTCTTGAAAATAACTTCTTGAACCTTCATCAACCATACTAATATTGTACATCAAATTTCATATAATGATAAATCTACCATAAACACCACAAAAATGTGAATGTAAGCTTTATAAATAAAGAAAAGTATTTCTATATGTGGTGATTTTTTTCCATCTATGAGTAAATAAAAATAAAAATATGCTAGTTGGACATCACGTAGATTCACGATATTCTTATTAAGGTGATCGGGAATGACATTGAGGAATGATGTACTATCTTGAGAGATAGAGTCACCATCATATAATGTACCTAATCATCTAATAAAGACTTCTAAGGACAATGAGTCTTGAATATATTAGAGATTCTTCCCTTATTTTACATGGAAAAGTAAAGTAGGGTTTATTTTATTTAAACTAGGTTAGTTAAGTTCCCTATAGAGGCAAGCCCCCATAGTTAATTACATCTTAATGAATGAGATTCCTTAAGAATATTCTTGATTAAGATAAATGATCATTGTCTCTAAAGATTTCAAAAGATAGGACTATCAATAAGTTGATTATTTTTGGAAGATCAAGTGGTATTGATCAAGAGGAGGGAGTTATTCGAAACCAAGGAGATGAGTAGGGGATTCTCACGATGCTAGGAAACTAACAGTATCCCAAACTATCTATGGTTGGGCTTTATATTTTGAAATTTGAGAGGAATTATGAGTTTGAGTTGAATTTCTATTAGAAATCTAGGGCTTATAATTCCATAATACAAGATCATAGAAATGCCTAAGAGGTGAGGATTTATGCTTATAGCCATAAAAAAAAAAAAAGAACCTAAATATAGGGAGCTTTGGCAAGGACCAAAGCGACCTAAATCTAAGATAAAATGAGTATTTGGTTTACCTCCAAGAGAGAATAAACCACCTTGTTGGACTTACAAGCAGGGGTGGTGCCAACTAACTCCTCCTACGATTTTAAATACATGTAGGCAAGTCTTATGCATTTGCAAGATAGCTAGCTTGTTGTTTATTTAAAAGAATACTAAGTCCTTAAACACACTTCTTAAGAGACTAGATCATGTAGGGCATGCATAATGACTTAAATCGATGCAAATTTTGTTAAGTTTTATTTTCATTTTAGACAATTTATTTGACACGGCTATGAGATTCATATGCATGCATGAGAAATTGGTTATGGGCCAAAATCAGAAGGATGTGTGTTTCCACCATGGCTCTCAAAGGTCAAGCCAAGTTCTCGACAAAGGTGGAAGCCCTCCATTAGCAAGAGTGAAGCAAGATGATTTTTTTTGCATGATGTGAGACATACAACATCTAGCTAAGGGGTTGCTAAATCTTTTATTATCTTGATTTATATCCTAGACTTTAGGTGAGGTTATGAGTTGTTAATTTTACTTTTGAGTTGATTAATTGGATAGAAAATTTATTTTTCTTAAGAGCCTAATCGCATCAGGCCATTCATCAATCAAATGAAGAAACTAGAAAAAACATGCCATCTTGATGCATAAGCTAAACAAACATCAAATAATTTTATAAAGCTAGCGTAAAAGAATAAGAAATTGGCGAGCTCTACCCTTATACAACCCGGATTACAAATGAATAATTACATATTAGAAAGAATTCATGTTATGGGGTCTTCATTCTTCATTTCTTTATTTATTTATTTATTTCTTTCTTTCTTCTTTTCTTTCTTCTTTCTTCATTTAGACTTGGGATGTGGTTTGCTCCAAGGCTTCATATGGTACATAAGACATAGTCTTATGACCAATGTTCATCTAATTTCCCATAACATTCATTCTAAATCTTAATTACAAAATTTCATGAAAATGGAAAAGATAAATCTAACTAAACATGCAAAATAGAGATTAGTTAAACATGCCACACAATCCCAAGTAGTTATATGAATAAGTTGGACTTAGCACCCACACATGGGTAATCAGTCCACACAATTTGAATAATGCTTAGGGGTATTAGCAACCAACACAACAAAAGTATTTTATATTTTTATTACAACACCCCTTAAACATAATCCCTACGAATACATAATTACATTACGATCATCCTATCTGTCTCATGCACCCTAACATCTAGTCTAAAATATTACATCACAAGATAAAATCAAGCTTCAAACCATGCATTGCCCTAACATAGAGCTAGAAATGGTGACTTAGCCTAATGTGTGTGAAGCTTTTATGCGACATGTCTTAGCTAGGCTTTAAGGTTAGAATTCTAAGTGTTAAAGATTCAACTTAGAGTGTGATTTCATTTAAGTGATTTAGTTGATTTGTTAATTTATATTTTGATGATTTGATTTGGTTTGAATGAACCTACATTAAATTACTAAGTGTTGTAAAGAGAAGAAAAGAGAAGAGAACTTCTCTTTCATCCCTACCTTAAGTAATTTTTTAAGATAGATTCATTAGTGATTTTTCTTTAGTGAATATTTTATTATGTGTTTTAATTAATCCTAAGTTTAGATTTGCTCTAAATAAACCTATTCAATAAGAAATACATCTTAAGATTAATGAAAGTAAATTACTATCACATAACACGACCATTTATTTCTTTCAAACATGTATACCATGCATATGAATAAATCCTAGCATATCTAAACATGCAATGGAAATATTAGCACACCTTGATGATGAATGCTAAGAGATGTTGCTTAAAAAAATTTGGATATTCCATGAATGTATGTTTTTATTAAGTAGAAAAGTGGGACTCTTTTATCCATTAATCAAATGCACATTTACATGTATAAAAGACATAAGTGAGTACGATACCTTTATTTTCTACACCGGGGTATAAGGTACAAGACCTTCTTGGGGCTACTTAAAGCCTCAACCCCTAGATGTCCGGACTAATATACCACTTCTCTTAAATACATGTGCATGTACAAAAGAAAACAAATGGATGAAGAGTCATGCAAAAGATTTTGTTTGATTTTGGTTGTATCATTTACATGGGTAATGTGAGGATCCTTCTTAAGTCATAACATAGAAGTGTATCTGAATAGATTTAAGCAAGTTTTATGTTCTTTTCAAATGAACTATACACTTTGCAAATCCTATACAAACCCATGTTAAGAAAGAGAGGAAAATCACATAACACATTCTATGTTATAATCACATGCAAGCTTATAACTATTTATAAGTAGCATACCTTCATTTATAATATTTAATTTGTAGGTTTTGAAAATAATTTTTGATGTAATAGTGACAATAATCATATTCTTACTTTAGCCAAAATATGCAATTTGACATAAAGGAAACATTTCATTTATTTTTATTTTTTAAAAGATATGAATGCATGATTTCATATGACATACAATACTTAGTATGCTTGGAAATAAATAAAGTGATGTAAGCATATGACTTCATTTACCCTAATTAATTACTAAAGAAAATCCTATGAAATAAGATCATTTAAAGTGAATCAACATTTATTAAAGAGATTTTTTGTTTTATTTTTTGGTTTGATTTGAAAATGATTTGAGAGAAAGAGTTTGCTGGTCCTAGTCCATTTCCCCATATGTGAATTGATTAGTTTAATTTTAGAAGAATTAGATTAATTTTATGTTTTATTTAGGTTAAGGTGTGAATTAAATCCATTAATTACCCTTACCTATACCACTTTAACATAACTAATCAAAATTATGAGCTAACATATGATATGCAACCACATGGAATTTAAATTAATAATGCACCTAAGAAATAATGGGGCCTAATGCAATTGACTCACAATTATTGATTAATTAAGCTAAAGGGTTTTCATTAAGTACTTTTATAACCTTCCCACACATGTGGGTTGGAAATGATTTTCTCAAATTGACCTTAGGCTTTTGAACACCTAAGGATCTACACAACAAAGAGATTGATTAATTCGATTAATTTTGAAAGTTTGACTAGATTAATTAAGTAGATCATTAGTGGATTAATCTATTATGTTTAGATTAAGGAAGTAAGGGGTTTAGGGAATAACTTATGGAAAAAACCCCAAATTTATTTTATAAACCTCCTACTTACTTAAACAATATTTAATTATCTAATTAAGGGATTAAGTCACTTTTCACATGCTTAATTACTCTTAATTACATAAAGAGAGTGATTAGGGGTGCATTACTTAATTTTTTAAATTAACTCATTAATAAATTTCAAAAAAAAATCGGGGACATAAGTCATCCCCTAAACATGTATGTGAAATTTGGAATTAATTAATTAAATAATGGGAGTAATTAAGGTAATTATATTTTTAATTAAATCTAATTAAGGAAAATCCACTATTCAAAATCCATTAGTTTTAATTTTATATTATTCCTCTGAATTATCTTTAAAATGAACTCAAGTTTGCATTTTTTTGGATTTTTTATATTTAATTATGAATTTATGAAGTTTCTATTATTAATGGATAGTTAAATACCCTAATTAATTAACTAATCTTTAATCGTGGACCACGCGTGCGCACGCGTGATGATGGGAATGATTATTTAAGTTGTCACATATGCGTGTCGCGTGATGCGCTTTCCAGATCGTCGATCAAGGATCGGGATAAGCTCATGATTTTAAAGGATTAAATCAAAGATCTAACACATTTTAATCGTGGTCCATCCAAAACATGAGGGATGGAGCCCATTCATCCATGCCTGTTGCGGAGATGGAGGCGACCATCCATCCATGGCATCCGAGCTCACTAAGCTTCGGATTAGGTAGATTCAACCCACACCATCAATAGGTGTAGGGAAGAACATCCAACGGCTAGATTTTAGCGGGATGACAATTCCCTTCACAAAGAACCAAGCATTTTCAATGGAGAATCAATTTTGAGTCATACCTCACTATCACTTCCAGCGGAGGAGGTAGCTTGTCTAGTGGAGATGAAGCTCTGTTGAAGGTTTCAAGCTTCAATTTGAAGTGAATCTTCCAATTTTCCAAGCTCCCTCAATGTCTTGTGGCTTTGATCGAAATCCCCTTCCCATGACTTGGACACTTGGGGAATGCTTTGGGTGAGCTCGACTTGCTTCCTTGATGGTGCTTGCAAAGGGAATTGGGTTTTGGTTGAGTAGTGAGTCAAAATCCAGGCCTCCCTATTTGGCTATGAAGAAAAGCAGAGAGGGAAATTCAAAGGAGCTTAGGAATGCTTGGAAAACTTGGAGAAGCTTGCTTTTGATCCTCTAAGCAATGAATACAAGGAAGGTGGTTTGAGTGGGAATGAGGGGAGTATATCAGGAGATCCTCTCCTTTCAGACGGTGAGCACCTTACCATTTTGATCAAATTGAGGAAATTGATTGGGTTATTTTGGTTGTTAAGAGTTCCATGTGCTTCATTTGGTAGGAGTGGAGGGAGGAGGTGCACATGTGTTAGGTGAGTGTAGGAGGTGATCAGTGGAGAATTTTTTATTGGAGGTGTTAGTTTGTGGGTTGGGTCATGGCAAACCCATTGGGTAATGTGCACCACCTCCCTTGTGTCCAAATGGTCCACTAGGAAGATGCCAATGGCCATGAGAATTGACCAAATTTGAAGTGAATTTGGTCATAGGTTCTTGTCCTAAGGGTAAAATGGTCATTTGGCCTTAATTTTGATTTGGGCGATTTGAGATGTTTCAAAAAAAAAAGGTTGGACCAAGTTTCAAAGAATTTGGAGTTGATTTGATATGATTTGGCTCAAGTTGACCCATTTAGGTTAAAATGGGCCAACTTGGGTCAAGTTGACCAATCAAATTGGGTCAAACCATGTTAGATCAAGTTCAAATGATCATTAGAAGTATTTTTGTATCATTGGTTTGATTTAATTTGATTTATATTTGGTTTTGGTTCATTTGAGTTCACTTAGGTCAAATGGGTCAAATTGACCAATTTAATCCATTTGACCCAATTGAGTTAGGTCATGGGTTGGTTTAGGCTTGTTGGTCATTTGAAATGTATTGCAAGCTTTGATTTCAATCAATTTTAGTTTGGTTAAGTTTCAAGTTGATTTGACCTTTTAGGTTAGTTGGGTTCGATATATTGGGCTAGGTTGGGTCTAGTTGGTCAATTGAGGCTTTGATCAAGTTCAATAAGTGATTTAGAATGAATTTAACTCATTGGTTGCATCAATTTGGCTTAGATCAAGATTTGACCCATTATGACTTTTAGGTCATCTTGGGTCAACTTAGGTCAAGTGGCCAATTGGGCTAGGTTTGGCTCAAATGATGACTTGTTCAAGTTCAATCATTGATCATGGACTAGTTTAGATCAATGGTTTCAATCAATTTGGCCTATGGTGAATTTTGGCTTGTTTGGATTTTATTTGGGTTAAATATTGACTTGATAAAGGCTATGTTTGACTTGGTTTGATCAATTTGAATGATTGATCATATGATGATTGTTGCTACAATGTGAGGCTTAGATGAGGTTAGTTCAATCCAATTTGGTTGGATTAGAATTTGGCTCAAAAGGTGCTTTAGGTCAATTTAGGTCAAAGCCTAAGTGGGTCAATTGGCTTGATCATAGCTTGATTCAAGTTTGGTTGAACTCACATATGAACTTATGATTGAAATATAAATCCAATTACAAGTGATTTGGAGTCAAATGGGTTTTGATTCATTTAACAATTTCAAGTTCAAAGGATGAACATGAGTTTGACTTAGGTTGGTTTTATTTTGGTTTGATGATTGAAGTTTATGTTTATATTTGGTTTGTGATTGAAGGGTTGATTGTTTGAGAGAAAATCAATGGTTTGAATTAATTTGAGAATGATTTGGTTAAGTTCAAGAATTTGACTTGAAAGAGTTTATGTTGGATTTTGATTAGATTTTGTTTTGAGTTTTGGTTATTTAAATTTATATTTCATTTATATTTATGAATATAAATGAGAATATAAATGAGTTATAAGAAAATATTTTGAATTTGGAGTAATTTGGATTTGATTTGATTAAGTTCAAGGATTTGACTTGAAAGAGTTTAAGTTAGATTTAGAGTTTGGATTTGAGTTTTGAATTGATTTTGGGTATTTGAATTTCATTTAATTTATATTTGTGAATATAAATGAGAATATAAATGGGTTATGAGAAAATCTTTTGAATTTGGTTTGATTTGAATTTGATTTAAGCTAAGTCCATAAGATGAAATCAAAGGGTTTAGGAATAATTTTTTGAATTTGAATTCAATCATGAGTTTCAATCATTTGGAATTGATTTGAATTTGAAGTTGATTTAAATTTAAAGTTGATTTGAAGTTGACTTGACTTGAAGAAGGAAGTAAGGATTTGGTTTAAGCTATAGGGTAGGCAAGTTTTCCTAGTACCCTAAGGTATGACCTATTCTATGGCTAATTCTTGTAAGTCTCTAGGGTTAGGTTAAGTGTTCACCTAATCACTAGAAGTATCTTAAGATTAAGAAACTCTTAATGTCTAGAGGAGTCCTTTGTCTAAGATGGAGAAGTTAAAAGCTCACTCCAAAGCAAAGAGGTCAACAAAGGGTGCCCAATAGGTGTGGTGTGTGTGACAAGGTACGCATGTAAGTGTTGACGAGATGATCAACAATGTCAAGCGATCACCAAGCACATAAATGATCTACTCACAAAGCATGTAGAAGGAATAAAGAGCTTAGTGCAATGTGACTCTACTCATGTCAAAGACATAAGAGAGTGAAGGAGGAATCCACTAGGGTGAGTATGTGAACCCTTCACTAAGGAAGCAAGTCCAAGTCATCCTGGGAGATGAGAGGTTTGATTTAATTTGCATATCCGGGAAATTTGATTTGATTTGTTGATTTATGATTTGGTGCCCCATTGGGGATGAAAAAGTAAACTCTCCTAGGGGAGCAAGTTTAAGTCATCCACGAGGATAAGAGGATGTGAAATCGGGATTAGAATTTGGGATCGCGGGGATGAGAATGTGAACTCTCCGTTGGGGGCAAGTTAGTTGAATTTGGTTCCATTGAGACTGGAAAGATTTTCATCTCGAGAAGTGGATTGATTTGATTTGTTTGATTGGATTCCACTAGGGAGGTTGGTTGAATTTGTTTTGTTTGTTTTATTTGACTCCACTAGGAGCGGTTGAATTTATTTCAGATTTTTAATTTTTGAGATGGACCGATTTGTGATGGATCGCATAGAGCCATGTTGGGCCTACTTGATTTATCAATCCAAAGGGGTAGTCTACCAACCACATGGTAAGACTATCCAACCAAAGGGTTGCCTTTCGTGTGCGATGGTTAGAAGAAAGCGTAGTAGATTTACATCCTCCAAGTAAGGATCGATTCTGATATATGTTGGTGAGGCAGCATTCAACCTTAGGATGACTCTTGGCGAATGCAGGGGACTTCAATCATCAAAGATAGTAAAATTAGTTTCATTTTTAATTATTTTGATGGATCCCATCATTGATGGATGCAGTAGGGGCCATGTTGGCCTTGTCTACAGATTTACCAATCCAAATGGGTAGTCTACCAACCATAGTAGAACTATCTAACCAAAGGTATTGCCTTTTTCGATTTACAATGGTCAAGTTAAGAAGAAAGCGTGAGGACTCACATCTTCCAAAATAAGGAACCATTGGGTGATCGTTGCTTGTGGAATAAATTGAACGACTGGTGACTTTTGAGTGAATGCCTTTGGAGGACTTAAATCACCTCAAGATAGTCAAGATTAATTTCATTTTTAATTATTTTTGATGGATCCCATGTTGCGATGGGCGAGTAGGGGCCATCTTGGCCTTGTCTACTTCAAATTTACCAATCCAAAGGGAGTAGCTTCCCAAAGGAACTATCCAACCAAAGGGGTGCCTTTTAGTTTACATCGGTTAATTCGGGGAAGAAAGCGGGAACTCCCATCTTTCCTAAATAAAGTCCACTAGGGCAACACATTAGCAAGGTAACATGTCAACGACTAAGGCTACTCGTCGGTTCGATAGTCATGCTAGATTGAATGCATAGTAGACTTATATCTTCCAAAGCGATATGGCGTGGGGCAACCTTGTGGATAAATAGATTAAACGACCTAAGGGAAACTATGGAGAGAGGTCGACATGGGGACTTATCGAACTTAAGCATAGTCGACAATTCCTATAGCAAGTTCACGACATTGCCTTAAAGATAGGATGCACTTGGGAAAAGGGTCTGGGGCTTGAATTCTTAATCCACAAGTGAAAAATTTGTTTGCTTATTTGTTTATTTATCATGGACCTGTTGGTTTGTGAGGGATCATCGAGAAGGAGCTATATCAACCTAGACCTCTTAGATTTACTAAACCAAGGGAGAATATGCATATCCGTTGAACAAGTTCTTCAACCACATGGGTGGATTCTTAGGAAAGAGAGCATCCAATCCAAAAGTGTAGTGTGTAAATGGGGAAAGGACATGATCCAAGTAGAATGCCCAGGGAGGGGCCGCTAAGGGTTTTATCCAAAGCTGAAGAAGATAATATTTATAGGTAGGGCCAACTCAAGGAGTAAGCATGGTGACTCACATCAAGAGTGGTGTATCCACCGGTGAGTCATTGTCAACATAGCGAACATAAACCAACCTAAAGTGCTCGTTTGCAATAATCGCCTAGAAGAAAGCATCGGGGACTCACATCCTTCTAAGTGAATTGATTGTTGGATAGTCTATCTTCTGACAGGTGTTATCACCAAGGCAACTCTTGAGTGAATGCTACTTGGGGACTTATATCAACTCAAGAGCAAGGAAAGGAGCCTGGGAGACTTATCCTAAATCATATATACTGCTAGATGAGATAATGGCTAGTTTAAGAAGAAAGCACGGGACCCACATCTTTTGAATGAAGTCAACATGAGGTAGTGTCTGTGAGTGAGGTTTACCAAACTAACAAGGTGCTCATTGGTTTTCAATGGTCAAGTAAAGAAGAAAGCATGGGACTCACATCCGCCAAACAAATGACCACTAGGGTGACACACTAGTAAGGTAGCATGTCACCGACATGAGCAGCCTAACAAGTGAGTTATGGGGGCTCGCTCCAACATCAAAATAGTCGAGACAAAATATATGTGTTTATTTTCATTTGTATTTATTTTTTGAAGGAATAGGATGCCTCTCGGTTTCTCTTACACCTATCCTAAAACACATGGAAAATAATGAAATGGTGCCATGAATGGTAGTTGTGATCCCACCAAGAAAGGATGTTGCTTGGGTTCTCTCACACCTAACTTAATTATGGTAAAAAATAGGATGCTTCGGGTTCTATCACACTATTCTAGTAGCTAGGGAATTGTGTTTAATTTATGTTCGTGTTGTGAAAGAGGGATAGGATGCCTCGGGTTCTCTTACACCCCTAAACACGTTGTAGAAGATTTGTAAACAAGCAAACAATGCTTGAAAGAAGAGAGAAGATTTTGATGAATTAGAATAAAATTTTATTCTTTTGATAATAATTATTTTCAAACATGATTTTATAGGTAATATTTCTTCAAATAGAGCCCATTAATTGGAAGATTAGGTGTTCCCTTTACAACCAATAAGTTGATAAGATCCTCCTTGGTAGGCCTTCTCTATGACAAAGGCTCTTCCTAACTTGGGTTCAAACTTGCCTCGATCTTTCGATGGAAATAATTGGTCTCCTTAGAACTAGAACAAGCTCTCCTACTTGATAACCTCTGGGTGGACCAACTTGTTGTGAGCTTGAATCATTTTGGCTTTATATAACTCGAGGTTCTTGCACGATCAGCGTCTCTCCTCCAAACCTTCAAGCTCTTCTAACCAACTTGACATTCTGCTGTAGTGATCTTGCTACCATTGCTATCCATAGTGATGGGAGTTGAACTTCTAATGGTAGAATAGATTGACCCATACACCAAGGAGAATGGGGTAGATTGAGTTGGAGTTCATGTATGGTGGTATGCCCAAAAGCTTCAACCAACTCCTCATGCCACCGTTGGTCTTCTTTAGTATATGGATGAGGGTTTTGTGAATGCTTTGGCCATTTGCCCCGGGATAGTAGATGGTGGAGTATCTCCAATCTATATCATCTCATGGAAAAGCTATTGATCTTGGTGTTCTTTAATGCGTACCATTATTATCATATAATTCATCGAGGCACCCCAACCTATATACGATATGGTTTCTAAAAACTAGAGCACATTGAGTTGTGACCTCTGAGTGGGATTTCCTCCGCCATTTGTAAAAGTATGGAAGCTAAGATGAATGATGACCTTGGAAGAAGGAGGATCGATAGGACCCACTATGTCTCAACACTCAAATGAGGCCAATGTAGGATGGAATAGAATTGTTGGGTGATTGACCTATGTACCTACATTGATGGCATCTCCTAGCTACATCCATGAAGTCAAGGATAGTCCCGAGTCTCATCCATCATCTTGATGCTCCTGTCATTTGATGACCTTTATGCTTTTGTGTTTGTCCAAACAATGTAACCACATTTAATCGAAAGACGTCGTACAAGGTGTCATCCACGAGCATTGGAGAGAGCTCTCTACTTCATCGATGGGCTTGTGATTTCTCTTGAGGTAGTTTATGTGTTCAAGTAATCTATGAAATCCAACTCCTCATCATTATTTGCACAACAACCTCCCCTTTAAGAGAAAGTCTCAACGAGTTTAGCATCAATAAGGATAGGACTTATCTATTTTGGACCCTATTGGAATGGACTCATCTTGGACATGCCAAATTTGGCAAGTTTGGCCAAAGCATTTGTGATAGTGTTCTTTGCTCGAGGAACCTTGGTGATCGGGATTTGGGCCAACATCTTCATGGTGTACTCATGGTAGTGATGAAGCTTAGGTTTTAGAACCTTATAGGACAACAGTTGATGACACCGAGAATCAAGATGTTAATTGACACACTATAATAGCTAACTTTAGACCACAATCAGCTTCATATTGCTTGTTATTGGTGCATGGATTGGAGAGATAGTATGAGAATCTCATCACATTGCGTTTGGAGTTAAGAGAACTATTCCTACCCTGCCTTTCCTAAGAGAGTAGATTGTGGTTCTTCTCCTTTTGAAAAGAAGCGCACCATCAAAATACATCTCCCAATGGCGATTCTCCCCTAAGTTCATGATTTGTTCATCGGGAGATCATCACTAAGTGGAGAATTAAGAAAAGTGGGTGTGTCGCTAAGAAATTTGCTAGTGCCCTTTCACCGCACGGGGTATGATCGTAATGTCAAACCGCTAGAGAATCATGGACCAATGTGCCAATCATCCGATAATATCAACCATGTCATGAGATACCGCAGTGGATTGATTCTTGAAATCAAGTTCACCTTATGAGAAAGCATGTAGTGTTGTAGCTTTTGGGATGCAAAGATTAAAGCTAGGCAATGTTTCTCAATAGGTGGGTAGTTTGCTTCAGGGATCGAGACGAGATAGTAGAGAGCACTCTCCTTCCCTTTGTCATTGGCTTGGGCCAAAAAAGCATCAAGGGAGTCATCCAATGCGAGTGTAGAGATGAGTGGCTTGCTCAAAGGGGGGCTGCTAGAACTAGCGACTTCACCAAATACGCTTGATGTCTTCAAAGGCATGCTATCACTTGTCATCCCAACTTGAATCCTATTTTACAAGTGTTGAAAGTGGCTTGCATCTTTGTGATAGATTGGAGATAAAGAGTCTTAGATATGCCAACCACCCTTAGAATGATTTGAGTTGGGTTAAACTTTTAGATGGTGGCATTTCTAAGATAACTTTGATCTTTTGATTTATTTCTATTCCCGATGTCGACAACAAACCCAAGGAACTTCCTTGAAGCTACTCAATGCAAACTTCGGGGTTCATTTTGAGGTTATATTATCTTAACCTTCAAAAACTACTCTCAAGTCAAAGAGATGGTCTTCCTTTTCTTTGCTTTTGACTACTAGATCATCAACATAGCATTTAACTTGATGATGAATGAGTTCATTGAAGATCGAGTCATGGCCCATTGGTATGTTGCCCAACATTTTTAAGGCCAAAAGACATGACCTTATAATAATAGATTTTGATCGAGTTTGAAAAGATATTTCTTTCATCCTGGGGCCATCTTGATTTAGTTGTAGCCACATGACCCATCCATGAAAGAAATGCATGAAATGAGGTGATGTCCACCATTAATTCTAGTATAGAAAGAGGAAACTCATCCTTAGGACATGCATTTTTAAGTCCCTAAAATCGACACATATGCTAATTTGGTCATTCTTTTCTTAATTGGGATGACATTGGCTAACCGTAGAATATTTTTCTTCCTTGATAAAACCATCATCAATCCATTTTGACTTTAAAATGAGCTATTGTTCGATTTCTAATCACATGCATCTAGGAGCTTGCTTGATAGGTGTGGGTCTATTGCTAGTTTGTGGACCGCTATGTCGAGATAATCTAGGCATTTCTTCATAGCTCCATGCAAAGCGCCTTAAACTCAATCAATAGCCTAACTAAGTCATTTCTTCTTCTTCCTTTAGTAGATAATTGATATATATCTGGATCTACTCCGAGGTTGATTTCTTTGAGCTTGTCAATTATTGAATGGATTTTCTCTTCAAATTTTGGAGGAGCATCTTTGATTTGAAGATCATTTGGATCATCTAATGTTTCTAAACACACATCCTCATAGAGTTAGTGTGGTTTGAGAAGAACCTATCCTACTTTAGATGATTGGTGACAACTAAGTAGTAATCATCATCATCGATCCCACTATCAATCCTAGTCTGATCTTGATTATGCATCCCCTCTATTGTTCCACAACTTCTCAAAATACTGACTTGTCTTGGACCATGTATAAGGAATCAAACCTTTCTTTGCAAGATTATGAACATAAGAGTACCAATCAAAAGGTAATTCCATTAATTCTTTATATGAATTATCCTCAAGTTTACATCTCTTCTAGACTTGAGGATGATGATCCCAATAGGAATCTCTTTGGCTTGACAATCATGGAAGACTTTGGGGCTTCTTAACTACTAAACCTTCAACTTTTGTGAGGAAAGTGAGGTTAGAGCTAAAGTTCCCAACGCCTAATGGTTTTACATAAACTGATTCAATACATTCTGCTTTGCTTGAGGCTGGTCTTCATCACTATCTAGCTTGAGTGTCACCTTCAATGAAACCCGAGAGGTTTGGTATGAGACTCATCCTCAAGGATTTTAAGTCTATGTGAATAGTAGGGTACTCTGAACTGAATAGCCCCTGTGGTCAACCAGGGTCTTCCACCTCTGCCTAGAGCCTCTGCCTCTTCTGGTGGAGTTTGAGTCATCCTACCCATATGTCCATATGGTGGAGCAATGGTGGAATGTGGCATGCGCTCTACTTCTTCCTGGTGTCATTTTCTCACTCACTTGTATTTTCTTTTTTTTCTTTTTTTATTTTCCTTTTTCTTTTCTTCTTTTTCTTTTGCATTTGAATTTTGACCAAGTTCAGAAAAAGGTGCTTTGATTTTGAGGAAGATATTAGGTTGCATCTTCATATATCTCAACCTCTCTAGCGAAAATAGCTTTTCATCTCCTTTGACACAATATTTGATTCCATCCCTTGAACTTGATGCAGATGAAGGGATAATGAATATCTTATTTTGGTTTATCCAAGGCCTACCAAGCAAATCATTGAATGATGTATTCGAATCAATTATGTAATACTTGGCTTGAGTCTTCCAGTCACCTATTTTCAAAGGTAACACTATAGAACCTCCTCTCATCTTGTTCATTGAATCCTCTCAACATCATTTGATCTCCTCGAGTGTAGATATTTCAATCCTCAAGTAAGCAAGGGTCTTTAGACTCATAATGTTCACCAATGCACCTTGATTAACTAAAATCACGGAAAGTTTGAATCGCTTATATCCATTGTGATGTAGAGGGGCGGTTGTGCTCCATGTCCCCTAAAGAAGGTCTTCATCGGTGAATGTGACTCCTTGCTTCTCTTGAATAATGTGCCTACTCTATCTGAGTTAAGCATATCTTTGGATCAAGAAGAGCCTTTATTAATGATTCTCATCTCTTTGGATAAGATAAGGGCATCATATATGCTTTACTTGGATAGCAACTTTCTTAGGTGGCGAGGGCATTATAATCAACTCTAGGCTGATCCTCCATAAGCATATCCATGGGTGGAGCATCCGTGGAGGGGCTTCTTGCTCATTAGTACCAATGAATTCTTTTCCCTTATCTTGAGGTGTTGCCTAGAGGTAGAACCTTACCACTGGAGGTTAACTTGATCTCTTGTGATAGGTTAGTGGAAGATTCTACACCCGTTAGGCTCACCTACGACTCCTATAGGACCCTCAAAATCAAATGAATCCAAATCTATCTCAAAAGGTGAACATTATTGAGAGAAGGAAAGTCTATCTTTGAATCAAAGAGGAAGATCAAATTTATTATAATTATTATTGAGACTTGAGAGTTTTCTATAAGAGTAGAATTAGACAATCCATCGGTGACATAAATGAAATTCAAGCTAGCTTTATTCCTCAATTTCTTGGATTTAGAAGGAGGTACAGAAATCTAGTAAAGTAAGTGGGGTGAGGGATTTAATGCCCTCATCCATCGATACAAGATGTCTACTAGAAGAAGAGCTAGGTAGGAGTGTCGGTGAGGTAGTAGGCTGCAATGATGGAATGGAGGCTGGGCGTGGTGGTTGCTCTTGGGCTATCTGGCTGTATGGGCTCTTGTTCCCACTTTTCCCAAGTTGTCATTGGCAACTTGCAAACCTTCCTTGATGTTGGAGGTTTGAGCTACCTCAAGCACACAGAGGAAAGTTTCTTGATTTTGAAATAATATTTTAGAGGTTTGGGATAAAGAGATATCCCAACCTTCTTTTTTTAAGATGATCACATGTATCCCCAAGGATTATCCTAATAGAACTGGATGGTTATTCCACTAAATATTTCTTTGGGATGCTATGGTATGTCTTGTAGCTATGCTCAAGCCAATCCTTAAATATAAAGTAGTTCTATAAAATATGGCCTAGCATGTGGTGGGGAAAAAGTTAGGATCATTGCTCCCCCACTTCCTCCAGCTTCTAGGCTTGGCTAAAATCAGGTTTGTTTAAGTGGTTCTTAAATTTTTTCTAACTACCTCCCTCTTAAACAAATAAGGTTTGTTTAGTTTATCCAAAAGAGTATGTGGATGGTAGTTACACGTAGTATGTGTACCATTCTTGTGAGAATGGTTGAGGAGAGCGAAGAGGTGGAATGATTATGGAGCTCGAGGTCTCTCATCGATCCCTATGCTTCCCTTTATCCAATCTTATTTCCTCGACTTCTTCCCATAAGCTTTTGTGGCTTTGGCTTTGTTGGTGATCTTGAAAAGGCAACTGTTTGGCCTCTCTTTGTAGACTAGCCACCTTGTTGATTAGCTTCTCAAATATCTTGATGGTAAAACCTTTGAGCATGAAGGCCATGGGGCCATGAATATTCTTTAGTAGAATTCCAATGGCATGTTGTTGATAGTCGTGGTTCACATTTCATACTCAAATTGCACCATCAGAATATAATCAACTAAGGATTCACCGGTGTTGTTACAACGAGATTACTGATTACCCTTTGTTGAGCTCATAAATCTCTTAATGAAGAGTTGCTAAAGCTCGAAAAAGTATTCACTAAACTAGGGAAGTTCAATGTACCAATCAGGCTATGCACCGCTAAAGCTCGACAAAATAATGGAATAGTAATGCATGCCACCCGCATTACAAGTTAGAAGTGTGCTATGTTGGTGTGGGTTCTCTCATCAAAGCTCTTGAAAGAAGGTGGTACAAAATCCTTAGGATACTACCGACGTGGGTTCTCGTCCACTACCTTCTTATACATGCTAGTGTCTTTGCTTACTATCTGGGAGGTGAACTCTTATGATCCAAGACATGCAACAACTTCGTTGACCTCATTTTTTGAATGAGTTCTCAACCCCTTTATCTTAAGCATAAGACTTCTCTTAAACACTATGAGTTTCTTTAGTCTTAAGACACTTCTAGTGATTAGGTGAACACTTAACCTAACCCTAGAGACTTAGAAGAGTTAGCCATAAGAATAGGTTATGCCTTGTGTTAGAAAATTTTCTTACCCCTTAGCCAAATCCTCACTTTTTCTTCCAAGTCAAAACTCCAAATCATATCAACTCCAACTCTAACTCAAACCTTGAACCAATTCAATGGATTTTCTCAAATCATGAATCAATCCCAAATAATTGGAACCATGATTGAAGCCCATGATTGGATTCCAAACTCCAAAATATTTCCTATGTCCTTTGATTCCCTCTCATGAACTTAGCTTAGATCAAATCCAAATCAATAAATTCAAGAAATTTTCTCACAACCATTTATATTCTCATTTATATTCACATATATAAATGAAATATAAATTCAAATCAATCAAATCAAATCCAAAATTCAAATCCAAATAAAAAATCTTTCTAAGTCACTTTGATTATATCTTATAGACTTAGCCTAAATCAAATCTAAATCAATTCAAATTCAAGAAATTTTTCATAACCCATTTATATTATCATTTAAATTCACAAATATAAATTCAAATATAAATTAAATATCAAAAAAACAAAACTCAAATCCAAATTCAACCAAAATTCAACCTAAACTTTTCAAATTAAATTCTTGAACTTAGCCAAATCAAATTCAAATCAAGTCAAACCCTTGATTTTTCTTCATGATTCAATCAATCCTTCAATCATGAATCCAAATATAAACATAAACTCCAATCATCAAACCAAAACTAAATTCAAAATCAAACCTAAGTCAAACTCATGTTCACCCTTTTGAACTTGAAATTATCAAATGAACCAAAACTCATTTGACTTCAAACCACTTGCAAATATTTATATTTTTCAATCATAAGTCCATATGTGAGTTCAATCAAACTTGATTCAAGCTTTGATCAAGTCAATTGACTCACTTTGACCCAAAGTTACCTAAAGTACCCCTTTTGAGCCAAATTCTAATCCTACCCAAATTAGATTGAACTATACCCACCTAAGCCTCACAACAATTATCATGAGATAATCAATCACTCAAATTAGGTCAAACTAAGTCAAACCTAAGGGTTGAGTCAACACTTAGCCAAAATGAAACCTAACCAAAATCCACCATAGGCCAAATTGATTGAAACCATTGATCAAAACTCATTCATGATCAATGTTTGAACTTGACCAAGTCATCATTTGAGCCTAACCTAGCAATTAGCCACTTGACCCAAGTTGACCTAACTTGACCTAAAAGTCAAAATATGTCAAAACTTGATCTAAGCTAAATTGATTGAAACTAATGGGTCAAGTTCATTCCAAATCACTTGTTAAACTTGACCAAGAATTGGCCAACTAGACCCAACCTAGCCCAATTGACCTTGAACCCAACTTTACCTAAAAGGTCAAATTGAGCCAAATCCAAATATAAACCAAATTGATTGAAAACAAAGATACCAATACATTTCATATGACCAATGGAGCCTAAATCAACTCATGACCTAACCCAAATAAATCAAATGGGTCAAATTGGTTAACTTCATTTGACCTAATGAAATAAAATGAATCAAATTGAAATATAAATTAAATTGAACCAAACCAATGATGCCAAAATATTTCAAATGGTCATATGAACTTGACTCAACCATGATTTGACCCAATTTGACCAATTGGTCAACTTGACCCATTTTGACCTAAATGGGTCAACATGAAACAAATCATATCAAATCAACTCCAAATTCATTGAAACTTGGCTAACCCATTTTCAATCATACCAAACATATTCAAATTTAAAATCATTATAAGTATCTAAAATCAAAACCACTTGGAATTTGGTCAATTCCCTTTTCATGGACACTTAACATCCTCTTAGTGGACCAAATGGTCACTAATGAGGATGGTGCAAATGACCCATTGGTTTGGGTCAGCCAAACCCAAAGGTCAAGCGACCACCTCACTTGACATGAGCACATGGGAATCCTTCCTCCACTCATTTCAAGCACATGCTCACTACTCCACTCCACACCCAAAACTAAATGCTATGACACTCTAAAGGCCTAACAAACCCATTGAATAGGGTGAATTGGATCAAAATGGTAAAAGAGCTTGTGGCCATCCGATTCACCTAGGGGAGATATACTCCCCTAATTGCACTTAATTCAACACTCACACACTTGATTGAGTTTAGGGAACTTAGAGAAAGCATTTGCAAGTCTCCCAAGCTTCCTAGAGCCATCTCCAATTCTCCATTTTGGTTTTAAATCAAAAATATGGGAGTTCCCTCAAATATCTAT
The DNA here is from genome assembly GCA_021442155.1 of Cymbidium sinense. Taxonomy (NCBI): domain Eukaryota; kingdom Viridiplantae; phylum Streptophyta; class Magnoliopsida; order Asparagales; family Orchidaceae; genus Cymbidium; species Cymbidium sinense. Next base: position 76,290,342 of record CM038222.1, on the reverse strand, counting down.
CTCATCTAATACACAAAATCAAGCTAATTCCTCCTTCAAGCACCTTGGGGGACCTAATTGAACTCACTCCAAGCTTCATCCAAGTTCTCAAGGCAAGGGAGAGGGACTTTGATCAAGGCTATGAGCATTTGAAGGGTGACTTGGTCCATAGGAAGATCTACTCAATCCCAAGGCTTGAAACTTTCAGAGCTTTGTCTCCACTTTATATGAACACCGGTGATAGCCTTGAGGTATGGATCAAAACTTAGCCTAGAATAGGGGTGTGTGATCTTTTGTGAAAGAAATTTTCATCTCAAGTAAAACTAGCCATTGGATGTCTTCTCCCTTGCATGATAATGGTGTGGGTTGAGTTTGAGCTCAATCGAGCTCGGATCATACCATGGAAGATGGAGTGGCCATCTACCACAAGTGAGCTCGAGGGATGGATCATGGGCGTCCATCCGCATTTAGATGGGCGACCATGATCAAGCCACATAGGATCTCTAATCTAATTCCTTAAGAACAGCTCGATCTGACCATCCAATCTTTGATGGATGAGGAAAGCGCATAGCACCGTTGACACGACACTGCAATGTGACAACTTAAGTGATCATTCCGTCACACCATGTGGAAAGCGCGCGCAGCCTCCATGTGGCGAGATAGGATTAGTCATTTAATTAGGCTATTTAATTAATGGATAATCATGAAAAATTTAAAATAGCATAACTAATTCTAGAAAAATCATAAAAATACAAAGTAAAATGCACTATAAAGATATTTCTTAGGAGAATGATATAAATTATTTTTAATGGATTTTGAATAGTGTATTTTCTCATTAAGGTTTTAATGAAAACTTAATAATCTAATTACTCCCTAATTATCCCAGATTAATTTCAAACTTCTCGTGTGCATTTAGAGGGATGACTTCTTCCCTAATTTTCTTGGGATTTATTGGTTAATTAGGAGATCAATAATGAATCGTTAATCACTCTATTTATATTAAGGGTAATTAAGCATATGAACAGTGGAATTTTTTTTTTTAAGTTAATTAAGCTTAAGTAGAGAAGAGATTTATGGAATGGGTTTGGGGAAGTTTTCTAAGCCATTCCCTAAACCCCTTTCCTTCCTTAATCCAAACTTAATTAGGGCTAATCCCTAATCACTTGCTTAATTACTTTAATAAAAATTTCAAAATATTATAGAACTTAACCAATATATCTTGGGTAGGTGCTTAGGTGTTCAATAACCTAAGTAGCTTAAGAAAATCAAAATCCAACCCACATGTGTGGGAAGGGTTAAAGTATGTAAATTAAACTCTTTATCTTAATTAATCATTAATTGTGAGCCAATTGCATTCTTTCTTTCCTAGATGCATTGCTTATTTAAATTTCTTATGGTTTTATGTCATACATTGGCTCATAATTATTTGATTAAATATGTTAAAGTGGTGTAGGTGTAATTAATGCACTTAATTCATACCTTAACCTAAACCAAAATATAAAAATCATCTAATGGTTCTAAAATTAAATTAAAATAACATACACATGTGGGAAATGGGTTAAGACCAGGAAACCTCTTTATATTTCTTAAATTCAAATCAAACTCAAACAAAACTAAAAATCTCTTCAAAATAATATTGATTTGCTTTAAATAATTCTATTTCATAGGATTTTTTTAGGAATAAATTAGGGTGAATGAATTTACATGCTTTCATCACTTTATTTCTTTCCTAGTATGCTAAATGTGTATGTCATATCAAAATCATGCATTCATGTTTTTAAAAATCAAATTAAAAATAAATATTTCTATTATGTCAAATTGCATGTTTTGGCTAAAGTAAGAATATGAATGTCTATTATGACAATTAATTCCAAAATTATTTTAAGACTTATAAATCAAATATCATAACTAAAAGGTATGCTACTTTTAATTATTTATAAGCTTTCATGTGAATATAAAATGTGTTATGTGATTCTCCCTCTCTTTCTTAACATAGAAGTGTATAGGATTTGCAAAGTGCATAGCCCATTTGAAAGGGACATAACACTTGCTTAAATCAATTCCTATACACTCCTATGTCATAAGAAGGAATTTCACATCACACATATAAACTAAACAATCAAACCAAACTCAAACAAACATAAACTTTTTCATCTTTCTTTTTCCATTCATTTCTTTTACATACATGTGTATTTAAGAAAAGTGGTATATTAGTTTGGGTTGGGTTGTGAGGCTTTAAGTAGCCCTAAGTAGGTCTTGTACCTTATACCACTGTGCTAACAATGGCATTGTACTCACTTATGCCTTTCATACATGTATATGTGCATATGAAAAATGGATAAAAGAAATCCCTCTTTTCTACTTAATAAAATCATGCATCATAAAAACATTCAAATTTCTTAAACAAATTCTTTTAGCATTCATCATTAAAGTGTGCAAAACATTTCCATTTGCATGTATAGATATGCTTTGAATTCATCCATATGCATATTACACATGTTGGAAAAGAAATGAAGTGTGTGTATTTTGTGATAATATTTCACTTTACTTAATCTTAAAATGCCTTTCTTTTGAATATGTTTGTTTAGGGAAAATATAAAGTCAGGATTAATTAAAACACATAACAAAAAATTCACTAAATAATAATCAAATATGAATCCATCTTAGAAATTACTTAAGGTAGGGATGAAAGAGAAGTTTCTCTTTTTCTCTCTTTACAACTTAATAATTAATTGTATGATTCATTTAAACCAAATCAATATACAAAGTAAAATCAATCAAAGAAACTAAATCACTTACATGAAATAAACCCTCTAAGTTGAACATTTCCATACTTAGAAAATTTCAACCTTAAAGCTTAGCTAAGCACACACAAACCTTAAATAGCGGACATTAGGCTAAGTCACTTCTAGCTTTAGGTTAGCGTGCATAGTTTGATGTTTTACTATTATTTTGTGATGTATTATTTTTTAGATGTTAGGGTGTATGTGGTAGAATGAATGAGGAAATCTTAGTCAACTATTATCTTTGTGGGATTGTGCTTAAGGGTGTAATAAAAATATAACTACTTTTATTGTCGGTGCTTATACCCATAAGCATAATCCAAAATAGGCCAGTGGATTGGTTACCCATGTGTGGGTGCTAAGTCCAATTTATATATATACATGCTTGGGATTGTATGGTTTGTTTAGCTAATCTCTATTTTGCAGTGTTAGTTAGATTTATGTTTTCCCATTTTCATGTACTTATAATTAGGATTTTGGAATGATTGTTATGGGGATTAGGATGAGCATTGGTCATAAGACTATGTCTTATGTACCATGTGAAACCTTTAGATCACATTCCAAACAAAAAGAAGAAAGAAGAAAGAAGAAAGAAGAAAAAAAAATGAAGAATGAAGACCCCATAATGAATTCCTTCTTGATTGTAATTTATTCATTTATAATCCGGGTTGTATAATGGTAGAGCTCTACCCAATTTGTTTTAGGTTTATGTGTTGGAGCGACCACAAATGGCATTTTATTCTTTTGTGCTAGCTTTATAAATTGATTGATGTTTTATTTAGCTTGTGCATTAAGATGACATCTTTTCCTAATTTATTCTTGCTTTGATGTATGGGATGGATGATGATTAGGCTCTTAGAAAATATATTTTCTATCCAACATAAACAATTCAAACTAAAATTAAATAACTCATAACCTATCTAAATCTTAGGTTATAAATCAAGATAAAAGAATTAGCAACCCCTTAGTTGGATGTTGTACTTTCTTTCTCACATCATGCATAAATAATATATTATTTCACTCTTGATTGGAGGGCTTCCACCTTTGCCGAGAACTTGGCTTGACCTTTGAGAGCCATGGTGGAAACACACCTCTTTATCTTTTCGATTTTGGCCCATTATCTAATCTCATGCATTAGGAATATGAATCCTAAAGCCTATAAATTGATTGTCCAAAATAAAAAAATATAACAAAATTTGCATTAGATTTAAGTCATTAAAGCATACCCTACATGGTCTAGTCTCTTAGAGAGTGTGTTTAAGGACTTAGTCTTTTCCTAAATAAATAATAGCTTTATCTTACAAAAGAATTTGACTTGCCTATATATTTTAAAATTGTAGGAGTAGTTAGTTGGAGGCCACCAATTGTAAGTCCAAAGTGGTTTGTCCTCTCTGTGGAGGTAAACCAAATACTCATTTTTTCCTTAGATTTAGGTTATGCATTTTATTTTGGCTCCCTTAGATTTAGGTTCAAAGGTTACTACTTTCCTTTGGAGGCTATGAGTAAATCCACACCTCTTAGGTATTTCCATAACCTTATACTATGAAATTGTAAGCCTTACATTTCTAATTAAAATTCAACTCAAATAAATTAATTCAATTTCAAAATGTAAAGCCCAAACATAGGGTAGTTTGGGATGCTTACTAAGCTTCCTATTATCTTAAGCATCCCCTACTTGTTTCCATTTGGCTTGATAAGAACTCCCTCCTCTTGATCAATCCCACTTGACTTTCTAAAATAAACTAATCGATTGATAGTCCTACCTTTTCAAAATATTTAGAGACAATGATCATTTACATTCGAGAATATTCCTAAATCTTATTCCTTAAGATATAATTAACTATGGGGCTTGCCCTTGGGAACAAACGAACCCAATTTAAAATAAACCTTGCTTTACTTTTCCATGTAAAGTAAGGGAAGAATCTGGTACATTTTGAAGACCCATAGTCCTTGAGTCCTTATTAAGGTGATCAAGTCCATTGTAGGGTGGTGACTTCTATCTTTCGAGATTGTACACCTCTCCTGTGTGTACCGATCACCCTAATAAGAATATGTGGATGCATGGTGTCCCAACAAGGAGTTTTACATATTTATGTTTACATTGATCCTTCTTTTCCAAAAGAGGAGGGGATAGATGAAGGGAGATATATATATATATATATTTCACCACATCAAGCTAATATATATAATAGTAGAATGCAATGCTAGGCTTAGTTTTGAAGTGCCAAAACTACTAGCAAGTCTTCAAGCCTCTTACCCATCTTATCTATCTATTCATCCATCTTTAAGTTGTTGAAGGAGGCATTGGGTCGAATGGTATCATCTGTTCGGTCATAACACCTTCCAAACTCTACTTATCCCGAAGGAGGGAACCACGGTGTTTATCATATGCACCTCAACAATCTTCTAATAAATCATCTTCATTGGGTTCAAATCTAACTTTTCTTCCTCTAGGTCGAATCATACCTAGAATTTTCTTCTTCTTAATGAGATCTTGCTTGATATCATCTAGGAGCGATCCAACGATCTTGGCATAAATGATCGGCGTAGTAGGATCATGCTCATGGATAGAGATACATCGACCTCCCGGATACAGAGAGCTAACCCCGAGGCTATGCTCACTAGAAAATATGCTTCGCTATGTCTGTCATGGGTGGAACTACTCTGGAGGATCTATCATCGTCGGACAACTATCTCCTTCTCCCTCTATGTCCAAGATCTGTGAGTGGTGGTAGTGATGGCACGACTATGATGCTCCATGATCGCCACTCCCTCTTCACTATGGCGAAGTAGGAGGTCAAGCGGGAGCTTGACCTCACCACGTCAGTGTATACGAAATGGGATCTCTTGGTCATCGGATCACCGCTAGGCTCTCTTTACCCTCTCTGCCTTCATGGCCTTTGATGAACGTGGAAGATGGAACTTGTACTAGAGATGGTGGACGTGGAGTGGGCGGTGTGTGATAGAGGCACCACCGACTCTCTCTCTTTGTGAGCTCCCTCCTGTGGTGTGTATCGGTCAATAGAATCTTAGTATGACCAATGTGGGTAGTGCGTCGATCGAAAGTCCACAAAGGCGAGGCGGTGACTATCTAGCATACCTTTATCTCTCTCTGGTCACATGTATGCCACACGGGCCTCCTTGGCCCTCTCTCTAATATGCTTGCCCATCCGTGAGGGATAATAGATCATAGCTTTGGACTCGATCATGTCAGGGTCTGGGCATGGGACCTCCTCTCTGGAGCCTCAAAGTGAATAGATGAGTGAGATCCTCCTATCTTCCTCTCCATGGAGAGGATGAAACTTGTGTGATCAGAGAGGAGAAACTATCATAGGTGTCTCCTCTACTACTACCTCTATGTCTTTGGCTATGCACATGATGCCACTTGATCTTGTGGCATATGTTGTGATCTTGAGTCTGGGGAGGAGTAGTATAGAACTAGACCTAATCTCAAAGGTTGGGGAGACTATCCACGAAGATAGGGGTAGCCTTTCCCTTGGAAGAAGCCAATGAGTGGGTGCTAGCTCTTGGGGCAATAATGGGAACAACTGACCTTCTGGCCTGCTACTGCGAAGCGCCACAACCTTTCTCTTTAGTGAGAGAAATTTAGAGTATAATGGCATCTCAACATGGATGACTAGTTTATGTCCAGTCACCACACTCCTACGGTTGTGAGGGATGCCCCATCACAAGTGATTATGGCCTCCTTGAATCCTCGGGCAAAATAAATCGGATGGGCAAAGTCGGTCAGGCCTACCAAGGCCAAATCTATCCCAAAAAGAAGACATAAAGTCTAAACTTGAGAATGAAACTAAACTTTAATTGAAAACTAAATTTTGAAAACTCATGTCATTTTGATTTAATTTTTTTTAGAATTTGATCCCACACTCAACAATTTGAATATTTTTAGATTTTTTTTAGGAGATTTTGAGTGTGTATTTGAATTTTCAAGATTTTGAATTTGATATGGTTGGGGAATTATTTATAATTTTTTAGTATGTTAAAATAAAGGATCAATTTGTTTTGTTTGGGATTTACTTAGCAAATTTGAGTATGCTAAATGAATTATTTGAAAATAATTTTCATCTTCTTTGCTTGTTTATGAATCAAGAGTGAAATTGAAATGGAATCTTTACTTAGCAAATTTGTGTATGTTAAATAAAGTCCAAATGTTTGTGTTTTGAATTTTGAAAGAGGATCTTTACTTAGCAAATATGGGTATGCTAAATAAAGAATCCAAATGTGTTTGATTTTATGATTTTGAAAAGAGGATCTTTACTTAGCAAATTTGGGTATGCTAAATGAAGGATCCAAATGTGTTTGATTTTTTTATTTTGAAAAGAGGATCTTCACTTAGCAAATTTGGGTATGCTAAATGAAAGATCCAAATGTATTTTTTTTTTTGATTTTTGAAAAGAGGATCTTCACTTAGCAAATTTGGTATGCTAAATGAAAGATCCAAATGTATTTTTTTATGATTTTGAAAAGGATCCTTACTTAGCAAATTTGGGTATGCTAAATAAAAGATCCAAATGTGTTTGATTTTATGTTTTGAGAAGAGGATCTTCAATTAGCAAATTTGGGTATGCTAAATGAAGAATCAAATGTGTTTGATTTTTTATTTTTAAAAGAGGATCCTTACTTAGCAAATTTAGGTATGCTAAATGAAAGATCCAAATATGTTTGATTTTTATTTATTTATTTATTTTTTGAAAAGAGGATCTTCACTTAACAAATTTGGGTATGCTAAATAAAGAATCCAAGTGTGTTGTTTTTGATTTTGATGTTTTGCTTTTTGAAAATAAGGACTTTACTTAGCAAATTTGTGTATGCTAAATAAAATTCAAATGTGTTTGATTTTGAAAAGAGGATCTTCACTTAACAAATTTGTGTATGCTAAATGAAAATCCAAATGTGTTTGATTTTGATTTTGAAAAGAGCATCTTCATTTAGAGGTATGCTAAAAAAAATCCAAATGTGTTTGATTTTTATGATTTTAAAAGAGGATTTGTTGACCTAATTTTTAGAATGAGCTCTCAACCCTCCATATTAGACATAGGACCCCTCTTAGACTTTAGAGTTCCTTAGTCTTAAGACACATCTAGTGATTAGTGGACACTCAACCTAGCCTAGAGACTTTAGAAGAGTTAGCCAAAGGAATAGGTCATGTTAAAAAAAATTTCTACCCTTAGCTTAAACCATTCCTCACTTTCCTTCATTCAAGTCAAACTCCAAATCAATTATATTTGATTTTTCAAACTCAAATCAAATCCATGATTGAAATCTATGATTAAAACCCATGATCAAAATCCATCAAAAAATTCCTAAGCTCAAATTTTCCTAAGTCCTTAAGCCTCCCTTAAGGATTTAACCAAAATCTTAATCTAAACCAATCAAATCTTTGAGATTTTCATATAATTTATTTATATCCTCATTTATATTCACACATATATAAATGAAATATAAAATTCAAATCAAACAAAACTTCCAAAATTCAATTCAAATGAAATTTTCTCCTTAAGTCCTTAGTCCTTAATTTTCCATTAATGGACTTAGACAAAATTATCATCACATCAATTCAAACTCATGAGATTTTCTCAAAACTCATTTAAATTCTCGTTTATATTCACATATATAAATGAAATATAAATATAAATTAATTAAATCAAAGCCTCAAATTAAATATCCAATTTAAATCCTTCTTAAGTCATTAATTCTCCATTAATGGACTTAGCTAAACCTTGATTAAATCACTTCAAATTCATGGGATTTTCTCATAATTATTTTATATTCTCATTTATATTCACAAATGAAATATAAATATAAATCAATCCAACCAAATTCAAAATTCAAACTTCAAACTCCAAAGTTTTCATAAGTCCTTTAAATCCTTCTTAATGGATTTAGCCCAAATCATGATTAAACCACTTCAAAACCTTGAAATTTTCTCTTGATCCATTTATACTCTCATTTATATTCATATATCTAAATGAAAGATAAATTTAAACAATCAAAACCAATTCCAAAAATTAATCTCAAATCCACTCAAAATCCAATCTAAGCCTTTCAAGTCAAAATCTTGAACTTAGCCAAATCAATTTCAAATCAAGCCAAACTCTTAATTTTCTCTCATGATTCAATCAAACCTACAATCATGAGCCCATATATAAATACAAACTTCAATCACTCAATCAAAACCCAAGTCAAAATCAAAGCCAAAACCCTTTCATATTCTTCCTTTGAATATGAAATTGTCAAATGGATCAAAACCCATTTTGACTTCAAACCACTTGTAAATGGATTTATATTTCAATCATAAGTCCATATATAAGATAAATCAAGCTCAAATCAAGCTTTGAACAAGCCATTTGACCCACTTAGACTCACTTGACCCAAAGTGACCTAAAGTACCCTTATGAGCCAAATTCTAATCCTAACCAAATTGGATTGAACCAAACTCATGTATCCCTCTCATCATGATCAACAATCATCATGGGATGATCAATCAATCAATCAATAAAATTGGGTCAAACCAAATTCTAATCCTAACCAAATTGGATTGAACCAAACTTTCCATATTTTTAATGTAATTTTGCATTAGGAATTAAGATTAGTGTTATGGGGATAAGGATGAACATTGGCGAGGCTTAGCTTTGGGGTGCCATGTGGTGAAGCCTACTAAATCAAAGAAGCAAACCAAAAGAAGAAATGAAGGTGACATGAAGACTTGAAGATTTTAAGACCCCTTAGCATTTATCATTTATAAATTGTAATTATTCTTTCATGTAGGTTGTATAAGGGTAGAGTTACCCATTTCTCTTTTTTGTCAGTGATACCCAGCTGACATCTTATTTTTTGTGTTAAATTTATAAAATTATTTAATGTTTTATTTAAAAAAATAATAGAACCAACTTGCCTTTTATAGTTTCTTTATGAATGGTGATTTAATGTGTGGTTTGGATGCATTAGGCTCTTAGAAAAAATAAATCTTTTACCCAACTACAACTCATAATTAAATAATTCACAACTTCACATAAAACCTAGGTATTAAATTAAGATAATTACAAGATTTAGTAACTCCTTAAGAATGTTGTATGCCTATACATATCATGTTGAATCACACTTGCAAAATGAGGGCCTCAGATACACATATGGGAGTTGTTTGACTGTGAGAGCAACTCACGCATGAGCTTCACCCTCTTCTCTTTTCATTTAGCCCATAACTCATTTCAACATGCATTTAGGAATACAAAATCCTATGACCTCTTTCAAAATAAAGAGTCCAAAATTAAATAAGAATTGAAAAGATTTGCATTATACTAAGTCATTGCTCATACCACACTCTAGTCTCTTAGAGTGAGTTTAAGGACTTTAGTCTCTTTTTAAATAATGACAACCTAATTATCTTGCAAAATCATATGACTTGACCACATAGTTTTAAAGCGTAGGAGGAGTTAGTTGGCTCCCACTCTATGCGGTTATAAGTCCACCAATCGTGGTTTACTCTCTCTTGTGGAGATAAACTATACACCAATCTTAGATTTAGGTTGTACTTTGGATTATGCCAAAGCTCCATAGATTTAGGATCTAGGTAGCTATTTCCTTAGGGTGACAAGCATAAATCCTCACATCTTAGGAATTTTTCTAACCTTGTATTGGTGGACTATAAGCCTTAGTAATCTAATAAAATTTTAACTCCAACAAAGAAATTCTCCTCATTTTCAAAATTTTAAAGCCCAACTATAGGATAAATTGGAATGCTCACTAGGTTTCTTAGTATCATGAGCATTCCTACTCATTTCCTTTGACTTTGATAAATAAGTCTCTCCTTTTGACCTATCCCAATTGATTTTTCTAACATAGCCAATTTATTGATAGTCTTACCCTTGAAATCTTTGGAGACAATAATTGACAACTTTAATCAAGAGTATTCTTAAGGAATTCACTTTCCTTAAGATGTAATTAACTTGGGCCCATAGGAAACTTTAGAAGATTGAATATAAACCGCTTTATTTATCCATGTAAAATAGGAGAAAAATCTTTGGTACATTCAAAGACCCATCATGCCATATGAGTCCTCATTGGATGATTAGGTCCATTGAAGGGTGATGTCTCTATCTTTCGATATAGTACTTCATAATAATGTCATGCGATCATTTCTATGAGTACCCCTTCATATTTTTGTGTATACATGAAAATAAACATCACAACATGTTTTAACTTCATATCCCTAGTTGATTTATAATTTTTAGCGAGATATATCAATGATATATATATATATATATATATATATATATATATATATATATATATATATATATATATATATATATATATATATATATATATATATATATATATATATATATATATATATATATATATATAGCTTTAAATGAGCCATCTTTGGCATTGTATAGTCTTAAGATGGACCTAATTGATCATTTGAGTTTATAAGTTCAGTGGTTTTAACTATATTAGTGTTTGGATCTAATTAACTTGACTCTTAGGTTTGTTGAACAAATAGGTACATTTTTTTAACTTTTGAGTTTTATGTAACTTGACTCTTCTTATGTATTTTATCAATTAGGTCTTCAAGTGTATTAAACTAAGATATAAATACATTTTTCCACATAGTTTGACCCTTAATTAGAACATATGAATTGAATGATTTTAAGGTTTAGTCAATGAATATGTTAAGTTCAATGTCTAAACCAAAATTTTTTTTTAGGTTCGATCTATGGACATATTGAGTTAAATATATGTTTGAACTCAACCTTAAAGATATTTAATCAACTTGATAAATTAATTTGATTTAAAATAGCTCAACCTTTTGATGGGAAAACTAATCAATAATGATTTTATTGAACTAAAATTAACTAATTCAATCAATTGCCTTTGTACTACTAATTTCTATTATTATTTTCTTTGGTCAATAAGGATTTAATTTAATTTAATTTACACTTAAAATTTTATAGAATAAAAATAAATCTAATACCAAGCATAATATTTATAAATCATATCTTGAATTATCTATCATCTAATGGCCATGTGACTAATTTAGGTGCAATCATAGCATTGCTTTTGGGTATAATGAAAACTTGCCTTTCCATTAAATGATCTATCAATTTAAAACAAACTAAGCATCAAGTTATTATTCAAGAGCAAGCCATACGATTAGATGATAGAATTTGGATTATTGATATTTATTTGATCTTTGCAAAATATGATATAAATCTTTTATATATATATATATATATATATATATATATATATATATATAATGGTAAAGTTCAACCCATTTCTCTTCTTTGGGTTTATGGTGGTACACCACCCACCCATTATTATTTTGCGTTAGATTTATAAAATTGATTGGTGTTTTGTTTAAAATTGTGCAATGAGCTTATCTTTTTTATAGTTTCTTCATGAATGGTGATTTAATGTGTTCCTAATTTAGGTGCAATCATAGCATTGCTTTGAGGTATAATGAAAACTTGCCTTTGGATTAAATGATCTATCAATTTAAAATGAACTAAGCATCAAGTTATTCGTTTGAGAGCAAGCCATACGATTAGATGATAGAATTTAGATTATTGATATTTATTTGATCTTTGCAAAATATGATATAAAGTTTGGTTATGCATTAATACCGACCCATTATTATTTTTGCGTTAGATTTATAAAATTGATTGGTGTTTTGTTTAAAATTGTGCAATATAATAAGCTTATCTTTTATAGTTTCTTCATGAATGGTGATTTAATGTGTGCTAGATCGTTAGGCTCTTAAGGGAAAAATAAATCTTTTATCCAACTACAACTCATAATTAAATTTCTAAATGACTCACAACTTCACATAAAGCCTAGATATTAAATCAAGATAATTAAAGATTTAGAAAACCCTTAGCTTAATGTTGTATGTCTCACATTATACATATCATCTTGAATCACTCTTGCAAAATGAGGGCTTTACTTTACACATATGGGCTTGACCTGAGAGCAACTTCTACCGATAGAGCTTCACCCTCTTCTCTTTTGATTTAGCCCATAACTCATTTCTACATGTATTTAGGTACAAAATCCTGAACTTTGTCAAAATCGAGTCCAAAATTAAATAAGAATTAAAAATATTTACATTATACTAAGTCATTGCTCATACCATTCATGCTCTAGTCTCTTAGGGGTGGGTTTAAGGACTTTAGTCTCTTTCTAAATAATGATAACTTAAAATCATATGACTTGACCATATAGTTTTAAAGCGTATAGAGGAGTTAGGCATTTCACTGTATAAGTTCAGTCGTGTTTACTCTCTCTTATGGAGATAAATCATATACTCATCTTCGCTTAGATTTAGGTGGTGCTTTGACTTGTGTTAAAGCTTCCTAGATTTAGGATTGATGTAGCTATTTCTCTCTGCACAAGCATAAATCCGACATCTTAGACATTTCCTTAACCTTATGTTGGTGGATAAGCCCAGCAATCTAACAAAATTTCAACTCAATAAAAGAATTCTCCTCATTTTAAAATTTTAAAGCCCAATTATAGGATAAATTGCAATGTTCACTAGGTATCCTAGTATCATGAGCATTACTCATTTCCTTTGACATCAATAAATAAGTCTCTCCTTTTGACCTATCCCAATTGATTTTCCAAACATAGCCATTTTATTGATAGTCTTATCCTTGAAATCTTTGGAGACAACAATAACCTACTTTAATTGAGAGAATTCCTAAGGAATTCACTTAAGATGTAATTAACTATAGAGATTTGCCCCATAGATAATTTTAGAATCGGTTTAATATAAGCCCTTTATTCATCCATGTAAAGCGGGGAAAAATCTGGTACACCCCCATCATGCCTTAGAGTCCTCCATTGAAGGGTGATGTCTCTAACTTCGATATAGTACTTCATTATCATGATCACTTTTATGAGTACCCATTCAGATTTGCATGGTGTCCCCATATACATTTGAAAATAAATTCCACAACATGCATTTCAAATAAATGAGAGAGAGAGAGAGAGAGAGAGAGAGAGAGAGAGAGAGAGAGAGAGATAGCTCTTAGGAGCCAACCTAGTGTCTTCTACTTGAAGTAGCATAAGTGATTTGCCATTGACTAGAAACCATGCCCTTTATTCTTCCAATCTCCATTTGTGTTAAATATAATGCATGAAGAAAATTTTAGAAAAAATGTTCTTCAACAATAATAATAATAATAATATTTGCGATAAGATTTAATGGTATTCTAAATTTTATAAAATGATTTTACAAATTTTTATGTTAATTTTATATTTATTTAATATAATTTTTATTAAGGGCTACTCATGGTATAATTTGCCCCTTCTCTTGATGCTTATTAACTACGTAATGAGGAACACTTTCTTGTAATTAACTTAAGAAGTTAGTGGCATAGAGCAACAATTAATGCATTTCCAACTAAAATAAAATTTGTAATTATTTTTTTCATAAGATGAGAATATTGACCATGCAATATCATGACCGATGTATATGTGAAAAAACTACAAAGGTGTCCTCATCTCTAACTTTTAATGAAAATTAGAAAATTCTTCCCTTTTGAAAAATATAACATGTTTTTTAGAAATAAAAGGCTTAAAATATTTTTAATAAAATTAAAATGAAAATAATCATAGCTCAAGAAGGGTAATAATTCAATTATCCATGCATCTATTGGGAGGTTAAATCTGAAACAAGTTCGAGGGATTCAGATCAACATGTTGAATAGAAGTAACTAAAGCACAAAATCATAAAATAAACACGAGGCACCAAATTTAATGTGGAAACACTAGAGAACAAAAATAAAAAAAATAAAACAACAGAGGAGAAGATTATATATTACACTTATATTAAGCATTATATTTCACCTCACTTCTCTCTCTAAAAAATCTTACATAGAAAAATCTTAAATATATATAAAACTAAGAGGATGAAGAATGGATTTATTTTTTTTATTTTATAAATATTTATCATTAATTTTCTTGAATAATATACATAATATACATAAATAAATATTTCATTCTAGACTTTAGCTTCTACATAAGAGTAATCACATATGATTAATTACTTCCAAAGTTATTTTTTAAAATTATTTAAAAGTCTTTAAATGATTAATTGGGCAAATTACCCAAACTAATGATTAAGCCTAATATTTTAAATTAATGGAAAGCGTTCCTAATCATTCCCTAAGTTTTCTTTACTTTTCAAGAGAAATTAATAATTAGAATTACTTAATTAATTAAATTTTTAAATTAAATGGATCTATTTTTCTCAATTGATTCTTGGGTAGATCTTTAGGTGTTTAATAGTTTAAAGAGATTTGTGGTGTTTATTTTTTGAGATGTGGGACAGATTTTGAGGTATTACCAGTGATCTTTCTACTTTACATGGAAAAGTCAAGTAGGCTTTATTTTAAGCGGGTTCATTGAGTTCCTTATGGAGACAAGTCCTCATAGAATTACATCCTAAGGAGAGAGATTCCATAAGAACACTCTCGATTAAAGCAACAATCATTGTCTCAAAAAAATTTCAAGGCAAGACTATCAAAGGATTGACCATGTTGAAAAATCAAATGGGGAGATCAAGAAGAAGACTTATTTTTAGAATTTAGAGGAGAAAGTAAGAAATGCTCATGATATTAAGAAGTCTAGTGAGCATTCCAATCCTATAATTGGGCTTTATATATTTGATATTGAAGAGATTTATTTGTTTGAGTTAAAATTTAATTAAATTGTTGCTTATAATCCATTAACACAAGATTATGGAAATGCCTAAGAGGTGAGAATTTTTTATTTATAGCAAGAAAATAGCTATCTCGGATCCTAAGCTAGGGAGCTTTGGTACAAATCACAAGCACTTCCTATATCTAAGCGAAGGTGGACATAATGGTCTACCTCCACAAGAGAGGATATGCCATCAGTTGTTGGACTTACAAGCATAGTGGGTCAACACACCTCCTACACTTTAAATTCATGTAGGAAAATCTTATGCTTTGCAAGATGGCTAGACTTTTGTTTATTTACAAAGGAAACTAAGTCCTTAAACTCACTCCCTAAGAGACTATAACATGAGTGGTAAGAATTCATGACTTAGTCTAATGCAAACTTTATCAAATTTATTTGATTCTTTTGGACTCTTTATTTTGACACATGAGATTTTGTATGCCTAAATGCATGAGAACTTGATTATGGGCCAAATCAAAGGAGAATGGGGTGTTCTTTCATCAAAGGCTCTCTGGGTTAAGCCATTATTCTTTGGTACATATGGAATCCCTCTTCTTAAGAGTGGAAGAATATGACATACATGATGTTATACATACAATCATCCAAATAAGAGGTTGCTATATATATATATATATATATATCTTGATTTAATTTCTAGGCTTTTATGTGAAATTATGAGTTGTTTTAAATTTTAATTGCAAGTTATTACTTAGAGTAAAAAATTAATTTTATCCTAAGAGCTAGCATCCAGCCATACATTCAAACATCAAATATGAAGAAACTAGAAAAAGCATGAAATTCTAGTGTGCAATCTAAACACAACATCAAACAATTTTATAGACTATCATAAAATAATAAAATGCCAATGCGTTAGGTTTCCAGATACCAGAAAAGAGGAAAAAAAAACATGGGCGACCAAGCTCTACCCTTATACAACCCGATTATAAAAATAAAACATGTTATGGGGTCTTCTTTTCTTCATTTTCTTCTTCCCTTCCTTTTGATTTGATTTTCTCTAAAGGCATCGGGGACAAAGCCTTCACCACTACTCATCCTAATCCCACATAGCTAATCCTAATTCTAATACAAAATTACATTAAAATAGGAAAATTTAATTTAACTACACGCAAAATAAATATTAGCTAAACACACTCTACAACTCATGTGGTTATATGACTAATTTGGACTTAGCACACATGAGTAACCAAACCACCTAACATGGGTTATGCTTATGAGCTAAGCAACCATGGCAAAAGAATTCATATTTTTTTATTATAGTTAAGACACTTTGTAGAAAATATGATTAAAACTAATGACTAACATGAGGCTTACACCCTAACATCCAGCTAAAATATTACATCACAAAATAAAACATCCATCACACATACACACTAACTTAGCACTAAGCGGTAGTATTCTAATGTGTGTGCTTAAGGCTTGTGTGATACATCTTAATTAGGCATTAATGTTGAAGTTTTCTAAGTGTAAAAGAATTCAATTTAACATGGAATGTTGGTTCCACTTTAAATTGTTTAGTTGATTTTGCAAGCTTTAACTTTTGATTTATTTGGTTCCATAAGACCCTATTCTTAACATCTAAGTGCTATGAAAGAGAAAGAGGGTTGCCCTTTTCCATCCCTACCTTAAGTCATTTTCTAAAGCATGTTATTATGACTTAGCTTCCTTTAGTGAATGGCTTATTACATGCTTTAATTAGTCTCAGGTTTGGGTTCACCTTAAATAACCTTATTCAATGTGAAAGGCTCTTAAGAATAATTGGAATGAATTATTATCACATGACACATATCCATTCATTTCGTTCCATCACATGTAACATGCACATGATTGGACCCTAAGTATACCTACACATACAATATGTCTTACAGTTAGATGATGAATGCAATAAAGTTTATATTTCATTTAATTGGATTAATATGAATGCATGTCTTTTTTTAATAGAAAAAGGAGACTTCAATCCACATTTACATGTATACTCAAATGTATAAAAGTTTTAAGTGGGTATGACACCATTGTTTAGCATAAGGGTGAGGTAAAGACCTCCTTAGGGCTACTTAAAGTTGTGTATCCCGGGATGTTCGGACTAATACTCACTATTCTATACATATATAAATGTATACACCACTATAAGGATGAAGAGTCATGCAAAAGTTATGTTTTATTTATTTGATTTTGATTCTCATTTATTGACCACATCATATATGCATATGTATAAGAGTTTTAAGTGAGTATGATGTCATTATTTTCTACACTAGGGTAACAAGACCTACTTAGTTACTTAAAGCCTCCACGGATCTGGATATACCACTTTTCTCAAATACATATGAATGTACAAAAGATCAAATGAATAGGGAATCATGCAAGAAATTATGTTTGATTTGATTGTATGGTTTACATGTGTAATATGAAATTCTTCTTAAGTCTTAACATGGAGATGCATAGGAATAGATCTAGACAAGTATTGTATTCTTTTCAAATGAACTATACACTTACAAATCCTATGTGAATCCATGTTAATGTAAGGAAAGAGAATTTCACATTAAACATCTTATACTATCATAACATGCAAGCTTATAAATATTTGTAATTGACATTACTTCATTTATAATAATTGATTTATAGGCTTTGAAAATAGTTTTGGTTTAATAGTGATAATAGTCACTTATATTCTTAATTTAAGTCAACACATGCAATTTAGTATACAAAAATATTTTATTTAATTGATTTTCAAGAGAAATGAATGCATGATTTCATATGGCAATAATATTTAGCATGATTGGAAATAAATAAAGGGTAAATACATGATTTCATTCATCCGGTTAATTCCTAAGGATAATCATACTAAATAAAATCATTTATAATAAACCAAAACTCCTTAATATTTTTTTTTTAAAATTTTAGGTTTGATTTGGTTTAAGGAATAAAGATATTTTCTAATCTTAATCCTATTCCCCATATGTGAGTTAATTTGGTTTAATAAGAAATAATTAAGTGAATTTTATGAATTAATTAAGTAGGATCCTTAATTGAATCAATTAATTACCATTACCTATGCTTCTTTATTTTAATTAACCACTTAATTATAAGCCATAAATGGCATGAACATGTGAGGAAATAAGATTACAATGCTCTAAAGAACCTAATGTGATTGGTTCATAATTAAGGATTAATTAAGTTAAAGAATCTAATTAAGTACTTTTATGATTCTCCCATACTTATGAGTTAATCATGATTTCCTTAAAGGGTCTTTATGTTGTTAAACATATAAAGAAGAACCCTTAATTTGATTGTATTTAAGGTTTTACTTGATTTGATTTATTTGAATGATTTAGTTGAATTGATTTTGTTTGATTAGTTTTTATGACATTTGTTTGTATTTATGTGATTAATTAATTTTTAATTAGATATTTTGATTCAATTAAATCTTGATAATTCAATATCCTTTTAAATTAATATCTAATTCTTTTCTTTGATTATAGTTATGCGATTTAATTTTATGTTTATTTGATTTAATCATGGTTCATTTATTTGTAGTTTGATGGATTAGATTAATTGAGATTTTATTTTGATTTTAATTGGGTTTGATTCTTTGTAATTAGATTTTATTTTTAATCTCATCCATTTGTCATGTTTATCAATGTTTAGTTTGTATTTTGATTTTATACATTGGATAGTTAATTAGTTTATCTTATTTAAGTAGGTTGAATGAGATTTGATTTGATTACATATTAAATTGATGAGAGTCTTTCTTAATTTAATTATTTGATTTAATTTTATTTGATTAGCTTTATTAGTCTATGGGTTTGCTTAGGTTCAATATGAATATTTAATTAGTTTAATTAAGAAGTGTATTTATGTTAATTATAAAGATTTATTTAATTTTCAATTTGATTTAATTAGATTAATGATGTAATTAATGACTTAATAATTTAGGTTTAATTTAGATTTTGATTAGTATTTAATTGCATTTATGAATAAGTTTAATATGATGATTTTGACTTAATTTATTATGTGTGATGAAATTAATTAGTAGATTAATTAAGTGGTTGATTTGAATTTGATTTAAAAGTTAATTTGGTTAATTAAGATGATGGATTAATTCATTAAGTTTGCATGAATTAGGTGTTTATTCAATTAATTTAAGGGTAATTAGTTTAATTAAGAAGCATGTTTTATGTTAATGAAATTAAATAAGGATTTACTTAATTTTTAATTTGGTTTTATATTTATTTATATTAATGATGTAATTAATGACTTAATGATTTATGTTTAATTTAGGATTTGATTGGTAATTAATTGTATTTATGTTTAATTAAGCTTAGGTTTAATATGATTAATTTGATTAACTTAATTAGTTTACTAAGCGGTGTGATTAATTATTAAATTTAATTAGGGGTTTGATTTAAGCTTAATTTAAGAGTTAGATTTAATGTAATTTATTTAAATTAATTTGATTAATTAAGATGATGGATTAATTCATTAAGTTTACATTAATTAGATATTTGATTAATTTGGTTTGATTAGAAATTAAATTTTGAATTATTGGATTAATCAAAGATTTTTTTAATTAATGACTTAATTTCCCACATGTGAGTGATTTGATTTAGTTAAGTGTTTTACTTAAGTTTGATTCGATTAAAGGATTAGTTATTCCTTCATATAAGTGAATTAACCGTTTATTATATTTCAATTAAGTTTGATTATTTATGATTAGAGTTTTATTTGATTTGATTCATTTATTATGTTTGTTTAATTTCATTAACATGTTTAGCTATTTGGTTGAAATATTTAATGGTTGAGTAACTCTCTTATTCCAAATGGATTAATTTAGATATTAAATTAATTAAGTTCACTTTAGCATCATTTGGTTTGTTAGTTTGATTTATATTAAACGATTATGATGTATTGGATTTATAATTAATTTAACTTATTAGTTTACTTAATGATTAATTTATTTTAGTTTATTTATATTCATTAAGGAGTTTAATATAATCAAGATTCCATGCTTAGTGTAAGTTTAGTTATACTAGTTTGACCCATGTTAAAGTTTTGTAAATTTGTTTAATTTTAAGTTTGATTTAAGATTTAATCATTTAATTGAGTTTTATTAACTTAAATAGGTTTAATCATATTTAATTTAATTTTCTCTAGGATTAAATGATATTTTTTTGATTTGAGGTTTGATTAATGATTTCTTAAGTATTATTTCATTTTTGATTTTAATTTATTATTTTGATTATTATGAATTTCATTTTAATTAATCCTTAATTTGTTAAAATTTAACCTTAAATATTTATTATAGGTTCATTAAGCTTCAAATTATTATTATTATTATTATTATTATTATTATTATTATTATTATAAGGATCTTAAATGGTAACGAAATGATTTAAGCCATTTTGAAGATTTTTGTAAATTTATGGATTTTTATTTGATTTATTTTATTAAAATAGATAATCTAAATTTTAAAATTTAATTTCTCTCAATCTAGAAGTCTTTTACTTGAGATTTTTATTATAGGTGTGCTTTAACTTAATTTTAATTCAAAATTTCAACTCAATTCAGATTATTTTTTGGAGTAATTAATGAAACTTTATTTTTGCTAAAACCTAAATTAAGCTAATCAATTGGAATTTCATGAATAGTGTTGGTTGACTAAAAACTCTCCTCTCCATGGTGGGGTGGTCGGTCACCTCCTCATACAAGGGATAGGCTAGGAGGGAAGGCCGAGAAGGTGGCAAGAAGGAGAGGGGCCATGGCAAGGTGGTGCTAGGGATGGACAAGGATTTTGATGCAAAGGATGGTCGGTCTGATGTGTTTGACATGGAAATGCATGGAGAAGGTGGTGACCTCCAAGGACCATACAAGGCTTCTCAAAAGGAGGTGCTAGGGATGGCAAGTGGTGGTGGTTTGGTCGAGAAAGGGATTTTGAAAAATCCAAGCCATCTGCTTCACACTCAATCAGAGAGTCTAGAAGGGCGACGTCCTGGCTGGCTACTGAGGGTTTGAGAAGCTGGCCGGCTAATCGCATGAAGGCTGATCAGGAGCTGGGGCTACGACATGAGCGGTGCATTGAAGTGCTGCAAGTGGACCACACCATGGATTGCTGGCTGGCGCTTAATGGAGATGCCGCATGAGTATGAGGAAGCGCATGAAGCAGTAGCGCTTAGCACGCACGGCGAGCTACATGATGAAGCCAGGCATGGGCGAAGGACAAAGATTAAGCAGCGGCGTGCTGAAGGGCGCAAGACATGTAACTGCTCACTCATGCGGGACCGAGGAAGCCGGAGGAAAAGCCGCCAGTTTCATCCAGCACTATTCACCCGGTGGCCGATTTTGCACTTTGGCTATACATGAAAATGGCCGATCAAGTGGCCTATGGGGATGATGATATGGATGATGGTGAAGACTCGGCCTTGGCCAACAACACACAAGGGCAAAACCGAAAGCATGGAGGGGCTTCAACTGGCCAAGGTATGTTCTATAATGAGCATGATATGGGTGATACTGCTTGCGGCCATATGGATGATTTTTCGTGGGGATCATCAACACCCAAGGGAAAGGGGAGGCTGACCAAGATGTCTCTATGGATGATGACATTGCTACAAGATAATGCACACAAGGTGTTTGCACAAATGCCAAGGAGAACCAGCACCTTTGCTTGGGGTTTTAAGGATTGAACAAAGGGAAGGGCAAGGCTACTACCAACCCCTTGTTTGAAGACAATAGCCTCCCTAGAGAGGCTCTTCCTAGAACTTCAAATGGTGCTAGCTCTACCAAGGGAGGGAAATGATCAAGCTAACCCTTGGAAGAAGAAAGAGTATGTTAAATTGGGGCTTGATAAAATGCAGCACTCATGGAGGATGGCATTACTATCTATTGGATGACCAAGTGGGATGACAATCAAGTGAAGCTTGAAAGAGCACTTGTTGGAAAGGTGTTGGGGAGAAGACCACCCTATTTCTACCTTAATGCACTGCAGGAAGTGGAGTAGATGGGGGCTTTCAAATTGATTATGGTCCAGATTACTTTGTGCATCTTTGAAACCACTGAGGCTAGAGATGCGTATGAATGGGCCTTGGTTGCTATGGAAATTTCATTGGGTTGGATAAGTGGACTCCCACTTTCAATCCCAAATCTTTTGATGGGCTCTCCTCTCTGGGTATGCTTCCCTAACCTCCCCTTGTTTTTTGGGACAATACTAATATTGGATCGCTTCCTTCATTGGAGAGCCACGGGTGGACCACCCAACAAACTCATGGGGGCAAAGCATGTTTGCTAGAGTATGCATCGCTTGATCTTTCACAAAACTCCCGAGTTTGGATCCATGGAAGAAATGAAAGGTTTTTCCAACGGGTTGAGTATGAGGGGATTACTCAACTCGCTTTTGCTTGTGGAAAGGTGGGACACAAGGTTGATTCTTGTCCCACCAAGGGAGTTCCTCCACTAGCTACTAATGGTAAGACTTCCTCTCCTTCTCTGCTCAGACTAATATGCGTGAGTCTATGCAAACTTAGCCCAGCTATTGCGAGAAGGGGAATGTAGCACTACTAATCAAAATCCTACCAATGGAAAAAATGTCGAGACACATGACTACTTCACCACCATTACCTACACATGAGGAGTCCACTTCTTCCGAGTATGGTCAATGGGTGCCGGTCACTAGAAAGAAGAGAACTAACAAGCAGCAGATTAACTTAAAGAAGAAGGAAGGTGGGAAGCAAGGCCATAGGAGTGGCCAACCTACTACTCAACCCCAGGAAGAGCTCCTCTTCAAGGAGCACCTTCAAAGTAGTCCCTCCCTATAAGACTCCTCGCCTATATTCCAAGCTAAAGCCACAATGGAGAAGCTCAAAAGCCGGAGGGAGAAGGCAACCACCCAACCTACCACAAGGTCTGGGATGTCGTGCCCACTTTGAGAGGGAGAATTTGGGGCCAATTGAGGCCAACTCAAAGAAGAGGAAAAGATACACATCAATCACCCACTGGAGGGGGGGGGTTAAATCCCCATGGTGACTTAATGTCATAGATTCTATTTTGGAATTGTAGGGGTGCCCGCAAGAAGACTACACTACCTACGCCACCTTATTGGTGGTAACGATCCCAAAGATTATTGGCTTACTTGAAACCGTGATTGAGTGCATCTCAAGACATGAAGTGGACAAAATGGCCGGATCAATCGGCGCTTTTGTAAACCCTCAAATGGGCTTTCGAGGCATTATCATCCTTTGGAGAAAGGATATTGTGGACTTCTCCTCCGGTTATTTTTGACCGCCTTGTTTTGGGCACTGCTCTTGCCCAATGGCATTAGGTGGACTATTGGTTGAGTCTATGCCAACAAGAGTTATCTTGAGGGATCTCCGGCAAACCATCAAGGACAATGTGGATCTTCAAGCTCCCATAGCTATTGGGGTGACTTTAATTGTATCTTGGCTCGAGTGACAAGAAGGGTGGGAAGCCCTTCATCGCACACTGCAACACGGAGATGGAGGACGTATGGCTTTGGCGATTTGCATGAGTTGGAGTTTATTGGCCCAAAGTTCACTTGGACCAACAACAAAGATGGGAGTCAGGATCCGGTCCCGCTTGAGGGTCTTGATCAACTCTATGGCTTCTCAACTAAGGTTCACACTTACCCGGACGCTTCGATCATGCTCCTCTTCTTCTTCCTTCGGCCTACTGAAGCCCCCCAAAGATGGTTAAGGTTTGAAGATACTTGGCTCTCTTATCCCATGAGTTGGAGGTGGTTTGGAAGAACTGCAAGGAAGACTTTGGCTCAAAGGCAATTCTCTATAGAAAGAGTTATCGCTCTACCATCTCTTCCATTGGAGTAAGAGTATGTTGAAGAACCTCCACTCTCTCCGATTGACTTGGAAAAGGACATTACCTCTCCAAACTCTTGATTGTTCGATGATGGACTCACTCCTACCCAAGAAGGGGAGCTCCGCTCTAAGGTTATTGAGCTTAACTCTATATTGGCCGTGCTAAGACTTGGTGGAGACAAAGGGCTAAAGCTAGATGGCTCAAGGATGGAGATGGGAACACTCATTTTTCCATTGCCTCCGCCCACCGTGATTCGCTTGCAAAGGTGGATGGAGGTATGATTGAGAACCCTTCGATATTTCGATATTTTCACTTCCTTCTTCGTGCAAAATGGGTTGAGGGGATGTCTCCCTGATGGTTGGCCTATTCTACCATAGAGAGGCGTTCCTCCATCACCAAATCTCTTCTGAAGCCCCTGACCCATCAAGATATTTGAGAGGCAATTCATTCTATGGGGAGTAACTGCTCATGGACTTGATGGGATCACGCCTCTTTACAAGCATTTTGGCCTTGTGTGAAGAAGGATGTCGTTCTGTGAGTTCTTTGAATTTGATCATATGGAGGATTCATGGAAGGAGACACTTATTGTCCTCATCCCCAAATTTATTGGTGCTAGCACTCCTTCCAAATTCTCCATTAGCGCGACGATCTATAAAGTGGCCAAGATTTTGGTGAACAGTTGAAGCATTTACTACCTCTCCTTATTTCAAGAACAAGGTGCTTTTGTGCCCGAGAGGAACATCTCTCACCATGCTCTCCTTGCCCAAGAGATCATCAACAAATTCGATTCTTCTTCCCGTGTTGGTTTCATGGCGATTAAAGTTGATATGGAGCAAGCCTATGATAAGATGAGGTGCATTGAGCAAGATGCTCACCTTGATGGGGTTCCCCGATAGATTTAGCAAGTGGATTCTACGGTGTCACTCACCTAGATTCTCCATCTTGTCAATGGTAGAAGGTCTCCCTGATTGACGCAGAGTGTGGAGGGCGTCCACTCTCACCTTACTGCTTATTCTATGTCATGCTTTCTTTAGCTTTTAAGCGAGAGGGCCGAACTTGGGTGTGACGAAGAGAGGTACCTTTATCTCTAATCTACTATGTCGATGACATTCGATTACCTCTCGCTTATTCTACATGCCAAGCAAATTAAAGCCATTCTTGATGATTATTGTACGGACCAACGATCATCCAGTCCATTCTCTTTAGCAAATCTGCTAAGAGATGGAGGACTAATCGGTTAGGCTTATTGGGTTGGAAGGTCCAAGAGATGGAGTATCTTGACCTTAAGTTGGCTATGAGGAAGCTCTACAAGCATGATTTCGCCTCGATTCACGGGCCAAAGAGAAGATTATGTCTTGGGAACTCGACATCTCTCCTATGCGCCTACCCTTATTTCCTCACCTCTTATACCAGTTCGGTTTATCTAACACATACAACTATTCCCTTGAATGTGTTGCAGAGATTGAGCTGTTATGTAGGTCCTTCTTATGGGACAAGAGTCCCACTGAGGGGCATTCACTATGTCAATTGGGGTACCGCTTGCTTACCTATTAAGCATGGGGTTTTCACTCTACCCTGCTTGGGCCGGCCCTCTCGTGGCAAGGTTGGCTTGGGATTGTAAGCCCACTTCATTACTTCACCGCATTCTGAGCGAGGAAGATATTTGGAGTGGAAGCTTGAAGAGGGGACTCAAGACTTGGGTCATTCTCTGGGGCTCAAAGTCTTGAACCTCTCATTCTGGGAAGATTGCCGATGGCGAAAGTTCAAATTTTGGATCACACATGGTTAGTGATTGTTCCTTCCTGAGACCGACTTTCTGAGGAGGATTAGCGGCACGCTTCATCCATCCATGGACATGGGATATTAAACTAGAGCAAAGATTTTGGCGAGGATCTTGTGAAGCACATTACCAAGGTGGAGCTTTATTCAGACTTAGATGAAGACGCACAGAGCTTCTTCACCTCCCTTTGGGAAATCTCACAGGCCTTTGATGCCCTCTTCCCCTTCTAGCCACTCTTGGCTACAAAGTTCCGCTTGCACCAGAGAAGTTTTTCTCGGTATGATCCAAGAATGCCTTACCAACCTACCACTGGCTCCACTCGAGGTCACTGAGGAGACTCATTGCCTCCTGGGCATGAAGATTGAAGACTGGATCATATCCTCACTACCGCTATTACTTCCTCTATCATACAAGTTTTGTCCTCTTGGGAGTTAACCTCCCCTCTTTCTAATGCTCATGATCTGCGCATTCATTCGATCACCACCAAGTCGACATGGTTTGGGGTAGAAGATGATATATCAAGTTTGAGGACACTAATGCAAAGACACATGGCGCCAACATGGGACACCAAAGGTCATTGTCGGTACTATTTTGGAGGCTTTTACATCTACCTTTCTAGGGGCAATGGAGCTCCACCAGCTTAGGTCGCCCACTCCCTTTCCCGGACTCCCTCCTGGATGGTTAAAGGTGAATGTATGATTCTCCTCTCCTCTCGCTGGCATTGTTTTCGGGATGATCGGTGACCTCATCAAGGCTGTATCCGCTTTCTCCATTGGGATAGTGCTTTCATAGATGCGCTATGCTTCGTTAAGAGTTTGTTGACCCTTGGATGTATGAGTACAAGGGCATCATATTGGAGGGACAACATTAGTGTTGTCAATTTACTTAGAAGACCATGCGCCAGACTTTCTCGGTCTTCTTCCTCAAAGCTACTTGGCTTTCTTCTAGCCTTCCACCAAGTCCCATTCTCACACGCTTCGGACTTCAACCTGGCGGACTACTGTTCGCTTGCAAGACTTTACTTGGTTGTCTTTAGATGTTTCTACTTTACCTTCTATTTTGTTTCATTATTTGAGGATGATAAGAAGCATCTATTTTCTTATTTAGACTCTCTAGCCTTTGCTAGTTCTTGTATTTGTACTTTTTTACTATTATTAAATGCACATATGCAAGTTTCAAAAAAAACCTAAATTAAGCACAAACCATTTATTGAATTTAAAGATTTTAGTTCCTTAGATTTCTCTAAAGACTAATCCAAAGAGCCTTTATTTGTAATTTTGGATAAATATTTTATTTTTTATGAATTTTAAAGTTTCATGACACTTAAAATAATTTTAAAATTAGAAAATAGGTGATTTTTCATCTTTACCGCCGCATTGATTGCAAGCAACCACATGACACACAATTAGGCACCACCGCCCACATGGCACACGACGCACGTCGCCACACGATTAGCTCCACTAATGCCGTGACGGCCTAAGAGCTGAAAAAGAGGGATTTGGGAAAATGAAGCGGTTCAATCCACCCATTTGATCGCACATCTTGGGACTGATCCGAATCGAGCATATCACATGTACCAGAGGTTTGATCGTGGTGTACCGGGTGTCTAAGGACACGGACGCGAGATGAGCCATCCATCCACCAATGTGTGATCGGATGATTGTTGCTCACCGACGTAAAAAATATAAAAAATGTGAAATGAGGTTCATTGAGCGCACATCGATTTTCTTTGAAAAATTTACTGCATTAGATCAAATAAAATGAAAATGCGGTTTATCTAAGGGAAATTTCTAAAATCGCAATAAAATCATCACAAAAAAGTAAGAAATCTAGGGCGGCTATGAGTTTTTTGGTGGTGAAGATTATTTAGATGTAAGAGAAAGATTTGGAATGACTATATCCTTCACCTTCACAATGATGTATCTTCCGATGCTTGCCATTTTCTTATCAAATCATCCCAATTTTGGTGTTTCTAGCCTAAGAGAGATGGAAAATGGTTGTTGGTTAGTTTGAGGAGCTCTTGGGGGCTGAATAGTGATAAGAGGAAGAGGAATGAAGCCTCATTTCCTCCTCCTTTAATAGTGGCCGAAAATCCTCTTTTTGAATTTTGGCTCCATAGTGTTGTCATTTTGCTTGGGGTGGTTGGGATGGATGATAGATTGATTGAGAAATTTAGATTTTACCCCAAAGTCCTCTATTACGCTATATGATCAGTTCCATTGAATGCCATGGATGGGGAGTTGAATGCATGTGATGGGGAGAATTAAATGAAGTTGGGTGGAATCATATGAGGAGGTTCCATGAAGGATTTAATTGGGTTGGGTTTGATTTGATTTGATGATTGTAAGTTTCATTTATATTTGGGAAGATAATTGAATGAATGAGTGATTCAAGAGAAAATCCATTGGTTTTGACTTAATCTAGATAGAATTTGCCTAAGTCTAAAGAATTGGCTCAAAGGGCCTAGGTTGGATTTGGATTTAATTTTGGATATAGTTTTGGCCATTTAAATTTAGATTTCATTCTATTTGTGAATATAAATGAAGGAACAATTGATTTATAAGAAATTAGTTGAATTTGTATTGATTTAAAGGGAGGTTTGTCTAAGCTTATGAATGTGGTTCATATGGCTTAGGAAAGGTCTTAGATTTGAATTTGATTTTGGGTTTCAATCATATGGAGTCAAATTTGGGATATGGATTTGGAACTTAGATTTGAATTTGAAGTTTGCTTTGAGATTTGAATTTGGGTTTGATTTGAGAAAGTGTATCTAGATTGGGTTTAGGCTATAGGATCGTGATTTGATTAAGTCATAAGGCATAGCCTAATCCTATGATTAACCCTTCTCGGTTTCTGGCTTAAGTATTAACCTAATTACTAGAAGTATCTTATGACTAAGAAACTCTTAGTATCTAGAAGAGTCTTAAGTCTAAGAATAGAGGTTAAGATCTCACTCCAAAAGTGAGACCAACAAAAGGACCCCTAATAGGTGTGGTGTAATTGACAAGGCACACCACGTGTGTTGATCGAAATGATCAACAACATCTAGAAGATTGCAAAAACTAATGAAAATGATCTATACCTAAACCCGAGAGATAGAACAACGATCTTAGTGCGATGTAGCTCTCTTTATGCCAAGGGCATAAGAGAGCAAGAAGGAATCTAGTGGGATTGAGTACATGAACCTTCCACTAGGGAAGCGGTTCAAGTTATTCACGAGGGATAAGAATTTGAGTTTGATTATGAATATGATTAGTTTGGGTGTGTATCCTGGAGATAAGAATCTATAATCGATGGGGATTAAGATTGAATTGATTTTAATTTGTTTTATTTTAATTGATGTGGAGGAATATATGTTAGGGATATGTGCTTGAATCATGGATTGGGTATGTGAACCTTCCACTAGAAGCGGTTTGGGCTATCTGGGGATAAAATTTGATTGGATTTCTCGATTTGTTTGATTAGACTCCACAAGGGAGGTTGGTTTAATTTGTTATGGCTCCCGAGAGAAGGGTTCTAGATTAAGGGCCTATCCACCGGGATGTACACTCGTTAGATTTATTTGATTTAGATCTAAGCTCCACTAGGGAGGCCAATTTGATTTGCCGGGGAAAGTTAGGTTTGTCCAATATATTTAATTTAACTCCATTGGAGAGGTTGGTTTTAAATTTATTTTGTTATGGATCCTGTCGGTGTGTGATGGACCACACTAAGAAGGAGCCATAGGGGCCTTGGTCTATCTTAGATTTATAAGTCCAAATGGGTAGTCTACCCGCCATAAGGTAGGACTATGACCTAAGGGTTGCCTTTTATGTGCAATGATTGTACTAGGAAGAAAGTGTAGCAAACTTACATCTTCCAAAGTAGGGATTAGTCGTTGGGGTGATCTGATGGTGCAATAAATCACGACCCAGGCTACTACTAAGTGAGCACGGGGATCTTACCTCAACTCAAGAGTAGTCCGATGATTAATTTGATTTAATTTGATTTAATTTAATTTAGTGTGTTATGTTATGGATCCCTGGGTGTGATGGACCCTCGAGAAAGGGCTATGTCGCCTTGAACTCTCATTTATAAATCTAAAGGGTATTCTACCACCATAAGGCGGACTATCCCGGCTAAGAGTTGCCTTTCAAAACGTGCTAGGAAGAAAGCATAGCAGACTTACATCTTCCAAAGTAGGGATCAACTGTTGGGGTGATATGTTGATGGTGCAACAAATCAAAGCCTACTTAGGCGACTATTTGAGCGAATGCCACTATAAACTCATATCAACTCAAGAATAGTATGAATTAATTTCATTTTAGATGGACCTGTCGATGTGTGATGGATCTACTAAGAAGGAGCTATTATCGCCTAGACCTATCTTAGATTTATAAATCCAAAGGGATAGCCTACCGGACAGGTATAGCTAACTAACCTAAGGGGTGCCTTTCTGCAATGGTCAAATTAGGAAGAAAGCTCGAGGACTCACATCCTCCTGCAAGGAACCATTGGGGTGATCAGTTGCTTGCACAATAAATTGAACTCGCCTAAGGGTGCCTGTGGGTTGCAATGGTTGTCGGAAAGAATGCGTAATAGATTTATGTCTTTTAAAGCAAAGATGTAATCGGGTTGACTTGTTGGTGGCATAATAAGTTGAGCTTGACCTATGGGCAACTCGAGAGAGTGTAAACCCGGACTTTTATCACTCAAAAGTAGTCGCGATTCCTATAGGGAGTTTTGGTCGCCCTAAAGATAGGATGCCTTGGGAAAGGCCGAGGGCTTGAATTCTTAATCCACAAGTGAAGATATATTTTATTTATTTTATATTTGCATGGATCTTGTTGGTTTTGCGAGGACCATCGAGAAGGAGCTTATATCGCCTAGTCTTATATCGACTTACTTGACCAAGGGAGAATGTGCGTATTCATTTGATTCTCTAACCACAGGGGTGGTTACTAGGAAAGTGGGACTATCCAATCCAAAAATAGGCGGGTAGTGTCTAAATGGGCTCTTTGTTTCACTTGATGTGCTATTGACTTCTCTTAAGATAGTTTGCCTATATTTAAATAATCGATGAATGGTTGCCTCCAATCTAGCTCCTCATTCTTTTGGCAATGGTAACCTCCCCTTCAAGAGAGAATCTCTCGATGAGTTCAGCATCAATAAGGAATAAGACATATATATTTTGGACCCTTATTGGAATGGACTTATCTTCCGATATGCCAACTCTTTGGCAAGCTTAGCTAGTGCATTTTCTCGCATTCTCTCCGAGGAATCTTGTAGATGGTAACCTCGATTTGGGCCAACAACTCTATAGTGTACTTATGATAATGATGGAGCTTAGGCTTTAGAACCATGTAGGACCCATCAATTTGGTAAGTTGAGAATCCCACAAGATGTTGATGTTTTGAATGCATAGTGTAATGACTAACTCCATACCGTTAATCGAGCCTCAGATTTGTTGGTGCATGAATTAGACATATGATGAGAATCTCATCACATCGCAGTCGAGTTGGGAACTATTCCTACTCCAGCCTTTCCTTAGGATAGTAAATTATGGTTCTTCTCTTTAAGAGGGGACGCACCATCAAAGTACATCTCCCGGGTGAGCACTAGTGTCCCCTAAGTTCATGATTTATTCATTGGGGAGATCATCATTAAGCGAGAAGCGGCGAGGGTGGATGCGTTGCTAAGAAGTTCACAAGTTCTTGTCCTTCCATGGCATGGAGGGGTACAAATGTTATGTTAAACCGAGACAAAATCATGTACCAACGCCAATCCTCCTGGATAAGGTCGTGTGTCATGAGATATTATAGTAGATTGACTCTAGAGATCAAGTTCACCTTATGAGAAAATATATAATGTCATATCTTTTGGGATGCAAAGATTAAAGCTAGGCTTTTCAATAGGTGGACAGTTTGGCTCATTAGGGCTTAGACGGCGAGATAATAGAGAGCATTTTCTTTCTCTTCATCACGGTTCGAGCCAACAAAGTGCCAAGGGAGTCATCTATGCAGTGGTGTAGAGGATCAATGGCTTGCCCGGATAGGTCCTAGAACCGGTGGCATCATCGTAGTGCTTGATGTCTTCAAAAGAATACTAGCACTTGTCATCCTACTTGAACATGACATCCATTTTGACAAATCCGAGAATGGTTGGTATCTTCCCGATAGGTTGGATATGAAGCGTCTTAGATACGCCAACCGCCCTTAGAATGATATGAGTTATGTTAGACTTTTAGAGTTGTATTTCTAATATCGCTTTGATCTTTGGTCGATTTTAATCCTCTGTTGGACAACAAATTTGAGAAATTTTCTTGAAGCTACTTGAATGCACACTTCAAGGGATTCATTTTGAGGATGTATTATCTTAACTATTCAAAACTACTCTCAAGTCAAAGAGATGGTTTTTCCTTTTCTTTACTTTTGACAACGAGATCATTGATGTAGCATTCAACTTGATGATAAATGAGTTCATCAAATATTCGAGTCCGATATGTGGCACGACATTTTAAGGTGAAAGGCAAGACCTTATAATAATAGATTATGATCGAGGTTTGAAAAGCGGTGTTTCTTTCATCCTGGGGCCATCTCGATTTGGTTGTACCGATGACCCATCCATAAAAGAGAATATTGCATGAGATGAGGCAATGTCCACCATTAATTCTAGTATAGGAAGGGGAATTCATCCTTAGGACATGCCTTAGTTAGATCCCTAAAATTGACGCATATATGAATTTAACCATTCTTTTTTTCTTAACTCGACACTAGCCAACCGTGTAGGATATTTTTCTTCCCGATAAAACCGACATCGATCGGTTTCTTAATTTCAAAAGTGACCTGTGTTTAATGTCTAATTGCATGCGTAGAGAAACTGACCTTGTACCAAATCTTAGTCCCACTTGATTGTGAATGTTTGCATTTGTTATTCCATAACCTTTCAAAGTATTCGACGTGTTTAGACCAAGTCTGGAATTAATCCTTTCTTTGCTAAATTAAGAACATAAGGCAAGTACCAATCAAAAGGTAATTCTATTAAATATTTGTATGAATCATCCTCAAATTCTACATCGCTTCTTGACTTGAGGATGATGCTCCAAGAAAGAAATTCTGCACCTTTATATTTATGGAAGACTTTGGGGCTTCCTTAACTACTAAACCCTCAAGTTTTATAAGGAAAGTGGGGTTAGAGCTAAAGTTCCCCGATGCTTAACTATTTCACATATAGACTTGCATACACTTATGCTTTGCTTAGAGCCCGATCTTCATCGATGTTTGGCTCAACTGTCACTTGCATGCATATATGATATCTGGAAGTGCTAGGCATTACTAATCATATATGACTCATCCTCTAAACTAGATTCTAAGTCTATATAGATAGTAGGTGAACTCCTTGTAGCAAGGACATAACTCTATTAGGTGGCCAATAAGGAGGTCTTCCATCGCTAGGCATGTCTCGGATTTTCCTCTTCCTCGGTGGAGATCAGTCATCCTACCCATATATTTAAATGGAGTAAATTGTGAGTGGAATCTATTGTTAGGCTCTACTTTCTCCTCGAACTCTATTTCTCGCTCCATTTTATTTTCTTTCTCATTTTCTTTTTTCTTTTCTTTTTTCTTTTATTTTTATTTCTCTTTTTCCTTTTCTTTTCTTTTATCTTTAAACTTTTGATAAGTTTGCGAATAGACTTGTTAATTTTGAGAGAGATAGTAAGTCGCATTCTCATATATTCCACCACATGAACTGTGAATGGCTTAAGATCTCCTTTGATGCATTTAATCCCACCCCACATGAACTTCATGCATTGATGTAGAGAGGATGGAATCACATTGTTCTCATGTATCCATGATCTCCCAAGCAAAGCATTGAAAGATTTATATGAGTCTATAATATGAAACTTTGCGATAGTCTTCCAATCATCTACTTATAATGGCAATACTATAGAGACTAAGGCCCTCTCGCTTTGTTCATTGAATCCTCTCAACATCATCCCCTCTTTTGAAAGTTTGGAGATGTCAATCCTCAAGTAGGCGAGGGTTTTAGACACATAATGTTCACTTGATGCACCACAGTCAACAAGAACTCGGATATCCTATATCTTCCAATATTCACCATAATGTGAAGAGGGCGGTTGTGCTTGGTCATTCCTAGAAGCAAGTGTTTATCACTAAATGTAACTCATAAAGTGTCCTCTAAATTACGAGCCTCCTCCTCGAGGCCAGTTGGGCTAAGCATATCTCCGATTAAGAAGAGCCTTGATTAGAGATTCCCTCATCTCTTTGGATAAGATAAGGGCATCATATATGGTAACTTAGTCGGCAACTTTCTAAGATATGCTAGGGCGTTGTAGTCAACCTTAGCTTGATCCCCACAAGCATATCCATGGGTGGAGTATCTTATGGAGGGGCTATCTCTTTTGAACCAATGATTTGCTTACCCTTATCCCAGGTGCACCTAGCGGGTAGAACTTTGCCACTATGAAGGTTAACTTTAGTGACCTCTTGGAATGATGAATTTGTAGGAAGTTCTACCTCCTCATCTGTACCTACCACTTCTCCTATGGGATCACCAGTGGGATGACTCCAAATCAATCTCAAGAGGTGAATTCATGTTATTTATAAATGGAAAATCTATTTCTAAATCGGGAGGAATAATCAAAACTAGAGTTATTATTATTTAAACTTGGAGAGTTATTTTGGGAATAAAATTAGAGTATCAAAAGTGACACAAATGTAAGTGGAATTAGCTTTCTTCATTGATTTCTTAGATTTGGATGGAGGTACAAAATAGAAATCACACAGAAAGAGGAGTGAGGGTTTTAGCCCCTCTGTGGATACAATATGACTACCGGAAGAAAAGTTGGATGAAGTGATTGTAGCTACAACTATAGAAGGAATGCTAGACTTGGGCGGTGGGCTACTATGCTATCCCACATGTTCCAAACCTTTTGGGCTGGGATAAGAAAGTCAAGTTTTTTTAAGGGATTCTTAAAGATATTCTTAATTACCTCCCTCTTGAATGAATATGGCTTATTCAATCTATCGATAATAGTATGTCGGTAATAGATACGGTGGATATGAGTACCAGCTGAGTATGATATGGAGGAGGCGACGATGGCCGTGGTAGCTGCGGTCGGTATCTGACCAAGGTAGTGGTAGGAGGTGGCAATGGATGCTCCTATGCACGAGGTCTCTCATAATGAGCTCGCTGCTTCTCTTTGTATCACGACACTACCCCTAGTTTCTTCTCGAATGCTTTTTTTTGGCTTGGGCTTGAACAATTGGTCATGAAAAGGTAATTGTTTGGCTTTCCTTATAGGTTAGCCTTGTTGATTAGTTTTTTTGAGGTTTTGATTGTTAATCCCTTGAGCATGAAACCGCCATGAATATTCTTGAGAAGAATTTTATAGCATGCTATTCACCGTGGTTTGCATTTCATAGTCGATTTTTCCACCTAAGAATATAATCAATAAAGGACTCATTGGGATTTTGTTGTGCCATAATGTGGTCACCACCTATCCCTTCGAGCTCTAGCTAACCTCTTGATGAAGAGGTGCTCCAACTCGAAAGTCTTCGAACCATTAGACAATTCAACGTACCAATCAAATACAATCCCGGCTGCAACAAAAGTTAAAGAGAAGTGCATCAATGCCTCTAGCATTGCAATAGCCATCTCTAATATATTGTTGAGGGTTTCCACTACCATCAAAGATCTTGAAGGATGGTGGCACAAAACCCTTGGGATATTGGACCATTGAATTCCTCTAGGTAGGGTATACCCTTTGGAGCAGATGAGCCAGCTCAATGCTTCCCTCACTTCTTGCTCCACTATCACTTTATATCTCTTTCGGGCATAGAGGTACTATTTGTGACCTTCCTATGCACTACCACTATCCTAGTCAATGGGAGATGTACTCTTGGGCGATCTAGAACATACACCAACCTAGGGTGGTTGTCTTCTAAAGGAGTAGTCTTGATTGAGCCGACCTTGAAGTGCTAGGACTTTTGCTAACAAGTCTTCAACTCTTTTCTCCATCTTCTTGATATGTTCATCTATCGACTTAATTGCTAATGAAGGTGTTGGGTTGAATGAGTGTCTTCTTCCTCAACTACAACACCCTCACATATGCCAAGGAGGAGAACCTCTAGTGTTGATCATATAGACTTCGGAGTTCTACAAGAGATCATCCTCATATAGATCAAAAGCCCACATCATCCTCATCGAGCGATCACCCCAGGAGTTCTCATTTCTTAGCGAAATCTTGAGCAAGGATCTCATCTAAAGAGCGGTCTAATCGCTGCAGGACAAAAAACTCGCTAACCGGTAGTGGGGTTATGCTCAAAAAAATACATCGGGCATTGCTTCTTCCGCGTCTCTAAGAGGCTGTGCTCATTGTGGTATATCGCGACCACTAACTCCGGTCAATCGACTATGGGAGGATCCACTACCATGGACACTACATTTGTATCCTCTACCCCTTCTACCACCGATGATACTACGTGGAGACTACAAGGGCTGTAACTATTATTATGGCTGTGGTGGTGACTGACCACGGTGACCTTGGGTCGCCATTCCTTCTTCTCCATAGGTGAGGAGGAATAAGAATAAGCGACATCAATGAGTGGAGTAGATGGAGTGGGATCCTTAGGCCATAGCTAGATCACTAATGGTGTGGTTTCTCCCAGATGAGGTTTCGGATCTTGGTTGGAATCGAGGATTACGTGAGGATAGGCGATGGTGAGTGAGTGGAGTGGTATTGAGGTAGCGACTTCCCCTCAGCCTACTCCTCTTATCATGAGTAGCATCGACAAGGATGATCTTTGTATGAATGATGATTGACCCTGTAGGGTGACGATCAGGAAAATCCATCGAGGCGGAGGCCAGGCAAACCTTTATCACTCCCTCCTACCTCTCTGAGCCGATGCGAGCCTCCAAGGTTCTCTCCTCCGATCTAACTCGACTCTCCTAGGGATGACGACCTCGGACTGCGGACTCTAAGTGTCTGCTTGGCCAACCCGGTGTAAGACGTCACGAGCTTAGCTTCTAGTGCTCCCTAATCGGTGTATTGAAATATGTCGGGTGGTGGAGATAGTGCGCAATCCTCCTATAGTCCTCCTCTCCATATGAGGTGAGAGGGGATGGAACTACCACTCAAAAGTGGAGATGTCTCACCGGGAGATCCCTCCTGGGCCACATAGGAAGAGACATCCATCTCTCTCGCCCTCTTATGATGCCGCTTGACATTGGAATTCTTATTACACACTGTGTATGTAGGTATGGCGAGCAAGAGCTAGCACCCACCTCAAACATAGAGGAGACTATCTCAAGCCAAGACAGCCTTCACCTTTGGGGTGTCCAAGGAGGGGTAGTAGCCCTTGCGGGCATGAGTAACCGATACGACCACAATAACGGCATTGAAACCGACACGGGGTGCAGAACAACAACGACCTTCCTCTTTAGTGGAGAAAACTCGTAATCATATGGCACATCAAATCGGATAAGCGGTCTACCCCCTCTCTCTCCTTTGTAGTGAGGGTTGTCCCCTCAAAAAATCCTCACCCTCTCAAACCAACCATAGCCAAAGTAGATGACCTTGGTGGAGCCAAGTGGAGAGACTTGCCCGATCTATGGCTAAGTTTAGACTAGTGGCTAAGAAAAACAAACTTGTTGGGAGCCATGGATGTTGTACTAACGAGGTGGAAGAACTAACGCATTGAAATTTGTATTATTAAAATATAAATCGGACACTTGCCTTGATATTCACCTTCAATCATTGATCTCAAGATTTGATTTAGAATTTAAACCCACACTTAACAATCTTATGGATGTTAAGTGGGGTTCATTGAAATTTTGGAGAGATTTTGGCGAGAGACTTTGCCATATGATTGATTTAAAACTCACATCTAACAAATTTGAGTTTGTTTCAAATATTTGGAGGGACCCTTTGGAGATATGTATGTTTTGTTTGAAAATTTGATTGGGAAAATCTTTACTTAGCAAATTTAGGTATGTTAAAGTAAAGGTTTTCAGTTTGTATGTTAGAAAGTTTTGTGTGAGAATATCTTTGTTTGGGAAATTTGGTGTGTGATCTATGATTTAATTTTAAGAATGAGGTTTCTTACATAACAAATTTGGTGTTAAGTAGATGTCAATTATGTTTGATATGATTTTAATTTTAAAATGGAGCTCTTACTCAACAAATTTAGTATGTTAAGTGAAAGTCAAATGTGTTTATGATTTTGAAAATGAAACTCTTACTTTTGGTATGTTAAGTGAAAGTCAAATGTGTCTATGATTTTAAAATGAAACTCTCACTTAATAAATTTGGTATGTTAAGTGAAAGTCAAATGTGTTTATGATTTTAAAATGAAACTCTCACTTAACAAATTTGGTATCTTATATGAAAGTCAAATGTATTTATGATTTTGAAAATGAAACTCTCACTTAACAAATTTGGTATGTTAAGTGAAAGTCAAATGTGTTTATGATTTTGAAAATGAAGCTCTCACTTAACAAATTAGGTATGTTAAGTGAAAGTCAAATGTTTTATAATTTTGAAAGAAAATAACTTATTTAACAAACTTATGTATGTTAAATGGAGTTCAATTTGTTCTTATGATTTTCAAAAGGGGTTCTCATTTGACAAACTTGGACATGCCAAATGAGATCCAAATGTGTCTTGAAGTCCAAGACTTTGGAAAGGAGTTCTATCGACAAATGTAAATGGTGTCAAATAGAATTCAATTTGCTTTACCTTCTCCAAGGGAAGGGGAACTCCCATTTAGGAAATTTGGGTATGTCAAGGGTTCAAATATCTCTTGACTTCTCTTTGTGTGTGTATGATTTATTACTTTTGAAAAGGAGAAAAACTTCAACTCTAGCACATGAAGTATGCTAAGTGGAATTTCAATTTTATATTATGATTTTATTCAAAATAGAATCTTCATCCAATAAATTTGAGTGTGTGGGATGGGGATAGCTATTTCTAAAGAAAATGTGCTTTTGAAAAGACATTAAAATGGTTGATTTTGATTTGAAAAGAACCTCCACGTAAGAATCATAGGATTTGTTAAACGAGGTTTGGGTATATGTGTTTTGTGTCTCTTTGAAAATTTCTTACAAATTTTGTGTAAAGGCCTCTTATTATGTGGATTTTGAAAAAGTGCTTTTAGAAAGACATGTCATTTTGTAGAAAGGTTTTATTTATTTATATTGTTCATGGGATGAATCTTGCCTCACCATCAAGATGATGAAGAGGTTCTTAATTTTGGTCATCTCCTTTGTTTGATTAATTTTAATTTTCACCTATTAGGGGAACCCAATAGGGATTTGAAGACCTACACCAGTGAGGTCCTAAAACCTAAAGGATGTTGGCGAGCTTTGCTTAAGGATGAAATAAGCTAAGTGCCAATGGAAAGAATGATAGTCTTTTGGGCTCGGATAACTGAAAGTCAAGTTTTTTTAAGAGATTCTTAAAGATATTCTTAATTACCTCCCTCTTGAATGAATATGGCTTATTTAATCTATCGATAATAGTATGTGGGATAGATTGGGTAGATATGAGTACCACAGTATGATATGGAGGAGGCGGCGTGACCGTGGCATGGGTGGCGATATGCAGTAGTGGTAGAGGTGGTAATGGAGGCTCCTATGCATGAGGTCTCTCATAATGAGCTAGCTGCTTCTCTTTGTCTAACACTACTACCCCTAGTTTCTTATCGAATGCTTTTTTTGGCTTGGGCTTGAATGATTGGTCATGAAAAGGTAATTATTTGGCTTCCCCTTGTAGGCTAGCCACCTTATTGATTAGTTTTTCAGAGGTTTTGATTGTTAATCCCTTGAGCATGAAAGTAACCGCCATGAATATTCTTGAGAAGAATTTTATAGCATGCTATTAGTGGTTTGCATTTCATAGTCGTTTTGAGAATATAATCAATAAAGGACTCATTGGGATTTTGTTATGCCATAATGTGGTCACCACGTTATCCTTCGAGCTCTACCTCTTGATGAAGAGGTGCTCCAACTCAAGAAAGTCTTCACCGAACCATTGGACAATTCGATACCAATCAAATGCAATCCACTGTTAATAAAAAAATCGAAAGATAAGTGCATCACTACCTCTAGCATTGCAATAGCCATCTCTAATATATTGTTGAGGGTTTCCACTACCATCAAAGATCTTGAAGGATGGTGGCACAAAATCCTTGGGATATTGGTGCATTAAATTCCTCTAGGTAGGGTATACCCTTTGGAATAGATGAGCCACCTTCAATGCTTCCCTCACTTATTGTTCCACTATCTACTTTATATCTCTTTCGTGCAATGAGGTACTATCTGTGACCTTCCCTATGCAACACTATCCTAGTCCATGGGAGATGTACTCTTAGGCGATCTAGAACATACAACAACCCGTGGTGGTTGTCGTAAGGAGTAGGCTGCGATGGAGCCGACCTTGAAGTGCTAGGACTTTGCTAACAAGTCTTCAACTCTTTTCTCCATCTTACCGATATGTTCATCTCTTTGACTTAATTGCTAATGAAGGTGTTGGGTTGAATGAGTCGTGTCTTCTTTCTCAACTACAACACCCTCCCTATGCCGATCCCTAAGGTGGGAACCCCTAGTGTTGATCATATGGACTTGTTGAGTTCTACAAGAGATCATCCTCATATAGATCAAAACCGACCCTAGCATCATCCTCATCGAGTGATCACCCTTGAGGAGTTCTCATTTTTAGAGAAATACGACCAAGGATCTCATCTAAAGAGCGGTCTAATAGTGCAGGGACAAACACTCGGGCGGTAGTGGGTTATGCAAAAAATACATTGGGCATTGCTTCGCCGTGATCTCCAAGAGGACTGTGCTCATTGGCAGTATATGTCCACCAACCCCCGGCGAATCTGGGAGGATCCACGCCATGGATACTACATTTATATCCTCTACCCCCTTACCGATGATATTGTGGAGACTACAAGAATTGTAACTATAATTGTTATGGCTGGGTGGTGACTTGACCACCGGCGGCCTTGGGTCACCATTCCTTCTTCTCAATGAGGTGGGAGGTCAATAAGAGAGCTTGACCTCACCTCAATGAGTGGAGTAGATGGAGGATCCTTAGGTCTAGCTAGATCACTAATGGTGTTGGTTTCTCCCTAGATGGGGGCTTCGGATCTTTATTGGAATGAGGATCGTGAGGATAGAGATGGTGGCGATGAGTGGAGTGTGAGGTAGCACCCGCCCAACTATGGGCCTCCTCTTATCACTAGTAGCATCGACAAGGATGATCTGTCAGAATGATTGACCATAGTAGGCGGCATCGAAAATCCATCGAGCGAGGCCTCCCTGCAAACCTCTATTGCTCCCTCCTACCTCTCAGGCGACACAGCCTCCAAGGTTCCCATACCTATATATATAATATAAGTCCACTATCGATGCTTGGAGATAATAATTATCTACTAAAGATGGAGAGAGGAACCCTCCCAAGGTTGCCGTGAAAATCTGTGGTGTTTATTTTTTGAGATGCGGGCACCATAGAGATCTTGGGGTTACTTATTGAAGTGATCAACAATAGAATGATGCACTATCTCAAAAGATAGAAATCACCACCCTATAATAGACCTAATCACCTAATAGGAACTCCTAAGGCATGATGGGTCTTCAATATACCAGATCTTTCCCCTACTTAACATGAAAAGTCAAGTAGGGTTTATTTTAAGCCAAGTTCATTAAGTTCTCTATGGAGGAAATCCCTCATAGTTAATTACACCTTAAGAAATGAGATTCCTTAAAAACATTCTCAATTTAAATAGACAATCATGGTCTCCAAAGATTTTAAGGCAAGACTATCAAAGGATTGACTGTTGGAAAATCAAATGGGATAGATCAAGAAGACTTATTTTTTGAATCTAGAGAGAGAAAGTAGAAAATGCTCATGATACTTGGAAGTCTAGTGAGCATTCCAATCTACCATATAATTGGGCTTTATATATTTGAAATTGAAGAGATTTATTTATTTGAGTTGAAATTTTATTAGATTGCTAGGGCTTATAATCCTTCAACACAAGATTATAAATGCCTAAGAGGTAAAGATTTATGCTTGTAGCCCAAATGAAATAGCTACCTCAGATTTTAAGCTAGGAGCTATGGTATAAAACCATAAGCACGTCCTAAATCTAAGCGAATGGTGGACATAATGGTCTACTTCCATAAGAGAGGATAAGCCTAAGCTGGACTTACTGCCTAGAGTGGCAACTAACACCTCCTACGCCTTAAATTCATGTAGGAAAGTTTTATGCTTTGCAAGATGGCTAGGCTATTATTTATTTAGAAAGGAGACTAAGTCCTTAAACACACTCCCTAAGAGACTGGAGCATGAGTGGTATGAATTCATAACTTAATCTAATGCAAACTTTATTAAATTTATTTGATTATTTTAGACTCTATATTTTGGCATAAGCTATGGGATTTTGTATGCCTAAATGCATGATAACTTGATTATGGGCCAAATCAAAGAGAAAAGAGTGTTCTTCCATCAAAGGCTTCACAGGTTAAGCCTTTATTTTCTCACAGATGGAAGTCCCTCTTAACAAGAGTGGAAGAATATGACATGCATAATATTAGACATACAATCATCCAGCTAAGTGGTTGCTAAATATATATTTTATATTGATTTAATTCTAGGCTTTTATATGAGGTTATGAGTTATTTTAAATTTTAATTGCAAGTTATTACTTGGGGTAGAAAAATTAATTTTATCCTAAGTGCCTACCGCATCCAGCCACACATTCAAACATCAAACATGAAGAAACTTGAAAAGTATACAATTATAGTTTGCAATCAAAACACAACATCAAACAATTTTATAGACTATCGTAAAAGAATAAAAGGCCGGGTCGTTCCACTACACACCCCAAAAGACAAAAAAGATGGGTAGCTCTACCCTTATACAACCTGGATTATAAAAATAATACATGTTATGGGGTCTTCTTTTCTTCATTTTCTCCTTCTCTTCCTTTTGATTTGATTTGCTCCAAATGCATGAGGGCACCCTGGACTAAGACCTTTGCTCATCCTAATCCCCATAACACTAATCCTAATTCCTAATGCAAATTACATTAAAAATAAGAAAGTAAATCTAGATACACCTACAAAATAGATGTTAGCACAATACAACCCAAGCGGTTATATGAATAATTTAGACTTAGCACCTCACATATAGCAAAACCCCACCTATCATAACATGGGTTATGCTTAGGGGCTAAGTAACCATCAAAAGTATTTATATTTTTATTATAGCAGTCCCTTAAGCAGCCTTTGTAGATATGATTAGCTAATAACGGCTAATATTATTGATTGTGAGGCATACACCCTAACATCCGCCTAAAATATTACATCACAAAACAAAACATCCATCACACATACATCGCCCTAACTTAGCACTAGAAGTGGTGACATAGTATTCTAATGTGTGTGCTTAAAGCTGTGATATGTGTATTAATGTTGAAGTTTTCTAAGTGTAAAAGAATTCAATTTAACATGGAATGTTGGTTCCACTTTAAATTGTTTAGTTGATTTTGAAAATTTGTGATTTATTTGGTTTCACACTTAACATTTAAGTGTTATAAAGAGAAGAAAGAGGGTTGCCCTTTTCCATCCTTACCGTAAGTCATTTTCTAAAGCATGTTATTTTGACTTAGCTTTCTTTAGTGAATGGCTTATTACATGCTTTAATTAGTCATGGTCCGAGTTCACTTTAAATAACCTTATTCAATGTGAAAGGCTTCTTAAGAATAATTGAAATGAATTATTATCACATGGCACATGTCCATTCATTTCTTTCCATCGCATGTAACATGCACATGATTGGACCCTAAGTATACCTAGACATACATGTCTTAGCACACTTAGATGATGGATGTAATGAAGTTTATATTTCATTTAATTAGATTGTTATGAATGCATGTCTTTTTTAATAGAAAAAATAGACTTCAATCCATAAGCTACATGTACACTCAAATGTATAAAAGTTTTAAAGTATGGTGCCATTGTTTCATACCGAGTGAGGTAAAGACCTCC
This sequence comes from Cymbidium sinense, assembly GCA_021442155.1. Classification (NCBI taxonomy): domain Eukaryota; kingdom Viridiplantae; phylum Streptophyta; class Magnoliopsida; order Asparagales; family Orchidaceae; genus Cymbidium; species Cymbidium sinense. Next base: position 76,246,170 of record CM038222.1, on the reverse strand, counting down.
TTAGGGCTACTTAAAGCCATGGGTCCCCAAAATGTCCACCTGTACTATTCTCATATACATATAAATGTATACACCACTATAAGGATGAAGAGTCATGCAAAATTTATATTTTATTTATTTGATTTTTCATTCTCATTCATTGTCCACATCATACATGCATATGTATAAGAGTTTTAAGTGAGTACGACACCATTATTTTCTACACCGGGGCATATGGTACAAAACTTACTTAGTGCTACTTAAAGCCTCTGACGGATGTCCGGACTTATATACCACTTTTCTCAAATACATATGAATGCACAAAAAGGATCAAATGGATAAGGAACAATGCATGAAATTATGTTTGATTTGGTTGTATGGTTTATATATGTAATATGAAATTCTTCCTAAGTCTTAACATGGAGATGCATAGAATAGATTTAGGCAAGTGTTGTGTTCTTTTAAAATGAACTATACACTTAAAAATCCTATGTGAATCCATGTTAAAGTAGGAAAGAGAATTTCACATTACACATCTTATACTATCATCACATGTTATAACTATTTATAATTGAAATCACTTCATAATTGATTTATAGGCTTTGAAAATAATTTTTGGTTTAATAGTGATAATAGCCACTCATATTCTTAATTTAAGTCAACACATGCAATTTGACATAAAAGAAAATATTTTATTTAATTGATTTTCAAGAGAAATGAATGCATGATTTCATATGGCAAATAATATTTAGCATGATTGGAAAGACATAAAGGAATGTAAACACATGATTTCATTCATCCCAATTATCATACTAAATAAAGTCATTTAAAATAAACCAAAATTCCTTAATATTATTTTTTTTAATTTTATGTTTGATTTGGTTTAAGGAATGTGAAAGAGACTTTCTAATCCTAACCTCATTCCCCATATGTGTGTTAATTTGGTTTAATAAGAAATAATTAAGTAAATTTTATGAATTAATTAAGAAGGATCTTTAATTAAATCAATTAATTTTCCTAACCTATGCTTCTTTAATTTGATTAACCACTTAATTATAAGTCATAAATGGCATGAACATGTGAGGAAATAAGGTTGCCATGCTCCTAAAGAACCTAATGCGATTGTCTCATAATAAAGGATGAATTAAGTAAAAGAATCTAATTAAGTGCTTTTATGATTCTTCCATACTTATGGGTTAATCATGATTTCCTTAAAGGGTCTTTATGTTGTTAAACACATAAAGAAGAACCCTTAATTAGATTATTTGTATTTAAGGTTTTACTTGATTTGATTTATTTGAATGATTTAGTTGAATTTATTGGATTTGATTAGTGTTTATTACATTTGCTTTGTATTTGTAATTTGATTGATTAATTTTAATTAGATGTTTTGGATCAATTAATTCTTGATAACTCAACATCCTTTTAAATTAATATCTAATTCTTTTATTAGATTATAGTTATGTGATTTAATTTTATGTTTATTTGATTTAATCATGGTCCATTTATTTGTAGTTTGATCGATTAGATTGGATTTTATTTTGATTTTAATTGGGTTTGATTCTTTGTAATTAGATTTTATTTTTAATCTCATCCATTTGTCATTTTTATCAAAGTTTGGTTTGTATTTTGATTTCATTTGGATAGTTAATTAGTTTATCTTATTTAAGTAGGTTGAATGAGATTTGATTGCATATTAAATTGATGAGAGTCTTTCTTAATTTAATTTAATTTAATTTAATTTGATTTGATTAGCTTTATTAGTCTATGGGTTTGCTTAGGTTCAATGTGAATTTTAATTAGTTTAATTAAGAAGTGTATTTATGTTAATTATAAAGATTTGTTTAATTTTCAATTTGATTTCATATTTGTTTAGATTAATGATATAATTAATGACTTAATAATTTAGGCTTAATTTAGGTTTTGATTAGTATTTAATTACATTTATGTTTGATTAAGTTTAAGTTTAATAAGATTAATTTGATTGACTTAATTATCTTATTTAAGATGTGTGATCAAATTGATTAGTAGATTAATTAAGTGGTTGATTTGAATTTGATTTAAAAGTTAATTTGGTTCATTAAGATGATGGATTAATTCATTAAGTTTGCATTAGGTGTTTATTCAATTGGATTAACTTAAGGGTAATTAATTTAATTAAGAAGTGTGGTTTATGTTAATTATTAAATTAAATAAAGATTTGCTTAATTTTTAATTTAGTTTTATTTTTTATTTATATTAATGATGTAATTAATGACTTAATGATTTATGTTTAATTTAGGATTTGATTGGTATTTAATAACATTATGTTTGATTCAACTTAGGTTTAATATGATTAATTTGATTAACTTAATTAGTTTACTTGAAGGGTGTGATTAATTATTAAATTTAATTAGGGGTTTGATTTAAGCTTAATTTAAGAGTTAGCTTTAATGTAATTTATTTAAATTAATTTGATTCATTAAGATGATGGATTAATTCATTAAGTTTGCATTAATTAGATGTTTGATTAAAAATAATTAAATTTTAAATTATTGGATTAATCAAAGATTTATTTAATTAATGAGTTAATTTCTCACATATGAGTGATTTGATTTAGTTAAGTATTTTACTTAAGTCCGATTTGATTAAAGGATTATTGATCATTATTATTAAGCGAATTAACTATTTATTTTATTTCAATTAAGTTTGATTATTTATGATTAGAGTTTTATTTGATTTAATTTATTTATTATGTTTGTTTAATTTAATTAACATGTTTGATTTAGTTATTAGGTTAAAATATTTAATGGTTGAGTAACTCTCTTATTCCCAATGGATTAATTTAGATTTTAAATTAATTAAGTTCACCTTAGCTTCATTTGGTTGCTTGGTTTGATTAATATTAAGCAATTATGATGTATTGGATTTATAATTAATTTAACTTTTTTGTTTACTTAATGATTAATTAGTTTTAATTTATTTCATTAAGGAGTTTCATATGATTAATATTTCATGCTTAGTATAAGTTTAGTTATACTAGTTTGACCCATGTTAAAATTTCTTAGATTTATTTAATTTTAAGTTTTATTTAAGATTTAATCATTTAATTAAGTTTTATTAACTTAAATAGGTTTAATCATATTTAATTTAATTTCGTTTGAGAATTATACGATATTTTTTCATTTGAGGTTTGATTAATGATTGCTTAAGTGTTATTTCATTTGATTTTAATTTATTATTTAGATTATTATGAATTTCATTTTAACTAATTCCTTAATTTGTTAAATTTTAACCCTAAATATTTATTGTTTTTCATTAAGCTTCAGAAGATCATATTATTATTATTATTATTATTATTATTATTATTATTATTATTATTATTATTATTATTATTATTATTTTAGGATCTTAAATGTTAACCAAGTGATTTAAGCTATTTTGAAGATTTTGTAAATTTATGAATTTTTTATTTGATGAGATTTTTATCATATGTGTGCTTTAACTTTAATTTTAATCCATGAAAATTTCAACTTAATCGACTAAAATTTTTATAGTAATTAATAAAACTATATTTTCACTAAAATTAAGCTCAAACCATTCATTGAGATTTAGAGATTTTGATTCTTTGGATTCCTCTTGGAAAGACTAATCCAATGAGCTTATTTATAATTTTTAGCTAAGTAGTTTATTTTTTATGAATTTTCTAAGTTTCAATATACTTAAATAATTTTTAAAATCGATATGTGATTTTCCATAACTTTTTTACCGAACGCGTGACAGCATCATCGCGGTTGGGCATCGCATGGCACGGCGACAATTATTGGCGTGGTGCGTGTTAGGTGAAGCGGAAAAAAGATCTGGAAAACAACGGTTCGATCGGACCATTCAATCGAGGATCGCGACATATTTGATCCGATCGAGAGAAAGATCATGTGTTCGTGGTGTCAAAAGGACATGGGTCCGGATCGAGCCATCGATCCACGGGATCGACGGTTGTTGCTCACCGATAGAAAGAAAATACAAAAATGTGAAATGAGGTCCGATTGAGCTCGTTTTCCGCCAATTTTTTCCGAAAATTCATATTGGAATCAAATAAAATAAAAGTGTGGGTTTATCTAAGGGAAATTCCTAAAATCACAAGAAAATTGTCACAAAAAATAAGAAATCCTAGGGTTGGTCTAGTTTTGAAGATTACCTTACCGTGGATAGTTTTTGCAATGGTAAAGATCGGCGATCTCCTTGATGCAAGAGGAAGTTTTGGAATGATTTGATCCTTTGCTTTCACTTTAGAATGATATATATTTTGATGCTTGCCATTTTCTCAACCAAATTAACTCGATTTGGTGTTTCTAGCCTAAGAGAAATGGTTGTTGGTTGTTTTGGGAGCTCTTAGGGGCTGAATAGTGGTAGTAGAGGAAGCGATGAAGCCTCATTGTGGCCGAAAATCCTCCTTTTTTGGGCTCCAAAGTGTTGTCATTTTGCTTGGGGTTGTTGGGATAAATGATGGATTGATTGATGACTTTAAATTTTGCTCCAAAGTCCTCTTTGTTATCATATGATCAGCTCCATTGAATTCCATGGATGGGGAGTTGAATCCATGTGATGAGGAGAAGTAAATAAAATTAGGTGGAATCCTAATGGAGGATCCATGAGAGATTTAATTGGGTTGGATTTGATTTAATTTGATGATTATAGGTTTCATTTATAGTTGGATAGATAATTGAATGAATGAGTGATTCAAGAGAAAATTCATTAGTTTTGACTTGATCCGGATACAATTTGGCTAAGTCCAAAGAATTGGCTCAAATTGGGGTTTAGATTTAATTTTGGATATACTTTTGGTCATTTATTTATTGTGAATATAAATGAAGGAACAATTGATTTATAAGGAAAATTGAATTTATATTGATTTAAAGGGAGTTTTGGCTAAGATGAAGGTGATTCATATGGCTTAGGAAGGGTCTTAGGATTTGAATTTGATTTTGGGTTTCAATCATTTGGAGTCAAATTTGGGATATGGATTTGGAATTTGAATTTGAGGTTTGGTTTGAGATTTGAATCTAGGTTTGATTTGGAGAAAGTGTATCTAGATTGGGTTTAGGCTATAGGATATGTGATTTTCTTAAGTCCTAAGGCATGGCCTAATCCTATGATTAACCCTTCTAAGTTTCTAATCACTAAAGTGAAGTGTCTTATGACTAAGGAACTTTAATGTCTACAAGAGTCTTAAATCTAAGAAGATGAGGTTAAGAGCTCACTCTAAAAGTAAGGTCAACAAGATTTAATGAAATCATGATTTACCCATATGTATGGGAAAAATCATGAAAGTAATTAAGCAAGTTCCTTAATGTTAATCAATAATTATGAGCTAATTACATTAGGCCCCTTTCATTTCATGGGATCATTTCTATTTACTTTTCAATTAATTTTCATATTACATTTGGCTCATAATCATTTGATTAATTATCTTAAGTTAACATAGGTAAGGGTTAATTAATTGATTTAATTCATGTCTCAACTTCATTAATCTATAAAATCAACTTAATTATCTCTCATTAAGCCAAATTAACTTGCAAACATGGGATGAAATTAGAATTAACAAACCTTCTTCTCACATGCTTTAAATCAAATTAGACATAAAAGTAAAAGTGACATTAAGAAGCTTTGGTTTGCTTTAAGTAATTTTATTTGATATGATTGGCCTTATGAGTTAATTTAATTGGATGAGATTTCATGTTTACGTTCATTTATTCCTCTCCAATCATATTAAATGTTGTATGTCACTTGATTCCCGCATTCATCTCTTGCAAAATTAATTAAATTAAATGATTTCCTTTATGTTAAGCATGCATGTGTTGATTTAAATGAATTTATGTGTGGCTATTATCTTTCCTAAATTTAAATTTATTTTTCAAAATTTATAAATGAATTATTACATATGCTATGAATGTTACTTATAAACATACATGAGATGTATGTGATTATATCTTAAGTGTATGAAGTGAAGTTTCTTTTCTTTCATTCATGTATTGATTTATGTAAGTAAGAATGTTAATGGGTATATAGCCTGGACATCCCAGAGAATATGAGACTTTAGTTAGTCCCAAGAAGGTCATTTGATTACCTCACTTCTCGATTTAATAAATAACATCATACTCCATTTGATTTCATTCTTACACACTTCAATACTATAATTTAGATAAGACTTTATTCTATATGCATAAATGTTTCAAAAATATAACTTTAGCATGATTTTCCATTTTTATAGTTATTTGTATATTCATTTGTATTTAAGAATAATGAGTATATCTAGTTTAAAATTGGGACCACGACTTTAAGTAGCCCCAAGGAGGTTTTTTCCTCACTCCCCTAGTTTAATAATGTAAGTACTTATAACTTTCATACACTTGTATGTGCATTTAGCTAATGAATAAAATCTTCATTCAATTAAGTCAAACACAACTTTTGCATGATTTTTATATTCTTATAGTCATTTGTACATTCATGTGTATCCAAAAGTAGTGGGTATATCTAGTTTGGACATTCGGGACACGATGCTTTAAGTAGCCCAAGGAGGTCTTTACCTCATTCTCTAGTATAATAATGGAGAAGTATCCACTTAAAATTGTTATACACTTGTATGTGCATTTAGCTAATGAATGCAAATCTTCTTTTCTATTAACAAGTCATGCATTCATATTAATTCAAGTGATGTAATTGATTAATCATATGATTTAAAGTCCTCTTTCTTATGTTCACGTGTAAAACTTACATATATTTGAATGTAATGGGTATATAGTTTGGACATCCCGGGAACACAAGGCTTTAGCTAGCCCCAAAGAGGTCATTTGATTAGCTCATTTCTCTAGTTAACAATGGCACACCTATTTAACTTTATTCCTATGTATTTTTGTATAATAATTTGGATAGATCTTTAAAATAATATAATTCAATAAGATGAAACATCTAAATTCCAAATTTATATGCTTACATCCATCATTTAAGTGTGCTAAATACACGTTGTATGTATGTCATACTTAGGATTTAATCATATGCATGTTACATATGATGGAAAAAATGGTTGAACATGTGTCATGTGATGGTAATTCAATCAAATTAATCTTAAGATGCTTTTCATATTAAATAGAATTATTTAAAGTGAACCTAAACCTAGAATTAATTTAAAATATGTAATAAATTATTTACTAAAGAGAATTAAGTCTAATTAATATGCTTTAGAAGTGACTTAAGGGATGAAAGAGGGTGATCCTATCTTTTTCTTCTCTTCATAACATTTAGTTGCTAAGTATAAGCCAAATGAAAAAAATACTAAATAAAATTCTCAAATCAATTAAGTCACTTAAAGTGAAATCAACTCCTTATGATTAAACATCCCTTCATACTTAGAAAATCATAACAAAGCTTAGTTAAGGCATACACAAGCCTTAATACACACTTTAGAATTAAGTCACCATTTCTAGCTTTATATTAAGGCGGTGCATGGAGTGATATATGTTTTATTTTATGATATATTATTTTATACCGGATATTAGGGTATGTTTCAGAGACTAGATGATAGGCCATGATTAGCCTAATTATATTTTCTGATTGTGGGTGTATAATAAATATAAATGCTCTCTTTTGTAGGTTGCTTAACCCCTAAGCATAATCCAAGTTAGGATAGGTGGGCTTGGTTACCCATGTACAAGGTGCTAAGTCCAAATTATTCATATAATTACTTGGGTTGTATGGTGTGTTTAGCTTATTGCGTGTGTAGTTAGATTTACTTTTCCTATTTTTAATATAATTTTACATTAGAAATTAAGATTAGTGTTATGGGGATAAGGATGAACATTGGCGGAAGGCTTAGCTTTGGGGTGCCATGTGGTTATTAAAATAAAAATAAAACAAGAAGAAATGAAGGTGACATGAAGACTTGAAGATTTGAAGACCCCTTAGCATTTATCATTTATAAATTATAATTATTCTTTCATATAACGGGTTGTATAAGGGTATAGTTTGGCATTTCTCTTTTTTGTTGTAATACACGATACCCACCACCACCTCTTATTTTTTTGCATTAGATTTATAAAATTATTTAATGTTTTATTTAAAATTGTGCAATAGAACCAACTTGCCTTTTATAGTTTCTTCATGAATGGTGATTTAATGTGTGGTGGATAGATTAGGCTCTTAGAAAAAATAAATCTTTTACCCAACTACAACTCATAATTAAATTTCTAAATAACTCACAACTTCACATAAAGTCTAGTTATTAAATCAAGATAATTACAAGATTTAGTAACTCCTTAACTGAATGTTGTATGTCTCACATCATACATATCATCTTGAATCACTCTTGCAAAATGAGGGCCTCCGTCACACATATGGGAGTTGTGACTGTGAGCAACTCCTGTCGATAGCTTCACCCTCTTCTCTTTTGATTTATCCCATAACTCATTTCAACATGCATTTAGGCATACAAAAATCCTATGACCTTTTCAAAATAAAGAGTTTAAAATTAAATAAAAATTGAAAAGATTTGCATTATTCTAAGTCATTACTCATACCACACATGCTCTAGTCTCTTAGTGAGTTTAAGGAGTTTAGTCTCTTTCTAAATAATGACAACCTAACTATCTTACAAAATCATATGACTTGACCACATAGTGTTAAAGCGCGAGGAGTTAGTTGGCTCCCACTCTATGCAAGTCCACCAATCGATGGTTTACTCTCTCTTATGGAGCCATATACCCAATCTTTGCTTAGATTTAGGTCATGCTTTGGCTTATGCCAATGCTCCATAGATTTAGGATCTAGGGTAGCTATTTTCTTCCTACAAGCATAAATCCTCACATCTTAGGCATTTTTTAACCTTGTATTGGGACTATAAGCCTTACTAATCTAATAAAATTTTAATTCCAACAATGAAATTCTCCTCATTTTCAAAATTTTAAAGCCCAACTATAGATAAATTGGAATGCTCACTAGGTTTCCTAGTATCATGAGCATTCCTTTGACTTTGATAAATAAGTCTCTCCTTTTGACCTATCCCAATTGATTTTTCAAACATAGCCAATTTATTGATAGTCTTACCCTTAAGATGTAATTAACTATGGGGCCCATAGAAACTTTAGAACCCGATTGAATATAAACCTTTATTTATCCATGTAAAATAGGGGAAAAATCTACATTACCCATCAGACAGTCCTCATTAGATGATTAGGTCCATTGAAGGGTGATGTCTCTATCTTTCGATATAGTATTTCATAATATCATCATCATTTCATATTTCATATTTGGTGTCCCCATATACATCCGAAAATAAACATCACAACATATTTTAACTTCATATCCCTCGATTGATTTCTAATTTTAGAAAGATATATCAATGATATATATATATATATATATATATATATATATATATATATATATATATATATATATATATATATATATATATATATATATATATATATATATAGCTTTGGATGAGCCATGCGACATTGTATAGTCTTAAGATGGACCTAATTGATCATTTGAGTTTATAAGTTAAATGGTTTTAACTATATTATTGTTTGGATCTAATTAACTCGACTCTTAGGTTTGTTGAACAAATAGGTACTTTTTTTAACTTTTGAGTTTGATGTAACTTGACTCCTCTTATGTATTTTATCAATTAGGTCTTCAAGTGTATTAAACTAAGATATAAACACATTTTTCCACATAGTTTGACCATTAATTAGAACATATGAATTGAATGATTCTAAGGTTTAGTCAATGAATATGTTAAGTTCAATGTCTAAACCAAAAAAAAAAAATTTTAGGTTCGATCTATGGACATATTGAGTTCAATATATGTTTGAACTCAACCTTAAAGATATTTAATCAACTTGATAAATTAATTTGATTTAAAATAGCTCAACCTTTTGATGGGCAAACTAATCAATAATGATTTTATTGAACTAAAATTAACTAACTCAATCAATTGCCTTTGTAAGCTACTAATTTCTATTATTATTTTCTTGCATTCAATAAGGATTTAATTTAATTTAATTTACACATAAAATTTTACAGAATAAAAATAAATCAAATTGACCAAGCATAATATTTATAATTATAAATCATATACTGAATTATCTATCATCTAATGGCATGTGACTAATTTAGGTGCAATCATAGCATTGCATTGAGGTACAATGAAAACTTGCCTTTGCATTAAATGATCTATCAATTTAAAACAAACTAAGCATCAAGTTATTCGCTAAGAGCAAAGCATATTAGATGATAGAATTTGGATTATAGATATTTATTTGATCTTTGCAAAATATGATATAAAGTTTAATCTTTATATATATATATATATATATATATATATATTGAAAGATTTACATACATTCCACATAATTCTTATGCATTTACATGTCTAACACCTAAAGTTAGATATTTATTTATCTATTACTTAAAATTGTGCATTTAACTTTTTAAAAGTGGGTGATATTGAAGATTGGGGTGTTATATCTGTAAAAAATTGAAACTTAGGTGTTAGATATGTAAATATATAAGAAATGTGTGTTATGTATGTAACTCCCTCATATATATTTCAATGAGCAAGACACCATATAAGTCATAGGGGTGCATGATATGCACAAATATACAAAATTTACCCCTTGGTGCAAGGTGTTTTATTAGAGATTCTATATTGACACCAATATTTTTTTTTCTAGATTAACATAATAAGGGTATAGAACCTTTTAAGAAGAGAATACTAGCTAATACTAAGATACTAAAAATATAATTAAACTTTAATATGTAACTTCTATTTATTATCAACTATTATTTATGTTATATTTGTATTCAAATTTTAAAATTTTTGGATATGTATGCCACAATATTCTTCAATTGTTAATTATTAAAGGGGTGCAACCCTAAGACTAAAGTTAAAATATTATGATAGAAGACCCATTGAAGAAATTATAGAGGTTACGTAAAAGAGTTGTTAGAGCATAATAGTATTAATTGGTGAGTAGTAGTCACAATTAGTAGTCACAACCAATATATATATATATACACACAGACTTTGTCTCACTCATATATACATATAATATTCTTTTTGATAAAGTTGTGAGGGAGGAAGTTAAAATGATGCACCACAAAATTTCATTATAATTATATTTTTGATGGTTTTATATTCTATTCCTAGACATTCATAAAATGATATAGTGTGCTATTTATTTATCTCAAGATGATGAATGTTTTGATGCAATGGAAAAAAAAAATCTTTTTTCAATTAATTATCATGGTTAATCATTTAAAATTATGCCTAACCTTTCTATCACATCAAAATCAACATTCATTCATCTTACCTAAAAAATAATTACAATATCTTTCTCAATCTATGTTAGCATTCCCTTTGCCTATTACCTCAAAGGCCCATGCACCATTGCCTCCAAGAGAAAGATTATCCGCTTTACCTTTATAAAGATGACTAATACATCCATATTGATCCATCAAATTAATTAACTTTATGACAAATTTCATCATCATTTATACTCATAATATCCTATTTTCACTTGCTTTGATGACCTCAAGATTAAGTATCAACATTAAAGAAGTTGTTCTATATAGAATTGGTCATGAGATAGCATAAGTTTTATACATTTACATATCTAATATTTAAAATTTGATATTTACAAATATAGTACTTTTCTTATGCATGAAAATCTTCATCTCACTTTAATAATTTGATGATGATGCAAGTTTTGATAGGATAATAAAGATATATATATATATATATATATGTTATTTATATAAATATGAAAATTTAGATTATATATATATATATATATATATATATATATATATATATATATATATATATATATATATATATATATATATATATATATATATATATATATAAAACACCTCTTAGAGCCAACCAAGTGTCTTCTACTTGAATTCTACTTGAAGTAGCATAAGTTGATTTCGCTTTAACTAGAAACCACCCTTTATTCCGCAGCCTCCATTTGTGTTAATTAATGTATCAACGAAGAAAAACTTTGAAAAATGTTTTTCAATAATAATAATAATAAGAATATTATTATTATTTGGTATTGTTGAGTGCTAGAAACCAGCCCTAGAGTGAAAATTTACGCTTCTTTGGAAAGTCCAAAGACACATACATATGTTTAAAGAGTGAACAATAAAACCTAATTTTATGTGGAAAATCTCAAAAAAGAGGGAAAACCACGGCCTAGCCCAAGAAAATGCTTCCACTATGTATCTATTTCAGTACAAGATCTTCCGAACCGGATTACGTAATCAGAGGATGATGACAAATAAGCAGAATGCATAATGTTGACGATGACAAGATTTTGATGTTGATGACGATGACGATAATGGACAATGATGTGACGATGATGTCAACAATAGTGGTCGATGATGATGACCGCAACGGTCAACGACGATGAGGAGCATACGATGGCGGCGGGCCATGCATGGTGGTACAACCGAAAGTGGTGGAATGATTGCTTGGAGGATCTTTAGAGCTCTTCCCCTCTGCTTGGTCTCCTCATATGAGGAATGAGGGCTATTTATAGATTGGAGGAGACGCCTCAGAATACATGCAAAATCCAACCACTCCTCTCCATCTGGACGACTCAAAATGATCCCTTGATCATATGATGTATTTCATGCATTTGAATGCTCAAATGAAGTCGAATTGTAAGATCTTTTGTTTTAACCTACCGAGACGCCGATTTGACTATAATAAACACTTTATATTTGAGAGCTATTTAGGGATTTAACCGATATCCCAAAGTTTCAAGGATATTTTGAGAGCTTGATCTTAATTCAACTGGATCACTTGCTTTTAGCATCAAGATTCGTTCAATAATATTTTAAGTGTCATATCGTTCTCTATTTTTGGATGACATTATCTCAATCATCCAAAAAATATATGTCAAATACTTGAAAATAGTAAATTCTTAATGAAATTTGAGAGTCCATTAACTACATTTTGAGAGAAGATCTTAATAGAGCACAAGATTATGACTAAAAAGTCGAAGGGCAAAATGAGTGTAGGCGGCACGAGATTTTGAGGTTACGACCCATCCGGTGCTGAACGAGTCATGGCGCTGCCAAGACGGAGGTCATGAGCTCCTGGGTCACTCGAGTTCGCTGGTCGCTGAGCGCCACGGCTGAACGCCTGGATGCGGTCGTATCGGGATAATACGGAACGGCGGGAATTGCTAAGCCCTGACGGCCGAACGAGGGCTGCTGCGGTCGGAGCTGGCGGACCCGCGCCACGGCTAACCGCGGGCCACGATGACGAGGGGTCGGTGGTTATACCACGCTGGGTTGCGCTTACGCTATTGCGGTGCGGCCACGGGCGGTGCATGTCAAGGCTGGCAGATGCGGATTACCACCGTAATGATTGCTGCGGCTTTCACGGCTTAATTTTTCCCCTGAGGTCTATAAAACCCCTAGGCTGCGGAGAAGACACCTTCTTCTTGAGGCGCTGGGCCAAGCCCGTAGCTCATACTCTGCAGGCCCTGCTTTTCCCTCAAAGAGGCGCTGACCGTTCTTGTCGACCGACCGTTTGAGGGCGATCAAGACCGTAGTTCATACTGGCGAGGCTGCTATCCCTCGAAGAGCGTTGATCCCTTGTCGACCGACGCTCGGAGGCTTATCAAGTCCCGTAACATATCTGAGGCTGATTTTCCCTCGAAAGAGGCGCCGCCCTTGTTGGACCGATCGGTTTGGAGGCATCACGGAGACTGGGTTGACAAAGATGCTCGACGATGGTGGTCACCACATTATTGATGCGACCGCGATATGGTCTCGAGATAACCAATGATGATGGTGGTGACCACGGAGATTCCGCGATGGCGGGACCGCGACGAATCGCGGCGGACCTATATATGGTGGTGGGACGGCGAATCGAACCGGCAGAATGATGGCGGCAGACGGGTATCGCGCAGATGCAGAGATGGTGGATAATTGCGCCACGCTGACCACGAATGCGGCATGACCGGCGAAGATTGCCACGATGGTCACGGCAGTAATCGGCAGCACCAGAATAAGGCCGACAAGGGGCGTCGATTTGATTCTATCCGAGGTTGTTTGTCGAGTGTGACTCGGCGACGCAACCTCGAAGAAGAGGTCAACAACCGCCGAGATTTTGACCCATCCGGAGGGTTTGTCGTGAGTTACCACGACGTTAACCTGCATGGAAGAGGTCGAATTGAATCCGCTGGATTTTAATCTATTCGAGGTTGTTTGTCGAGTGTGACTCGACGCAACTCGTGGAAGAGGTTGAATTGAATCCGAGGATTTTGACTCATCCGGTGGTTGTTTGTGCGTTACCCGGCGACATTAACCTATGGAAGAGGTCGAATCAACGGCTGAGGATTTTGACCTATCCGAGGTTGTTTGTCGTGGTGTTACCCGATGACGCTAACTCGTATGGAAGAGGTGAATCAACCAGGATTTTGACCCATCCAGGTTGTTTGTGAGTGTTACCCGCGACGCAACTGCGGAAGAGGTTGAATTGAATTGCCGAGATTTTGACCCATCCGGTGGTTTGTCGAGTGTTACCCAATGACGCAACCGTGGAAGGGGTCGTAGGAAGTCCACCAAGGACTTTTGACCCAGTTGTTTGTCGAGTCTTTGCTCATGACGCAACCTGTATGGAAGAGGTAGTCCACCAAGGACCTTTGACCCATCTAGTTGTTTGTAAGAGTCTTTGATGGCGCAACTGCATGGAAGAGGTTGAATTAAATCCGAGGATTTTGACCCATTCGAGGTTGTTGAGTGTTACCCAATGACGCCAACCCGTATGGAAGAGGTCAATTGAACTTGATTTTGACCCAGGGTTGTTGTCGTTGACGACGTTAACTATGGAAGAGGTCGGAAGTCCACCAAGGACCTTTTGACCTATCTAGTGGTCGAAGTCTTTGCTCGATGACGCTAACATATGAAAGAGGTTGAGGAAGCCGGATCTTTTGACCCATCCAGTTGTCGAGTCTTTGCTCGATGACGCAACCGTATGGAAGAGGTTGAATTGAATCCATCGAGGATTTTGACCCATCCGAGGTTGTTTATCGCTGTGTTACCCGATGATGTTAACTGTGGAAGGGGTCGTAGGAAGTCCACCAAGGACTTGACCCATCTAGGTTGTCGAGTCTTTGCGCGACGCAACTCATGGAAGATGTTGAATTAAATCTGAGGATTTTGACCCATCCGAGGTTGTTTGTCGAGTGTTACCCAATGACGCTAACCTGTATGGAAGAGGTCAATTGATGGCGAATTTTTGACCTATCCGAGGTTGTTTGTCGTGGTGTTACCCATGATAACGTATGGAAGAGATCGGGAAGTCCACCAAGGACCTTTTGACCTATCCTAGGTTGTTTGTCGAGTCTTTGCTCGATGCTAACTGCATATGGAAGAGGTCAGGGAAGTCCACCAAGGACCTGACCTATCCTAGGTTATTTGTTAGAGTGTTACCCGATGATATTAACCTGTATGGAAGAGGTCAAATTAAAACATCCGCTTTGATTGCAAAGTTGCTTAACCTGGTCTCATTTTTTCCATGAGTATGAGTGGAAAATATAATTTGCAAAGCTATATATCTCTTCTCAATGTTGAAATATCCTCCAACTTTGACTTATTTCTTGGGATTTAAATCGATTAGATGCTTAACATGGGTGATCTTTTGAGATTAAGAGTTGCCCCGCTACAAAGATGGAACAAGTTTGATTCTTTCGCGCATGCCCTTAAAATCTTGAAATGCTACATCTCGATGGTGGTTTTGATCTTGTTGGGAACTTAGTCGCCATTCAAGATGATATAATGGGAATCGAATCCCACGACATTAAACATGCTTAGAAAACCATATGTAGAGTGAAAATTTACGCTTTAGCTTTGGAAAGTCCACACACATAGATGTTTAAAGAGTGAACAATAAAACTCAAGAATTTTACATTTAAAAAACCTCGAAAAGAGGGAAAAATCACGGCCTAGCCCAAGAAAAGCTTCCACTATGTATCTGTGAGTACAAGATCTTCCGACACCGGATTACGATATATGAGAAAGGGACTACAAGCTAGTAATAACAGACGATGCCGATAATTTGACGAATTTTAACGTTGACATTTACGTGAATGATGTCAACAATAGAATCTTTAAGAAGAGAATACTAGCTAATATTAAGATACTAAAAATATAATTAAACTTTAATATGTATTTTTATTTATTATAAACTATTATTTATGTTATATTTGTAGTCAAAACTTAAAATTTTTGGATATATATGCCATAATATTCTTCAATTGTTAATTATTAAGGGGTGCAATCCTAAGACTAAAGTTAAAATATTATGATAGAAGACCTATTGAAGAAATTATAGAGGTTACGTAAAAGGAGTTGTTAGAGCTTAATAGTATCAATTGGTGATTAGTAGTCACAATTAGTAGTCACAATATATATATATATATATATATATATATATATATATACACACACTCATATACATACAATATTCTTTTTGATAAAGTTGTGAGGGAGGGGAAGTTAAAATGATGCACCACAAAATTTCATTATAATTATATTTTTGATGATTTTATATTCTATTCCTAGACATTCATAAAATGATATATTGTGTTATTTATCTCAAGATGATGAATGTTTTGATGCAATGGAAAAAAAAATCTTTTTTTCAATTAATTATCATGGTTAATCATTTAAAATTATGCCTAACCTTTCTCTATCACATCAAAATCAACATTCATTCATCCTGCCTCAAAAATAATTATAATATCTTTCTCAATCTATGTTAGCATTCCCTTTGCCTATTACCTCAAAGGCCCATGCACCATTGCCTCCAAAAGAAAGATTATCGTCACTTTACCTTTATAAAGATGACTAATACATCCATATTGATCCATCAAATTAATTAACTTTATGACAAATTTCATCATCATTTATACTCATAATATCCTATTTTCACTTGCTTTGATGACCTCAAGATTAAGTATCAACATTAAAGAAGTTGTTCTATATAGAATTGGTCATGACATAGAGATAGGCATAAGTTTTATACATTTACATATCTAATATTTAAAATTTGATATTTACAAATATAGTACTTTTCTTATGCATGAAAATCTTCATCTCACTTTAATAATTTGATGATGATGCAAGTTTTGATAGGATAATAAAGATATATATATATGTTATTTATATAAATATGAAAATTTAGATTATATATATATATATATATAACACCTCTTAGAGCCAACCAAGTGTCTTCTACTTGAATTCTACTAAAGTAGCATAATTTGATTTCGCCTTTAACTAGAAACCCGGCCCTTTATTCCTGCTGCAGTCTCCATTTGTGTTAATTAATGTATCAGCGAAGAAAAACTTTAGAAAAATGTTCTTCAATAATAATAATAATTATTATTATTATTTGGTATGATAAATTTTAACGGTCTTCTAATTTTTATAAAATGATTTTACGATTTTTTATGTTACTTTTATACTTAATTAATATAATTTTTTTTTATTAAGGGCTACTCATGGTCTAGTTTGCCCCTTCTCTTGATGTTTATTAACTACGCAATGTGGAAGACTAGACTTGTAATTAACTTAAGAAGTTAGTGCATCAATTAATGCATCTCGAACTAAATATAAAATTTATAATTAATTTTCTTTTCATAAGATGAGATTATTGACCATGCAATATCATGACCAGATGTATATGTGGAAAAACTACAAAGGTGTGCTCATCTCTAACTTTTAATGAAAATTAGAAAATTCTTCCCTTTTGAAAAATCGAACATGTTTTTTTTAGAAAGAAAAGGCTTAAAATATTTTAAATAAAATTAAAATGAAAACTAATCATAGCTCAAGAAGGGTAATAATTCAATTATCCATGCATCTATTGGGAGATTAAACACGGAAACTAGTTCGAGAGATTGGGATCAACGTGTTGAATAGAAGTAATTAAAACACAAAATCATAAAATAAACATATATGGCACCAAATTTAATGTGGAAACATCCGAGAAAAAAAATCACGTAGTCATACCACTCAAAATCCACTATGAAAAAAAACAAAGGAGAAGAGTATATATTACACTTATATTAAACATCTCTATACTCAGTTACTCTATGACACTTTACTTCACTCTCACTCATTAAAAAAATAGAAAAAAGTCTTAAATAAAGGATGACTAATGGATTTATTCTCATGCCAACCTAATTTTATAAATATTTATCATTAATTTTTCTTGAATAATATACATAAATAAATAGTATTTATTTTATTCTAGACTTTAGCCTCTACATAAGAGTAATCACATATGATTAATTATTTTCAAAGAGTTATTTTCTAAGAATACTTTGAATTAAAGCAATTACAATTAAAAAAATTACAAGTTTCAATAGTTGATTTATGCATTTCAATATGAAATGAGTTCAACTTAATAGAGAATATCAGAAGTCAATAGGAATAAATATTAGGAACCTTCAATCATGATTGTTCAGTATGCTAAACTCACAATCTTATGTGGAGATAATTAATCTATTGAAATAATCTTTATGCTTAAGTTGATTCAAATTTTGGAATGTTAAACTTTCACCTTTCATAACAATAATGAAATAATGATTAAGATAATATCATAATAATAGGTTTTGAATCAAATTTAATTCTATTTTAGAGAATTGTACTATCATAAGACATAGCCCAACCTTAATTTAATATAATAATAAGTTAATAATGAAACTTATATATAAAATCAAAGAGAGTTGAGATTGCCCAACTCTTTTGAACTTACTTTGTGCCTAGAAAGGAAAAAAAGCAAACTAGCCTCCTCTTCATTTTAAAAAGAAAGTCATCTAAGTCCCAAATGAAATACAAAATAGATCATATATTGTAATTTAGGAATTGAGATTTGCAATCTTAATCTTCATGCAAGGCAACCAAAAATTATGCATATAAACATTACTTTGGTAGCAATTAGATTTGTTGGAGTGATTTTATACTCATTAAGATGCTTTAAAATATTGATAATGATGTGTACA
Organism: Cymbidium sinense; assembly: GCA_021442155.1. Lineage (NCBI taxonomy): Eukaryota > Viridiplantae > Streptophyta > Magnoliopsida > Asparagales > Orchidaceae > Cymbidium > Cymbidium sinense. The sequence continues at coordinate 76,227,118 of CM038222.1, read as the reverse complement.
AATTAGTTAACATCTAAAGTAACCGGCTAGTTAGGTTATAAAAAGTTAAGAATAAATATTTACAATAGGGCTAACCAATCAAGGAGTCAAGAATTATTAGATGGTCAAATCAAGAAATTAGATTATAGAACCCACAATCGATGAATGCGTAAGAGTCAATGCTTAGATTCATCATAAAAATTATGATAATAGGAAAATATTATGTTCTCAAATTCTAATGAGATGATCTATAGTCATGCCCAAGGTGGCGGATATAAGTGTGTTATGTTTCATATCTATGTTGTCATCTATTTTGATATTTTTGAAGTTATCAAAACTATTGTGATGAGTTAATTATATTTCATAGCTTTTTTTAATTAAAAATATATATTTTATTCATATCTATAAATATTTAATTTTAAGTATTAGATATGTAAATACTTAAATATTATGTAATATATGTGTAGATATTTTATTTAACAAAAAAAAAAATAATATTTGGAATTCACTTGTTCAAATATCTCAATCAAAGTAAAGAAGAATGAGATATATTTGTATTTATTAAATTTATTGATTCTATAATATATATTTTTCTTATATGAAAACTTTGTTATTGAGCATAGGATTAATTTCTCATGTGGGAGAATGCATCCTTCACTTCAAGGTGAGGAGAAAATATTACGCCCGAGTCGCACGTATTTTACGCTCAGACTCCAATTCTTTGCCAACACGCGTGTCCAAGATTTTTTCCATTTTAGCACTTAACGCTTGCTTTCAATGGAATGTAATTAACATAATCTAAACAACCGCACCAAAGAAAATGGGAAAAAATGGCGAATCATTTGTACTTTTAAGAGAGTGCAGAGTACTGATGAGAACTCCCCAAAAAATAAGCAATCACCTCCAAATTATTCCTAATGGATTGTAATGAACATATTTATTTCAAACAGCCAAAAAAACTAGAAAAAAAAAATTGCTCAGACTCATGAGAGTACTGAGTAGAGAGACAGAGAGTATGAGAGACAGAGAGTCAGAGACAGAGAAAAAAATCTCTCAAAACCATCCAAATAGCCTCTAAAATATTTTCGGAAATGTAATGAACATAATCTAAACAACCAGGCCAAAGAAAAAAATGGAAATCATATGTACTCTCAAGAGAGTACATATGCAAAATAACACTAAAAAATAGCCAAACAAACCTCCAAATTGTTCCTAATGGATTGTAATGAACATATTTACTCCAAATAGGCCAAAGAAACTGGAAAGAAATGCTCAAATACTCACTCTCATGAGAGTACAAAGAGTATAGATGGAAATCTCACATAAAATTTAACCAAACAAATAGAAAATTTTTTCTAATAGATTGTAATGAACATATTTACTCCAAACAAGCCAAAGAAACCGACAGAATGTTTGAAATATTAGACTCTCATGAGAATAGAGAGTACAGAGTACATAGAGTATAGATGAAAATCTCCCATAAAATTTAATCAAATAGCTAGAAAATTGTTTCTAATAGAATGTAATGATCATATTCTCCCCATCCGGCAAAATAAACTGAAAAATATGAGAAATCATCTGACTCTCAGAGTATAGATTACAGATGCAAAATCTCTCAAAAATCATCCAAACACCAAAATACTTCCAATGGAATATGATAAACATAATCTCAACAACCGTGCCAAAAAGAGAAAAATGGTTAATCATCTCAGATTCTCAAGAGAGTACATATACAAATTAATACTAAATACCAACCAAGCCCAAATTACTTCTAATGAAATGTAATAAACATATTCTCTCCAGGCCGAACTCATGAAAAATAATATGAAATTGGTCAAGACTCATGAGATTACAAAAGTACCCATACAAAGTTGCCTTAAAACAAGCACACCCCTCTTGCAAAGAACTCCAAACAGTGTAGGAAATATACATTAAATAAAATAATTTCAAGGAATATCACAAACAAACCAGAGAAAAATTGTACGATATTAACAAATTGAGAAAAATTACCGATGAATTTTTATTTATTACATCCTCGCCTAAATTAGTCGCTATTTCCTCAACGTTCTCCATCTTCATTGGTTCTTTTGTAAAAGAAAATGAGATTTTCTATTTCTCTCTCGATGAGAAAAAATACTAAATCTTAAATATATATATATATATATATATATATATATATATATATATATATATATATATATATATATATATATATATATATATATATATATATATATATATATATATTTCTTTCAATTCCTCACGATTCCAACGACGCTTCTACTCTTTGAATGAGACGGCATAGCCAGTAGAAACGGCATCATAAATGCGCCGTCATTCATACTGACGTCCGCCCGCAGATAACGCCGTCTCATCTGGCATACAGTAAGCGCTAAAACGGAAAAAAAATGCTGAACATATGTCAACCAAAGATTAAAGTCCGTACATAAAATTACGTGCCAACTCCGGACCTAATTTTTCTTCAAGCTGAGATTAGTACTCCTTGGACCTATTCTTTCGTCTCAAACTGAACCACGCTTCTCTCTAGGCCATGCAAAATATTCTACGTTCATGCACGTGGATGATCATTTTATGAAAAATTTAATTATTTTAAAAATATTTTAAATAAAAATAAAGCTACATTAATTAAGGCGTCATGTGAGGCAGAGTTCTCAAATCAGTGCAGTCCAAATCACATCACGCTTATATTTGACAAAGTGACAGACTCAAATTTTGAAAAACTTACGATCAGAATATAGTATTTTAAACTTGATCTTATTTTTTTGAAAATAAATATATATATATATATCATATAATTCTTATCTATTTATATATATAATATTTAAAATTTTAGATATTTACTTATCTAATATTTTTATATATTTAAAAATATATATTTTATTTTTAGAAGTGTACGCTAATGATATTTTTGATGTCCTCATGAAGATTAAAATGTTATATATATAAAAATTTAAATTTAAATATTAGATACTCAAATATATAAGAATTATTAGAATTATATGCTATATGTACATCTCCCATGACAAATTGTACATTATTTTTCATATAACTACACTTTTTCCAAACGTACCCTTAAAGATAAGAAAAGGAGGAAAAAAAAACACAAACTCTAGCGTGTTAAAAAACCTCTATATAAATGAGCCTCCGATCTGCACCGAGAGAGTATCCAAACCAGACCAGAAATAGCTAGTTACATGGCGATCACCTCCGTTTCCTTCCTTCTCCTCCTCCTTCTCCCCTCACCTTCCTCGCCCTCCTTCCGCCACTCAAAGCCGCCACCTTTACCATCGTCAACCAATGCACCGACACCGTCTGGGCCGCGTCCTCCGCGGCGGCATCCAGCTCAACAGCGGCCAAACGTGGACCATCGACGTCCCAGCCGGGACCACCGGGCGGCTGGCCCGCACGGCTGCTCCTTCGACGCCTCAGGCAACGGCCAATGCCAAACTGGCGACTGCGGTGGCAAGCTCTCCTGCACCGCTACGGGTCGCCGCCCAACACCCTGGCGGAGTTCTCCCTCAACCAGTTCGAGGAAATTTTTTAAATTGAGTGGTTAAAATGTGAATTTAATTAAGTATTAATAAAAAAATTTAAGAATAGGTAATCGTCCACTATAATGCCACGCCACGCCGCTTCGACAGCGTGGTGCGTTAATGGAAGAGTGGCCCACTAATTGGCGGCTTCGATATTGAAGCCGCCGCCCAATTAGGCGACGCCAGATAGGAGCGCCGACCACTGGGCGACCGCCCCGACATATCTTAGGCCGATCGGTCGATCGCCTATCTCCTCGGTTTTGCTCGATTCCTCCCCAAACTCCGCTATAGAACTCCGACCGAACTCACCCACCGAGCACGGCCCCGCTCTGAACTTCTCCGCCGGGCGAGGTCTCACCGTGATTGTGCTTTTGTCCCGCGACTTCTTCTAGGTATTTTTTCTGTTGCTATCACTGATCTCTGCACACTAAGTATAATGATGTAATAAACTATGAATAAAATCAAAATGAAGAGGAGAACATGTTAAAGATCTCAACACATAGCATAAGCTTATGTGATTTGATGAGATTCAGTTATGTTCACATTCGCTCAAAGATAAAAAAGATTTGTAAGCCTAGAAATTCCACTAATTAGTTCTTCTCGACTTTACATATTCCACTGGTTTAATGTTATTATCATAGAAGATCTACAATTTGAATCACATGTGCTTCTTTAATCAATAACACAGAATGATTGCTGTTTGAAGTATCCCTAATTGGTAATATTTACTTTGATTTTGTTACCTATGTCCTGTAAATATAGTTTGTCTTTCATGGAGCTTTAGATTAATCCAAGATGAATTTACATAGCACTAACAAAGAAGCAATTGCATTTTAGGCTGAATGTAGAGTAGAAGATATTAATGTTAATGGGATTACTCTTTTGTTTTTCTTTGTTATAAGAGCTTTTTTCACTTTTCCTTTTAAGCTTTAGAGTCTCAATTTGTTATGGTTCAAGCTTTGAGCCTTCTTTCATCTAAAATCCCTTAACTTGTGTTGGTGGGATGATACACAACGGTTGAATTATTCTCTTATTATAAAGCAACTTATGGAAGGTATGGATTTGGTGTGCATTTAATCTTGAGTTTTGATCTTACAAGATTAAATTCATCCAACTCTTATTTAACATTTTTGTGGATTTAAAATTTCCTTGAAATCAAACTTCAGCATGAGAGAAATATGGGCACTTTTATTTATTTTGTCTTAAGATTGTTGATGCTTCTCATGTAAGTTATTCTTCAAAAAAAGCATTTGTCTATGTGGATTTCCCACTCATTATATGTGATAAGAATGTAAGGTTTGTCTTAAGATTTTTTCTCACTTTTATTTAGTCGCGATCCATATTTCTCATAATTTGCGATGTATTGATTTAAACCATAATCTTCTACTTTGATAGTAATGACGATGAGGAGCACCGCCTAGACGCGGTGACGTAGGCTCTAGGGGAGGCCAGCCACCATTGGAGCGCACCTTCGAGGTTCATCTAGTATTACCTCCTACGTGAGATCGCCACCGACATCAAGTGAATTTTTTTTTGAATGTTACGCGCTTACCTTTTATTTTGGATAGGCACTTAGATTTTTTTGAGCACCGACAGGCCGCATCACACTTGCTTATGCTAAAGGAGTGGCCTATTACATGCAGATTCATCGAGGTGCTAGATGGGACTGTGTGTGAGTCATTCCTATGATCGGCCGATCGCTTTGGTTGAGAGATGGTCTCCAGACCAATACCTTCCACCGGCCAGGTGATGATTGTGACGCCAGACGGGGCGATGATTCTAGGACTACGGATTGATGGGCCACCTATCATAGGTCCGCGATTGACGAGGAGAAGAGATGGGACACTTGGCCCGACTGTGATTTGTTAGGACACCAGTGTGATGTATCATGATCCGATCACCGCATATCGTCATTCAGATGGGCTGCATTACGCATGTATGTACATGAGGTGGCTTAGGTGGACTTTCTGTGGAGTCATTTGACGACCAGCAGAGGAGTTCACACGCGCGAAGCTTATATTTTATTTATGATTCGCTTCTACCGCCGATACTTCGGTTCGGAGGTCCACCTACTGATTTACCACTCCGGAGGATCCGGATTCTTTTAGCATGATGTCTATAGGTGGAGCTTTTGGCTCATCTATGTGGAGTCGACGAGAAGTACCAGAGGCCAATATGGTGCCTACACCTCCTTGATTTGGGCTTGGGAGCATATTCATGTGGGTAGACCGACTTTACATGTGCCATATCGCAGAGCTTGGCCTCGGCGTTGGTTTGAGGTATGTGTTAACTACACTTTCAAATTATGCGCCTTATATATATGTTTAAACTATTTCGTGCGGTGTGAATGAGAAGTATTCGCCAACAATAGCCAAATAATGTTGCGAGGTGTAAAATGAGCTAGATGGCTGGCAAATACAAGTTGGATCTGCAGTTAACACTTTAGTCTAAATAACCGTAATGTAGATTATGTTTTAAAATAATTTTATCACAATGGTAGGTGATCCGGAGTGCGAAAGAGATCACATCACATCTATCAGATGCTTTATATTCGACATATGGTTAGCACGAGTCCCTCTTATCACCGGAAGAGGGTTGAGTGGTATTTACCGAGAGAGTGCCGCCTGCCTTATTCCGAGTAGATGTAGCCCCGCTTGACCCTAGTTTCAAAAGGGTCAATGGTGGGTAAAGCAGATCGACCGGGTTGATTACCACCACACATTGCTTCTTGGGAGAGGAGAGGATTGCCTCGTCGAGGGCCTATGAGGTCAGGACAGTGAAGACCGCTATCACCAAGCATACGCGCCGGTTTAGATCGTGGGCTTCTTTGTACTCGTCACCGATAGATCCTCCGACCACTTACTACGCTAGAGCACCGGAGCGCCTTTATGATATAAGTTAATATTCAATATTTTGTAAGTGATAATTTTACATTCTGTTTTTGTGTAGGATCATATCGCGGCAACTCGGGACATATTTCACCCATACTGGTCGTGGATGATCACCACTTACGATGTGTCGATAGTAATGAGATGATATGCAAAGACCTTGATGAGCGTGTACATATTGGTGACACATACTACGGATCGGTGCTCAGAGGGTGTCACACAAGATAACCGGAGAGCCGGTCCATCTACTCACGATCCGTGTCCTTCTACGTGACGCCGATCCGTGTCCTTCATGTCGATCCGTCCCTCTACGCATCGCCGACCTTCTACATATCGCCGTCATATGACTCGCAGCCACCTATATTCCAATCACAAGATGATATGTCGCTGCCGGATCTTGCACCGGAGGGCCATCATCACCGCGGATCGTCCGTCTCGCGCCGACCAATACACACTGAGTGGTGCTATTCCACATAACGGAGGAAGGCGCGTCTCATGGGTAGGGTTTAGGTGTCTGTACTACATTTTATCTTTCTGTTTCAAGATAAACTACGAGTCATGTACACGCAAACTTTGATTATGACATTTTATTAGTTATTTTTCTAATTTTAGTAGTTATTGTATCTGTGTACATTTTATTAGTTGTTACTTTCTTACATGCATACCAATGAATTTTTATTTATGTATATAGAGTTAATGTATTTAAGGTTTCATGTCATGGTTTTGAACAAGTTTTATGTTAGATGTCCACTATCTAATGCAACTCCGACTTTCTCATTAGGCCTTGGGACCAACGATAGTGTTTTACGAGAAACTTGAAATATGGGAGGGTGGAATTGCTTTTTCTTTCAAGTACAAATCTACAAACCTACAAAATTAAACAAAATAAAATGGAGATCGCTAATATGCGATCCTTAGATTGCATTGCAAGAAAAATCAAATGCTACACGAACTATCCCCATCCTCCCTCCATCTCTCGCATGAAAACTGCCATAGCTTTCATTATTCATCACCAAATGATGACACTGACTTTTATGCTATATATTGATTATGTTTCAATTGCTTTTGTTGTGCGATGTTAATAACTTGAAAATTTTTAGAGGGTGGAATTGGTTTTGTTGGTGCAATGCTTCTTTTCTCTTGCATTGCATGGTGCAACTTGATGGCTCGAGCATCATGCGTGCAACCGTGTGTTTGTGTCGCTTAAACTTCATAGCTGAAGCCGCCGCATCAAGCACTGATATCTGGCGGCCGCCCAAGAATCGGGCGATCAGCTTATCTCAATATTTGTCCATTTGGTCTAAGGCCCGAAAAGCATTTCACTCCCAAATTAATAATTGGAATATCTCAACCACCTTCGAGTTTGATTTCATTACATACCCATCAACAAGGACATTGTATGATATCAAATTCTTTTCATACAACATTTTAGAAGCTTTGCAAGCACCTTTTATTTAGTTTTGTGTTATTTATTAGATGAGTGCTACATTTATAACACCGAAATAAACATTTACTTCCCAATTTACTTCCCAATTTGAGCACATAAACATAGACTAATCAAGCAATTCATTTCACAAATAGACAAGAAACAAGAATTCATTATGCCATAATCAAAGTTAGCTTGTACATGACTCAAGTTTGTAATGAAACAAAAAATAAAATGTGTATTAATCGCCTAAACCCTACACCGTATGACAACCGCCTTCCTCCGGTCACATTCGTGCTATGTCCGACGCCTAAGATGCAGACGATGGCCCTCTACCATCGCATTCGCCGAAAAAAGAATCTCAAATGTATTAGTGCTTATTGTAAATTCTAAGTAGATCAAGGTAACTGAAGAAAAATAAGCATTATCCTATTGGAAAATGTACCGCCGACCGTCAATGTTATGGGGCACGATGACCTCAGAAGTGACCATTGCTTTTGCATATGCCACAAGTTCGCTACTTGAACCTACATTTTCATCCATTATGTTTCAATCTATTCGTGACGTCGGTCACCGACCTTCTACAAAAGTTAGGTGGTCGCAAACGTGACTAAGCCATGCTCTTCAAAGATGGCCAATCGAGCGATCGGTAGAGTATGAAATTCATTTAGGTATGTCGTTATAATTTGCGAGTGTAATCTTGTGACACACATGTGAGATGGTTTAACCATCGAAATCTAATGCGGCAATCACATGTGGGCATGGACAATGATATATGATTGTTACGCCACAATTACAAACACATATGTCATTATCTAGTAAATCAACTCAATGATGTGGATCAAAAACGCATCTCATGTGGGTTGATATTCTGAGTTCGTGAAATGCTAGCCTCCCTTTGATGCGTTGTAACGGTGTGGATATCCTCGAGTAACTAGACAAGTTGACTTCCTCTTCGAGTAGCGGTGGATAATCGTTTCATAAACAAAGCTACTAAGTTGTAATAGATAGCGATGATTAAAGCATCGGTAAACCGTGCGTTGATTTTCATTAAAGCACTGCATTCGTTGTCATTGTCCCGTAACGCATACCACTATCTCGCACATACAACCGTGTAGTTCTTACGGTTAGAGTAACGTTTGGAATTGAACATTATTTACTATGGACCCGGAGCAAATTGCATACTCAGTTTACTTGCAAACACATACCTTGGCAATGTCATTTGGAATTTCAATTTCATCATTTAGAGGCGGTTTAGTCGGATAGGCGTCAAAGTAAACATCGTTGTCCCACCGTAGTTTTACACATCCGGACATACTGGTTTGTGGACAACATTTGACTCTCGTCAATATTGCGAAATGAGTGATTTCTCGCGATTATGACTGTCATATTCTCAATGCGTGGCTTCTAACCCCGGATCATCACTAATATCCTTTCGGACTCACTACTTGAGCCACTACTCATAGTCGATACTCATCTCCAAGCTGCGGCACTCTCGCACATACTTCATCCGAGCGGTAAAAGATCATCATAACTTATAAGTTCGACTAATTATCATATTAAATGTTACAAGTATAATCGGATAAATTATGGCGATATCTTGCACGGGAATTAACTCATCGAGCTGCGTTGTATCCCGGATGTTCTTGTGCGATGAAATCCGTATGTGTTTGTGGTATATCTTACCACCGGATCGGTGATGTGGATGCAATATTAACATCTTCCACTTTGACATACAACAACATCCGGGCTTAGGTCAAGTGTAACCAAACGTCATCGCCGATATGACAGACGCTATAAATCCGCTACCGGATAGCGACTGTTGAGTTGTGGCTCGGATCAATGCAAGCTTCTCATAATTCGTTGCTTCAATTCCACTAAGGTCTTTGTGGACGTAACCTTGGCGATTTCAACCTCCCACATAACTTGGGCGAATTGCTCATCGATACCGGTTTGTCTCCATAGAAAAGAATTGAAACAAATTCTCTATTCATCTTGCAAAATAAGTTATATGAATAATGAGAATTTTATATTAACAAATTAATACTACTTTTGGCTACTTAATACCTAAATAAATTGATAAATAAAGTGATTTCTTGTGTGTTTTCTGAAGACAGGGATGTGCGCTAAAAAATGTAGAATGAGAATTTTCTCAAAATGGAGTAAGAATCGTCGAAAGCTAAAGTTGACTTCAACGGTATGAGAGAGGGTTAAGTTAGTCAAAGCGAATCCGGAAAAATTAAAAGTTTCTATCGAATACGGACAAGGCAATGCGGTGGATCTACGGCCGGGAAGTTCCAAGAGGGGAGGAGACCGGTTAGTTCGGAGTTCTCTGGCGGAGCGGAGTTTCGGGGAGAATCGAGCAAAACGCGGTGGGAATCGGGACCCGGCCCTAAAGATATAGCGGCGCCCAATTAGTGGGGCTCTATATCTGGCGTCGCTAATTGGGCGGCTTCAAATCTGAAAGCGTTGCATTAGTGGGCGTGACCCTTTCGCACGCGCCATCGTCACGCGACGTGGCGGACGATCACCCAACTGAATGGCGATTATATTTCTTAAATTTTTTTATTAATACTCAATTAGCTAATTCTCATTTTAACCCGTACTCAATTTAAAAAAATTGCCCCAGTTCGACAACCTCGACTTCTTCGACATCTCCGACATCGACGGCTAGCGTCGGACTCGACTTCAGCCCGGGACGCCGAGTGGCAGTTCTTGCCGATATTCCGGTTCGCAGCGGATATCATCGCACGGAGCTGAGGCGCCCGGAGGATGCAATAACGCCTGCACGGTGTTCAAGACGGATGAGTACTGCTGCAACTCCGGCAGGGCCGACGAACTACTCCATGTTTTCAAGAACCTCTGCCCGGACGCATATAGTTATCCGAAGGACGATCAGAGCAGCACCTTCACTTGCCCCGCCGGCTACAGAGTCACCTTCTGCCCCTAAAAATATGCAGGAGCTTTTGATTCGTGTCCATAACGTGTTGTCTATCAGTGTCTACGATGATAGGTTAAACAGGTTTATTTTATAGAATAAGGACACGTTAAGTTTTTTTATAGGTATTTTAAGAATAATGATTTAAGAGCCTTTTGTCAATAAAAGGCAGATTAGTAAATAAAATATTGTATGAGGATTATTGATAAGAGAAAAAATAAAATTAAAGAAATAAATATATGCGATTCTCATAATACTTGTTGCTTGGATGTGTTCTTTGATTGTTTTATTTATTTTTATTTTTGCCTATTAAAATTAATTAACAAGCTATTGTTATTTTTAATTCTATTTAGGAAATTACATATATATCTCCCAATTCTTTTATATTTATAAAGCTATTATCCTATTACCTCAAAATTTCAAATTAATACAAAAACATTAAAATTCATAATAAAAGAATAACTTATATTTTTAATTTTTTGAAAATTTTCAATAATTTGATCGTTATGTGCATAAATACATGAGATTGGTAGTCAAAATATAGGAATGCATTAGATTTATAAATATATAGAAATTAGGTGGTACTTATATAATTCTTCTTATTTATAATTGAAATGGAATTATCAAAATAAAATTAAAATAAATAATAGAATTTTTTATTAGTAGCTCAAAAGTCAAAAGATTTTTTTTATTGAGGATACAACTTGATGATTTTACAATCATGCTTTTAAGGATTTTGAGTGAATTAATTTAATTTAATTTTCTTAGAAATAATGATAGTTATTTAAAATAAGAAAAATTGTCAAATCTTTAGTAATCATAAGATTTTTCTTTATAAAATTGATACCTCAAATGATGAACAATTATAAAATAATAATATTATGTTTAAAAAAGATTTCATGATTGATATTAATTTTAATAATCTTATTTGAAAAGATTATATTATTATTTCCAATAAAAAAATAAAATCTAATTTTCATAATACTATTTTTTGTAATAAAAGTTTTTTTAATAAATTGCTTTGAGCTGGACTAGTTGGGGCATATCTCTGAGTGCCCCATTAACCCATGATTTTAATTATGTATTGACTTAATATGATCTCAAATTGAACCTAAAAAAAGCCTCATCTCTGACTTAGTATGTTCAATTCACATATCCTAAGGATTGCATTATATCTAACTTAATTGATAAAATACTAATGTATGAGTGTATATATATATATATATATATATATATATATATATATATATATATATATATATATATATATATATATATATATATATATATATATATATATATATATATATATATATATATATATATATATAGAGGCTAAACATACGCCTTTCAATTCACTTGTTCTGATGAACAAATACTAGAAAAAAAGAATATTTTTGTTCAATATACTTTAAAATGGAACTGATCCAATCCTTTGGAAGAGTCAAGTTAAACAACTCAATTAGGTGATTTTCAATACACAAACTCACTACATGAATCTACTCATAGAAAACTTAATATCAATCATCTTATACCATTTCAACTAACATGTATGCCTTATGTTATCGATGCATTTCATTTGTTTTTATTTGTTGGCACCACCAACAAATTGATCTAATTGATTTTACTTAGGTATCATATGCATCTAGTTGAATCAACCTTGACTTCAATATCCTTACATTTGATTAGTATGCCTAATTAGGCACTATGTACACCTAATTAAATCGGTCTTAAAACATGCACTTTCATATAACTTTAGTAGAATAAGAAATACTAAATTAAGCTAATACATCAACACACTAGTTAAATGTCAACAATCAAATCGATGAATATAACATTTCAAATTAGATAACATATCCAAATTTAGATCCAAACTTTAATCTATCCAAAACTTGTGACCATTGTAATATGAAAAGATCAATTAGATCCATCCTAGGAAATTTAAGATAACCCTAGATTAGGTTTTATGATTGATATGATAATGATCTGTGATGTTTATTTACATAACTTATTGTCATTCATTTCTCTCCATCTTGCATGTCCTTTTATTTGCTCCATTCATAGTATTTATCAAAAGATTTACTAGTTATATTTCTTGTGTTTAATTTTAGCATTGTTTTTCTTTTATTTGAGGCATGTATGTTAGTTGATATTTTAGAAGTTAAAAAGGATAACTTCTTACCTACTTCTATACTAAAAGCTTTAAATGAATCTTGCCTATTATAATATGGAAGTAAAATAAAATTATAGCATTTCATTATGTACCCTAGATTATAAATCTTAGACAAACTTGCTAATTATTTGCCATTGCACACTCAAATTGTAGGACATCGGGTTTGATATCTAGAATAATATTACATCTTTGCATCTATAGCCAACTTTTGTATGCATATGGGTCAACTTGCCTATATAATGAGATTATAAGACCCCTTTTGTCTTCTCTTCAATCAACTTACCCTATAATGCATTGCGACTTGATAACGTAACATTAAAGCCTATATGTTAAGTCGAAGACTTTCTTTGTTTAGAGGGTATAAGTCTGATCACCAACCTTCACAATCATCATTCCATACTTTAAGCATTGACTTGAGACTTACCTAATTTTAGAGCCTCTTCACTTAGGCTCGACATTTTCTCTTTGATTGTTCTAAGAAATAGTAGTTAATACATCGTTTATGCATCAATTCATTCTCCTTCACATATTTTAAGACATGTATTTGTATATAGTCAAGCAATCCACCTTCATGAATCTTAAGATATATATATATATATATATATATATATATATATATATATATATATATATATATATATATATCATCAATGTTGATGCCATTGTTCCTATTATGAGGTCCTAATTGTTTGACATTTGTTTAAATCTATCTTTGAGATTCTCTTCTATGTTAAATCAATAATACAGTAATACTTTAATCGAGAGTGTTCTCCAATATTATATTTGATATATAACTTAACTATGGCACTTGTAGTTAAACATTCATTAACATTTCATGTAAGTCTTATATACCAATCACGTTCTTCCTCAATCCATGAGACACTTTTAAATTCCATATCAAGAACTTGAGAATTTTTTTTCATTAATTATAAATATTTTGAGTGCATATATGCCCATAGATATTCAGCTAATAAGCATATAAATCAATGAAGTATACAAATATAAATGAGGATATGAGTGTTTGTATTAATCCTAATTCAGTGAAGTGATAAATAGAAATGAATTCTAAATTCTCTTTATTTTTGTAATTTTCAAATTACTATTTTCTCAGCATTATTAAACCATATATTATAATCTTCTCCTCATTATCAAATTCAGTGAAATAAATAATTATTTTACATCTCTGGCATCGTAAAATTTTTAGAAAATTCACTTGGTTTTAAGTATAAGGTTATTTTATGATGCTAAAATTAAAAAAAAATATTATATTATTTTAATAATATGGTAAATTAAAATTATTAATGTTTATAATAAATTTGACAATGGATAGTAAGCAACAAAATGACAACGCGGTGGTGGTAGAGGTGTAAACGAGTCAAGCCGAGCCTAAATCACTCTTAGCATGAGCTTGTGCATGATTAATTAATCAAGTTAAAGCTAAAGATCGAACTTATATTTTATGAGTTCAAGCTGGTTAGTGAGCCGACTCATTTAAGAAAAAGAGATAAAATAATAATGATTCAAATAATTATTATGATACAAATGATAAATAAATTTAAGTAATTAAAAATAAAATAATAAGATATTATTTGATATAAAAAATGATAAATAGTTTTAAATATGTTTACAATTATATACTTAAATTATTAACTTTTAATATATTTTATATTAATATTTATTAAATGTGCCAGCTCACAAACTAACAAGTCGAGTGAGGTGACTTGAACTTGACTTGTTAACTCATCGAGCTCAACTCACAAGTCATACATCGAAGTGAGCTCAAGCCAACTTTACTCACTTAAACCCTAAGTGGTTGTAATCGAAATGATAATAGTCATATGAGTAAAAATTTATTTCCAATTATTTAAATTTTCTTTTATTTTTGCCAATAATACAATAATTATAACTCATGAAAATCAAATCATTATCAAATTGATCAATTCATGTATCACAAAATGTTAGTTGTGACAAAATTATGGGATTGACACTGATTTATCAGTCACAAATAAATAATATTTCTATAAGGATGTCACCATTTTTAAATGACACATAGAGTTCATATTTTATTAAGGGACTTTACATAAACATGAATTAATCATTCTCCTTAACCTAAGACCCTAAAACTTATCTAATGCACTGCAAATAATCCCAAGCAATAACCGGTGGTAGCAATAGATTTGTGAAGTAGCATTACTTTCTACTTCTTCTAAGCCCTCCAATCTCCAATATTATTCGACAAGCCCTTCTTATTGGGACGTCTAAAACTATAAAATAAGATTTTATCATGATATAGATGAAATTCAAACCGAAAATTCTTGAAAATAACTTCTAGAACCTTCGTCAACCATACTAATATAATGCGTCAAATTTCATATAATGATAAATCTACCATAAACACCACAAAAAATGTGAATGTAAGCTTTATAAATAAAGAAAAGTATTTCTATATGTGGTGAATTTTTTTTATTTTCATCTAATAAATGAAAATAAAAATATGCTAGTTGGACATCACGTAGATTCAGATATTCTTATTAAGGTGATCGGGTATGATATTGAGGAATGATGTACTATCTTGAGAGGCAAGTCACCATCATATAATGGACCTAATAATCTAATAAAGACTTGAAGGATAATGAGTCTTTGAATGTATTAGAAATTCTTCCCTTATTTTATATGGAAAAGTAAAGTAGGGTTTATTTTAAACTAGGTTCGTTAAGTTCTATGGAGGCAAGCCCCATAGTAATTACATCTTAAGGAATGAGATTCCTTAAGAATATTCTCGATTAAGATAAATGATCATTCTCTAAAGATTTCAAAGATATATCAATAAGTTGGTTATTTTTGGAAGATCAAGTGGTATTGATCAAGAGAAGGAGTTATTATCAAAACCAAGGGAGATGAGTAGATTCTCACGATGCTAGAAACTTATCCCAAACTATCCTATGGTTGGGCTTTATATTTTTTTTGAGAGGAATTATGAGTTTGAGTTGAATTTCTATTAGAAATCTAGGCTTATAATTCCATAATACAAGATCATGTAAATGCATGAATTTATCAACATGCAGAAAAAGAAAACAAGAACCTCAACCTAAATCTTGAGCTTGAGGACCAAACATGACTAAATCTAAGGCGAAAATGAGTATTTGGTTTACTCCATAAGAGAATAAACCATTTGTTGGAACAACCCTTATACAATAACTCCTCTACAATTTTAAATACATGTAGGCAAGTCTTATGCATTTGCAAGATAGCATTGTTGTTTATTTGACTTCCTTCACACTTCTAGAGACTATGATCATCATGAATAATGACTTAAATCTGTAAATTTTTTAAGTTTTATTTTCATTTTTTAGACAATTTATTTGACTTATGAGATTCTATGCCTCTGAGAATGGTTATGAGCCAAAATGCAAGAAGGATGTGTGTTTCCACCATTCTCAAAGGTCAAGCCAATTCTCTAACAAAGGTGGAAGCCTCCATTACATGAAGCGAGATTTTTTATGCATGATGTGAGACATACAACATCTAGCTAAGCTAAATCTTTATTATCTTGATTTATAATACTAGCAAGATGAGGTTATGAGTTGTTAATTTTACTTTTAATTGATTAATTGGATAGAAAATTTATTTTTTACAACTCCATAAGCCATTCATCAATCAAATGAAGAAACTAGAAAAAACATGCCATCTTGATGCATAAGCTAAACAAACATCAAATAATTTTATAAAGCTAGCGTAAAAAGAATAAGAGGCCAATGTGGTTGGTACCACCGCACAAAAAAAAAAATTGTGGTTAGCCGAGCTCTACCCTTATACAACCGGATTAAATGAATAATTACATATTAGAAAGAATTCATGTTGTGATCTTCATTCTTCATTCTTCATTAATTTATTTATTTATTTCATTCTTTCTTCTTTTCTTTCTTCTTTTCTTTCTTCTTTCTTCATTTAGAGAGGATGTGGCTTGCTCTCTTCATACATAAGACATAGTCTTCTGATTTTATCTAATTTTTATAACATTCATTCTAAATTTTAATTGAAAAATTACATGAAAAATGGGAAAGATAAATCTAACTAAACTTGCAAAATAGAGATTAAACATACCACACAATCCCAAGTATTATGAATTTCTTTAGCACCCAACATGGGTATACCATGCCTAATTTGAATAATGCTTAGGGGTATTAGCAACCAACAACAAAAGTATTTTATATTTTATTACAACTCCTTAAGCATAATCCCCTAAGACATAATTACATTGATCATCCTATCATATTATACATATATCTAGTAAAATATTACATCATAAAATAAAATCAAGCTTCAAACCATGCATCATAACATAAATCTAGAAATTATGACTTATAATGTGTGTGCCATTTAAGGCAATCTCTTATAGCTTTAAGGTTAAAATTCTATAAGTGTGAAGATTCAACTTAGAGTATGATTTTATTTAAGTGATTTAGTTGATTTGTTAATTATATTTTGATGATTTGATTTGGTTTGAATGAACTACATTAAATTACTAAGTGTTGTAAAAGAAGAAAGAGAAGAGAATTTCTCTTTCATGCAATAAGTAATTTCTAAGGTAGATTCATTAGTGATTTTCTTTAGTGAATGTTTTATTATGTGTTTTAATTAATCCTAAGTTTATATTTTCTAAATAAACATATTCAATAAGAAAGAAATCTTAAGATTAATGAAAGTAAATTACTATCACATAATACAACCAATTATTTCTTTCCAACTTGTATACCATGCATATAAATAAATCTTAGGCATATCTAAACATGAAATGCAAATATTAGCACACCTTGATGATAAATGCTAGAGATGTTAAGAAAAATATTCCATGAATGTATGTTTTATTAAGTAGAAAAGTGGGACTCTTTTATCCATTAATCAAATGCACATTTACATGTATATAAAGACATAATTGATTTTGTTTTCTACACTAGGGGTATATACAAGACCTTCTTGGGTCTACTTAAAACCTCGCAATGATGTTAATATACCACTTCTCTTAAATACATGTGCATGTACAAAAAGAAAATAAATGGATGAAGAGTCATGCAAAGATTTTTTGTTTGATTTTTGTATCATTTACATGGTAATGAGGATCTTCTTAAGTCATAACATAAAAGTGTATGAATAGATTTAAGCAAGTTTATGTTCTTTTCAAATGAACTATACACTTTGCAAATCTCTACAAACCCATGTTAAGAAAAAGGAAAATCACATAACCCATTCTATGTTAGCTTATAACTATTTATAAGTAGCATACCTTCATTTATAATATTTAATTTATAGGTTTTGAAAATAATTTTTTGATTTAATAGTGACATAGCCACATATTCTTACTTTAGCCAAATATGCAATTTGACATAAAGGAAACATTTCATTTATTTTGATCTTTTAAAGATATGAATGCATGATTTCATATGACATACAATAGTTAGTATGCTTAGAAATAAATAAAGTGATGTAAGCATATGACTTCATTTACCCTAATTAATTCTAAAGATAATCCTATGAAATAAGATCATTTAAAGTGAGTCAACATTTATTAAAGAGATTTTTATTTTATTTTTTGGTTTGATTTGAAAATGATTTGAGAGAAAGAGTTTGCTGGTCCTAGCCCATTTCTCCCATGTGAATTGATTTAGTTTAATTTTAGAAGAATTAGATTGATTTTATGTTTTGTTTTGGTTAAGGTGTGAATTAAATCCATTAATTACCCTTACATACCACTTTTTTATAACTAACCAAATAATTATGAGCTAACATATGATATGCAACCACATGGAATTTAAATTAGCAATGCACTAAGAAATAATGGGGCCTAATGCAATTGACTACAATTATATTAATTAAGCTAAAGGATTTTATTAAGTACTTTTATAACCTTCCCACACATGTGGGTTGGAAATGATTTCCCCAAATTGACCTTAGGCTTTTGAACACCTATCTACACAACAATGATTAATTCCAAATTAATTTTGAAAGTTTGACTAGATTAATTAAGTAGATCATTAGTGGATTAATTATGTTTAGATTAAGAAAGTAAGGGGTTTAGGGAATAACTTGAAAAATAAATTTATTTTATAAACCTTCTACTAAACAATATTTAATTATCTAATGAAGGGATTAAGTCCTCATGCTTAATTACTCTTATATAAAGTGATTAGGGGTTCATTACTTAATTTTTTAAATTAACTCATTAATAAATTTCAAAAAAATTGGGTGATCAAGTCATCCCTAAATATGCATGTGAAATTTAATTAATTAATTAAATAATCGAAGTAAGGTAATTAGATTTTTAATTAAATCCTATTAGGAAAATCCATTCAAAATCCATTAGTAACTCAAGTTTGCATTTTTGGATTTTCTATATTTAATTATGAATTTATGAATTTTCTATTATTAATGGATAATTAAATACCTAATTAATTAACTAATCTCGTACCATGGACCCGGCGGCGCTTTCACATGGCATAATGGGAATGGTTATTTAAGTTGTCTGCAGCATGCGTCGGCGGTAGTGCAGCGCTTTTCCTTGGTCGTCCGATCAAGGATCGGATAGTGAATAAGCCCATGGTTTTAAAGGATTAAATCAAAGATCTAACACATTTTTTAATCAGTGTCCATCCAAAACATGAGGATGGGCGACCCATGATTCATCCATGCCTAAGGAGATGGAGGCGATCCTCCATGGACTTGATCCGAGCTCACCTAAGCTCAGATTCACATCTTCAAGAGGTTTAGGGAAGAACATCCAATGGCTGATTTTAATGGGATGACAATTTCCTTCACAAAGAACCAAGCATTTTTCAATGGAGAATCAATTTTGAGTCATACCTCACTAGAGGCTATCACACTTCCAAGCGGAGAAGGTAGCCTCTAGTGGAAGAAGTTGAAGGTTTCAAGCTTCAATTTGAAGTGAATCTTCCAATTTTCCAAGTTTCCCTCTAATGTCTTGTGGAATTGATCAATCCCCTTCCAGTGGCTTGGACACTTGGGAATGCTTTGGATGAGCTCAACTTTCTTCCTTGATAGTGCTTGCAAGGGAATTGGGGTTTGGTTGAGTATTGATCAAAATCCTTAGGCCTCCCTTATTTTGCTATGAAAACGAGAGAGGGAAATTCAAAGGAGCTTGGGAATGCTTGGAAAACTTGGAGAAGCTTTCCTTTGATCCTCTAAGCTTAATCAAATACAAGGAAGGTGGTTTGAGTGGGAATGAGGGGTATATCTCCCCTCCTTGGATCACAGAGGCTTGCTTTACCATTTTGATCAAATTGAGGAGATTGATTGGATTATTTTGGTTGTTAAGAGTTCCATATGCTTGGTTTAGCGAGAGGAGTGGAGGGAGGAGGTGCACATGTGTTAGGTGAGTGTAGGAGGTGATCCAAGTGGAGGAAGAGGGTGGTTTGGCCTTGGGTTGGGTCATGGCTGACCCAAACCCATTGGGTAATGTGCACCACCTCCCTTGGTGTCTAAATGGTCTACTAGGAAGATCCCAAGTGTCCATGAGAAGAAATTGACCAAATTCCAAGTGAATTTGGTCATAGTGCTTGACCTAGGAGTAAAATGGTCATTTGGCCTTAATTTTGATTTGGGCAGATTTGAGATGTTTCAAAAAAGGTTGGGCCAAGTTTCAAAGAATTTGGAGTTGATTTGATATGATTTGACTGAAGTTGACCCATTTAGGTCAAAATGGGCCAACTTAGGTCAAGTTGACCAATCAGTCAAATTGGGTCAAACTATGTGTTAGATCAAGTTCAAATGATCATTAGAAGTGTTTTGGTATCATTGGTTTGGTTTAATTTGATTTATATTTGGTTTTGGTTCATTTGAGTTCACTTAGGTCAAATGGGTCAAGTTGACCAATTTAACCCATTTGACCCAATTGGGTTAGGTCATGGGTTGGTTTAGGCTTGTTGGTCATTTGAAATGTATTACAAGCTTTGATTTCAATCAATTTTGGTTTGGTTAAGTTTCAAGTTGATTTGACCTTTTAGGTCAAGTTGGGTTCGTGATATATTGGCCTAGGTTTGGTCTAGTTGGTCAATTGAGGCTTTGGTCAAGTTCAATAAGTGATTTAGAATGAATTTGACTCATTGGTTCGATCAATTTGGCTTAGATCAAGATTTGACCCATTTTGACTTTTAGGTCAACTTGGGTCAACTTAGGTCAAGTGGCCAATTAGCTAGGTTTGGCTCAAATGATGACTTGGTCAAGTTCAATCATTGATCATGGACTAGTTTAGATCAATGGTTTCAATCAATTTGGCCTATGGTGAATTTTGGCTTGTTTCATTTGGGTTAAATGTTGACTTGGTCAAAGGCTATGTTTGACTTGGTTTGACCCAATTTGAATGATTGATCATCCTATGATGATTGTTGCTACAATGTGATGCTTAGATGAGCTTAGTTCAATCCAATTTGGGTAGGATTAGAATTTGGCTCAAAATACTTTAGATCAATTTAGGTCAAGTAAGCATAAGTGGATCAATTGGCTTGATCAAAGCTTGATTCAAGTTTGGTTTGAACTCACATATGAACTTATGATTGAAATATAAATCCAATTACAAGTGATTTGGAGTCAAATGGGTTTTGATTCATTTAACAATTTCAAGTTCAAAGGATGAACATGAGTTTGACTTAGGTTTTATTTTGGTTTGATGATTGAAGTTTATGTTTATATTTGGTTTGTGATTGAAGGATTGATTGTTTGGAGAGAAAATCAATGGTTTGAATTAATTTGAGAATGATTTGGTTAAGTTCAAGAATTGACGAAAGAGTTTAGGTTGGATTTTGATTGAGTTTTGAGTTTTGTTATTTAAATTTATATTTCATTTATATTTATGAATATAAATGAGAATATAAATGAGTTATAAGAAAATCTTTTGAATTTGGAGTGATTTGGATTTGATTTGATTAAGTTCAAGGATTTGACTTGAAAAAGTTTAAGTTAGATATAGTGAGTTTAGATTTGAGTTTTGAATTGATTTTAGGTATTTTATATTTAATTTATATTTGTGAATATAAATGAGAATATAAATGGGTTATGAGAAAATATTTTGAATTTGGTTTGATTTGAATTTGATTTAAGCTAAGTCCATAAGATGAAATCAAAGGGCTTAGAATAATTTTTTGAATTTGAATTCAATCATGGGTTTCAATCATTTGGAATTGATTTGAATTTGAAGTTGATTTAAATTTAAAGTTGATTTGAGTTTGAAGTTGACTTGAAAGAAGGAAGTAAGTATTTGGTTTAAGCTATAGGGAAGGCAAGTTTTCCTAGTACCTAAGGTATGACCTATTCCTATGGCTAACTCTTGGAAGTCTCTAGGGTTAGGTTAAGTGTTCACCTAATCACTAGAAGTGTCTTAAGACTAAGGAACTCTTAATGTCTAGAGTCCTTTGTCTAAGATGGAGAAGTTAAAAGCTCACTCCAAAAGCGAGGTCAACAAAGGGCACCCAATAGGTGTGGTGTGGTGACAAGGTACGCGTGTTGATGTTGTCGACGATCAACAATGTCGAGCGATCACCCGACTAAGCGAAATGATCTACTCACAAACCATACATGTAGAAGTAATCAAGAGCTTAGTGCAATGTGACTCTACTCATGTCAAAGACATAAGAGAGTGAAGGAGGAATCCACTAGGGCGAGTATGTGAACCCTTCACTAAGGAAGCAAGTCCAAGTCATCCACTAGAAGATGAGAGGTTTGATTTGATTTGCATATGGGAGAAATTTGATTTGATTTGTTGATTTATGATTTGGTGCCCCATTGGGGATGAAAAAGTGAACTCTCTAACTAGGGGAGCAAGTTCAAATCATCTATTGGGGATAAGAGGTTGTGAAATTGGGGATTAGAATTTGGGATCACAGGGGATGAGAATGTGAACTCTCCGGGAGTTAGTTCAAGTTGGATTGAATTGGTTCCCAGGAATTGAAAATATTTTCATCTCACTGAGGAGAAGTGGATTGATTTGATTTGTTTGATTGGATTCCACTAGGAGGTTGGTTGAATTTGTTTTGTTTGTTTGTTTTATTTGACTCCACTAGGAGCATGGTTGAATTTATTTCAGATTTTTAATTTTTAATTTTGAGATGGACCTTATCGGTTTGCGATGGATCCTTGGTAGGGGCTATGTTGGCCAACCTACTTAAGATTTACCAATCTAAAGGGGTAGTCTACCAACCACATGGTAAGACTATCCAACCAAAGGGTTCCTTTCGTGCATAGTTGTATTAAGAAGAAAGCATAGTAGACTTACATCCTCCAAGTAAGGATTAGTTGCTGGGAGATATGTTGGCGAGGCTTGAACCCAACCTTAGAGGTGACTACTGAATGCCACGGGGACTTCAATCACTCAAAGATAAAAAAATTAATTTCATTTTTTAATTATTTTTGATGGATCCCATCAATTTCGATGGTTTGGTAGGGGCCATGTTGGCCTTGGTCTACTTCATTTACCAATCCAAAAGGGTAGTCTACCAACCATATAGTAGAACTATCTAACCAAAGAGATTGCAGTTTGCAATGGTCAAGTTAAGAAGAAAAGCAGGATTCACATCTTCCAAACAAAGAACCAGGGGTGATCGTTGCTTGTGCAATAAATCGCCCACTAGGGCGACTATTGAGTGAATGCCTGGAGGACTTAAATTAGCTCAAAGATAATTAATTTTATTTTTAATTATTTTTGATGGATCCCATCTATTGTGATGATGCGGTAGGCCATCTTGGCCTTGGTCTACTTGATTTACCAATCCAAAGGGAGTAGCTTCCCAACCGAGGAAGAACTATCCAACCAAAGGGGTGCCTTTTAGTTTGCAGCTTAGGAAGAAAGCCAGGACTCACATCTTTCCTAAATAAAAGTCCACTAGGGCAACACATTAGTAAGGTAACATGTCAGCGACCTAAGGTCGCTCATCGGTTTCTGCAGTCATGCTAGAAAGAATGCATAGTAGACTTACATCTTTCAAAGCGAAATGAACGAGGCAACTTGTTTGTGGCTAAACAGATTGAACGACCTAAGGGCAACTATGGAGAGTGTCGACATGGGGACTTATCTAAACTTAAGCATAGTCGGGCAATTCCTATAGCGAGTTCTGCGATTGCCTTAAAGATAGGATGTCTGGGAAAAGGGCCACTGGGGCTTGAATTCTTAATCCATAAGTGAATAATTTGTTTACTTGTTTGTTTATTTATCATGGACCTTGTTGGTTTGTGCGGGATCATCTTGAGAAGGAGATTATATCAACTTAGACCCATCTTAGATTTACTAAACCAAGGGAGAATATGCATATCCGTTGAACAAGTTCTTCAACCACATGGGTGGTTACTAGGAAAGGGGACTATCCAATTCAAAAGTAATCCGGTAGTGTCTAAATGGGGTGCAAAGATATGACCTTATAATAATAGATTTTGATCGAGTTTGAAAAGCGATTTCTTTCATCCTCGGGGCCATCTTGATTTAGTTGTAGCTAGATGACCCATCCATGAAAGAGAATCGCATGAAATAGGTGATGTCAACCATTAATTCTAGTATAGAAAGAGAAAACTCATCTTTAGGACATGCATTATTTAAGTCACGAAATTGACACATATCTAATTTGATCATTCTTTTCTTAATTGGGACGACATTGGCTAAGGTAGAATATTTTTCTTCCTTGATAAAACCATCATCAATCCATTTTTTTAACTTGAAATGAGCTATTGTTCGATTTCTAATTGCATGCATCTAGGAGCTTGCTTGATAGGGTTAGCGTTAGGGTTATTGCTAGTTTGTGGGACTATGTCAAGAGATAATCTAGGCATTTCTTTATAGCTCCATGCAAAGTAGTCCTTAAACTCAATCAATAGCTTAACTAAGTCATTGGTTTCTTCTTCCTTTAGCATATAATTGATATATATCGGTGGATCTACTTCCATCCCAAGGTTGATTTCTTTGAGCTTGTCAATTATTGAATGGATTTTCTCTTCAAATTCTAGAGGAGCATCTTTGATTTGAAGATCATTTGGATCATCTAATGTTTCTAAACATACATCCTCATAAGAGTTAGTGTGGTTTTAGAAGAACCTATCGACTTTAGATGATTGGTGACAACTAAGTAATGTCGTCATCATCGGGGACCCACTATCGAATCTGCGATCTTGATTATGCATTCCTACCTCTATTGTTTCAGCTTCTTAAAATACTTTGACACTTGCTTGGACCATGTATAAGGAATCAAACCTTTCTTTGCAAGATTATGAACATAAGGTGAGTACCAATCAAAAGGTAATTCCATTAATTCTTTATATGAATTATCCTTAAGTTTTACATCGCTTCTAAACTTGAGGATGATGATCCCAATAGGAATCTCTTTGGCTTGACAATCATGGAAGACTTTGGGGCTTCCTTAACTACTAAATCTTCAACTTTTTATGAGGAAAGTCGTTAGGGTTAAGCTAAAGTTGTTTTTTACATAAACCTTCAAATACATTCATGCTTTACTTGAAGGCTAGTCTTCATCACTATCGGCTTGAGTGTCACCTTCAATGAAATCTTAGAGGGTTGGGTATGAGACTCATCCTTTTGGATTTTAAGTCTATGTGAATAATAGGGGTACTCTGACTGGAACATAGCCTATTGGTTGGTAGCCAACGGGGGTCTTCCACATCTAGAATTGCCTCTTCGGTGGAGTTAGTCATCCTACCCATATGTCCATATGGTGGATCATTATGGGTGGAATGTGGCATGCACTCTACTTCTTCCTTGGTGTCATTTTCTCGCTCACTTGTATTTTCTTTTTCTTTTCTTTTTTATTTTCCTTTTCTTTTCTTCTTTTTCTTTTGCATTTGAATTTTTACCAAGTTCACGAAAAAAAGGTGCTTTGATTTTGAGGAAGATATTAGGTTGCATCTTCATATATCTCAACCTCTCTAACTAAAATGGCTTTTCATCTCCTTTGACCGGATTGATTCCATCCCTTCGAACTTGATGCAGCGATAAAGGGAT
Organism: Cymbidium sinense; assembly: GCA_021442155.1. Classification (NCBI taxonomy): domain Eukaryota; kingdom Viridiplantae; phylum Streptophyta; class Magnoliopsida; order Asparagales; family Orchidaceae; genus Cymbidium; species Cymbidium sinense. Next base: position 76,201,151 of record CM038222.1, on the reverse strand, counting down.
AATGAAATTATCTTATTTTGGTTTATCCGAGCCTACCGAGAAAATCATTGAATGATGTATTGAATCAATTATGTAATACTTGGCTTGAGTCTTCCGGTAACCTATTTCCAAAGGTAACACTATAGAACCTAAATCCCTCTCGTCTTGTTCATTGAATCCTCTCAACATCATTTGATCTCCTAGTGTAGATATTTCAATCCTCAAGTAGGCAAGGGTCTTTAGACTCATAATGTTCACCAATGCACCTTGATTAACTAAAATCTTGGAAAGTTTAAATCGCTTATATCCATTTGTGATGTAGGGGCGGTTGTGCTCCATGTCCCCGGAAGAAGGTCTTCATCGGTCAATGTGACTCCTTAGGCTTCTCTTGAATAATGTGCCTATCTGTGCGAGTTAAGCATATCTGGATCAAGAAGAGCCTGATTAATGATTCCCTCATATCTTTGGATAAGATAAGGGCATCATATATGCTTTACTTGGATGGCAACTTTCTTAGGTGGCGAGGGCATTATAATCAACTCTAGGCGATCCTCCATAAGCATATCCATGGGTGGAGCATCCTATGGAGGGCTTCTTGCTCATTAGTACCAATGAATTCTTTTCCCTTATCTTAAGGTGTTGCCCTAAGAGGTAGAACCTTACCACTTCTGAGGTTAACTTGTGATCTCTTGTGGCGGGTTAGTGGAAGATTCTACGCTCGTTAGGCTCACCTACAACTTCTCCTATAGGACCCTCAAAATCAAATGAATCCAAATCTATCTCAAAAGGTGAACTGTATTATTGAAGGAAAGTCCATCTTTGAATCAAAAGAGGAAGATCAATTTATTATAATTATTATTGAGACTTGGAGAGTTTTCTATAAGAGTAAATTAGACAATCCATCAGTGACATAAATAAAATTCAAGCTAGCTCAATTTCTTGGATTTAGAAGGAGGTACATAGTAGAAATCTAGTAAAGTAAGTGGGGTGAGGGATTTAATGCCCTCATCCGTTGATCAAGATGTCTACAAGAAGAAGAGCTATTTGAAGTAGGAGTGCTAAGGTAGTAGCTGCAATGGTGGAATGGAGGCTGGGCTTGGTAGGTGGTTACGCATTGGACTATCTTGGGCTTGTATGGGCTGTTTGGCTCCCACTTTTCCCAAGTTGTCTTTGGCAACTTGCAAACCTTCTTTGATGTTGGAGGTTTGAGCTACCTCAAGCACACACAAGGAAAGTTTCTTGATTTTGAAATAATAGTTTTAGAGGTTGGGATAAAGAGATATCCCAACCTTCTTTTATTTTAAGAGGATCACATGTATCCCCAAGGATAATCCTAATAGAACTGGATGGTTATTCCACTAAATATTTCTTTGGGATGCCTATGGTGCCTTTCTTGTAGCTATGCTCAAGCCAATCCTTAAATGTAAAGTAGTTCTATAAAATATGGCCTAGCATGTGGTGGTAGGGGCAAAAGTTAGAATCATTGGCTCACCACTTCCTCCGACTTCCTAGGCTGGCTAAAATCGGTTTGTTTAGTGGTTCTTAAATATTTTTCTAACTACCTCCCTCTTAAACAAATAAGGTTTGTTTAGTTTATCCAAAAGTAGGTGGATGGTAGCTACGGGATGGGTATGTGTCTTCCTGTGAGTATGGATGAGGAGGAGGCGATGAAGTAGAGGCTACTATGGCATAGGATGGCTAGGTGGTGGTAGAAGAGGTGGAAGTGATGATTATGCTCGAGGTCTCTCATCGATCCCACAGCATGCTTCCCTTTATCCAATCGTTATTTCTCGACTTCTTCCCATAAGCTTTTTGTGGCTTTGGCTTTGTTGGGATCTTGAAAAGGCAAGCTGCCTCTCTTTGTAGACTAGCCACCTTGTTGATTAGCTTCTCAAATACCTTGATGGTAAAACCTTTGAGCATGAAGGCGATGGGGCCATGAATATTCTTTAGTAGAATTCCAATGGCATGTTGTTCGATAGGCGAGGTTAGCATTTCATATCAAATTGCACCATCGAGACTATAATCAACCGAGGATTCAGGGGTGTTGTTGTCTACAACGAGATCACCATTACCCTTTGTTGAGCTCCAGAAACCTCTTAATGAAGAGTTGCTCCCAAAAAAAATTCCGAGCGTAGGGAAGTTCAATGTACCAATCAAAGGCTATACCTTAGCTGGACAAAATAATGGAATAGTAACGCATTGCGCCACGCATTACAACGTTGGCGTGCTATGTCTTTGGTGTGGGTTCTCACGCCATCAAAGCTCTTGAAAGAAGGCGGTACAAAATCCTTAGAATACTACCAATGTGGGTTCTCACTCTACCTTCTTATACATGCTTTGCTACTTGCTGGGAGGTGAACTCTTAGGCGATCCAAGACATGCAACAACTTCGGTGTTGACCTCATTTTAGAATGAGCTCTCAACTCCTCTATCTTAAGCATAAGACTTCTCTTAAACACTATGAGTTTCTTTAGTCTTAAGACACTTCTAGTGATTAGGTGAACACTTAACCTAACCCTAGAGACTTAGAAGAGTTAGCCATAAGAATAGGTTATGCCATAGGGTGTTACAAAATTTTCTTACCCTATAGCTTGAACTAAATCCTCACTTTTTTTTCTAAGTCAAAACTCCAAACTCATATCAACTCCAACTCTAACTCAAACCTTGAACAAATTCAATGGATTTTCTCAAATCATGAATCAATCCCAAATAATTGGAACCCATGATTGAAGCCCATGATTAGATTCCAAACTCAAAATATTTCCCATGTCCTTTGATTCCCTCTCATGGACTTAGCTAGATCAAATCCAAATCAATCCAAATTCAAGAAATTTTCTCACCCATTTATATTCTCATTTATATTCACATATATAAATGAAATATAAATTCAAATCAATCAAATCAAATCCAAAATTCAAATCCAAATAAAAATCTTTCCTAAGTCACTTTAATGATATCTTATAGACTTAGCCTAAATCAAATCTAAATCAATTCAAATTCAAGGAATTTTTTCATAACCCATTTATATTATCATTTATATTCACAAATATAAATTCAAATATCAAAATTAAATTCAAAAACTCAAATCCAAATTCAACCAAAATTCAACCTAAAGTTTTCAAATTAAATTCTTGAACTTAAATCAAATTCAAATCAAGTCAAACCCTTGATTTTTCTTCATGATTCAATCAATCCTTCAATCATGAATCCAATTATAAACATAAACTCCAATCATCAAACCAAAACTAAATTCAAAAAATCAAACCTAAGTCAAACTCATGTTCACCCTTTTGAACTTGAAATTATCAAATGAACCAAAACTCATTTGACTTCAAACCACTTGCAAATAAATTTATATTTCAATCATAAGTCCATATGTGAGTTCAATCAAACTTGATTCAAGCTTTGATCTCAATTGACCTACTTGACTTACTTTCGACCCAAAGTGACCTAAAGTACCCTTTTGAGCCAAATTCTAATCTTACCCAAATTAGATTGAACTATACCCACCTAAGCCTCACATTATGAGCAACATTTATCATGAGATAATCAATCACTCAAATTGGGTCAAACTAAGTCAAACCTAAGGGTTGACCTAGTCAACACTTAGCCAAAATGAAACCTAATCAAAATCTACCATAGGCCAAATTGATTGAAACTATTGATCAAAACTCATTCATGATCAATGTTTGAACTTGACCAAGTCATCATTTGAGCCTAACCTAGCCCAATTGGCCACTTGACCCAAGTTGACCCAACTTGACCTAAAAGTCAAAATATGTCAAAATTTGATCTAAGCTAAATTGATTGAAACTAATGGGTCAAGTTCATTCCAAATCACTTGTTAAACATGACCAAGCCCCAATTGGCCAACTAGACCCAACCTAGCCCAATTGACCTTGAACCCAACTTTACCTAAAGGTCAAATTGAGCCAAATCCAAATATAAACCAAATTGATTGAAAATAAAGATACCAATACATTTCATATGACCAATGGAGCCTAAATCAACTCATGACCTAACCCAAATAAATCAAATGGGTCAAATTGGTTAACTTCGGCCCATTTGACCTAATGAAATAAAATGAACCAAATTTAAATATAAATCAAATTGAACCAAACCAATGATGCCAAAATATTTCAAGTGGTCATATGAACTTGGCTCAACCCATGATTTGACCCAATTTGACCAATTGGTCAACTTGACCCATTTTGACCTAAATGGGTCAACATGAGCAAACAAATCATATCAAATTAACTCCAAATTCATTGAAACTTGGCTAACCCATTTTCAATCATACCAAACAAATTCAAATTAAAATCATTAGTAAAATCAAAACCACTTGGAATTTGGTCAATTCCTTTTCATGGACACTTAACATCCTCTTAGTGGACCAAATGGTCACTAATGAGGATGGTGCAATGACCCATTGGGTTTGGGTCAAAAACCCAAGGTCAAATCGACCACCTCACTTGACATGAGCACATGGGAATCCTTCCTCTACTCATTTCAAGCACATGGGAGCTTCTTCTCCACTCCACAAAACTGAATGTTTACACTTTAAAAGGCCTAACAAACCCATTGAATAGGGTGAATTGGATCAAAATGGTAAAAGAGCTCGTGGCCATCCGATTCACCTAGGGGAGATATACTCCCCAATTGCACTTGAATTCAACACTCACACACTTGATTGAGTTTAGGGAACTCGAGAGAAAGCATTTGCAAGTCTCCCAAGCTTCCTAGAGCCATCTCCAATTCTCTATTTTTGGTTTCTCTTAAATAAAAAATATGGGAGTTCCCTCAAATATCTATCTCATCTAATACACAAAATCAAGCTAATTCCTCCTTCAAGCACCTTGAGGGACCTAATTGAACTCACTCAAGCTTCATCCAAGTTCTCAAGGCAAGGGAGGGACTTTGATCAAGGCTATGAGCATTTGAAGGGTGACTTGGTCCATAGGAAGATCTACTCAATCCCAAGGCTTGAAACTTTCATGAGCTTAGTCTCCACTACAAAGCTACCGATTCGAACCGGTGATAGCCTTGACGGGTATGGATCAAAAACTTAGCCTAGAATAGAGTGTGTGATCTTTTGTGAAAGAAATTTTCATCTCAAGTAAAACTAGCCATTGGATGTCTTCTCCCTTGCATGATAATGGTGTGGGTTGAGTTTGAGCTCAATCGAGCTGGATCATACCATGGAAGATGGGCGGTGGCCATCTACCACAAGTGAACTTCGGGGATGATCATGGGCGCCCATCCACACATTTTAGATGGGCGGCCATGATCAAGCCACATAGGATCTCTAATCTAATTCCTTAAGAACTTGGGCTCGATCTCAACCATCCGATCTTTGATGACGGATGAGCGAACCGCCCGGCGACTTGAGCAATGTGACAACTTAAGTGATTATTCCGTCACACCATGTGGAAAGCGTGACGACCTCGTGTGGCGCCGACAGATTAGTCATTTAATTAGGCTATTTAATTAATGGATAATCATGAAAAATTTAAAATAGCATAACTAATTCTAGAAAAATCATAAAAATACAAAGTAAAATGCACGTAAAGATATTTCTTAGGAGAATAATCTAAAGTTATTTTTAATGGATTTTGAATAGTGTATTTTCTCAATAAGGGTTTTAATGAAAACTTAATAATCCTAATTAATCCCTAATTATCCATTGATTAATTTCAAACTTCTCATGTGCATTTAGAGGGATGACTTACTTCCCCTAATTTTCTTGGGATTTATTGGTGGGTTAATTAGGAGATCAACTAATGAATGGTTAATGTCTCTTTATATGGGTAATTAAGCATATGAATAGTGGTTTATTCCCTTTATTAAGTTAATTAAGCCTCTTAAGTAGAGAAGAGATTTATGGAATGGGTTTAGGGAATTTTTCTAAGCCATTCCCTAAACCCCTTTCCTTCCTTAATCCAAACTTAATTAAGGGCTAATCCCTAATCACTTGCTTAATTACTTTAATAAAAATTTCAAAATATTATAGAACTTAACCAATATATCTTGGGTAGGTGCTTAGGTGTTCAATAACCTAAGTAGCTTAAGAAAATCAAAATCCAACCCACATGTGTGGGAAGGGTTATGAAATGCGTAAATTAAACTCTTTATCTTAATTAATCATTAATTGTGAGCCAATTGCATTAGGTACCTTTCTTTCCTTGGATGCATTGCTTATTTAAATTTCTTATGGTTTTATGTCATACATTGGCTCATAATTATTGATTAAATATGTTAAAATGGTGTAGTAAGGGGTAATTAATGCACTTAATTCATACCTTAACCTAAACCAAAATATAAAAATCATCTAATGGTTCTAAAATGAAATTAAAATAACATACACATGTGGGAAATGGGTTAAGACCAGGAAACCTCTTTATATTTCTTAAATTCAAATCAAACTCAAACAAAAAAATCTCTTCAAAATAATATTGATTTGTTTTAAATAATTCTATTTCATAGGATTGTTTTAGGAATAAATTAGGGTGAATGAATTTACATGCTTTCATCACTTTATTTCTTTCCTAGTATGCTAAATGTGTATGTCATATCAAAATCATGCATTATGCTTTTTAAAAATCAATTAAAAATGAAATATTTCTTTTATGTCAAATTGCATGTTTTGGCTAAAGTAAGAATATGAATGGCTATTATGAAAATTAATTCCAAAATTATTTTAAGACTTATAAGTCAAATATCATAACTAAAAGGTATGCTAATTTTAATTATTTATAAGCTTGCATGTGAATATAAAATGTGTTATGTGATTCTCCCTCTGTTTCTTAACATAGAAGTGTATAGGATTTGCAAAGTGCATAGCCCATTTGAAAGGGACATAACACTTGCTTAAATCAATTCCTATACACTCCTATGTCATGACTTAAGAAGGAATTTCACATCACACATATAAACTAATCAAACCAAACTCAAACAAACATAAACTTTTTCATCTTTCTTTTTCCATTCATTTCTTTTATACATACATGTGTATTTAAGGAAAGTGGTATATTAGTTTGGGTTGGGGTTGTGAGGCTTTAAGTAGCCTTAAGTAGGTCTTGTACCTTATACCCATGGTGCTAACAATGGCATTGTACTCACTTATGCCTTTCATACATGTATATGTGCATATGAAAAATGGATAAAAGAAATCCCTTTTTCTACTTAATAAAATCATGCATCATAAAACATTCAAATTTATTAAACAAATTGTTTTAGCATTCATCATTAAAGTGTCTGCGAAACATTTCCATTTGCATGTATAGATATGCTTAGGATTCATCCATATGCATATTACACATGTTGGAAAAGAAATAAAGTGATGTGTGTTTTGTGATAATATTTCACTTTACTTAATCTTAAAATGCCTTTCTTTTGAATATGTTTGTTTAGGGAAAATATAAAGTCGATTAATTAAAACACATAACAAAATATTCACTAAATAATAATCAAATATGAATCCATCTTAGAAATTACTTAAGGTAGGGATGAAAGAGAAGTTCTCTTCTCTTTTTCTCTCTTTACAACTTAATAATTAATTGTATGATTCATTTAAACCAAATCAATATACAAAGTAAAATCAATCAAAGAAACTAAATCACTTACATGAAACAAACCCTCTAAGTTGAACATTTCCATACTTAGAAAATTTCAACCTTAAAGCTTAGCTAAGCATACCACACAAACCTTAAATAGCAGACACATTAGGCTAAGTCACCACTTCTTAGGTTAGGCGGTGCATAGTTTGATGTTTTACTATTATTTTTGTGATGTATTATTTTAGTGAATGGTAGGAAATCTTAGTCCTATTATCTTCTGTAGATTGTGCTTAAGGGGTGTTGTAATAAAAATATAACTGCTTTTTGTTGTGCGGTGCTTATACCCATAAGAATAATCCAAAATAGGCCGGTGGACTTGGTTACCCATGTGTGGGGTGCTAAGTCCAATATATATATACATGCTTGGGATTGTATGGTTTGTTTAGCTAATCTCTATTTTGGGTGTTAGTTAGATTTATGTTTTCCCATTTTCATGTACTTTGTAATTAGGATTTTGGAATGATTGTTATGGGGGATTAGGATGAGCATTGGTCATAAGACTATGTCTTATGTACCATGTGAACCTTTAGCAACCACATTCCATCCAAAGAAGAAGAAGAAAGAAGAAAGAAAAAATGAAGAATGAAGACCCCATAACAATGAATTCCTTCTTGATTCTAATTTATTCATTTATAATCCGGGTTGTATAATGGTAGAGCTCAGCTACCCAATTTGTTTTTAGGTTTATGTGGTGGAGCCGACCACAAATGGCATTTTATTCTTTTGTGCTAGCTTTATAAATTGATTGATGTTTGTTTAGCTTGTGCATTAAGATGACATCTTTTCTAATTTATTCCTTGCTTTGATGTATGGTGGATGATGATTAGGCTCTTAGAAAATATATTTTCTATCCAACATAAACAATTCAAACTAAAATTAAATAACTCATAACTTTATCTAAATCTTAGGTTATAAATCAAGATAAAAAATTAGTTGGATGTTGTACTTTCTTTCTCATCATGCATAAATAATATATTATTTCACTCTTGATTGGAGGGCTTCCACCTTTGCCGAGAACTTGGCTTGACCTTTGAGAGCCATGGTGGAAACACACCTCTTTATCTTTTGATTTTGGCCCATTATCTAATTTCTCATGCATTAGGAATATGAATCCTAAAGCTGTGTTAAATTGATTGTCCAAAATAAAAAAATGCAACAAAATTTGTATTAGATTTAAGTCATTAAAGTATGCCTAAATGGTCTAGTCTCTTAGAGAGTGTGTTTAAGGACTTAGTCTTTTCCTAAATAAACAATAGCTTAGCTATCTTACAAAAGAATTTGGCTTGCCTATATATTTTAAAATTGTAGGAGTAGTTAGTTGGAGGCCACCCCAAGCAATTGTAAGTCCAACCATCGGGTGGTTTGTCCTCTCTTGTGGAGGTAAACCAAATACTCATTTTTCCTTAGATTTAGGTTATGCATTTTGGCCCCTGCCAAATCTCCTTAGATTTAGGTTCAAAGGTTACTACTTTCCTTTGGAGGCTATGCGTAAATCCACACCTCTTAGGTATTTCCATAACCTTATACAATGGAATTTTAAGCCTTACATTTCTAATTAAAATTCAACTCAAACAAATTAATTCAATTTAAAATGTAAAGCCCAAACATAGGGTAGTTTGGGATGCTTACTAAACTTCCTATTATCTTAAGCATCCCCTACTTGTTTCCATTTATAAGAACTCCCTCCTCTTGATCAATCCCACTTGACTTTCTAAAAATAAACTAATCGATTGATAGTCCTACCTTTTCAAAATCTTTAGAGACAATGATCATTTACATTAATGAGAATATTCCTAAATATTATTCCTTAAGATATAATTAACTATGGGGCTTGCCCTTGTAGGAACTTAAAGAACCCAATTTAAAATAAACCGTGCTTTACTTTTCCATGTAAAGTAAGGGAAGAATCTCTGGTACATTTTGAAGACCCATAGTCCTTGAGTCCTTATTAAGGTGATCAAGTCCATTGTAGGGTGGTGACTTCTATCTTTCGAGATTATACACCTCTCCTCGTGTTGTATCGATCACCCTAATAAGAATATTTGTGGATGCATGGTGTCCCAACAAGGAGTTTTACATATTTATGTTTACATTGATCCTTCTTTTCCAAAAGAGGAGGGATAGATGAAGGTGGATATATATATATATATATATATATATTTTCACCACATCAAGCTAACAGTCTTTTGCAATAGTAGAATGCACTGTTGGGGCTTTGTTCAAAAGTGCCAAAACTATTACTAGCAAGTCTTCAAGCCTCTTACCCATCCTATCTATCTATTCATCCATCTATTTAAGTTATTGAAGGAGGCGTTGGGTGAATGAGTCATCATCTGTTGGCGCAACACCTTCAAAACTCTACTTATCCCGAAGGAGGGAACCCCGGTGTTTATCATATGCACCTCAAGAATCTTCTAACAAATCATCTTCATTGGGTTCAAATCTAACTTTTTTTTTTCTTCCTCTAGGTCGGGATCATACCTAGAATTTTCTTCTTCTCAATGAGATACTTGCTACAATATCATCTAGGGGCGATCCAAGTCTTGGCATAAATGAGGCGGCCGGTAGGATCATGCTCATGGATAGAGATACATCGACCTCCCGGATACGAGAGCTAACCCAGCGGAGGCTATGCTCACTAGAAGAAATATGCTTACATCATTTGTCATGGGTGGAGTACTACTCACGGGAGGATCTATCGTCATGGGACAAGGAACTATCTCCTTCTCCCTCTACCCTATGTCCAAGATCTGGTGAGGTGGTAGTGATGCACAACTATGATGCTCATGATCGCCACTCCCTCTTCTGGCAGCGGGGAGGTCAGCGGAGAGCTCGACCTCACTTAGGTCGTTGGTGTAGATGAAATTGGATCTCTTGGTCATAGCGGATCACCGGTTAGGCTCTCTTTACCCCGATCTTGTAGCCTTTGATGGCTGAAAGATGGAACTTGTACTAGAGATGGTGGGAGTGGAGCGGTATGATAGAGGCACCGACTCTCTCTCTTCAGAGCTCCCCTCTTATGGTGTGTAGTATCGGTCAATAGAATGCTATCGGTATGACCAATGAAGGTAGTCGTTGATCAAGAAAGTCCACAAGGTAGAAGGCGGTGACTCTAGCATACCTTTGTCTCTCTCTGGTCACATGTCTTGATACACAGGCCTCCTTGGCCCTCTCCTATCTCGATATGCTTGCCCATCCTGTGAGGAATGAAGATCAGATTAAATTAGGCTTTGGACTCGATCATCCGGAAGCGCCACCTTGGTCTAAGGTAGACGCCTGGGACACTCCTCCTATCTCTAATAGGGCCTCAAAGTGAACTTCTGAGATGGAGGCACACGAGATCCTCCTAACAACTTTTCTCTCCATCAGATCTGGAGAGAGGATTTATTCTGTGATGAGGAGAAACTATCATAGGTGTCTCTACTACAAACCGAGAAACTACCTCTATGTCTTTGGCTATGATGCCTTGATCTTGGGGCATATGTTGTGATGTCGAGTCCGGGAGGAGTAGAGGAGCTAGACCTAATATCAAAGGTTGGGGAGACTATCCTCGAAGATAGGGTAGCCTTTCCCTTGGAAGAAGCCAATGAGTGGGTGCTAGCCTACATCGGGGTAACGGGAACAACACGCAAATCAAACTACAACTGCGAACGCCACAACCTTTCTCTTGAGAGAAATTTAGAGTATAATGGCATCTCAACATGGATGACCGGTTTATGTCCAGCCACCACACTCCTACTAAAGGTTGTGAGGGATGCCCCATCACAAGTGATTATGGCCTCCTTGAATCCTCACCAATGAATCGAGATGGGCAAAGTCACCAGGGAGGCACCTAATCCAAGGCCAAATCTATCCCAAAAAAAAAAGTGAAGACATACTCGGGCATCCATTAGTACTTGAACTAAACTTGAGAGAGACTGATTAAAACTAAGCTAAAATTCTATAATTTTGAAAATAAACTCATATACGCTTTAATTTGTTTTTTAGAATTTGATCCCACACTCAACAATTTGAATATGTTAAGTGGGGCTCTTTGATTTTAGGAAGGACATTTTGAGTTTAGAATTGGAAAGGAGATTTTTTGAATTTAGAATCCATTTTCAACAATTTGTGTATGTTGAAAATGGGTTCAAAGATTTTGAAGAGATTTTGATGCTTCCATTAGTTCATATTTGAGTTTAATTTTTTGTGTTTGGGGCCCTTTATTTAATAAATTTGAGTATGTTAAAATAAAGGATCAATTGATTTTGTTTGGGATTTACTTATTTAGCAAATTTGAGTATGCTAAATAAATTATTTGAAAATAATTTTCATCTTCTTTTGCTTGTTTTGAATCAAGAGTGAAATTGAAATGGAATCTTTACTTAGCAAATTTGTGTATGTTAAATAAAGTCCAAATATTTGTATTTTGAATTTTAAAAGATGATCTTTACTTAGCAAATATGGGTATGCTAAAAAAAGAATCCAAATGTGTTTGATTTTATGATTTTGAAAGAGGATCTTTACTTAGCAAATTTGGGTATGCTAAATGGATCCAAATGTGTTTGATTTTTTATTTTGAAAGAGGATCTTCACATAGCAAATTTTGGTATGCTAAATGAAAGATCCAAATGTATTTTTTTTTTTGAAAAGAGGATCTTCACTTAGCAAATTTGGGTATGCTAAATGAAAGATCCAAATGTATTTTATTTTTTATGATTTTGAAAAGGATCCTTACTTAGCAAATTTGGGTATGCTAAATAAAAGATCCAAATGTGTTTGATTTTATGTTTTGAGAAGAGGATCTTCAATTAGCAAATTTGGGTATGCTAAATGAAGAATCCAAATGTGTTTGATTTTTTTTTTTTTTTTTAAAAGAGGATCCTTACTTAGCAAATTTAGGTATGCTAAATGAAAGATCCAAATATGTTTGATTTTATTTATTTATTTATTTTTTGAAAAGAGGATCTTCACTTAACAAATTTGTATGCTAAATAAAGAATCCAAGTGTGTTGTTTTGATTTTGATGTTTTGCTTTTTAAAAATAAGGACTTTACTTAGCAAATTTGTGTATGCTAAATAAAATTCAAATGTGTTTGATTTTGAAAAGAGGATCTTCACTTAACAAATTTGTGTATGCTAAATTAAAATCCAAATGTGTTTGATTTTGATTTTGAAAAGAGGATCTTCATTTAGAGGTATGCCAAATAAAAGATCCAAATGTGTTTGATTTTATGATTTTAAAGAGGATTTGTTGACCTCATTTTTTTTAGAATGAGCTCTCAACCTCCATCTTAGAGTCATAGGACCCCTCTTAATTTTTGGAGTTCCTTAGTCTTAAGACACATCTAGTGATTATGGACACTCAACCTAGCCCTAGAGACTTTAGAAGAGTTAGCCAAAGGAATAGGTCATCTGGGGTGTTCATAAAATTTCCTACCCTTAGCTTAAACCATTCCTCACTTTCCTTCAATCAGTCAAACTCCAAATCAATTATATTTGATTTTTCAAACTCAAATCAAATCCATGATTGAAATCTATGATTAAAACCCATGATCAAAATCCATCAAAAAATTCCTAACAAATTTTCCAAGTCCTTAAGCCTTAAGGATTTAACCAAATCTTAATTAAAACCAATCAAATTCATGAGATTTTCATATAATTTATTTATATTCTCATTTATATTCACAAATATAAATGAAATATAAATATAAATCAATCAAACAAAACTTAAAATTCAAACTCAAACTCCAAAATTTTCCTTAAGTCCTTTTCATTAATGGACTTTAGCCCAAATTATCATCACACTTCAAAACCTTGAAATTTTCTCATGATCCATTTACATTCTCATTTATATTCACATATATCTAAATGAAATATAAATATAAACCAATTAAATCAAACCCTCAAATCTCAATCCAATTTAAATCCTTCTTTAAGTCATTAATTCTCCATTAATGGAATCTAGCTCTTGATTAAATCACTTCAAATTCATGGCATTTTCATAATTTATATTCTCATTTATATTCACAAATATAAATGAAATATATAAATATAAATCAATCCAACCAAATTCAAAAAATTCAAACTTCAAACTCCAAAGTTTTCATAAGTCCTTAAGTCCTTCTTAATGGATTTAGCCCAAATCATGATTAAACCACTTCAAAACCTTGAAATTTTCTATGATCCATTTATACTCTCATTTATATTCATATATCTAAATGAAATATAAATTTAAATAATCAAAACCAATCCAAAAATCAATCTCAAATCTACTCAAAATCTAATCACTTTTCAAGTCAAAATCTTGAACTTAGAAATCAATCAAATTGCCAAACTCTTGATTTTCATGATTCAATCAAATCACCATGAGCCCATATATAAATACAAACTTCAATCACCAATCACAAACTTCATAAAGCCAATTGGCCACTTGACCCAAGTTGACCCATTTTTACCTAAAGGGTCAAAATGTGTCAAAACTTGATCTAAGCCAAAATGATTCAAACCAATGGGCCAAGTTCATTCCAAATCACTTGTTGAACTTGACCAAAGTCTCAATTGGCCAACTAGACCTAACCTAGCCCAATTGATCTTAGACCCAACATGACTAAAGGGGTCATGTTGAGCCAAATTTGAACATAACCCAAATTGATTGGAAACAAAGATACCAATTCACTCTATATGACTAACCAAACCTAAACGTAACCTTGACCTAGTCAAATAGGTCAAATGGGTCAACTTGACCCATTTGGCCTAAATGAAGTCATATGAGCCAAATTCAAAAACTAATCCAAATTGAACCAAACCAAAGCCCCCAAAACATTTAAATGGTCATATGAACTTGACACAACCCTTGGTTTGACCCAATTTGACCAATTGGTCAACTTGACCCAAGTTGACCCATTTTGACCTAAATAGGTCAACATGAGCCAAACCCTATCAAATGAATTCAAATCTCATGAAACTTGGCCAAACCTAGTTTCTCCACATACCCAACATATCCAAAGTGAAAAATCAGCAAAATGACCATTCAACCCTAGGCCATAGAACAAATGTTGGCCTATTCCATGGGTAATTTGGTCATACCCTCTTCATATTCACTTGAGGCTTTCCTAATAGCTCAAGGGGACCTAATGTAAAGTGGTGCACCTAAACCAATGGGTTTGTCAGTCCAATTGGTCCCTAGACCAAACTGACCCCATTAGTCAAAACTCAAAATTCAAACTCCCTCTCCCACTCAAAGTCCAACACATGGGAGGTTGACAATCTACTCCTTGGCTCAAACCGGCCATGTGCACACTCCTAACAGCTTCAAAATCCTACAACCTAAGCTTCATTGATCAAAATGGCAAGTGGATGGACGACGTCAGATCCTTCAAGGGGAGATATACTCCCCTAATTTAATTTGAATTCAATAATGACACCTGATTGAGAGTACTAGAGAGCAAGGAGCCATCGGAGAGTGATCCCTAGCATCCTAGAGACGTAGCCATTTTCCCATCTTTGGTTTTGAATAGTGAAAATAGGGGAGGAAAATTGAAGAGCCAACTTTCTCCACACTCAATTTCCACCAAATTCCCTCACACACTCCATCGAGAGGCAAGTCAAGTGCACCCAAGCTCTCTTTGAAGTTCCAAAGGCAAGGGGAGACCTACGATCAAAGTCGCAAGCTAGCTAAGGAGGAGGTGGTCCATAGAGCAATCCACTCAACCTCAAGTGCTCAAAACTGAAGGCTTCATCTCACTAGACGGAAGCTCCTCCAAGGGAATCGGCCGTGAGGTATGCCATTTTCGACCATTAAACTCAATGTGGTGTGGAGCTTTGTGAAAGAAACTTTAATTCCATGGAGTTTTGACTATTAGATGTGCTTGTGACCATGATTAGATGGTGTGGGTTGATTTCCAATTCAGCTCAATTGAGCTCGGATCATGGTGCAAAGGTGGATGGTCTTTATTTTTTTGCAGATTGGTAGACATAGATATCTCGTCCATCCACATTTTGGATGAACGATAAAGATTAAATGCATTTAGAAAATCCATTATCCATTTTAAAATCGTGGGAGATCTCTAGATTGATCTTTGATCGGATGACGTAGATCAAACTACATCCGCCGCCATTTTGGATTTGATAACTTAAGTGAATCCCTCACGGTGTGTTGCATGTAAAGCGACACGTCGCCATGCATCACTGAGTAGTAGGGTTAGTTAAAATGCCTTAATTAATTTTGTGAGTCACTATAGCACCTAAGAGAGGGTAATTGGGTGATATTAAAAATTTTAAAACTTAAATCTTAGATTTTAATTTTAGTAGAAAATTAATTTTGATTTTATAATGATAGGATACAATTCTTAATGCAAAAAATAAAAGTAGAAAAGTAAAGAGAGAGAGACAATAGACACAATTTTACGTGGTTCAAACCCCAAAACCACGCCCACGCCTAGCCACCCCGCTAGAATCCACTAAATGCAAAAAATATCTTACAAATAGTATTCTCCTATAACGTGAGTACAACTCCTACAACAATATGTACTCTCCTAGAAAGGCGAGTATAACCCCAAAATTAATTTACACAAAAAAAATACAAAATAATAAGTTTTGATAAAATAAATATCTCACAAATATACTAAGTCCAATTCAAAAATGATCTCACAACTTATAAATGATCACTTACAACTTAAAATTTTTGCAAGATAATATGCTCACTTAATATTGAAATAAATATCTTAAAGTGATCTTACTAAGATGTTTAAAATGATTTCAAAATAATTTCACAATATTCTTTTACACAATAAAATAAAATTTAGCAAGGAATAATTTATTTTATTTTTACCAAAAGATTCTTTCAATTAATGCTAATGATCACAAAGTACTTAAATAAAATGAGTATATGATAGATCTAAGTATGCTAGTAAGTTTTAATTAAAAGAGAGATCTAACAAATATAAAAATAATTTTAGCATAATAATTTATTTTTAAATGCTTAAAAATATACTTCTAAAATAGATCTAAGAATAAATGATCTTTCAAAATAAGACTAATGAAGAAATATTTCAAGAAACCAAAATAAATTTGTAGGAAGTTAAAATTTTCATCAAGTTGAAATAGATCCTACAAACTATCACAAGAGTTTATCACAAAAATGATTGAGAAACTTTGATGTGAAAAATAATGTCCAAAGACTAATCCACCAAAAGTATAAATTGGAAAGAATAAATAGATGGTGAAAATAGCATGAACAACTAAAGAGGATTAAAATCAAGAAAACAAACTCAAGTAATTTGAGAAGGCTTGCTTAGTTAAAGATGTTGAAGCTTCCAAACCAAGGATTTGATCTTGCAATATTTGGAGAACACTTGGAAGAAAAATCTAAGAATTTTTCTCTTAGATTTGCTAGAGGGATTTTGAATTTTGAATGAGGAATGCTTTCAGAAGAAAATGAGGGCTATTTATAGGCAAGAAGATCATATTTTAAAATATATCATGCAAACCTCATGTTATCATCTAATAATTTAATATTCAATAAAAATATAATTTATATTAAATAAATATTAAATTAGCACCAAAATTTGGCTATTCACATGGGTAAGTCAAAAGTAATCAAATATGGCTCTTAATATATTAAAAGCATGTAGCATGCATTCATTATAAAAATCACCTAATGTTTAGAAAATCATAATAAATTGAATTTTAATCAAAAGTTGGTCATGTAACCTCTTAAATTAAAGGAAAAAAAATCCATGGAATCCATTGGAGATGAAATCGATATGAATTCTTTGATTAGAAAATGACTTTAGCTAAAATATAAAATTTTATATATTTTGTTAATTTTGACATGTGAAATGATATAATTTATATATAATCATAAATATGTTAGTTATCTTATAACCAACAAATTAAATTAAAATACTTAATTATATTAAGTAAATAAAATAATTATAATTAATAGTTTTATCATTTATTGCTTTGACAATTTTAATGCTATGTATGAAACATATAATTGAATATTAATTAAATAAAGATTTATATAAATTAACCTCATTAAAATAATATGTTAAGTTGTGAAAATTGATTCATGCCAATGAACTCATATGAATAGTCATATAACCCAAAATATTGTATCTTGAGCTTCACATTATCCTTTTCATTCTTCTACTCTTGCAATTTCCTCTAATGTATTAGATATGTAATTAGCAATTGATATATCTGAAAAAATATTCATTAGAACATCCAAGCATTGTTTGTTATCATCAAAATTAATCGAATTGAACATGAGGCTAACAAGCCAACAATTTTAATTAATCTAGGGATTTTCAAAAAATTTATAACTCTCTCTACAAAATTCAAAAAAATATGAAATAAAATCCCATGGAAAGATAATTCAACCTAAAATAATTTTAAATTAATTTCAATGGGTTTTGAATTATAATTTTTCTAATTTTGAGTTTTATTGGATACTTTATTTTGCTAATTACTTTTTAATTAAGCTTTTAATTAATCCCAAACTTCTTGGGTATGATTTAGGGAATGACTTTTGCCTCCTTAATTTTCTTGAATTTATTGAAGACTTAATTAGGAGAATTGTATATGGATTTCTTAATTACCCTCCTTATGTTATTAAACATAATTAGGGATATGATTAGTGGTTTTAATCCATTATTAGGGTTGATTAAGGTCAAATCTAGATATGAGGTTTAGGAAATAATTTTGGGCCATTTCCCTTAAGCTATTCCCTAAACCTCTTTTTTCTCCTTAATCTCCTCTTAATTAAGGATTAATTCATTAATTATCCCTTAATTAATTTCTAAAAATTCTAAAAAGTTCCAAAACTTAATTAATCCACCTTGGGTAGATGCTTGGGTGTTTAATAGCCTAAGTTCAAATAAGAAAACCAAGACCCAATTCATAAGTATGAAATGGTGTTTTGAATTTACTTAAGCTAAACCCCTTAGCTTAATTAACCTTTAATTGTGAGCCAAATTGCATTAGGCCTTTTCTTATTTGCAAAATTTAAATTCCTTGTGAGTTTTATGTCATCTCATTGGCTCATAATTATTTGGTTAATTATTCTAAGGTGGTGTAGGTAAGGTTTAATTAAGTTACTTAATTTATACCTTAACCTAATTAATACATAAAATGAATTTATTATCTAAAAATTAAATAAAAATATCAAACACATGTGGAGATGGGTTAGGAACAGCAAACTCATCTCACATTTTCACAATTAAATCAAACTCCAAACTAAACAAAAATCACTTTGAATTCACTTTGATTTATTTTAAACTTTCTTATTCTATAAGAATGTCTTTAGGATTTAAGTGAAGTGAACTTGTTTACATGCTTTCATTGCTTTGAATCTTTCTTCAACATGTTAAATTTGTATGCCATGTGGTTTCATGCATTCATATTTTCAAATTCAAATTTAAAAAATGAAATTGCTTACTTTATGTCAATTTTGCATTTGTTGGCTAAAATAGAAATATGAATGGCTATTATCACTACTAAATTCAAATTATTTTCAAAACATATAAATAAAATATCAAATTTGAAAGTATGCTACTTATATTTTAATTATGAGTTTTAGTGAAAAGAATATAAAGGTATGCTTAGCATAGGTTTCCTTTCTCCTCTTTGATTAGCATAGTTTTGAATAGAATTTGGTAAGATATATGGTTCATTTGAAAATGACCTAACATTCACTTAATTTCATATCCTATTCATCTCTATTCCATAAAATTTTGATTAAGAAACCCTTTTCTACTTAAGAAAATCATGCATATCCAACTTCTAAATTTCCTTAAATGGATTACTTAGCATGCATCATAAAGTCTATTAAATACTCTCATTTGTATGTATAGATATGCTTAGGGTCCATCCATATGCATGTTATATATGTTGGGAAAGAAATGAAGTAATGTGTGTTTTTGTGAATTTTGGTTCATTTTATTTAATCTTAAAATGCCTTTCTTTTGAATAGGTTTGTTTAGAGTTTATCTAAACTTAAGATTAATTAAAAGTTTTAATCAAAACATTCACCTAAATAAAACTAAAATGTGAATCTACTTTAGAAATTACTTAGGTTAGGAAGGAAAGAGAAGTTCTCTTTTCTTTCCCTCTTCATAACTTAATAATTAATTGTAGATCCACTTAAACAAAATCAAAACATGCAGTAAAATCAATCCAAAATAATTAAACAACTTAAATGAAACCCTCATCTAAGTTGAACATGTTTTCACACTTAGAAAATTTGAACCTAAAGCCATAAGACACACCACAAAGCACACACACATTAGCCTAAGTCACCACTTCTAGCTTTAAGTTAGGTTGGTGCATGGTTTGATATATGTTTTAGACTAGATGTTAGGGTGTATGCTCATAGAATGAATAGTAAGAAGCTAGTAGTCTAACTATTCTTTTTTTGGATTGTGCTTAAGGGCTATCATAAATAAAAATATAAATGCTTTTGCATGGAGGTGCTTTATACCCTTAAGCATAATCCAATAGGCGTGGACTTAGTCACCCATGTGTGGGGTGATAAGTCCAAATACATGCTTGGGATTTGTGTGATTTATTTTAACTAACCTTTTGCAAGTGTTAGTTAGATTTTATTCCTTTTCTTTACATGTAAATTTGTACAATTAGAATTTTGGAATAATTATTATGGGATTAGAATGAGCATTGGTCATAAGATCTCATCTTATGCACCACGTGAAGCTTTGGAGCATCTACCTTCCAACCATCCAAAAGAAGAAACCAAAGAAGAAAGAAGAAAAGAAGAAGAAAGAAGAAATACTTGAAGACCCCATAATAATGAATGCCTTACTTAATTATAATTTATTTTATTTGTAATCTAGGTTGTATAAGAGTAGAGCTTGGCTACCCACATTTGATATTTTTTGGGTTTGTGTGGTGGTGACCTTTTATTCTTTTTGTGATTAGTGTTATAAATTGATTGATGATTTATTTAAGCTTTTGCATAAAGTGGCATGATTTTTCTAGTTTCTTCTTTGCTTTATGTATGGCCTAGATGTGGATTAGGCTCTTTAGGAAAAATAAATCTTTTACCCAACTTAACAACTCAAATAAAAATTAAACAACTCATAACCTCACCTAAAGCTTAGGTTTAAAATCAAGATAAAAGAATTAACAACCCCTTTGAATGAGCATTTATTTTGTAATATCATGCACAAATGCATCTTAATTCACTCTTGATTGGGGCTCTTGCCAAAGAAACTTGGCTTGACCTTTGAGAGCCATGGTGGAAACTCACCTCCTCCCTTCTCGTTGATTTTGGCCAATAATCTTCTTTCTCATGCATTAGTCATATGAATCATATTAGTTTGAGACAAAATAATTATCCAAAATAAAAATAAAATGAAATTTGAAATTGTATTAGATTTAGGTCATTTAAAGGATGCCCTTTACATGATCTAGTCTCTTTAGGGAGTGAGTTTAAGGACTTAGTCTCTTTCTAAATAAATAACCTATCTTACATAAGCATAAAGACTTGCCTACATGTATTTAAAATCATAGGAGGAATTGGCGGCCACCCCAGGCAATTATATGTCCAAGCGAGTGATTTGTCCTCTCTTGTGGAGGAAAACCAAATACCCATTTTCACCTTAGATTTAGGTTGTACTTTCGACCCTCACCAAAGCTCCCTAGATTTAGGTTCAGATTGCTTCTCCCTGGGCTATAAGCATAATTTCTCACCTCTTAGGCATTTCCTTAATCTTGTGTTAAGGAATCATAAGTCCTAAATTTCTAATGAAAAATACAACTCAAATAAGCTAAATCAATTTGAAAAATGTAAAGCCCAAGTATGATAGTTTGAGATGCTTGCTAGGTTTCCAAGCTTCATGGGCATTTCTACTTATCTTCCATTTTGGCTTCGATAATAACTCCTTATTTGATCAAACCCATCTAATCTTTCAAAATAAAACCAATTGATTGATAAGTCCTTTTCTATTGAAATCTTCAAAGACAATGATCATTTACCTTAATCGAGTTTTCCTAAGGGATCCCATCTCTTAGGATGTAATTAACTATGGGCTTGCCTGTAGAGCTTAACACGGTTTAAAATAAATTGCTTTACTTTTCCATGTAAAGTAGGGAAGAATCTCTACATATGCACACCATTGTCCTTAGAGTCCTTCTTGAGGTGATTGGGTCCATTAAAGGGTAGTGACTTCTATCTTTTGAGATAGTACACTATTCCTTGTTGGCATCGATCACCTAAATAAGTACATTTGTGGATCTGTGGCATCCTAAAAGATGAATTTCTATAGGTCTTGCATCTTTCATTTCTCCCCACAATTTGAAAGGCACGTCATAGGAATTTTTCTCCAAGATTTTTTTTACTTAGCAAATTTGGGTATGCTAAATGAAAATTTCAAATTTATTTTGAAAAATGAAACTCTCATTTGACAAATTTGCATATGTCAAATGGGAGTCAATTATGTTTTATTTTTCAAAGATAAAATTTTGTGTGTGATTATTGCTTTTTTTAAAAAAGATAATTGTTGATTTTGTTTTTGAAATAAAATTTTCATTCAATAAATTTGGGTATATTGAATGAGGATATTCATTTGTACTTTTGAATAGATGATTGTTGATTTTGTTTTGAAATAAAATATTCATTCAATAAATTAATGTATATTGAATGAGGATGTCCATTTGTGCTTTTGAAAAGATGATTGTTGATTTTGTTTTTTGAAATGAATTCTTCTTTCAACAAATTTGGGTATATTGAATGAGGATGTTCATTTATGCTTTTATGTACCGAGATTCTTCTTTCCATAGATAATGGGTCTTGAATGTACCGAGATTCTTCCCTAGTTTACATGAAAAGTAAAGTAAGATTTATTTTAAATTGGGTTCGTTAGTTCCTTATGGAGGCAAGCCCCATAGTTAATTACATCTTAAGAAATAGATTCCTTAAGAATACTCTTGATTAAGGTAAATGATCATTGTCTCCAAAGATTTTAAGATAGAACTATCAATAAAATGGTTATTTTTGAAGATCAAGTGGGATTGATCAATGAGTTATTATGAAACCAAGAGATGAGTAGGGGATGCACATGATGCTTTGAAACTTGCGAGCATTAAACTATCATATGGTTGGGCTTTATTTTTGAAATTTGAGAGGAATCATGTATTTGAGTTAAATTTTTATTTAAAATCTAAGGCTTATAATTCCATAATAAAAGATCATGGAAATGCCAGAGGTGAGGGTTTATGCTTGTAGCCCGAGAAATAAAGCTTGAACTTAAATCTAGGAGCTTGAGGACCAAAGCATGACCTAAATCTAAGAAAAAATGAGTATTTGGTTTACCTCCATGTTAACCTCATTTTGGGAATGAGCTCACAACCCCTCCATCTTAGACATGGGACTCTCTTAGACTTTAAGAGTTTCTTAGTCTTAAGACACTTCTAGTGATTAGGTGAACACTTAACCTAATCCTAGAGACTTAGAGTTAGCCATATGAATAGTCATGCCTTGTGTTAGAACTTGTCTACCCTATATCTTGGATCAAATTTCTCACTTCCTTCTTCCAAGTCAAAACTCCAAACTCAATCAATTCCAACTTGATTGATTGACTCCAAACTCATATCAACTTCAAAGAATAAAACCTTGAACCAATTTCAATGGATTTTTGAAATCATGAATTAATTCCAAATAATTGAAACCCATGATTGAAATTCATACCAAATTCAAATTCCAAAATATTTCCTAAGCCCTTTGATCTATCTTATGGACAGCTCAAATCAAATCAAATCAATTCAAATTCAAGAAATTTTGTCATAACCCATTTATATTCTCATTTATATTTACAAATATAAATGAAATATAAATTGAAATATCAAAACCAAATTCAAAACTCAAACTCAAATTCAACTAACTCCTCCTATGATTTTAAATTCATGTAGGCAAGTCATATGATTTTGCAAGAATAGCTAGGTTGTTATTTATTTTAGAAAGGACTAAGTCCTTAAACTCACTCCCTAGAGACTAGATCATGTAAGGGCATGAAAAAGTGACCTAGATCTAATGCAAAACATATTACATTTTAAAAGCAAAGCATTTACATTTCAAAGGCTTCACATGGTACATAAGATGTAATCTTATGACCAATGCTCATCCTAATCCCCCATAACATTCATTCCAAAATCTTGATTGCAAAATAACATAAAAGGAAAAGTAAATCTAACTAACACCTAAAAAATAGAGATTAGCTAAACAAATCATACAAATCCCAAGCATGTATATTAGACTTAGCACCCCAAGGATAACCAAGTCCACGGCCTATTGGATTATGCTTAGGTATCAAATCACAACAAAAGTATTTATATTTTTTATTATAGTGCTTAAGCACAATCCTGCATAAAAAATGATTAGATTAAATCATCCTACGATTCATTCTACTCACATTCACCCTAACATCCAAACTAGAAATAATACATCACAAAATAAAGCAAACATCAACATGCACCCTAACCTAAAGTTAGAAGTTATGACTTAACTTAATGTGTGTGCTTTAAAAGTTTGTGTGGTATGCTTAGCTATAGCTTTAAGGTTTATATTTCCTAAGTATGAAGATGTTCAACATAGATGGGTGGTTCCATTTAAGTGTTTAGTTGATTTTGGTCAATTTTATTTGATGATTTGCTTAAGTTTGAATGAACTTATAATTAATTACCAAGTTTTAAAAAGGAAAGAGAAGAGAACTTCTCTTTCCTTCCCTACCAAGTAATTTCTAAAGTGGATTCATATTTGATTTTTTTGTTTGGTGAATGTTTTATTATGTGTTTTAATTAATCTTAAGTTTAAATTTTCCTAAACAAACCTATTAAAAAAGGCATTTTAAGATTAAGTAAAGTGAATTAATATCATAAAATATACAACACTTCTTTTCTTTCCCAACATGTATAACATGCATATGAATGAATCTTTAGCATATCTATACATACAAATGGATATATTTAGCACTTTTTTGATGAATGCTAAGAAATGTTACTTAAGAAAATTTGAATGCTTTATGATGCATGGTTTTTAAGTAGAAAGAGGGTTTCTTTTATCCATTATTCACATGCACATGTATATGTATACAAGGCATAAGTGAGTATGACATTGTTAGCACTAGAGTGTAAGGTACAACACCTACTTAGGGCTACTTAAAAACCTCATAACCCAGGGGTTGTCTAGACTAATATACCACTTTCATAAATACAAACACATGTATAAAATAAATAAATGGAAAAAAATAAAGATGCAAAAGTTTGTATTTGTTTGTTTATTTTATTTATGCAATTTATATGTACAAGTGTGGATATCCTTCTTAGGTAATAGCATAGGAATGGATAGGAATGGGGTTAGGCAAGTGTTGTGTTCTTTTCAAATGAATTATACACTTTGCCAAATCTATTCAAAATAATGATAAAAGGAAAGAGAAGGAAAGCTACACTATACGTCTTCATATTTATATTCACATGCAAGCTTATAAGTAATTATAAGTAGCACACTTTCAATTTTGGTGTTTGATTTATAGATTTTAAAATAGTTTTTGATTTAATAGTGATAATAGTCATTCATATTTTTACTTTAGCCAAACACAATTTGGCATGAAGAAAACATTTCATTTTCAATTTGATTTTGAAAAGAATGAATGCATGAAATTCATATGACATACACATTTAGCATGTTAGGAAAGAACTAAAGTGATGAAAGCATGTAACATATTCTAATTAATTAAAATAATTTTATGAAATAAGAAAGCTTAAAAGCAAATCAAGTTATTTTTTAAGGAAGGTTTGATTTTGTTTTCAATTGATTTAATTTGAGAAATATAAGATGAGTTTGCTACTCTAACCCATTTCCACATATGTTTGTTGATTTAGTTTGTTCTTAATTATTAGATGATTTTATATGTTGCTTAGATTAAGGTATGAATTAAGTGTGTTAATTACCCTTACCTACACCACCTTAGCGAGTTAATCAAATAATTATGATCCAATGATATGACATAAAACCACAAGGAATTTAAATTAGCAATGCACCTTGGAAAGAAAGGTACCTAATGCAATTGGCTGTGGTTAAGGATTAATTAAGCTAAGGGGTTTATTTTAAGTAATTTCATAATACCTCTCACACATGAGAGTTGAATTTTGAATTTCTTAATTGTACTTAGGCTCTTGAACACCTAAGCATCAAAGATAGATTAATTAAGTTTTAGAAAGTTTTATAATTTTGAAATTAATTAAGGGGTAATTAGTGAATCAACCCTTAATTAAGTTTGATTAAGGAAGAAAGGGGTTTAAGGAATATCTTAAGGAAAGTATCCCAAAATTATTTTCTAAACCTCTTATTCACTTAAGCAAAACTTAATTGACTCAATCAGAGGGTTAGACCACTATTATACCCTTAATTAAGCTTAATTATATTAAGAGTGATTAAGGAATGAACTAGTCCCTAATTAAACCACCAATAAATCCCAAGAAAATTAGGAGAGGTAGAGTCATCCCACTAATTATGCACAAGAAGTTTGGAATTAATCAATGAAGTAATTAGGGTAATTAACAAAATAACATTCCTAATAACACCAAAATCCAGAGAAGCATTGCTCAAAATCCATTGAAAGCATTTTAAGAATATTCTAAGTTCACTTATCTATCCAATACAATTTATTTCATATTTTTTTATTTTCTAGGCTTAGATATGAATTTAGAAATTTCCATGATTAATTTGGTGATTTAATAGCCTAATTAAATGTTTAATTCCGTGGCGCCATGGGCGACCGCGACATCTTTCCACATGGCATTATGGGATTCTATATTTAAGTTGTCACATCATAGCGCCACATCGGCGGTGGCATAATCTTTCTCTCCTCACCCATCGATCAAGGATAGAATGGCGAGGTTAAAGCCGTGTTCTAAAGGTGTGAAATGTGGGATCTACGTGTCTTTGATCATGGTCGTCCATCCAAAATGTGCGGATGGATGGCCCATGATCTATCTCTGTATTCCCTACGAGAGGACATCATCCATCTTCTGGGCATGATCCAAGCTCCCACACCATCAACATGCAAAGGAGATCACATCTAATGGCTAGAATCTCATGGGGTGATACTTTACACAAAGGACCACCATATTTGATGCTCGGTTTCCATATCTCACGGAGGTGATCACCTGC
The DNA here is from genome assembly GCA_021442155.1 of Cymbidium sinense. Lineage (NCBI taxonomy): Eukaryota > Viridiplantae > Streptophyta > Magnoliopsida > Asparagales > Orchidaceae > Cymbidium > Cymbidium sinense. Next base: position 76,174,385 of record CM038222.1, on the reverse strand, counting down.
TCAATTCTTGGAGAAGCTTAGCCTAGTGGAGATGAAGCTTTTGGTAGTTTGAGGTCTTGAGAGGATGGATCCTTCTAGAGGCCAAGCTCCACTTCAAGTAGGCTTGATCTTGATCAAGATAGCACCTCCACCTTAGAACTTGGGAAAAGGTCCGGCAAGTTTGATTTGATCCTCCGATGAAGCTTGAGGGAGGAATTGGCTTGGTATGAAGTATTGGCTAAGTTGGATTTCAAGTGGAGCTCCCTATTTTTAATCAATGAAAATTGAAATGGAAAATCAATTTCACTTTAGGAAGCTTGGGATCACTTGACAATGGATCCTCGGCTTCCCTAAGTTTAATCGAGTGTGAGAGTGTTAAGTTTGAATGGATAAGGGATTATATCTCCCCTTGAAGGATCGGATGATTGAAGGAGCTTAACATTTTGATCCAATTGACCTAATCTAAGTTGTTTGAGATTTAGAGTGGCATGTCATTCGATTTTGGCGGAGTGGATGAGGTGGCCATGTGCTCAAACAAGGTGGAAGGATTCCATCCGCCATTTTCAAATGGTTTTTGACCTTAGGCTAAGTTGGGCTAATCCAAACCCATTGGGCTAGGTGCACCACACTCCCTAGTGTCCACTTGGTCCCAAGAGAGTGTCAAGTGGTCATGAAGAGGATTTGACCAAATTCCAAGTGTGTTTGGCCAAAATTTACCCTATGACCTAAGGGTAAAATAGTCATTTGGCTTGGATTTTAATTTGAATATGTTTGGTATGTTTGAAAAAAAGATTAGACCAAGTTTCATTGAATTTGGAATTGGTTTGATGTGATTTGGCTCATTTGGTCAAAATGGGTCAACTTGGGTCAAGTTGACCAATTAGTCAAATTGGGATAAACCAATGGTTGGGCAAGTTCATATGACCATTTGAAATGTTTTGGTGGCTTTGGCTTAATTCAATTTGGTTTATATTTGATTTTGGTTCAATTGAGTTCATTTAGGTCAAATGAGTCAAGTTGACCAAATTGACCATTTGACTGGAGGTTAGGTCATGGGTTGAGTTCATGTTTGGTTAGAAGTCATTTGTGTCGGTTTTGACATCGTTCTCTAGATGACATAGTAGCTCATTATTTCATGGAGAAGAAAAGATCCTAGGATATGACCGATGATGAGAAGATCAACTTTGATCCCAAGATTATTTGTTGGGAGACTTAGCGAGGGTTTGCATGGTAGATACAGGGATCCCTTAGAGTAGTAGACTATGGAAGGTGTTGAGGCAAGCGGAAGACACAACCTACTCAACCCAACACCTCTTAGATAAAGCGAAAGATGAAAAGATAGATAAGATGGAGAAGAGGCTCAAGATCTGGCATATCAAAGCACTTCAAAATCAAGCACTAGTTCATCCTACTATAGTTAAGACCATTCGGAGTTGGTGCATTTTTTGAATCTAGCCAAGACTTTACCTCTAGTAGAGCAAGGTAACACTAGCATGTATAGAAGGTAGTGGATAGTACCTCAAATCAAGAGAAAGATATCAAGAGCATGGTTGCAAGTGAAGCATTGGCTCAAGACCAGGAGGATCACCAGTTCCAAAGGGTAGACCCTACCAAAAGGAATTTGATGCAATATAATATCCTAAGGGTTTCGTTCACCTTCTTTCAAAAGTTTTGATGGCGTGGGAACCGAGGAACATGCATTTTAGGGCTTATTTACGCTAATGGCGCTTATGCTTTACTCTTTCATCTTTTTCAATAGCTTAGTGAGTATAGCCTTTGATTGGTATGCTAAACTTCTCAATAGTTCGGTGAAGATTTTATTTTGAGTTGGAGCAACTCTTTATCAAGAGGTTTGTTGGAGCTTAGCAAAGAGTAGTAGGTGATCTCATTATGACTCAATAACACTATGGTGAGTCCTCATTGATTATATTCTTAGATGGTGTAATTTTAGTATGAAATGCCAACCACAATGTTTGAATAGCATGCCATCGAGATTCTACTTAAGAAAATCCATGGCCGATCGCTTCATGCTCAAAGGTTTCACTATCAAAACCTTTGAGAAGTTAATCAACAAGGAGGCTAGCTTGCAGGAGAAGCCAACGTTACCTTCTCTAAATCTACCAACAAAGCCAAAGCCATAAAGATTTATGAGAAGAAGCCGTGTGTGACAAGACAAGGGAAAGTAGTTGGCGAGAGTAGTCGAGACCTCAAGCTCCATAGCATCACTTCCACCCTCTACCACCACATCCTACCGGCTTCCACCAGTAGCCTCCACGATCTCCACGCCTCCTCCTCACCATATCACAATAGCGCGGTATACATACCGCCGTAACTATGGTCCACTTACTCTTTTGGATAAACTAAACAAACCATATTCATTTAAGAGGAGTACTTATAAAATCTTTAATAATCTCTTAAAGCGACTTTATTCAACTTAGAAGGCGGAGGAAGTGAGCAAAAGTAATGATCATAACTTTTCCCATACCACATGCTAGGTCATGTTTTGAAGGATTGCTTTACATTCAAGGGCTTGGAACGAGCTTCAAGACATGTATAGTTATCCCAAGGAATATCTTATAGAACAACTATCTAGTTCCATTAGAACAATCCTTGAGGATGACTGTGATCCTTCCAAAACTAAAGAAGGTTGAATATCTCTTTATCCAAAACCTCTAAGAAAATTATCTCCAAAATCAAGAAACTTTCCTTGCAGTGCACGAGGTATCTCAAACCTCCAACATCAAGGAAGGTTTGTTGTCAGTAACTTAAGGGAAGGGCAAGCTCGGATGCGTAGCGACCTCTCTGCGAGATAGCCAAGTTGCACAACCAATGACCAAACCCTCAGTTGCATTTTACTATTTTGAGCACTTCTACTTTAGCTAGTTGTTCCTCTAGTAGGCATCTTGTATCGGTGAATAAGGGCATCGATCCCTCACCCTCTTACTTTACTTTATTTCTATTATGTACCTCCTATCAAATCCAAGAAATTGAAGAATAAAGCAAATTTGAATTATATCTGTCACTTCTAATGGGTTATCTAAATCTATTCCTAATGATAACTCTTCAAGTCTAAACAATAACTATAACAACTGATCTTCCTCTTTCCGATTGAGTTGGATTTTCCTACTCAATACTATGGGTTTGTCTCTTGAGATAGACTTAGAATCATCCGATTCGAGGGTCCCATAGGGAAGGCTGTAAGTACGTGTGGGGAATCTTCCATTATCTGTCACAAGAGATCACAAGTCAACCTCCAGTGGCAAGGTTCTACCTCCTAGGCGACACCTCAAGATAGAGGAAAATAAGTTATTGGTTGAGGATCAAGAAGCCCCTCCACAAGATGCTCCACCCTTGGATATGCTTGTGGAGGACCAACCCAAGGTGGACTAAAATGTTCTCTCTCTAAGAAAGTTATCATCTAAACTAAGCATATATGATGCCCTTGTCTTATCCAAAAGATGAGGAATCATTAATCAAGGTACTCCTTGATCCGAGAGATATGCTTAGCTCAATTGATCGCTATTGGAGAGGAGGCACATTATTCCGAGAATCCGAAATCACTTTCACAGATGAAGACCTACTGGGGACATGGAGCACAACCATCCCCTTTACATTACATTTGACATGGGAAGATTGGACTAGCGAGTTCTCATCAATCCAGTGCATGAACATTATGAGTCTAAGACCCTTACCTATTTGAGGATCGACATCTCCACACTCGAGGAGATCGGATGATGATGAGAGGATTCAATGAACAAGGTGAGAGGGCTTTAGGTTCCATAGTGTTGCCTTTGGAGATATGTGGGGAGGACTAAAGCCAAGTTTTATATCATTGATTTGAATACTTTGTTCCTTTGCTTTTTGGTAGGCCTTGGATACACTAGAACAAGATGATTCCATCCTCTCTTCATCAATGCAACAAGTTTCAAAAGATGAGATTGAATAATGTGTGAAAGGAGATGAAAAGCCATTTTCAATCGAGGTAGATATATGAGGATGCGACCTACTATCTTCCTCAAAACATCCTTTTCATGAACTTGGATAAAATTCAAATTCAAAAGAAAAAATAAAATGAAGAAAAGCAAAAATAAAAAGAAAAGAAAAATGAAAATCCAAGTGAACTGGAAGGGAAATTGAAGAAAAATGCGACCCCATATCACATTTCACCACAGTTCATCCCATCATATGGACATGTGGATAGATGACTCGACCTCCACCGAGCAGGAGGTAGAGATATAGGCGGTTGTGGTGAAAGACCTCTAGTTGGCTATCGAGCAGGGGTTAAGTTCTAGTTATTAGGAGTACCCTATTCACATAGACTTGGAATCTAGCTTAAAGGATTAGTCTGTGATTAGTATACCCTAACCCTCTCAATGGGTTTCATTTGAGTGACAATCAAGCGACGGTGACAAAAATAGGCCTCTAGATAAAGCAAAGTATTCAAATCAAATGTATGTGAAACTATCACGCGATTAGAACTTTAGCTCTAACCTCACTTTCATCTCAAAAGTTAAAGGTTTAATAGTTAAAAGCCCCAAATTTTCTAGTGATATGAAGCCAAAGAGATTCTTTTTAGGATCATCCTCCTCAAGTCCCGAAGTTGATGTAGAACTTGAGGAGGATTCATATAAATAATTAATAGAATTACCTTTTGATTGGTGCTCACTTGTGTGTAATTTTACAAAGAAGGGTTTGATTCCTTATTCATGGTCTAAGCATAGGTCGTATGTTGAAAAGCTTCTGGACACAACAAGCAAGGATGCACGATCAAGATCGGGACTAGATTGATGCGGTGGGTCCAATCGATGGCGATGATTATTGGTTAGTTGTCACCAACCATTTGGAGTCGATAGGTTCTTCTCACACCAAACTAACTCATATGAGAATGTGTTTTAGAAACTTTAGATGATATAGATGATCTCCAAATAAAAGATGAACCACCAAAATTCAAAGAGGAGATCCATCAACAGTTGACAAGCTTAAAGAAATCAACCTCGGGACGAAGAAAATTCACGTCGACATACATCGCATTCATTGAATGAAGAAGAAACCAATAACTTAGTTAAGTTATTGATTGATTTTAAGGCTTTTGCATGGAGTTATGTAGATATGCGAATTATCTTCTAACATAGCGGTCACAAATTAGCAATAGATGCTAGCGCTATCAAGCAAGCTCCTAGGGCGATTAGAAATTGAATGGTCATTTCTTAAGTCAAGAAATTGATCGATCTTTGGTTTCATTAGGGAAGAAAAATATCTTACCGGTTAGCTAGTGTCATCCCGGTTAAGAAGAAAATGGCCAAATTTCCATATGCATCGATTTCAAGGACTTAAATAGGGCATGTCCTAAGGATGAGTTTCCTCTTCATATACCGAATTAATGGTGGACATCACCTCATCTCATGTAGCTTTCTCCTTTATGGATGGCTCACGCTACTGACCAAATCAAGATGGCTCGAAAATGAAAGAAACATTGCTTTTCAAACCCCATCGAAATCTATTGTTATAGGTCATGCCTTTCGGCCTTAAAATGCAGGTGCTACATACCAATGGGCCATGACTCAAATCTTCAACAAACTCATCCATCATCATGTTGAGTGCTACGTTAATGATCTAGTAGTCAAGCGAGAAAAGGAAGACCATCTCTTTGACTTGAGAGTAGTTTTACATTAAGACAATATAACCTCAAAAATCCCTTGAAGTGTGCATTGAGTAGCTTCGGAAATTCCTTGGGTTTGTTATTCGACCGGGAATAGAAATAGATCCATAAAAGATCAAAGCTATCTTAGAAATGCCACCTCTAAAGTTTAACTCAACTTAGATCTTTCCAAAGGCGGTTGAAAGCTTTATTTCTAACCTATCGGGGAGATGCAAGCCATTTTGGCACTTATCAAAAGGATGCCAAGTTCAAGTGAGATGAAAAGTGGCGGCATTCCTTGAAGATATCAAAAGATTTGATAAAGTTGGGTTCTAGCCCCTATCTCGGCGGCCACTCATCCTCTGCCACATTGGATGACTCTCTCGGCTTTGTTGGCTGCCAATGATGAAAGAAAGGAGAGTGCTCTCTACCTCATTCATCATCTAATTTTATTGAAGCAAACTATTCACCTATTGAGAAATATTGCCTAACTTTGATCTTTGCCTCCAAAAGCTACGACACTATATGCTTTCTCATAAGGTGAAATTGATTTCCATCAATCCAATGTAGTATCTCATGACATAAGCACTATCCGTTTGGCATGATGGTCCATGATTCTCTCACCATTGATATCACATTGTACCCCTCATGGTAAAAGGACAAGCACTAGAATTTTTAGCGGCACACCCACTTCCGCTAATTCTCGCTTAGTGATGATCTCCTTGATAAACAAATCAATAACTTAGGGAGGTTGACAACGTCGATGGGAGATGTATTTTGATGGTGCTTCTTTTCATAAAGGGGAATCACCATGATCTACTCTTCCGGGAAAGACATGGGAATAGTTCTCCTAACTCGGATGATGTGATGAGATTCTCATACTATCTTTCCAACCCTACACCAATAACGAAGCCAAGTATGAGGCTTTGATTGCTTATGCAGTTAGCAATCACAGTTTATGTCAAGAGCATCAACATCTTTGGGGATTCTCGTTGGTCATCAATCGATTGTCGGGTCCTATAAGGTTCTCAAACCCAAGCTTCATCATTACCACGGTATACCATGAAGTTGTTGGCCCAAATCACAATTCACCATCTACAAGGTTTTCAGTAGAAGCAGTAGATGCTTTTAAAACATGCCAAAGAATTGGCATGTCCAGATGAGTACATTCCAATAAGGGTCCAAAATAAATAAGTCATATCCTTTATTAATGACTCATCGAGACTTTCTCTTGAAGGGGAGGTTATCGACTATAAGGACAAGGAGGCTGGATTAGAGGCAACCATTCATAAACTATTTGAACATTGACAAACTACCTCAAGAAAAGTCACAAATCCATCAGTGAAATAGAGAGCTCTCCCCTATGCTTGATGGCACCTATCTTGGCGGTCCTTTAATCAAATGTGGTTACATTTTTAGACAAACATGAAGCCCATGGCATTGTAATGGCGGTACATTCAGTCTATGGAGCGATCAATCTGGTTTGAAGATGAAGACAAGATCAAGAGACTAAGACACTACTTACCTTCGATGATTCACTATGGATGTAGCTAGGAGATGCCATCGTTTGAGGTACATGTGGTCTTACATCAACCACCCAACATTCTACACCATACATTGGCCTCACGGCCATTTGAGTGTTGGGATTATGGGTCCTATAGATCCTCCTTCTTTCAAGGGTTATCGGTTTATTTTAGGCAACTACTTTTCCAAGTGGGAAGAGATAATCCCACTCAGAGAGAGGTCAGATGTGCTTCAATTTTTTAGGAACCATATTGTATAAAGGTTCGGTGCCTCGATAAATTATATATTTGATAATGGTACGCATTCAAAAGCACCAAGATCAACAACTTTGCGAAGACAGTATAGATTGGAGATCGCACCATCTACTATCCCAAAGCAAATGGCTTAGTAGAAGCATTCAACAAAATTTTCATCCAAATACTAAAGAAGACTTTTGACAACAAACAACAGTGGGCGAAGCGGTTGGTTGAAGCCTTATGGGCCTACCGCACACATACCAAACTCCAACTCAATCTATCCCCTTTCCTTGGTGTATGGGTCCAATTATACCTTTAGAAGTTCAACTCTCATAAGGATAGTATTGGGTCACAAGATCCGCAAAATAGAATGCAAAGTCACGCGGTTAGAAGAGCTCGAAGGTAGAGAGTCACTCAGGCATGCTAGAACCTCGAGTTGTACAAGGATAAAATGATTCAAGCTCATAATAAGCTGGTCCCAGGTCTTTCCAGTAGAAGAACTTATGTTAGTCCAAGGAGACCATTTGTTGTCTCAAAGATGGGAGGCAAGTTTGAATCCACTTGGGAAGACCCTGTCATAGAGAATGCTTACCAAGGAGGATCTTATCGACTTATTAATTGTAAAGGGGAAAACGATGCTTCCAATTAATAGGCACTATTTGAAGATATATTACCCATAAAATTATGTTTAAAAATAATTCTATCAATCAACAAAAATCTGATTTTGTATCATCAAAATCTTCTCTTCTTGAAGCATTGTTTGCTCATCTTGCAAATCGCCATGACATGTTTAGGATAGGTGTATAAGTCCCCAGTGACATCATGTCCTTCTTTCACAAAATAAACACAATCAAACACAATTCCCAGTACAATATGTGAGAGAACCCAAGAGGTATCCTATTTCTAGCACAATTGAGTTAGGTGTAAGAGAACCCAAGCGACATCCTTTCTTGGGTGAATCGATTGCCATCGTGGCACAATTTCATCAAAATCTCCAATGTGTTTTTTAGGTAGAGGCAGGCATACTATTCCTTTTAACATGAACATAAAATCAAACACATATCTTTTATCTTGGCTATTTTCATGTGAGAGCAAGCCCTGTGGCACTCACTCATTAGCTCTAGGTGGGTTTACATACCTCAGTATGTCACCCCAATGGTTATTTATTTAGAAGAAATGAGTCAGCTTTCTTTCTAACTTGACCATTGCAAATCAAGTGCCTTGTTAGTTTAGTAGACTTTATTTCCCAGGTAAGCTACCTCATGATTGATTTTGTTTAAGAATATGTGAGTCCTGAGCTTTCTTCTTGAACTAATCATCATGATCTAACTAGGTCGTATATTTGAGGTCTAGGATATGCCCCAGCTCCTTTCCTCGACTACATTTGAGTCGATATAAGTCCTCCGGTAGCATTCACTCGGAGTCACCCTAGGTCGGATGAAACTTGTCAAGTCAGCAGACTATCCCAACAATTAGTTCTATAGAAGGATGTGAGTTCGAGCTTTCTTCTAGGATTGTTGCAACGAGGAACCTTAGGTTGGTTGATGTTTGCTATCTGACAATGACTCACCGGTGGATACACCACTCTTGGCGATGTGAGTCCCATGCTTTCTCCTTGAGTGGCCCGAATACTTATATGATATATTCATCTTCTCCAAGGTTTTGAATTAAGCCGTTTGCGCCCCTCTCTCTGCGAGCATTCTATTTGGATCACGTCCTTTGCGACCCCATTTAGATACTACCCGGTTACTCTTGGATTGGACAATCCCCTTTCCTAGTAATACCACATGATTAGAGAATTTATTCTGAATGCACAAATTCTCCTTGGTTGTAAATCGAGATAAGTTTAAGTTGATATAAGCTCCTTCTAGTTTAATATCTCACAAACTAGGGTCCATGATCAATAAATTAATTAATTAAATAAATTAATTTCTCTTGTGGATTAGCAATTCAAGGCATCCTATCTCTAAGGAAGTGTCAGAACTCCCTATAGAATTCGACTACGAGTTGAGATAAATCCACTGGGTTAGTAGTCACTCTGTAGTTGCCCTTAGGTTGGGTTCAAGTTTCACCATAAGCGGTTACTGGCGTCATTCTACTTTGGAATATGTAAGATGATGCATTCTTCACGGCATGACTATCGCGATGGCCGACCTAGGTCAAGTTCAATTTGTTGCCCAAAGCAATCTTGGTCCTTTATAGTGGAAGATGTGAGTCCATGAGCTTTCTTCCCTCAAATTCATCATTGCAAACCGAAAGGCACTCCTTTGGTTGGATAGTTTCTCCCATCGGTGAAGCTACTCCATTTTGTTCTATAAATATGAGATAGGTCTAGGCTAATATAAGCTCCTCTCGTATGATCCATCGACCAATGGAATCCACCAAAATAAATTAAAAAATGAAATTAATCTTTGACTATCTTTGAGCTAATTTAAGTCCCCTATTACATTCACTCAATAGTCACCTTTATGGGTTTGATGTGTTTCTTGTCACCAGTGGTTCTTTATTTTGGAAGATGTGAGTCCTGCTTTCTTCCTAACTTGACCATATTGCATCCTCTCTTTTTCGTTAGTCCTACTTTATGGTTGGTAGACTATACCTTTGGGTTGATAAATCTAAGTTAGCCCAAGGCCATCATGGCTCATAGTCCATCACAAAGATGGGACCCATCAAAATAAACTAATAAATTAAATTAATTTTGACTATCTTTGAGCTAATTTAAGTTCTCTGAGGCATTCACTCAATAGTCAACCTAGGTTGGGTTCAATATATTTCCTTACCAATAGATCACCCCAACTAGTCCCTACTTTGGAGGATGTAAGTCTACTACGCTTTCTTCCTACCCGATGCACGAAAGGCATCCCCTTTGGTTGGCTCATCCTATGTGTTTGGTAGATTACCCCTTGACTAGGAAATCGAGTTAAGTCTAAGCCTCTGTGGCTCCTACTTAGTGCAATCCTCAAAATAAGGCCCATCTCAAAATTTAAATTCTAAAAAATCTAAAACGAATTCAACCCTCCTCCCACGGTGGAATCAAATAATAAATAAAATAAATTCAATAAAATAAATCCAATCAACCTCCCCTAGTGGAGTCAATCAAATCAAAATAATCAAAATAAATTAAACAAATTAAATCAATTTTTCTCCCAGTGAGACTTAAATCAAACATCTCATCCCTTTGTGGATGATTTAAACATGTTTCCCTAGTGAAAGGTTCACATACTCTATCCCTAGTGGATTCCTTCTTCTCTCTCTTATGTCTTTGACATGAGTAGGGTCACATTGCACTAAGCTCTAGATTCCTTCTACACCTTGAGTTAGGAGTAGATCATCTATGTTAGTGCTTGTGATCTCGATGTTGTTGATCATTTTGGTCAACACCAATACGTCTGTACCTTGTTAGTCACACCATACCTATGCCTTTGTTGACCTCATTTTGGAATGAGCTCTCAACCCCTCCATCTTAGACATGGGACTTCTCTTAGACATTAAGAGATCCTTAGTATTAAAACACTTCTAGTGATTAGGTGAACACTTAACCTAACCCTAGAGACTTAAAAGAGTTAGCCATAGGAATAAGTCATGCCTTAGGAGTGTTAGGAAAACTTACCTATAGCTTGGACCAAATTCCTCACTTCCTTCTTCCAAGTCAAAACTCCAAACTCGAATCAATTCCAACTAGATTGATTGACTCCAAACTCATATCAACTTCAACATCAAACCTTGAACCAATTCCAATGGATTTTCTCAAATCATGAATTAATTCAAATAATTGAAACCCATGATTGAAATCCAACCAAATTCAAATTCAAAATATTTCCTAAGCCCTTTGATTCTATCTTATGGACTTAGCTCAAATCAAATCTAAATCAATTCAAATTCAAAAAAAAAATTCATAACCATTTATATTCTCATTTATATTCACAAATATAAATGAAATATAAATTCAAATATCTGAACCAAATTCAAAACTCAAACTCAAATTCAACCAAAATCCAACATAAGCCTTTCAAGTCAAATTATTGAACTTAGCCAAATCAAACTCAAATCAAAAACCCTTGATTTTTTTTCATGATTCAATCAATCCTTCAATCATGAATCCAAATATAAACACAAATTTTCAATCATCATCAAATCAAACTAAAAGTCAAACTCATATTCACCCTTTTGACTTGAAATTGTCAAATGAATCAAAACCCATTTGACTTCAAATCACTTGCAAATGGATTTATATTTCCATCACAAGTCCATATGTGAGTTCAACCAAACTTGATTCATGCCTTGATCAAGCCAACTAAACCCTCACTTGACCCAAAGTGGCCAATTTGACCTACATGAATCAAAATCCAATTCATTTCAAATCAAAGTGAGTTAAGCCAATACAAATTTCATGTCATGTTTGTTTATCATCATAGGTTAATCAATTATCATGAATTGGGTCAAACTAAGTCAACCTATCCCGTTTACCAAGTCAACCCTTTAACCCATATGACCCAAACTAAATTGCAAGCAAACCAAATTGATTGCAACCAATCTCATTCACTCCAAATTGATTATTGAACTTAACCAAATCCTCCATCAAACCTAATTTGACCAATTGGCCAGACCCAACCTAGCCCAATTGACTATGAACCCAATTTGACCAAAAGTTCCAATCAAGCCAAAATCAAATCAAACCAAAATTGATTGAAACAAAAGCTTGAAACATATTCCAAATGATCAACCAAACCAAACCAAGCCATAATTCAAGTTAATTTGGTCAATTCAAATTCAAATTGGTCAACTTTCCAAATTGACCTAAAGGATCAAATTGGTCAAAATCAAATTAAATCCAAATTATTCCAAATTGATTGAAACCAATTGATATACTCCAAATGGTCATTTGAACTTGACCCAACTCTTAGTTTGACCCAATTTGACCAATTAGTCAACCTAACCTATTTTAACAATTTGACCCAAATGGGTCAATTTGATCCAAATTAAACCAAATGAATTTCAAATGAATATGATCCAACTTACTTTTGACTCATTCAAATATGTTCAAATTAAATTTAATGCTAAATGATCACTTTGCCCTTGGGTTAAGGGCATCCCATGAGAAAAGACACTTGCCCAAGTGGTCATTTCTCTTCATTTGGCACTCATCCATTGGTCCACATAGGCAAAGACACCATTTTCGACCCAAGGAGTGGTTGGGGCAGTCATGACTCATGGGAGAGGTGAAATCACCACCTCTCCCATTGGAACACTTGGCATGAAGGACTCTCACCTCCCGGCTGGGACACCCATTTTATCCTTCATGGCACTTTCCATGCCTTAGCCAACCAAAGTGTGCCACCTAGGATGATTCTCTTCCATTCCCAACTACCCCAAGCCAAATGACATGAGTTTGGAGCCAAAATTCAAACTAAGAGATTTTCATTCACTTTTCATTCCAAGGCATTAGAGGTTGATGCATTCACCCATTCCTCTCATTCTCCCTCACCTAAAGCTCCCAAATCCATTGGCAATCACCCCACTTCATTTTGGAGAAATAATATTCCAAAATTAAGTGGATTTGTGAAAATGGTGATCACCGGTGGAAACTTCATTTCGATGTGAAGCGAAGATCCAAGCTCATTCAAGGCCTCTTCCTTGCTCAAGCTGCTATAGTCATCCATGAAAATCATCCCAATGAGGTAACTTTCAAAAGCGTACCCCAGGATCCTTCATTTGTGATGATTTTTTATGTGATTTTAGGAATTTACTCTAGATAATCCCATATTTTTACTTTAAATCATTCCATTAGAAAATAAAATTTTTTGTGCTAATCGATGCAAAATGAGTCCATTTGAACAAGTTCTCGCTTAGAATTTCTCATTTTTCCAAAATACCCTGTTTTAACTATTCACGGCTCGGATAGCGCGACCATCCGATCTCGCGGTTTAGATCGGACGGCTCGGATCGTCATGGATCTGAGACGCTGGATTTGATGTGATCGGGCGGTCACGATCATGGTTTTGCGATGGACGGCAGATCACATGCATCACGATCTAGCCTTTGAATACGTGATCTAATCGAACCATCATCGGCGATCGGTGATCAAACCACGCGGTCAACACCTTCCGCTGCTCATCGCGGCGGCAGCACCACATGCCAATCGCGTGCGCGTTGCAACCTCGGCCACAGGGATTTGTGCTAAATAAGAAAATCAAATTTTTCGATTTAAAAATTATTTAACTCACCTAAAACTTCAAAATTCATAGAAAATAAAATACTTAATCAAAATTGCAAACAATGGCTCTTTGGATTCATCTTTAGAGAGAAAAAAACCTAAAATCCTCAAATTTCATTAAATATTTTGAGCTTAATTTGAGTTTTAGTAAAAAAATTTAAATTTCATTAATTAAACCAAAAAAATATCATTAAGTCAAAATTTTGATTAAAATTGAAGTTAAAATACACATACTATAAAAATTTCAAGTCAACCTTTGGATTAAAGATATTGAATTTTGAGTGTCAAATGATTTATTTTAATAAAATAAATTAACAAACTTCATAAAATCACTTAAATCAAAACTTCTTAAATTCAAAACTAATTGTAGAAAAATAAAAAAAAAAATACAAACTCAAGTTCATCTTAAAGATAATTTAGAGGAAAATCCCATAAAATTGTTTCTAATTGAATTTGAATAGTAGATTTTCCTTAATTATTTATTTGAAAATGTAATAACTCTAATTACTCTCTAAACTTCATTAATTCCAAACTTCTCGCATGTTTAGTGGGATGACTTCTACCTCTTATAATTTTCTTGGAATTTATTAATGAGTTAATTAGGGAAAAGTTAATGAACCCCTAATCACTCTCTTAATGTAATTAGATTAATTAAGCATGTGAACAATGGTTTAATTTCTTGATTAAGATAATTAAGCATTATTTAAGTGATTAGGAGGTTTATAAAATGATTTTGGAATATTTTTCTTAAGTTATTCTCTAAACCCCTTTATTTCCTAATCCAAATCTAATTAAGGGTTAATCCACTAATGATCTACTTAATTAATCAAATCAAATTATCAAAACCAAAATTAATCCGAAACTTAATCAATCCTTCTTGGGTAGATTCTTAGGTATTCAATAACCTAAGTAACAAATCATAACCCATATGTGTGGGAAAGGTTTTGAAAGTACTTAAATTAAACACTTTAGCTTAATTAATCATTAATTGTGAGCCAAATGCATTAGGCCCCTTCCTTTCTTAGATGCATTGCTAATTTAAATTCCTTGTGATTTTATGTCACATATTGGCTCATAAATATTTGATTAAATATGTTAAAGTGGTATAGGTAAGGGTAATGAATGAACTTAATCTACACCTTAACCCCAAAGCATATAATTGATCTAATCACCTAAAAATTAAACTAAAATAATACACACATGTGAGAATGGGTTAGGATCAGCAAATCTTTTCACAGTTTTCTAATTCAAATCAAACTCAAAATAAAATGAAAGTCTCTTTAAACAACTTTTGATTCTCTTTAAATGATCTTACTTCATAAGATTATCTTTAAGAATTAATTAGAGTGAATGAAATTACATGCTTGCATCACTTTTTTTTTTCCTAGCATGCTAAATGTGTATGTCATATGAAAATCATGCATTCATGTCTTTTGAAAAATCAAATTAAAAATAAAATATTTTCTTTATGTTAAATTGCATATTTTGGCTAAAGTAAGATATGAATGGCTATTATCACTACTAAATCCAAAACTATTTTCAAAACTTATAAACCAAACATTACAAATGAAAAGTATGCTATCTATAAGTTCTTATGAGCTTGCATGTGAATAGTATAAATATGTTATGTGATTTTCCTCTTTTCTTAACATAGGATTGCATAGGATTTGCAAAGTGTATCATTTGAAAAGGACATGAAACTTATTTGAAATCTATTCTATACACTCTATGTCATGACTCAAGAAGGAATTTCACATCACACATATAAATTAAACAACCAAATCAAACAAACAAACATAAACTTTTCATGATTCTCTTTTCATGCATTTCTTTTTGTACATCCACATGCATTTAAGAAAAGTGGTATATTAGTCTGGATAACTCAGGGTTGAGTAGCCCTATGTAGGTCTTGTACCTTACACCCCTGGTTCTAACAATGGCATCGTACTCACTTATATCTTTATACTTGTAAATGTGCATATGAAAAATGGATAAAAGAATCACTCACTTTTACTTAACAAAATCATGCATACATCAAACATTCCAAATTTCTTAAGCAACCTCTCTTAGCATTCATTATTAAGGTGTGTTAAATACTTGCATCGCATGTAATAGATATGCTTAGGATTCATTCATGTGCATGATACACATGTGGGAAAGAAATAAAACTTTGTGTGTTTTGTGATAGTAATTCACTTTACTTAATCTTAAAATGCCTTTCTTTTTTTAATATATTTATTTAGGGAAAATCTAAACTTAGAATTAATTAAAACACATAAGAAAATATTCACTAAACAAAAAAAAATTAATGAATCCACCTTAGAAATTACTAAGGTAGGGAGAAAATAGAAGTTCTCTTCTCTTTCCTCTCTTTACAACACTTAGTAATTAAGTAGGTTCATTCAAACCAAATCAAATCATCAAATAAAATTAACCCAAATCATTAAATAATGTAAATTGAAACCATCCTCTAAGTTGAACATTTTCATACTTATAATATCTAAACCTTAAAGCCAAGCTAAGCACACCACAAAACCTTTTAAAACACACATTAGGGTGATGCATGGTTTAATGTTTTCTTTTATTTTATGATGTGATGTTTTAGTCTCGGATGTTAGGGTGTATGTGCGTAGAATGAATGGTTTTAAGATTTAGGATAATCTTTATCTTTTGTAGGGGATCGTGCTTAAGGTGCTATAATAAAAATATAACGCTTTTGTTGTACATGTTGCTTATATCCCTAAGCATAATCCAAAATAGGTGGACTTAGTTACCCATGTGTGGGGTGCTAAGTCCAATTTGTTATATACATGCTTGGGAATGTGTGGTTCGTTTAGCTAATCTCTATTTTTATAGATTTTAGTTAGATTTACTTTTCCCTTTTCATGTAATTTTATAATTAGGATTTTGGAATGATTGTTATGGGGATTAGGATGAGCATTAGTTTTAAGATCACATCTTATGTACCATGTGAAGCCTTTGGAGTATCCACATTCCAACCATCCAAAAGAAGGAACCAAAAGAAGAAAGAAGAAAGAAGAAAAGAAGAATGAAGAAATGAATAATGAAGACCCCATAACATAAATTCCTTGCTTAATTGTAATTAATTCATTTATAATCTGGGTTGTATAAGGGTAGAGCTCAGCTACCCAATTTTTTTTGGTTTGTGTGAGGCCGACACTTGGCCTCTTATTCTTTTGCACTAGCTTTATAAAATATTTGATGATGTTTGTTTAGCTTGATTGGCATGTTTTCCTAGTTTCTTTCTTGCTTTGATGTATGGCACGGATGATGATTAGGCTCTTAAAGAAAAATAAATCTTCTACCAAATTAAATAACTCAATTTAAAATAAACAACTCATAACCTCACCTAAATCTTTATAACTTAAGATAAAAGAATCAAACCCCTGAATGTTGTCTTTTCTTTCTCACATCATGCATAAAAGCATATTGATTCACTCTTTATTTAGAGGGCTTCTACCCGTGTTAGAGCACTTAGCTTGATCTTTGAGAGCCATGGTGGAAACACACCTCCCATCTTCTGATTTTGGCCCATAATTTAGTTTCTCATTAAGCATAAAAAATCTTGAAGCCTTTGTCAAATGAATTGTCCAAAATGAAAATAAAATATATAAAAAATTTTCACTAGATTTAAGTCATTAATCATGCCCTACATGATATAGTCTCTTAGGAGTGTGTTTAAGGACTTAGTTTCTTTCTAAATAAATAATAGCCTAGCTATATTGCATAAAGCATAAGACTTACCTACATGTATTTAAAATCATAGGAGGAGTTAGTTGGCGACCACTCTAGCGGTTGTAAGTCCAAAGATGGGTGGTTTATCCTCTCTTATGGAGGTAAACCATATGCCCATTTTTAGATTTAGGTCATGCATTGGCCTTCACCAAAGCTCCCTAGATTTAGGTTCTAAGGTTGCTATTTTCCTTGGGGCCATGAGCATAAATCATCACTTCTTAAGCATTTCCATGACCTTGCATCATGGAATTATAAACTAAATTTCTAATAAAAATCCAACTCAAATAAATAAATCCTTTTCAAATTTTAAAATGTAAAGCCTAACCATAGGATAGTTTGAGATGCTCACTAGATTTCAGCATCGTGAGCATCTCTTATTTATCTTCCTTTGGTTTCAATAACTCTCTCCCTTTGATCAATCCCATTTGATCTTCCAAAATAAACCAATTTATTGATAGTCTAACCTTCAAAATCTTTAGAAATAATGATCATTTACCTTAGAGTATTCTTAAGGAATCTCATTCCTTAAGATGTAAAATTATTAGGGCTTTCCTCTTAGGGAACTTAATGAACTGTGTTTAAAATAAACCCTACTTTACTTTTCATGTAAAGTAGAGGAAGAATCTCTGTACATATGAAGACCCATAGTCCTTAGGTCCTTATTTAGGTGATTAGGTCCATTATAGGGTGGTGACTTCTACCTTCGAGATAGTACACCTCTCCTCAATGTCATACGATCACTCTAATAAGAATATCTGATCTATGTGGTGTCACAAAGCATATATTTTTTTTTCATTTGTTCTCTTCAAAAGGATAGATGAAGGCGAAAATATTTTCACCACACTCCAGAGAGAATAAACCACCCGATTGTTGGACTTACAACCACACAGGGGTGGCAACTAACTCCTCCTCACTTTTAAATGCATGTAGAAAAGTCTTATGCATTTGCAAGATAGCTAGGTTGTTGTTTATTTAGAAAGAAGACTAAGTCCTTAAACACACTCCCAGACTAGATCATGTAGGGCATGCGTAATGACTTAAATCTAATGCAAATTTTTTGTAAGTTTTATTTTCATTTTGGACAATTTATTTGACACGCTATGGGATTCATATGCCTAATGCAGAAATTAGTTATGAGCCAAAATTAGCAAGAAGAGGTTTCTTTCCACCATGGCTCTCAAAGGTCATGCCAAGTTCTAAATGTGGAAACCCTCATTAGTAAAAGTGAAGCAAGATATTTTTATGCATGATGTGAGACATACAACATCCATAAGGTTGCTAAATCTTTATTATCTTGATTTATGTCCTAGGCTTAAGGTGAGGTTATGAGTTATTAATTTTAAATTTTGAGTTGATTAATTGGATAGAAAATTTATTTTTCCCAAAGCCTAATCACAACCCATTCATCAATCAAATGAAGAAACTAGGAAATTATGTCATCTTAATGCATAAGCTAAACAAACATCAAACAATTTTATGAAGTTAGTGCAAAAGAATAATAGGCTAATGTGGTGGTACCATCGTAACCCAAAAAGAAATGTGGGTAATAAACTCTACCCTTATATAAACCGGATTACAAATGAATAATTACAATTTAGAAAAAATTCATGTTATGGGGGTATTCATTCTTCATCCTTTATTTCTTTCTTTCTTTTTCTTCGTTTGGACTTGGGATGTGATTTGCTCCAAGGCTTCACATGGTACATAAGACATAGTATTATGATTAATGTTCATCCCAATTCCCCATAATATTCATTCCAAATCTTAAATGCAAAATTACATGAAAAATGGGAAAGTAAATCAAACAACTTGTAAAATAGAGATTAGTTAAACAAACCACACAATCCTAAGCAATTATATGAATAAGTTGGACTTAGCACATGGGTATCCAAGTCCACCTATCCTAATTTGGATCATGCTTAGGGGTATAAGCAACACAACAAAGCATTTTATATTTTTATTACTGCCCTTAAGCATAATCCCCTATAGAGACATGATTAGACTAAGATCATCCTATCATCTAGTCTACCATGCACCCTAATATCTAGTCTAAACATTACATCACAAAATAAAATCGAATCAAACCATGCATCTCTAACAAAGAAATGGTGACTTAACAATATTGTGCCATTTAAGGCTTGTGTGGCATGTCTTAGCTTTAGGTTGGAATTCTCTAAGTGTAAAAGATTCAACTTAGAGGGTGGTTCCATTTAAGTGATTTAGTTGATTTGTTAATTTTGATGATTTGATTTGGTTTGAATGAACATATATTTAATTTAAGTGTTGTAAAGAGAAGAAAAAGAAGAGAACTTCTCTTTCATCCCTACCTTAAGTAATTTCTAAGGTAGATTCATTAGTGATTTTCTTTTGAATATTTTATTATGTGTTTTAATTAATCCTAAGTTTAGATTTACTCTAAATAAACCTATCTGATATGAAAGGCATCTTAAGATTAATGAGAGTGAATTTATCACATAACACACCATTTATTTCTTTCCAACATGTATAGTATATGAATAAATCCTAAGCATATATATACATGAAATGCAAATATTAGCACACTTTAATGATGAATGCTAAGATATGATGCTTAAGAAAATTTGGATATTCCATGAATGTATATTTTTATTAAGTAGAAAAGAGGGACTCTTTTATCCATTAATCAAATGCACATTTACATATATAAAAGACATAAGTGAGTCTGGCCATTATTTTTTTTACAACAGGGTATAAGGTACAAGACCTTCTTGGGGCTACTTAAAGCCTCAACCCCAAGATGTCGGACTAATATACCACTTTTCTTAAATACATGTGCATGTACAAAAGAAAACAAATGGATGAGAGAGTCATGCAAAAGATTTTGTTTGATTTTGGTTGTATCATTTACATGTGTAATGTGAGGATCCTTCTTAAGTCATAACATAGAAGTGTATAGGAATAGATTTAAGTGAGTGTTATGTTCTTTTCAAATAAACTATACACTTTGTAAATCTATACAAACCCATGTTAAGAAAAGAGAAGAAAATCATATAACACACATATGCTATAATCACATGCAAGCTTATAAGTATTTATAAGTATCGTACCATCATTTATAATCTTTGATTTATAGGTTTTGAAAATAATTTTGATATAATTGTGATAATAGGCACTCATATTCTTACTTTAGACAAAACATGCAATTTGACATAAAGGAAATATTTCATTTTTTTTATTTTTCAAAAGATATGAATGCATGATTTCATATGACATACAATACTTAGCATGCTTGGAAAGAAATAAAGTGATGTAAGCATATAATTTCATTCACCCTAATTAATTCTAAAGATAATCCTTTGAAATAAGATCATTTAATGTGAAACGACATTTCTTAACAGATTTTTTATTTTATTTTTGGATTTGATATGAAAATGATTTGAGAGAAAAAGTTTGCTGGTCCTAAAATTTCCCCATATGTGAATTGATTTAGTTTAATTTTAGAATAATTAGATTGATTTTATGTTTTGTTTAGGTTAAGGTCTAAATTAAATCCATTAATTACCCTTACATACCACTTTAACATAACTAACCAATTATATGAGCTAATATATGATATGTAACCACATGGAATTTATATCAACTATGCACCTAAGAAATAAAGGGGAATGCCATTGGCTCACAATTATTGATTAATTAAGCTAAAGGGTTTTCATTAAGTACTTTCATAACCTTCCACACATGTAGGTTGGAAATAATTTTCCCAAATTTACCTTAGGCTTTTGAACACCTAAGGATCTCAAGAGATTGATTAATTCCAAATTAATTTAAAGGTTTGATTAGATTAATTAAGTAGATCATGGATTAGTCCTTAATTATGTTTGGAATAAAGAACTAAGGGGTTTAGGGAATAACTTGGAAAATATCTAAACCCATTCCATAAACCTCCTACTTATTTAAACAATGTTTAATTATCTCAATTATGGGATTAAGCTCGTTCACATGCTTACCTTAATTATATAAAGAGGGTGGTTAGGTTAATTAATTTTTAAAATTAACTCATTAATAAATTCCAAAAAAATTGGGGAGGCGAAAGTCATCCCCTTAAACATATCTGAAATTTATTAATTAATGAGGTAGTATAAGGTAATTAGATTTTTTAATTCTCAATTGGAAAATCCGTTCAAAATTCATTGGTTTTAATTTTATATTATTCCTCATTATCTTTAAAATGAACTTGAGTTTGCATTTTTTTTTCAACATTTAATTATGAATTTATGAAGTTTCTATGATTAATGGATAATTAAATACCTAATTAATTAACTAATTCGTGGTGCCGTGGATGGCTAGCGGCTTTCTTTGTGGTGCAATGATTGGTTATTTAAGTTATCATATCATCGTCGCGTTGGTGATTGTACAATCGCTTTCCTTTGGACCCATCGATCAAGGATGGTAAATAATCTGTGATTTTAAAGGATTAAATCCAAGATCTAATGCATTTTAATTAGGGTCATCCATCCAAAACATGCGGGATGGATGACCCATGATTCATCCACGCCTAAGTTGCGAGATGGAGGTTGTTCATCCTCCATGACTTGATCCAGCTCACTTAAGCTCAGACAGATAGAGATTCAACCCACACCATCAAGAGGTGGGAAGAACATCCAACTAGATTTTAGTGGGGTGACAATTCCCTTCAAAGGACCAAGCATTTTTCAATGGAGAATGGGTTTGAGTCATACCTTGTGAGGCTATCGCTTCCCGGAGGAGGTAGCTTCATCTAGTGGAGACAAAGCTCTATTGAAGGTTTCAAGCTTTAATTGGAAGTGGTTCTTCTAATTGTCCAAGCTCCTTTAATGGCTTGCGGCTTTGATCAGCCCTCTTCCTTCCCATGGAGTCAGAGAATGCTTTGGGTGAGCTCGACTTGCTTCCTTGATGGTGCTTGCACAAGGAATTGGGTTTGGTTGAGTGAAGTTGGAAAATCCTTGGGCCTCATCTTTGGTTATGAAGAAAATCAAGAGAAATTCAAAGGAGCTTGGGAAACTTGGAGAAGCTTTCCTTTGATCCTCTAAGCTAAATCAAATGCAAGGAAGGTGGTTTGAGTGGGAACACCCTCATTTGGATCAAGGTGAGCCTTGTCATTTTGATCAAATTGAGAAATTGATTGGGTTGTTTGGTTGTTAGAGCTCCATGTGCTTGATTTTGGTAGAGGAGTGGAGGAGGAGGTACACATGTGCTAGGTGAGTGTAGGAGGTGATCCAAGTGGAGAATTTTCATTGAAGGGTGGTTTGGCCTTGGGTTGGGTCATGGCTAACCCATTGGGTCATGTGCACCACCTCCCTTGGTGTCCAAATGGTCCATTAGGAAGATATCAAGTGGCCATGAGAAATTGGCCAAATTCAAGTGAATTTGGCCATAGGTTCATTTGGCATAGGGGTAAAATGGTCATTTGGCCTTGATTTTAATTTGGAGATTTGAGATGTTTTAAAATAGGTTGGGCCAAATTTTAAAGAATTTGGAGTTGATTTGATATGATTTGCTCAAGTTGACCCATTTAGGTCAAAATGGGTCAATTTGGGTCAAGTTGACCAATTGGTCAAATTAGTCCAATCATGGGTTAGGTCAAGTTCAAATGATCATTTGAAGTGTTTTGGTATCATTGGTTTGGTTCAATTTTATTTATATTTCATTTTGGTTCAATTGAGTTCACTTAGGTTAAATGGGTCAAGTTGACCAATTTGACCTATTTGACCTAATTGGGTTGGGTAGTTGGTTTAGGCTTGGTTGATCATTTTAAATGTACAAGCATTGATTTCAATCAGTTTGGTTAGGTTAAGTTTCAAGTTGATTTAACCTTTTAGGTCAAGTTGGGTTCATGGTCAATTGGACTAGGTTGGGTCTAGTTGGCCAATTGAGGCTATGGTCAAGTTCAACAAGTGATTTAGAATGAATTTGACCCATTGGTTGCAATCAATTTAGCTTAGATCAAGATTTGACCCATTTTGACTTTTAAGTCAACTTTGGTCAACTTAAGTCAAGTGGCCAATTAATAGGTTTGGCCCAAATAATAACTTGGTCAAGTTCAATCATTGACTATGGACTAGTTTAGATCAATGGTTTCAATCAATTTGGCCTATGGTGGATTTTGGCTAGTTTGAGTTTCATTTGGGTTAAATATTGACTTAGTCAAAGGCTAGGTTTATCTTGGTTTCACCCAATTTGAATTATTGATCATTATGATGATTGTTGCTCTGTGAGGCTTAGATGGCTTAGTTCAATCTAATTTGGGTAAGATTAGAATTTGGCTCAAAAGGTGCTTTAGGTCACTTTGGGTCAAGTGAGCCTAAGTGGATAAATTGGCTTGATCAAAGCTTGATTCAAGTTTGGTTGAACTCACATATGGACTTATGATTGAAATATAAATCTAATTGCAAGTGATTTGGAGTCAAATGGGTTTTGATTCATTTGACAATTTCAAGTTCAAAGGATGAACATGGGTTTGACTTAGGTTGGTTTGATTTTGACTTGATGATTGAAGTTTATGTTTATATTTGGTTTGTGATTGAAGGATTTGATTGTTTGGAGAAAAAAAATGTTTGAATTGATTTGAGAAGGATTTGGCTAAGTTCAAGAATTTGACTTGAAAGAGTTTAGGTTGGAATTTGATTAGATTTGGATTTTAGTTTTGGATTTAGTTTTGATTATTTGAATTTATATTTTATATTTGTAAATATAAATGAGAATATAAATGGGTTATGAGATAATATTTTAATTTAGAGTGATTTGGATTTGATTTGATTAAGTTCAAGGATTTGACTTGAAAGGGATTAGGTTGGATTTAGGTTGAGTTTGGATTTGAGTTTTGAAGATTTTGGGTATTTAAATTTATATTTCATTTATATTTGTGAATATAAATGAGAATATAAATAGGTTATGAGAAAATCTTTTGAATTTGGTTTGATTTGATTTGAGCTAAGTCCATAAAATGAAAGCAAAGGGCTTAGGAATGATTTTTTTATTTTTCAATCATGGGTTTCAATCATTTGGAATTGATTTGAATTTGAAGTTGATTTGAATTTGAAGTTTGTTTGAATTTGAAATTGATTTGAATTTGAAGTTGATTGAATTGATTTGAATTTGAAATTGATTTGAATTTGAAGTTGACTTGAAAAAAAGGAAGTAAGGATTTAGTTTAAGCTATAGGGTAGGCAAGTTATTCTAA
Source organism: Cymbidium sinense (assembly GCA_021442155.1). Lineage (NCBI taxonomy): Eukaryota > Viridiplantae > Streptophyta > Magnoliopsida > Asparagales > Orchidaceae > Cymbidium > Cymbidium sinense. Next base: position 76,149,840 of record CM038222.1, on the reverse strand, counting down.
TACCCCTATGGCATGAACTATTACTATGGCTAACTCTTCTAAGTCTCTAGGGTTAAGTTAAGTGTTCACCTAATCACTATAAGTGTCTTAAGACTAAGAAACTCTTAATATTTAGAGGAGTCCTATGTCAGATGGAGAAAAGCTCACTCCAAAGGTGAGGTCAATAATATAATTCAAAATATAAATATTTATAAATAAAAAAATGCAAATACATGTCTTAATATAAAATAAAGCTGTGAAACTGGGTTCATAAGCTCCAACAATCATAGAGAAAATACAAGTGAAAATGAGGATTTTTATGGAGCTATTTGGGATCAACTTTGTTTAATATTTTTTTATTTATATTTTATATTATTTTAAAAAATATTTATTTAGTGTATTATTTTAAGGGGTGTTTGGGATCAATTTTATTTTTGTTTATATTTATATTTTTTTTGTTTATATATTATTTTAAAGTAAAATATGTTTTTTGTGTTTATTACTATTTTAAAAATATTCAAAACATCTAAAATGGTTTTAGTGTTTTTAAAAACAATATTATTTATTTTTTGAAAATAAAAATAAAAAAAACATCAAATAAATATATTTTAAAAATAACATAAAATTATACGTTCATTATAATTATATTTTGATGATTTTATATTCTATTCTAGACATTCATAAAATGATATATTATGTTATTTATCTCAAGATGATGAATGCTTTAATGCAATGGAAAAAATTCAATTAATTATCATGGTTAATCATTTAAAATTATGCCTAACCTTTCTCTATCACATCAAAATCAACATTCATTCATCCTACCTCAAAAATAATTATAATATATTTCTCAATCTATGTTAGTATTCCCTTTTATTACCTCAAAGGCCCATGCACCATTGCCTCCAAGAGAAAGATTGTCATCGTTTTACCTTTATAAAGATGACCAATACAACATCGATCCATCTAATTAACCAACTTTATGACAAATCTAATTATCATTTATAGTCATGATATCCTATTTTCACTTGTTTAGATGACCTCAAGATTAAGTATCAACATTAATGAAGTAGTTCTATAGAATTGATCATGACATAGAGATACATTTACATATCTAATATTTAAATTTTGATATTTATAAAGATAGCATTTTTCTTATGCATGAAAATGTTCATTTCACTTTAATAATTTAATGATGGTGCAAATTTTATTATGATATTAAAGATATCTATGTTACATATATATATATATATATATATATATATATATAAAAATAATTTAGGGTTTAGGGTAGAGTTTGACTACCCATTTCTCTTTTCGGTTATGCGGTCGCTCTTATTCTTTTGATAGATTTATAAAATTGATTGATGTTTTATTTAAAATGATTCATCTATGTGGGCATATAGCTAAGATGATAAATTTACTCTCGTTATTTTATGATAAATGCATTGATCAAGTGTTTTCTTTAAAACCAAAAAAAGTAATCACTTGATCAAATTTCTTATACCATTGGCGGAAGATTGTTTTAAACCATAGATAGATTTTTTAATTTGCATACCGTGTTTTGAATCGGAAGATTAAAATTTTTACGGTTGCACCATATATATAGTTTCTTCAATGTCTCCATTGAGAAATGCGTCTTTACATCCATCGATGTAACTCTAAATCATAATAAGCTATTAGTGACATAATGATTCTAAAAGAGTCTTCGAAGAAACTAGGGAGAAAGTCTCTTTATAATCAATGCCTTCCTTTTGAGTGAAACATTTAGCGACTAGAGCGTGCTTTATATCTTTTGACCGCCTTTTGAATCCCATTTGATTTTAAAATTTATTTACAACCAATGGGTTTTTTTTTTGCAATTCAAAAGATCCCAAACATCATTGTCTTTCATTGATTTCATCTCATCCTCAATGGCTTCTATCCATTTATGAGAGTTAACACTTTGTTTGACTTGACTAAAGAGATTGGATCACTCTCCAATCCAATGTCAAACTCATGTTCTTGGAGATACACAACATAATCATCTAAAATTGCTAATCTCTTCTCCTAGTGGATTTTCTTAATGGCACTTTAATTTGTGGTTGTTATGATTCCTCGGTATGAGTGGGAGTTTACTCAAGAATATTTTAATTATCCATATTTACAACATGAATATGATCGGGTAAAATTATCTAATCATTTTCTATTGTAACTATAGGAAGAGTAATAAATTGCTCTTCAAATATAAAATTTTTAGGTTTATTACTCCATCATATTCAACTTCCTCAATAAATTTACATTGCTCGTCGGAAAAAGGATTTATTTGAAGAGTCATAAAACTTAAAATCCTTCGACCTTTAGTATCCAACAAAATAGCGACTTATAGTTCTTAAGTCCAATTTTCTTTCATTAGGTTTATATATAACTTTGGACATCCCAGGACATGAAGATGTCTAATACTAGGCTTTTCCCAATCCAAAATTTATATGGTGTTTATTCTTGCTATTGGAACTATTAAGGATGTAAACTACGGTCTTTAAGGCTTCTCCCAAAGTGAATCTCGTAAAGAATGATTTATCATACTTCTAATCATATCCATAAGGATCCGATTTTGTCTCTCGCTACACCATTTTGACTTAGAGTCCCGACATGGTGTATTGAGGAGCGATGCCACATTCGCTAAATATTTGATAGCTTTTATTTTCTTTCCAAGTTGATTTTAAACTTCCTCTTAAAAATTTTGAATACGTCCGATGATTGTGACTTCTCATAAATTAAGTATAGGTACCCATAATGAGAATAATCGTCTATGAAAGTAATAAAATCATTGGCCATTCCAAGTAGCTATAGGGAATGGACCACAAATATCGTATGAATTAATTCCAAGATGTTTAAACTCCTATTAGCACCAACTTTCTTGATATTTGTTTATTTTCCTTTGATACATTCTATAGAGTTTATCATCGAAAAATCAAGAGAATCAAGAATTCCTTGACACAAGTCTTTCAATTGTGTTTAAAATATGTCATAACGCTTGTGCCATAACATATATGAATTCTCATTCATTAATTTTACTTTATACCAAAATTATTTGCATGCAAGGTTTCATTAATTTGTGAAGCGAAATATCTAATTTATATAGATTATTCGGAGAATCTTAATAATTTTGAATACTAAAGAGACTAAACTTTTCATTTCCAAATGAACAAGAATAACCGATTTGTCCAAACAAAATAAAAAAATTAAATTTAGTCTAAATGATGGCACATAAAAGTCTCATATAAATTCAAAATACAATTCTAGATATAATCTATATAAGTATATTGCTTCAACAGAGCTTTATTGGCATTAGTCTTCTTAAAAATCCATATAGTCACACTTATGTGAGTAGTTGCACCTATATCTATCCACCAAGTGTGATTTGGTACTAAGGATAAATTAACGTAACAAAGTTGAAAAGTTTATCCTTTTCACCGACCAATTTGCATACTTGGGATAATTCTTCTTCACATGACTAGTCTTCTTGCAAAAGAAACAAATAACAACATTATCTTATTTATGTTGCACTTTATCTTTGTGAAGTCCCTTTTGTCTCCTTTGCCTTTATAAGTCCTTTTCTTTTAGTAATGTCACGAGGAAGTAGCTAAGTGAGCACTTTCTTATTTTGTCATGTTTTCTCTCTTCCTCTTGCACACATTGAGCAATGAGCTCATTAAGAGTGCATTTTTCCTTTGAAAAGGATTAAATTATGTAGGAAGAGATCAAAACTAAGTGCCAAAGAATATCATCGACATCTCTAATTTTAGTACTCTCGTCTAGTGACAAAATTAGACATCTCCATAATGTACTCCCTTATGTTTTCATTGCATTTATAATGCATTGAAATGAGTTTACTAAGAAAAGTACCTTCCTTTGAACTAACGAAGCATTCTGTTTTGGCTTAGAAACTTTTAGCACATTCCTCTTGCATCGCACCTCTTGATTTAAATTGAATGCTTCATGATCATAAGACTCATGTAGTTAGCTCCCACTTTTCAAAGTTAGCCCATTGTTCAATAACTTTTTCTGCATAAGGAGGGAGGACATTCGATCAATCGCATAGTCGATCCATACACCCAATAGCAATGGTGATTTGTTCTTTCCATTTCTTAAAGTTAGTGTCATTGAGAAACGAAATATTATTCAAATTGGCGGATATAGAAGAAACATTAACTTAAGAATAAAAAAAATACTCACAATTAATAACATTATCATTTCCATATGCATATATATATAAACAAAATATATGTTTGAAATAAAATATTTAATAAAATGGGCACATATAAGATACCTAATACAACATTCAATTTAGTCTTTGGACATAAACAACAATTTGTAAATACTCTTAAAATTACAATCAACAAATATTGATAATAAATTCTGCGGTATCTTTGGATCGACATATTATATGTATGTTTAATATAAATTTATCACATATTTATTATGCAATCTCCAAAAATAATCTATCTTTGGGTATTATTTTTCATGATTTAAATATAATCCATATGTAATATTCATATATTTCAAAAATAAATAAATTGATATCATAGATGTCACTTTGGTGACAAAATATTTCAATTTAAATTATTTTGAAATAATAAATATTAAATGTAATATTTCAACAAATATTTCAATTTATATTATCGGAATCCATTTGATATTACAAAATAAATTTTAGCAAACTCAAAATAGTAAACTCATATTTGAATAAAGCAATTAATTATGTTGGATACTGTATATATTCGATGAAAAGAAAAGAATGCATAATATTATAATTAATAAAAATAAGCATTCTCTTTTCCACATTAAAAATCCAATGAATTATATTTACTGAATTAGGAAATATTTAACGAATGTCAAAATAATAATTATTCATAAAATTTTAAATAAAATATTTATACATAAATATTTAATATTAAAAAAATTCTGAAATAGAAAACTTCTAGAAATATTAAACATTAAGTGTAATTATTATATTTACTTAATAAATATTCTATTTGAAATTAATTGCACAAAGTAATTAAATGTAAAATATTTCAGATTAACAAAGATGGATTTAAAATCTGAAATGAATATGAAACGTTATAAATAATATTATAGCAAATAATTTCATATATAAATTATAGTATAAAATGTTAAAAATAAATAAATATAATAAATAAACTGAAAAATAGTAAGGCGAAACGTTTCATATTCCGCTATATTCAGCTAAATTACATTACAAATATTCCGTCTAAATTACATTACAAATATTCATACTAACTTATATATATTTATATATATATCCCTTGGATGAAAAAACGGATGAATTAAATGGAATAATTATAATATTTATATTAACTTATATATATATATATATATATATATATATATATATATATATATATATCCGTCAGATAAAACGGAAGTTGTTTCATATATATATATTTTTAATCCGAAATATCGTTTCATATTATAAACGATACATAAAAAAATATTTCATATTCCTTTTTTTTTATTAAGATCATATTGACAAGAATAAATATATCGATCACATAAAAATTAAAATTATGATCAAAATATAAAGTAAATTTAGCTATATTAATTTACTCCTAAATTTACTCAAAATTAATAATAGAAAAGCATCTAAATGATATCGATCACGTGCAAATGATCAAATCATTTGCTCAAAAAATTTGAATCAACTTTGATCTAAATTTTTTAAATAATCAATACGATGAAGAGGAAAAATCATTTCTCACGACTCAACATGATAGCGCTCGATCCTTTTAGAAGCGTATAAAGAAGATAAAATAAATTTATAGCATATCTCATGTCAAATCATCAAGAATATGTGGAGCGCTAAATCCACAGAGCTAATCTGATTTTGGTCTTAAAGGGTGTTCTTGAGAGAGAGAGAGAGAGAGAGAGAAACTTCTTTTCACTCAGATGGGATATGAGTAAAATGAGAACTTCACCCTTTATAATGGGGTATGATCCTATTTATACTTGAGTGCTTTTATTTTATTTCAACCTATCATTAAATAAAAAAAATATGTCTACATGATAATTTCATACAAAATTAATAAGATCTCAAAACTAAAATTAATTAATCTTTATTTGATCATAAAATTAATAGGCTTAAAAAAAATAAGATAAATAATGTATAATTAAATTATTATGGCGTTCAAAATTTCCAACACATTTAAATTTTAATCATAACATTGCTTTGAAGTACAATGAAAACTTGCCTTTGCATTAAATGATTTATCAATTTAAAACAAACTAAGCATCAAGTTATTCATTTAGAGAGCAACCATACGATTAGATAGATTTGATTATTATATATATATATATATATATATATATATATATATATATATATATATATATATATATATATATATATTGAAAGATTTACATACATTCCACATAATTCTTATACATTTAAAATCAACATTAATTCATCTTTTTCCAATTAATTATCATGATTAATAATTTAAAATTATGCCTAACCTTTCTCTATCACATCAAAATCAACATTCATTCATCTTACCTCAAAATAATTACAATATCTTTCTCAATCTATGTTAGCATTCCCTTTACCTATTACCTGAAAAATAATTATAATATCTTTCTCAATCTATGTTAGCATTCCCTTTGCCTGTTACCTCAAAGGCCCATACACCATTGCCTCCAGAGAAAGATCATCGTCGCTTTACCTTTATAAAGATGACTAATACATCCACATTGATCCATCTAATTAACTAACTTTATGACAAATTTCATCATCATTTATACTCATAATATTCTATTTTCACTTGCTTTGATGACCTCAAGATTAAGTATCAACATTAAGAAGTCGTTCTATATAGAATTGGTCATGACATAGAAATAGGCATAAGTTTTATACATTTACGTATCTAATATTTAAAATTTGATATTTACAAATATAATACTTTTCTTATGTATGAAAATCTTCATCTCACTTTAATAATTTGATGATGGTGCAAATTTTGATATGATATTAAAAATATCTATGTTATTTATATAAATATGAAAGTTTAGATTCATATTATCTATGTTATTTATATAAATATTAAAATATTTATATAAAATGATAATATTTGGTATGATAAGTTTTAACGGTCTTCTAATTTTATAAAATGATTTAACGATTTTTTTTACTTTATACACTTAACTAATATAATTTTTTTATTAAGGGCTACTCGTGGTCTAGTTTGCCCCTTCTCTTGATGTTTATTAACTACGCAATGTGGAAGACTTTACTTGTAATTAACTTAAAAGTTAGTGGCATAGTGCATCAATTAATGCATCTCGAACTAAATATAAAATTTATAATTAATTTTCTTTTCATAAGATGAGATTATTGACCATGCAATATCATGACCAGATGTATATGTGGAAAAACTACAAAGGTGTGATCATCTCTAACTTTTAATGAAAATTAGAAAATTCTTCCCTTTTGAAAAATAGATCAAGTTTTTTTAGAAATAAAAGGCTTAAAATATTTTAAATAAAATTAAAATGAAAAATTAATCATAGCTCAAGAAGGGTAATAATTCAATTATCCATGCATCTATTGGGAGATTAACGCGAAACTAGTTCTAGTGATTGGGATCAACATGTTGAATAGAAGTGACAAAAGCATGAAATTATAAAATAAACACAAAAGCAACAAATTTAATGTGGAAACACACGAGAGCGAGAAAAAAAAAATCAAGGAGTCACAACACTCAAAAATTTACTATGAAAAAATTTTGAGGAGAATGGTACATTAAACTTATATTAAGCATCTTCATACTTAGTTACTCTATGACACTTTACTTCCTCTCACTCATATAAAAATAGAGAAAAGTCTTAAATAAATTTGAAAATCACCTAAATATAATGAAACTAAGAGGATGATGAATAGATTTATTCTCTCATGACAACATAATGTTTATAAATATTTACCATTACTTTTTCTTGAATAATATATATAAATAAATAGTATTAAATTTATTCTAGCCTTTAGCCTCCACATAAGAGTAATCACATATGATTAATTACTTGCAAAGAGTTATTTTCTAAAATTATTTAAAAGTGCTTCAAGCCCAATTAGCATTGACATGATTAATTGGGGAAATTGATTGATTGCCCTTAAATTGGTAAAGATTAATTAAGCATGTGAATAGTGAATTAACTAATTAATTGGACTCATTTGGTACTAATTAATAGTAGAGGTTTAGGGAATGTGATTGGGGCATTTTTCCTAATCTTTCTCCTAAGTTTTCTTTACTTTTCAAGAGAAATTAATTAGAATTAACTAACTAATTAATTTAGTTGTATTAAATTATATTTTTCAATTGATTCACGGGTAGATCTTTGGGTGTTTAATAGCTTAAAGAGACTTAATGAAATCATGATTTATCCATCTGTGAGAAAATATGAAAGTAATTAAGCAAGTTCCTTAAGCAATTAATCAATGATTGTGAGCTAATTGCATTAGGTCTCTTTCATTTCATAAGATCATTACTAGTTCTTTTCAATTCATTTTCATATTACATTAGCTCATAATCATTTAATTAATTACCTTAAGATAATATAGGTAAGGGTTAATTACTTGATTTAATTCATGTCTCAACTTCATTAATCTATAAAATCAACCTAATTATCTCTCATTAAATCAAATTAACTTACAAATATGGAATAGAATTAGAATTAGCAAACCTTCTTCTCACATGCTTTAAATCAAATTAAACATAAAAGCAAAATGACTTTAAGAAGCTTTGGTTTGCTTTAAGTAATTTTATTTGATATGATTGTCCTTATGAGTTAATTTAATTGAATGAGATTACATGTTTGCATTCATTTATTCCTCTCCAATCATATTAAATATTGTATGCCACTAGATTCATGCATTCATCTCTTGTAAAATTAATTAAATTAAATGATTTCCTTTATGTTAAGGATGTATGTGTTAATTTAAATTAATATATGTGTGGATATTATCATTACTAAATTCAAATTTATTTTTCAAAATTTATAAATGAATTATTACATATACTATGAATGTTAGTTATAGACATATATGAGATGTATGTGATTATATCTTAAGTGCATGAAGTGAAGTTTCTTTTATTTCATTCATGTATTGATTTATGTAAGTAAGATTATCAATGGGTATATAGCACGGACATCTCGGAATACAAGGCTTTAGTTAGCCCCAATTAGGTCATTTGATTATCTAACTTCTCTGGTTTAACAATGGCACATACTTCATTTGATTTCATTCTTACACACTTAAATACTAGAATTTAGATAAGACTTTATTCCATATGCATAAATGTTTCAAAAATACAACTTTAGCATGATTTTCTATTATTGTAGTTATTTGTATATTCATTTTATTTAAGAATAGTTGATCTAGTTTGGGCATTCAGGGGCCATGACTTTAAGTAGCATGAGATTTTTCCTCACTCCCTTGGTTTAATGAAAGCGAAGTACTTGCTTAAAACTTTCATGCATTTGTATGTGCATTTAGCTAATGAATGAAAATCTTCATTCAATTAAGTCAAGCACAACTTTTGCATGATTTTTATATTCTTATAGTCATTTGTACATTCATGTGCATCCAATAGTAGTGGGCATATCTAGTGGACATTCCGGGGATGCAAGGCTTTAAGTAGCCCCATGAGGTCTTTATCTCATTCCCTAGTTTAACAATGGAGAAGTATCCACTTAAAATTTTATACACTTGTATGTGCATTTAGCTAATGAACGAAAATCCTTTTTCTATTAAAAGATATGCATTCATATTTATTCAAGTGATTGAATTGATTAATCATATGATTTAAAGCCATCTTTCTTATGTTCACGTGTACAAATTTATATATATGTTTGAATGTGATGGGTATATAGTTTGAATATCCGAATATGAGGCTTTAGCTAGCCCCAAGGAGATCATTTGATTACCTCATTTCCTAGTTAACAATGGCACGCATTACCTATTTAACTTCATTCTTATATATTTTTGTATAAGAATTTAGATAGAGCTTTAAAACAATATGATAGGATAATTCAATAAAATGAAACATCTAAATTCCAAATGTATATGCTTAAATCCATCATTTAAGTGTGTTAAAATATGTTTTATGTATAGTCATACTTAGGATTTAATCATATGCATGTTACATATGATGAAAAAAATGGTTGAACATGTCATGTGATGACAATTAAATCAAATTAATCTTAAGATGCCTTTCATATTGAATAAAAAATATTTAAAGTGAACCAAAACCTAGGATTAATTTAAAATATGTAATAAATAATTCACTAAAGAGAATTAAGTCTAATTAATATTCTTTAGAAATGACTTACGGTATGGATGAAGAGGGTGATCCTCTCTTTTTCTTCTCTTCATAACATTTAGTTGCTAAGTATAAGTCAAATGAAATAAAAGAGAATACTAAATAAAATTCTCAAATCAATTAAGTCACTTAAAGTGAAATTAACTCCTTATGATTAAACATCCTTTCATACTTAGAAAATCATAACAAAGCTTAGTTAAGGCACCATACAAGCCTTAATACACACACTTTAGAATTAAGTCACCATTTCTAGTTATGTTAGGCGATGCATGGAGTGATATATTTTTTAGTTTTATGATGTATTATTTTAGGAATGCTAGGGAGTATGTTTTGGATGTTATGCCATGATTAGCCTAATCATATTTTCTATAGAGGATTGTGCTTAAGGGGTGTCTACAATAAATATAAATACTCTCTTTTGGGTTGTTTGTCCCCAAGCATAATCAAAGTTAAGATAGGTGGGCTTAGTTACTGGTATTCATATAACTACTTTGATTGTATGGTGTATTTAGCTAACACTTATTTTGTAGGTGTAGTTAGATTTAATTTTCTATTTTTAATATAATTTTGCATTAGAAAATAAGATTAGTGTTATGGGAGATAATAATGAACATTGGCTAGAAGGCTGGTTCTATGTGATGCCTTGAAGCCTCAAAAGAAACCAAATGAAGAAATGAAAGAGACATGAAGACTTGAAGATTTGAAGACCCCAATAGCATTTATCATTTATAAATTATAATTATTCTTTCATATATGGGTTGTATAATGGTAGAGTTTGGTTATCCATTTCTCTTTTTTTGGGTTGTCTGATGCGACCCACCTCTTATTCTTTTTAGTTAGATTTATAAAATTGATTGATGTTTTGTTTAAAATTATGGAATATATCCACTTGTCTTTTATAATTTATTCATGAATGGTGATTTAATGTGTGACATGGATGCGTTAGGGTCTTAGGGAAAAATAAATATTTTATCCAACTACAACTCAAAATTAAATTTCTAAATAACTCACAACTTCACATAAAACTTAGGTATTAAATCAAGATAAAAATATTTAGCAACCCTTTAGCTGAATGTTATATGTTGCACATCATACATATCATCTTGAATCACTCTTGCAAAATAAGGGCCTTCATCACTTACGATGAGAAGCTTGACTGAGAGCAACTCTATCTCGTGAGCTTCACCCTCTTCTCTTTTGATTTAGCCCATAACTCATTTCAACATGCATTTAGGCATACAAAAAAATCTTATGACCATTGTCAAAATAAAGTGTCTAAAATTAAATAAGAATTGAAAAGATTTGCATTATACTATGTCATTGCTCATACCACTCATGCTCTAGTCTCTTAGAAAATGGGTTTAAGGACTTTAGTCTATTTCTAAATAATGATAACCTAGCTATCTTTCAAAATCATATGACTTGACCACATGATCATAAAGTGTAGATGAGTTAGTGTCGCCACTCTAGCATAAGTCTAATCGTGGTTTACTCTCTCATGGAGATAAACCATATGCCCATCTTCACTTAAATTTAAGTCGCTTTGGCTTATGTCAAAGCTCCTTAGATTTAGGATTAGTGTATCGCTTTTAGGTTACAATCATAAATCTTCACCTCTTAGGCATTTTCCTAATCTTGTGTTGGACTATAAGTCGTAGTAATCTAACAAAATTTTAACTCCAATAAAAGAATTCTTCTAATTTTCAAAATTATAAAGCCCAATTATAAGATAAATTGGAATGTTTACTAAGTTTCCTAATATCATGAGCATTCCCAACTCATTTCCTTTGACTTGATAAATAAGTCTCTCCTTTTGACCTATCCCAATTAATTTTTCAAATATAGTCAATTTATTGATACCTTACCCTTGAAATCTTTAGAGACAACAATTGCTACTTTAATAGAGAATATTCATAAGAAATTTACTTTCCTTAAGATGTAATTAACTATGGGGCTTGCATAGGAAACTTTAGAACTTCGGTTTAATATAAACCCCGCTTTATTCATCCATATAAAGTGGGTTCTGTACATTCAAAGACCTATCATGCCTTGAGTCCTCATTGGATGATTAGTCCATTGAAGAGTGATATTTCTATCTTCGAGTATTCATACCTCAATATCATACCCGACATTTCACGAAAACCCTAAGTTTACAAATTCAACGGTTTTAACTATATTAGTGTTTGGATCTAATTAGCTAGACTTTTAGGTTTGTTGAACAAATAGATAAATTATTTTAACTTTTTGAGTTTTATGTAATTTGACTCCTCTTATGTATTTTATCAATTAGGTCTTCAAGTGTATTAAACTAAGATAAAAATACATTTTTCCACGTAGTTTGACCCTTAATTAGAACATATAAATTGAATGATTTTAAGGTTTAGTCAATGAATATTTTAAGTTCAATGTCTAAACCAAAAAAGATTTTAGGTTCGATCAATGGACATATTGAGTTCAATATATGTTTGAACTCAACCTGAGGGATATTTAATTTAAAAGATATTTAATCAACTTGTTAAATTAATTTAATTTAAAATAGCTCAACCATTTTGATGGGCAAACTAATCAATGGGATTTTATTGAACTAAAATCAACTAACTCAATCAATTGCCTTTGTAAGCTACTAATTGTTATTATTATTTACTTGATTCAATAGGATTTAATTTAATTTAATTTACATTTAAAATTTTACAAAATAAAAATAAATCAAATCGACTAAGCATAATATTTATAATTATAAATCAAATACCGAATTATCTATCATCTAATGGCCACGCGACTAATTTAGGTCCAATCATAGCATTTTTGAGGTACAATGAAAACTTGCCTTTGCATTAAATGATCTATCAATTTAAATCATACTAAGCATCAAGTTATTCTTTAGAGAGCCAGCTGTACGATTATATGATAGAATTTGGATTATTGATATTTATTTGATGTTTGCAATATATATATATATATATATATATATGATATGAAAAAATTCTTCTAGTGAAGCACTAATCTTGATGCCAAAAAATCGATAAATCAAACTGAGATCAAGACTTAAAATATCATTAAACTTTGAGATATCGTTAAATTCCTAAAAAGCTCTCCAATAGTGTTTATAATAAATCGAGCGCCTCGATGTTTCCAACAAGCCAAAGATCTTATAATTTTGACTTCATTTGAGTATTCAAATACACAAAATACATCATATGATCAGGGAATCATCATGAGCCGTCATTGAGGAGTGGTTCGATTTTGCATGTATTTACGAGACGCCACCTCCAATCTATAAATAAATTCTTCATTCCTTATATGAGGAGCAAAGAGAGGAGAGAGCTAAAGATCCTCCAATCAAAAGCCACTGACTTGCCAACCACCGCCCCATCACCGTTGATCTCCATTGCCAATCTCGCCGGTCTCCATCAGGACTTACTAATGATTGTTCTGCTTCCGCCATGATTTTACATTTTCGCAAGAATTGTCTCTGATTTCTATCGGTGATTGTTCCATGCTTCACCATCATCTATACTAGAACTATTACAACATGATCGTTGTCACATATGTTGTTTCTTTCTCATTTACAATATCACCAGAGAAGATCTTGTAATTTAAAAAGATACATAGTGAAAGCTTTCTTGGCCAGTTCTATTTTTCCCTCTTTTGAGATTTTTCATTAAAATTTCTGAGTTTTATTATTCACTCTTTAAATATTGTGTGTTTGGATTTCACAATGAAGTTATGAATACTTTTACTCTATAGAATGGTTTTCTAGACGCAATTATAATATAATGTTGATTATTATTTCATCTGTATATCAAGTTTTCCAACAAGATCAAAACCACCATCGGTGGAGCATTTCAAGCTTTTAAGGAGCGCAAGTAAGAATGAAGATTCATCAAACTTAGTTTCGACTGAAACTGGGGCAACTTTAATCTCAAAAGATCTCTGTGTTAAGCATCTAATCGATTACCTAAGAAGTCAAAGTTGGAGGATATTTCATCAGGAGATATAATATAGTATTATGTTTTTCCACTCATACTCATGGAAAACGAGACCAGGTTAAGGAGCAACTTTGGCTACAATCACAAATGGATGTTTTAATTCAACCTCTTCCACAGTTAATGCTATCGAAAAGACTCGACAAACAACCTTGATAGTCAAAATTCTAGCGGATTCAATTCAACCTCTTCCATACAAGTTAACGCCATCGTAACACCGACAAACAACCTCGATAGTCAAAATCCTAGTATTCATGCTCTTCCATAGTTAACGCCATCTGTAACACTCGACAAACAACCTGATGGGTCAAAGATCCTCAACGGATTTAATTCGACCTCTTCCATGTGTTAACGCCATCGTAACACTCAAACAACTCGATGGTCAAAGATCGCCGATTCATTAATCTTCCATAGTGTTAACGCCATCGGTAACACTCGACAACAACCTCGATGGTCAAAGATCGGATTCAATTCGACCTCTTCCATACAGTTAACGCCATCTGGTAACACTCGACAAATAATCTCGATGGGTCAAAGATCCTCATGATTCAATTCGACCTCTTCCATACGTTAACGCCATCGTAACACTCTAACAAACAACCTCGAATGGGTCAAAATCTCGCCGGATTCAATTCAACCTCTTCCATACAGTTAACGCTATCGAGCAGACTCACAAACAACCTGATAGGTCAAAATCCTCGGATTCAATTCAACCTCTTCCATACAGTTAATGTCATCGAGCAAAGACTCGACAAACAACCTTGATAGTCAAAATCTCGCCGAGACTAACCTCTTCCACACAGTTAACGCCATCGAGCAAAACTCGCAAATAACCTCGATAAGTCAAAATCAGATTCAATTCAACCTCTTCCATATGTTAACGCCATCGAGCAAAGACTCGACAAACAACCTCGATAGGTCAAAATCTCGGATTAATTCAACCTCTTCCATATTGTGTTAACGCCGTAACACTCAATAAACAACCTGATGGGTCAAAATCTCGCCGATTCAATTCAACCTCTTCCACATGTTAACGCTCCGGTAACACTCTAACAAACATCCTCGGATAGTCAAAATCATCGTGCCGGTCATCCTCACATCATCGATATCGTCGCCACCATCAACTACTGCCAGGCGCGACACCTCGGCCGCTAACCATGCTGCTTTACTCCGCAATCTACTATGAGTCACTGTTGGCCAATTATCGCTGCAATTTTTTGGTACCACCATATCGCCGCCGGTATCATATCACCGACGCTACGCATGCCGCAGCCGGGCTGCCAATCCGCTGACAATCTCGTATCTCGGTGAATTGGCTGGACCACTATCGTTTATTATCTGGCCACTACCGACGCTAATCCACTGCTGACAACTATGCGCCGCTGACACCTCTGCGGCCACAACTACTATAGCGGTACCACTGCCAATCACGTTGCTGACACTACCACTATCGCCATAATCTGGCTGGTCTTTCCCGGTAATCTCCGGTCAATTATCGGTCGTATCCTCGCTGACTACCGACGCCGCCACCATCGACTACTGCTTGCCGCTGACCACTTCGGCCGCCAACCACTACTGGCTGACCGCCACACTACCGCTGTCATCGACCATCGCCGGCATTCTCACGGCTACCAATTATCATCGGTTATCTCGCTGACCTCGCAGGTCACCATCGCCGCCGACTAATGTCGACCATCGCGAGCATCTTCGCCAACGCCAGATCGGGTCTTGATTGCCTCCAAACCCGGCCGGTCAGGCAAGGCCAACTTCTTTCGAGGGAAAACCGAGCTCGCCATATGAACTACGGTGTCTTGATCGCTTCCAAACCCGGCAATAAGCGGCAACGCCTGAGGGAAAACTGCCAGATACGGTCTGATCGCTTCCAAACTGGTCACCAGGAAGTCAACGCCTCTTCGAGGGAAAATGCGCCAGTGAACTTTGGTCTGACGCTAAACTCGCTTCGGTCCGACAAATAACGCCTTTGAGGGAAAACCGAGCTCGCCAGACAACTACGGGTCGATCGCCTCGAATGACCTTCTCAAGAAGAGAGAAGGTGCCTTCTCCCCTTAGAGGGTTTTATGATCCCCTATAGTTGCAAAAGGTCAAAATTCAAGAAAACCGCTCAAAATCGCTCAAACGGGCCAAACGGTGAAAACGGCCAAACGGATTGCTGGGCCAGGCATCAGAGACGCTCATGGGAACCCACGACTCAGGCCCATCGTTCACTCGCCAACCTGACCACGACCTGATTTGAACCATCAACCAGACTGCCAGCTTGCCGCTTATCCAAATTATTCGAGCCATTCAGGTTCTTTCGCTCATACACGCGCGACTTTCAGCTCGTGGCCCCAGACCATCAAGGCCGTTTCTGTTGGCCTGTCGCCCATGCATGTCGCCGACTCGGACCCGCCTAAATCAAGGGCTATTTGCCACATTTGCCATGAGCCCTGCTCATTCTGGATGGGTCCAGAACCTCTAAATTTTGTACTCACATACCTATCCATATTTTGTGGCTTTGATCTATTTCCATAGTAATCTGTTTACATGAAGATCTGCTCTCTCAAAATGTTAATTGACCTCTGTGATTTCGTCAAGAATTTGCTATTTTAGTACTGGCAATATATTTTTGATGATTGAGATAATATCATCCAAAATTAGGCAACCGATATGACCAAAATTCTTCTAATAAGCTAATCTTGATGCCGAAAGAGGATTAGAAATTGAAACTGGTCGAGATCAAGCACTTAAAATATCATCAAAAACTTTGAGACATCAATTAAATTCTAAAAGCTCCAATATGGAGTGTTTATAATAAATCGGCGTCGATGAAATGGTTCCAACAAGCCAAAGATCTTATAATTCGATTTTATTTGAGTATTCAAATACACAAAATACATCATATGATCGAGAATCATCATGAGTCATTAAAAAGGAGTATTCGATTTTGCATGTATGAGACGCCACTCCTACAATCTATAAATACTCATTCCTCATATGAGAGGAGCCAAGCAAGAGAGAGAGAGCTCTAAAGATCCTCCAAGCACAATCGACGCCACTGACGGCCGTTTATCGGCCACGGCCAAGATTCTTGCTGCCATCATCTTTGCCTCCATCATGAGGACTTCTACCGATTGTTCCCCTGCTGCTGATTGCTCTCGTGAGCCGAATGTTTTTTGATTTATCGCGTGATGTCCCGCCACCATCATCGCTACTACAAGAACTATTACAACGATCATTGCACATATTGTTTCTTTCATATACACTGTAATCCCAGACGGAAGATCTTGTACTCAAACATACATGGAAGCTTTGGCTAGCCATTTTTCACGAAAAATTTCTAGTTTTATTGTCACTTTAAATACTTATGGTATTTTTCACGCTAAAAGTTTTCAAGCAACAATATATATCTATTTATATATATATATATATATATATATATATATATATATATATATATATATATATATATATATATATATATATATATATATATATATATATATATATATATATATATATATATATACATCCACATAATTCTTATGCATTTACATGTCTAAGAGTTAAAGTTAGATATTTACATCTATTACTTCTTAAAAATATGTATTTCACTTTTTAAAATGAGTGATATTGAAGATTGAATGTTATATATATGCAAAAAATTGAAAAACTTAGATATATAAATATATATGAACCGTGTGGTATGTGTAATTCCCCTGTATATATTTCAATGAGCAAGACACCATATAAGTCATAGGGGCTGCATGATATGCAGAGATATACAAAGTTTACTGGCGTAGGAGTGCATATCTTGGTTTAAAAGAATGATGCTCCACAATATTCCAGAGATCATTCTCTTGAGATCAACATAGGTGTTTTTATTAGAGATTTTATATTGACAACAATATATTTTCTAGATTATCATAATAAGGGTATAGAACCTTTTAAGAAGAGAATACTAGCTACTATTAAGATACTAAAAATATAATTAAACTTTAATATGTATTTTTATTTATTATCAACTATTATTTATGTTATATTTGTAGTCAAAATTTAAAATTTTTGGATACATATGTCATAATATTCTTCAATTGTTAATTATTAAGGGGCGCAATCCTAAGACTAAAGTTAGAATATTATGATAGAAGACCTATTGAAGAAATTATAGAGGTTACGTAAAAGGAGTTGTTTGAGCATAATAGAATCAATTGATGACTAGTAGTCACAACCAACATAATAGTATAAACACACTCTCTCTCACTCATATATACATACAATATTCTTTTTGATAAAGTTGTGAGGGAGGGGAAGTTAAAATGATGCTCCATAAAATTTCATTATAATTATTTTTTGGTGATTTTATATTCTATTCCTAGATATTCATAAAATGATATATTGTGCTATTTATCTGAAGATGATGAATGCTTTTGATGCAATGGAAAAAATATTTTTCAATAAATTGTCATTGTTAATCATTTAAAACTATGTCTAACCTTTCTATCACATCAAAATCAACATTCATTCATCCTACCTCAAAAATAATTATAATATCTTTCTCAATTTATGTAAGCATTCTCTTTGCCTATTACCTCAAAGGCCAAGCACCATTACCTCCAAGAGAAAGATCATCATGGCTTTACCTTTATACACAATCACATCGATCCATCTAATTAACTAACTTTATGACAAATCTCATCATCATTTATAGTCATAATATCCTATTTTCACTTGCTTTGATGACCTCAAGATTAAGTATCAACATTGATGAAGTCGTTCTATATAGAATTGGTCATGAAATAGAGATAGACATAAGTTTTATACATTTAGATATCTAATATTGATAATTTACAAATATAGTACTTTTTTATACATAAAAATCTTCATCTCACTTTAATAATTTAATGATGCTGCAAATTTTGATATAATATTAAAGATCTCTCTCTCTCTAGAGAGAGAGAGATATATATATGTAACAGCTCTTAGAGCCAACCAAGTGTCTTCTTTTGAAGTGCCATAAGTTTATTTCGCCATTGACTAGAAACCATGCCCCTTTATTCCAGCTGCAGTCTCCATTTGTGTTAATTAATGTATCAGCGAAGAAATTTTTTTGAAAGAATGTTCTTCAATAATAATAATAATAATAATAATAATAATATTTGGTACGATAAGATTTAACGGTCTTCTAATATTTATAAAATGATTTTACGATTTTTATGTTACTTTTATACTTAATTAATATAATTTTTTATTAAGGGCTACTCATGGTCTAATTTGCCCTTCTCTTGATGTTTATTAACTACGCAATGTGGAGGACATTACTTGTAATTAACTTAAGAAGTTAGTGGCATAGTGAATCAATTAATGCATCTCGAACTAAATATAAATTTTATAATTATTTTTCTTCATAAGAAGAGATTATTGACCATGCAATATCATGACCAGATGTATATGTGGAAAAACTACAAAGGTGTGCTCATCTCTAACTTTTAATGAAAATTAGAAAATTCTTCCCTTTTGAAAAATAATACATGTTTTTTAGAAATAAAAAGGCTTAAAATATTTAAATAAAATTTAAAATGAAAAATAATCATAGCTCAAGAAGGGTAATAATTCAATTATCCACACATCTATTGGGAGATTAAATGCAAAAAACTAGTTCTAGAGATTGGGATCAACGTGTTGAATAGAAGTAATTAAAGCACAAAATCATAAACTAAACATATAAGGCACCAAATTTAATGTGGAAACATCCGAGAACAAAAAAAAATAACGAGTCACACCACTCAAAATTCCACTATGAAAAAAAACTAAGGAGAAGAGTATATATTATACTTATATTAAACATCTCTATACTTCAGTTACTCATTAAAAAAAAAATAGAAAAAGTTTTAAATAAAGGATGACGAATGGATTTATTCTCATGCCAACCTAATTTTATAAATATTTACCATTAATTTTTCTTGAATAATATACATAAATAAATAGTATTTATTTTATTCTAGACTTTAGCCTCTACATAAGAGTAATCACATATGATTAATTATTTTCAAAGAGTTATTTTCTAAGAATACTCAATTAAAACAATTACAATTAAAAAAAAATTACAAGTTTCAATAGTTGATTTATGCATTTCAATATGAAATAAGCTCAACTTGATAGAGAATATCAGAAGTCCATATGAATAAATATTAGAACCTTCAATCATGATTGCTCAGTATGTTAAACTCACAATCTTATGTGGAGATAATTAATCTATTGAAATAATCTTTATGCTTAAGTTGATTCAAATTTTGGAATGTTAAACTTTCACCTTTCATAACAATAATGAAATAATGATTAAGATAATATCATAGTAATAGGTTTTGAATCAAATTTAATTCTATTTTAGAGAATTGTACTATCATAAGACATAGCCTAACCTTAATTTAATATAATAATAAGTTAATAATGAAACTTATATATATAATCAAAGAGAGTTGAGATTGCCCAACTCTTATGAACTTACTTTGTGCCTAGAAAGGAAAAAGCAAACTAGCCATCCTCTTCATTTTAAAAACATAGTCATATAAGTCCAAAATGAAATACAAAATAGATCATCTATTGTAATTTAGGAATTGAGATTTGCAATCTTAATCTTCATGCAAGGCAACCAAAAATTATGCATATAAACATTACTTTAGTAGCAATTAGATTTGTTGGAGTGATTTTATACTGGTTAAGATGCTTTAAAATATTGATAATGATGTACAAATTAGTTAATATCTAAAGTAAATCCAGCTAATTAGGTTATAAAAAAGCTAAGAATAAATATTTGTTGGTGAATAGGGCTAACCAATCAAGGAGTCAAGAATTATTAAGATGGTCAAATCAAAAAATTAGATTATAGAACCCACAATACTCGATGAATGCGTAAGAGTCAATGATTAGATTCATCATAAAATTATGTTAAAAGGCAAATATTATTTGCTAAAAAAATTCCAATGAGATGATCTATAGTCGTGCCCAAGGTGGCGGATATAATTGTGTTATATTTCATATCTATGTTGCCATCTATTTTTGATATTTTGAAGTTATCAAAATTATTGGTGATGAGTTAATTATATTTCATAGCTTTTTTTAATTAAAATATATATTATTCATATCTATAAATATTTAATTTTAAGTATTAGATATATAAATACTTAAATATTATGTGATATATGTGTAGATATTTTATTTAACAAAAATAATAATAATAACATTTGGAATTCACTTGTTCAAATATCTCAATCAAAGTAAAGAAGAATGAGATATATTTGTATTTATTAAATTTATTGAATTAATAATATAATTTTTCTTATATGAAAACTTTGTTATTGAGCATAGGATTAATTTCTCATGTGGGAGAATGCATCCTTCGCTTGAAGGTGAGATTCTACACAGTCTAAGGCTTTGAATAGTACTCTTTGGAAGATTTTACACAATCAAGGCTTTGAAAAGTACTCCTTGGAAGATTTTACGAAGATTTTACACAGTCAGGGCTTTGAATAGTACTCCTTCGACCTATTCTTTCGTCTCAAACTGAACCACGCTCCTCTCCTACGCCATGCCAAATATTCTAACGTGGATGATCATTTTATGAAAAAAATTAATTATTATTAAAATATTTTAAATAAAAATAAAGCTGCATTAATTAAGGCGTCATCTGCAGGCAGCGTTCTCGAAACAGTGAAGTCCAAATCAAACTATGCTTATATTTGACAAACTGCGACAGACTCAAATTTTGAAGAATCTGCCATCAAAACGTAGTATTTTTAACTTGATGCTGATCAACCCAAAATGAGGTTTTATATTTTGAAAATAAAAAAGAGATTTATATATATATATATATATATATATATATATATATATATATATATATATATATATATATATATATATATATATATATCTATATATATATATATATATATATATATATATATATATATATATATATATATATATATATATATATACCTTAGAAAATGTATATTTTATTTTAAAATTAGATGATGATATTTTGATGTGTTGATAAAGATTAGAGATTATATATGTAATAATTAAAATTTAGGCATTAGATATATAAATACATAATAATTATAAGCTATATATAAATCTCCCATGACAAATTTTACACTATTTTTATATAACTACACTTTTTCCAAACATACCCTTAAAGATAAGAAAAGGAGAAAAAAAACCTCTATATAAATGAGCCTCCGATCTCCACCGACAGAGTATCCAAACCAGAACAGAAATAGTTAGTTAAACATGGCGATCACCTCCGTTTCCTTCCTTCTCCTCCTTCTCCCCTCACCTTCCTCGCCCTCCTTCCGCCACTCAAAGCCGCCACCTTTACCATCGTCAACCATTGCTCCGACACCGTCTGGGCCGCCGCGGTCCCCTCCGGCGGTGGCATCCAGCTCAACAGCGGCCAAACGTGGACCATCGACGTCCCAGCCGGAACCACCGGCGGCCGCGTCTGGGCCCGCACGGGCTGCTCGTTCGACGCCTCAGGCAACGGCCAATGCCAAACTGGCGATTGCGGCGGCAAGCTCTCCTGCACCGCCTACGGGTCGCCGCCCAACACCCTGGCGGAGTTCTCCCTCAACCAGTACAACAACCTCGACTTCTACGACATCTCCGACATCGACGGCTACAACGTCGGGCTCGACTTCAGCCGGAGACACCGAGTGGCAGTTCTTGCCGCGATATCCGGTGCGCGGCGGATATCATCGGGCAGTGCCCGGCGGAACTGAGGGCGCCCGGAGGATGCAATAACGCCTGCACGGTATTCAAGACGGATGAGTACTGCTGCAACTCCGGCAGCTGCGAGCCGACGAACTACTCCAAGTTTTTCAAGAACCTCTGCCCGGACGCGTATAGTTATCCGAAGGACGATCAGAGCAGCATCTTCACTGACCAACTACAGAGTCACCTTCTGCCCCTAAAAATATGCAGGAGGAGCTTTTGATTCGTGTCCATATCGTGTTGTCTATCAGTGTCTACGATGATAGGTTAAACATGTTTATTTTATAGAATAAGGACACGTTAAGCTTTTTATAGGTATTTTAAGAATAATGATTTAAGAGCCTTTTGCCTATAAAAGGCAGATTAGTAAATAAAATATTGTATGAGGATTATTGATAAGAGAAAAGATAAAATTAAAGAAATAAATATATGCGATTCTATAATACTTGTTGCTTGGATGTGTTCTTTGATTGTTTTATTTATTTTTATTTTGCCTACTAAAGTTAATTAACAAGCTATTGTTATTTTAATTTATTTAGGGATTATTTTAAAATAGAGACTAATGATAATTTATTTAAATGTAAAAAAATAGTAAAATCCGTCATCCACGGACGACTGCATGATTCACGTCCATCTCTTTTTTTTTTTTTTTTTCTGGTTTGTAACGGCGGGGCAGAACGGCGGGGAGAGAGAGAGAGAGAGAAAGAGAGAGAGAGAGACAGACCTTTTTTTTTTTTTTTTTATAACGACGGGGAGAGAGAGAGAAGAGAGAGAGGAATATTTTATTTTTATTAATTTTTTAAATAATATAATTATTTAAAATATATAATTTAAAAATATTTTTATAAAATATTTAATAACTAAATATTTATATATTTAGTTATTAATTTTTTTATTTATATATATAATTAAATATATAATTTAAAAATATTTTTAATTATATATATAAATTTATAAATTTATTTAATATTTTTTATTAATTAATATAATTATGTATAATATATAATTTTTATTAATTTTTGTTAATATATAATATAAAAATATTTAAACTATATAAATAAATAAATAAACAAAAGAATAAATTATATAAATATTTTATAAACTATATAAATAAAATAATTATATATATATATATATATTTATAAATTTATTTAGTTATTTATATATTTAAATTATATAAATATTTTTAAGTTATATAAATAATTTAAAATATTTAAAATAAATAAATATATATATATATATATATATATATATATATATATATATATATATATATATATATATAATTAGTTATTTATTTATTTAAAAATATTTATTTCTTTAAAATATATAATTAGTTAAATAAATAAATAAATAAATAATTGTAAATTATATAAATATTTAGTTATTTATATATTTATAAAATATTTAGTTATTTATTTATTTTATATATATATTATATATTTATTCATTTCTTTATTTATTTATTAAAAAATTTATTTATTTATTTTTTTTATATTTTTTGTTATTATTATTATTAAAGACTTATATTAATAAATATATATATATATATATTTTATATAATTAAAATATTCTATAAAAATTATTTTAAATTATTTATATAACTTAAAATATTTATATAATTTAAACATATAAATAACTAAATAAATTTATAAATATATATGTATATATATATATATATATATATAATTATTTTATTTTATAGTTTATAAAATATTTATATAATTTATTCTTTTAATTATTTATTTATTTATATATTTTAAATATTTTTTATTATATATTAACAAAATTAATAAAAATTATATATTATACATAATTATATTAATTAATAAAAATATTAAATAAATTTATATTATAATTAAAATATTTTAAATTATATATTTAATTATATATATAAATAAAAAATTAATAACTAAATATATAAATATTTAGTTATTAAATATTTTATAAAAAATATTTTTAAATTATATATTTTAAATAATTATATTATTTAAAAAAATTAATAAAAATAAAATCTCCTCTCTCTCTCTCTCTCTCTCTCTCTCTCTCTCTCTCTCTCGCCGTTACAAAAAAAAAAAAAAAAAAGGTCTGTCTCTCTCTCTCTCTCTCTCTCTCTCTCTCCCCGTTACAAACCAGAAGAGGTGGAACGGACTGGCGCCGACGTGGAGATTGGCCAGTCATCCGTTGACGGGCTATTTTCTTTTATTTTTTTTCGTTCTAATTATCGTTAGCTGCTATTTTAAAATAATCCCTTCTATTTAGGAGAAATTACATATATATATATCTCCCAATTCTTTTATATTTATAAAGCTACTATCCTATTACCTCAAATTTTCAAATTAATATAAAAACATTAAAATTCATAATAAAAGAATAACTTATATTTTTAATTTTTGAAAAATTTTCAACAATTTGATTATGATATGCGCAAATATATGAAATCAATAGTTCAAAAATATAAAGAGGCAATTATATTTATAACTATATAATTTATAATTAAAATGAAATCATCAAAATAAAAAATAAAAAATAATAGAAGTTTTATTAGAAGCTCAAAAGTCAAAAGATCGATTTTTTATTGAGGATACAACTTGATGATTTTACCATCATGCTTTTAAGGATTTTGAGTGAATTAATTTAATTTAATTTTTTTAGAAATAATGATAGTTATTTAAAATAAGAAAAATTGTCAAATCTTTAGTAATCATAAATTTTTTTTATAAAATTGATACTTCAAATGATGAACAATTATTAAAAAAAATTATGTTTAAAAAAAGATATCATGATTGATATTAATTTTAATAATCTTATTTGAAAAAGATTATATTATTATTTCCAATAAAAAAAAATCTAATTGAACAAATAACTAGAAAAAAAAATATTTTTGTTCAATATACTTTAAAGATCATAGAAAACTTAATATATCATTTGCTCCATTCATAGGGTTTATCAAAAGATTTACTGAATTATATTTCTTGTGTTTGATTTTTTGCATTGTTTTGCTTTCCTATAAGGCATGCATGTTAGCTCTTTATATTGATATTTTATAAGTTAAAAATGATTATTTTTTATGTATTTCCCAACTCTAGACTACTTTTGTACTAAAAGATTAAAGAAAGATTTACATATATATCATACAATTCTTATGTATTTATATATCTAACACTTAAAGTTAGATATTTACTTATCTAACAGTTTCTTATGTTTAGAAAGGTGCATTAAACTTTTAAAAAGAAAATGATGATGATATTTTTGATGTGATATAGATTGGGATGTTATATATATGTAAAATTGAAGTTTAGATGTTAGATATGTAAATACATAAGAATTGTATGTATGTAAATCCCCAAGATTAAAATGAATCTTGTCTATTATAACATGGAGGCAAATTATAATTATAGCATTTTGTTAGGTACTCTAGGTTATAATTATTGGACTGACTTCATAATTATTCGCCAATACAATGCAATGCATTTGACATCTATATAGAAAGTTAGAAGACTTTCTATATAGAGAGGGTATAAATTTTGTCCTAAACCTTCACAATCCTCATTCTCTATGTTAAGCATTAACTTAGTATTTACCTAATTTTAAGGCCTCTTCCCCTTAGGCTTAGACATTTTCTATTTGATTGCTCATAGAATTATACTTTTATTCATCATTCATGCATATTAATTAATCGTCAGAGCTTGAGCTTGAACTTTATTTTATGAGTTCAAGTTGGCTCATAAGCCAGCTTATTTAATATAAATGAAATAAGATAATGATGATTTAAATAATTATTATGATAGAAATGATTAAAATTTTAAAACTAAAAAAATAATAAAAAATTACTTATTATAAGAGAATGGAAAATAAATTTTAAATATTTTTAACAATTATATACTAAAACTATTAAATTTTAATATATTTTAAATATATTTTATATTAATGTTTATTAAATGAGATGGCTACTTGAGTCTAGTCAAGATTGGATTGAGCTTAGCTTGTTATCTCATCATGCTCTGCGTGAAGCCAAGCTAGAGTCAGCTTAGCCCACTTATTCCCTTAAGTGATGGTAATCATAATAATAATAATGATACGTAAAATTAATTTCTAATTATTTAAAAATATATTTATTTCTACCGATAATGACAATAATTATAACTTTTGAACAATCTAAACATTATTAAAGATGATGATTCAATATTTTTTATTGTGCTCGAGATCATACTGGTAGGAAAGGTGAGCTTTTGATCATCTTAGTTTTGAATCATTGTGTAGTAAAGGTTGATGGAGTGTTGGAAGATTACAAGGGTTGTTGCCTTAAGTTAACAAAATTTTTCTACTAAAAGTTGAGGAATCTTGGATTTGGGTGCATAAGTGATGGTCAAAACTTCAATTGATGATCAAAACAATAGAATTTTCTTCTAATGTTGATTATAATATGACTTCAGACTTAGTTCTTAACTTGCTAAGATGTTAATCTAACCCTCCTAATTGTAATTTTTAAAATGATGTCATTTAGATATGGTTTCGAATACAAGATTAGATACTTTATTGTTTACAAAGATTTAGATGAAATCCAAGCATGATTTGCCTATTTAGGTATTTTCTAAAAGAAAGATTATGGCTTATAAAGTCACTAGCACTATAACAACAACAACAACAACAAGCCTTAATCCCACTAGGTGGGGGCATGAATCCTTCATCTCCATTGTATCCTGTCAAATTCTCATTTAAATCAAGTATACTAAGATCATTAATTTTGAGAAGAGTAATATTTCAAGATCCTAACCTAATTCTAGTTTAGGGTTTAGGGTTACCTATATCTCATCACAACAACAACAAAGCCTTAATCTCACTAGGTGGGGTTGCTACATGAATCCTTCGTCTCCATTGTGTCCTATTATGTGTCAAATTCTCATTTAAATCAAGTATATTAAGATCATTAATTTACCGTAGGAGTATATTTCAAGATCCTAACCTAATTCTAGTTTCATGGACTAACTTCTTTACGCATCCATCCATAATGTGGGAACCCTTGCTTATTTAACCTAAAGTCACTAGCACTATCCAACAAAAAAAAAGAAAAAAACTAGTTTTATCATGTGAATGAAATCACCCATGCTTGTGAAGGTTTCAAATGCATTTATGTAAACTATTATTTAAACTCATCTAATAAGTGATGTTTAGACTATATACTACCTTTAACTTGCATATGATAATTCTTGATTAGGTTCTTATTGACTAGGCACTCTCTTATATACAAAGTGTTTAGCCAATTTTTATTACACTTACTTGGTATATAAGGAGAAAATAAAGAAATTAATTATTTCCATCAATACACCTTCACCCAACTCAATGATGTTCAACGATTAAATAAACAGATTAATAATTTCACTCTCACTTATCTGAAAATTGACTTTGTTCTTAGCTCGAAGTCCTAAACTTTTATTTTATTTTATTTCCATTAGTCATTCTCTCTCCTTCCTCTTCAACCTTCTTCAGTTACTCTCTCTTATGGGTGTAAAGAGTGAATCCTTGTGTTGTTTATGTTGAAATATTTCAAAATTTATTGTATGTATTTAAAATTGTTTGAAAATGGCTTATCAAATCAATCTGATAATCCTGTAACATAGAGGATTCAAACTTGGATCAATTTTTGCATAACAAAAGTATATAATAATAATAATAACAATAATATAATTATTTATTTTGAACTAAATTAGTAGAAACAGTCGAAACAGATTATTCATATTTAGCTCGTTTATAAATCGAGCAAAATATTTATTTGTGTTCAACTCATTTAAAGAATAACATTCACTATTCAACCGAACTTTTTTAACAACCATACTCTCCCTATTAGTTGATTCATGAAATAAATTATGATTGTTTGTTATTACGAGAGGGAAGAAGAAAAATCTCACTTGCGACAAGGTTACCAAAACAACAAGGACATAAAGCTAATATATACATAGTATTAAATTAAGTGTAGGAAAACAAAAACTTACTTTTAAACTTTGACCATAGGTAAATACATAAATGATATTAAATTTAATATAAAAATATTATCCTAAATACTTTTAAAATTTGTGAATATTCTTAAATCTTTAAATTTATAATAAATTTTATTTGAACTAGTTAGCTATTTGATAAAAAAGATTTTAGATAGAAAATTAAAGAAATTATTGCAGAAGACTTATTTAAGTATCACATTAGTTAGATTACAATCATGCTAAATTCATAATCACTCAAAACACTCATTTAAAACTTATTCATTAGCTCGAATTCATTCAATTAATTCAAATAAATCAAACTTAATTTGGCCAACAAATAAAATAAATTGAAGGTATTTGATCTTCTGAGAGCAAGAAAAGCAGGAAAAAAAAAAAGAGAATTGCTCAAAAGAATCAACCAAATGTAAAAGAGCAGATGAAATTCTTCTGATAATAAATATAAAAATATTGCAAAATAATACACTAAGGTTCTTACTAATATCATACAAAAAAAGTAAATATTAAAACTTTAATTCCAGTCAAAAATATCTTAAATCCCACTGAACAAAACAATCAACACAGGTTATTGTTTCTTCTTAGAAGACTTTTGAAAGGTTTCTTATTAAATTTGAGCTTATTTGATGCAGAAGATGCAGAAGCTTCCTTCTCCCTCTTCCTCTGCTTCTCTTTCTTCACATTGAACATTGTAACAGCCTGTTTCAAATAAAATCAATAAAATAACTATATATCATTTACTTTTATTTGTGTAAATATAAATTTAATTTTCATAAAAACTCAATTTTGTGTACTACTAAGAAAATTTTTTTTGCTCTGCCACTCATTCATGTAAAATATGAACTGTATGAACATAGAACTTACCCTGTCAACATTGAGTATATCAGAAGAGCTTTTAGCCATCAATTTGTTCAGTATTTTCTCTGTTTGTAGCTTCTCTTGAGCTCCCATTCCCTTTCCTTCCACAACAGGAAGAAACTGCAACAAAAGAAGATAATATTAAGGTCTTATTTGCATAAAAGTTCAAAAAAATAACCCAATAAAAGGAAAATTTATATATATAGCACACATTTACATTTATATATTTAACATCTAAAAATTAATATTTACAAATATAGCACTTTTCCTATGCTAAAAAATGTACATTTCAATTTAAAAAATTAATGATAAGGTTGTTTCTGATGTAATACTAAAATTTGGTGCTATTTATATATATATAAAAATTCAGGTGTTAAATATATAAAAATATGTATGCTATGTATGTAAATTCCACTAAAAATATATACAAAATTGAAAATTAATTAGTCCACAAGATTAACCTTTCTGTGTTTTCCAGTGTGCTTGGCAGGTTTCTCTCCTGGAAGCTTCTTATCAAATTTTCCGCTGCTCGCCGTTGCCGTGGCCATTCCGGCGACACCCTCCAGCTCTTCTTTACTGGCTTTCTTTGGTGGTGCTTTCTGAGTTCCGGTGATGGGTAATGCTGTTGCAGCAAGCTGAATATGACTGCAGAATAACAGATACAATTAATTGTTTGTAACTTGGCACAAACTTTATAGAAATAAATTAAACAAAGTTAAGGGCTTGTTTGGAATAAATTTTGTTTTGTTTTTTTTTTTTTATTTTAAATTTTTATATTTATGTTATTTTTTAAAAATATGATTGCTGACAGTTTGGGATCACTTTTGATTTTGTTTTGTTTATATATTTTTTCAAAATAAAATATATTTGATGGTAATTATTACTTTTAAAATATTCAAAACATCTAAAAGTTGTTCTGAGTATTCTTAAAAATAATGTTATCTATTTTAAAATAAAAAAAAATAAAACATTAAACATGTTTTTTAAAATAACATAAAAAAAAAAAATAAAAAAGCACAACAAAATTGATCCCAAATAGCCCCTTGGTATATTCATTGTGTTTTTATTTTTTATTTTAAAATAAATCACATTATTTTAAATAAAATTTACATACATAGCACATAATTCTTATGCATTTACATATCTAACACCAAAATTTGATATTTACAAAACAAAATAAAATTTTGCTTTTTTTATGTTTATGTTATTTTAAAAATATGATTGTTGGCAGTTTGGGATTACTTTTGCATTTTGTTTTTTTTTGTTTTGTTTATATATTTTTCAAAATAAAATACATTTGGTGATAATTATTACTTTTAAAATATTCAAAACATCTAAAAGTTATTCTGAGTGTTCTTAAAATAATATTATCTGTTTTAAAATGAAAAAAAATAAAACATTAAACATGTTTTTAAAAATAACATAAAAAGAAAAATAAAAAAATCACAACAAAATTGATCCCAAATAGCCCTTAGTATATTCATTATGTGTTTTATTTTTTATTTTTAAAATAAATCACATTATTTTAAATAAAATTACATACATAGCACATAATTCTTATGCATTTACATATCTAACACCTAAAATTGATATTTACACAAATAACACTTTCCTTATACCTAAAAAGTGTATTTCACTTAAAAAATTAATGATGGTGCTATTTTTGATATAATAATAAAGATTTAGGTACTATGTAGTAAATATCAAAATTTAAATGTTAGATATGTAAATATATAAGAAGTATGTGTTTTGTATGTAAATGCCCCTATTTTAAAATAATCAAATTAACTTTTAAATATTTTGAGTATTTTAGAAACAATTATTACCATCAAATATATTTTATTTCAAATCAATATAAACAATATATATATATATATATATATATAAGATAATAAATGTGATCCCAAACAACCTCTTAATAAATTACTTATAAGACAACAAATAAACATTTGAGTATCATCTAGAGAGACAGAAACATCAGAAGATAAACCGTAAATAATTAATAAATAATTGCATACATTTAAATAAAAGGAAATTGCAGTGAGAAGCAATAAGAAAATAACCTTGGCAAATCACCAGATTTATAAGCTTTTTTGAGATTCTGAAGCCGGTTTTTTCTTGTTTTCAACCCTTTTCTTCTTTTCACTCTTCCTTTTGTTGAAAGGATCCTCTCCAGGCTCTACAAGAACAATGGAAGGTGGAGGTGGAGAATGATTGGCACGTTAAAAGAAAAGGGCTATATATATATATATATATACCACATATTTTTTATATATTTTAAAAAATTAATACTTAAAATTTTGATATTTACATGCATAACACTCAAATCCATAACATCAAATCAAAATACCACTATTATTAGCTTTTTTAGAAGTGAATACATCTCTTCATCCATAGGTAAAGTGTTATAAATATCAATATTAAATTTTTAAGTGTTAGATATAAATACATAGAAAAATTATGTATATAAATCTTCCTATAGGAAAAGAAAAGAAAAGGCTTCCCTTTAAAGTTTGAGGGATCATATATATATATATATATATATATATATATATAGAGAGAGAGAGAGAGAGAGAGAGAGAGAGAGAGAGAGCTTAAAATCCATATTGGTCAGAAAAATTAATCCTATAGAAATTTTGAGACAAGTCATAGTGAAAGTGAACTTGTAATGCTTTCCTACAGCCTATATTTAAACAGCCCTTCAAACCATTATCATAACTGAGAAGTTTATATGATAAGATATTACCAAAAATAATATCATTTAAGAGAGACAGGAAGTTAATGATTTGATGAACAATATTAAGATGAATTCCTTGTAGATATTTAGCTAAGAAACACAGAGTAATCAAAATAGATGAGTGCCCGACAAACAAGAATCAAAGAGAATTGATTTTGTGTATTTCATTTCAACAAGTACAAATGAATGCCCTATTGATAAGAATTAGAGAGTATTAATTTTACGTATTCCATTTTGACATGTACAAAATTTATACAAATCTAAGAAAATATCTAATAGAAAAAATAAAATTTAAATAAAATTAACTATAAAATAATTATAATAGTCCACAGTAGAGATTCCATTAATAATAAGTGACAACAAAATAAGAAGAGAACATAAGTCTTGGTGAGTGTGAATATGTTGACATCCATGTATGCAGTCAAACGAAAGATAAATTGACGGACTTTGGATGCGGCGGTGAAATGCTGTCCGAAAATTGGTCGAAATGAGCTCGATGAGCGAACTTATCGCGTTGAGAATGTAAATTAATCAAAATATGCATATTACCGGCGGTCGACCGATTAAAATGAAATCCATCGATGCTACATGGATATCGAGGTCGGAAGGCTCGGCGATGACGGCCTTTCGCGAAATTGATCGCGTCGTTAGCGTCAGCGTCAATCTATCAAATGAGCGCATTGATTCGAATGTCAGCGGTCGAGCGACGACGCAATTTTGAGCGAAATTGGCCGTTAATCGGCGTAAATCAAACGGCGCCAAATTGTAAAAGCGGATTATCCGTTGAATCAGAATGCAATTTACCTTGAAATGATGCATATTATGTGGGGTTTAATTTGACAAGATTTTCAAAATCAGCCTTGATCGGGTCATACAAGATAAGGAAATTTATGATATTTATTTTCAATATGATAAACATAATTTTATAAATAATTTTATTTTAGAATTAATTTGAAACTGAATTGAGCCATAAACAGTCTTAATTTTGCCCAAAATTTTGAAAATCCGCTCAACTTAATTTGGAAGGGTGATTAAGTTGTGATTAAGGCTTTCAAATCTCCTTATTCCTTACCTATTATTCTCCCGGCCCATTTTGCAAAAAAGAAAAAAAATTGGGGCTTTGAGTCCTCTCGACAGAAGAGGAGAATAGGAGAAGAGGGATTCCCCTCTACAGCACCCGCGGGTCCTCACAAAAAAAATAACGCACTGCCTCTCATTCGGACCCCCTCTTTCCTGGATCTTCTTTGCTTCCTTTCGGGGTTTTTCTCTCCTTAATCCGCGACGGAGAGGTAGTGGCGCGACGTCAGCCAGGCTTGTTGAAAACAATAAACGACGACAAGAAGCAAGGAGATCTCGATATGTCTGATCCGGGATCCGCTCTACCTCTAATACATCTGGTCTTAGCGCGGAGGATAAGGAAGAGATCGTAAATGCTCTCAAGAACAAGTTGCAAAGTCTAGCGGGGCAGCACGCAGGCGTAATGGAAACTTTGTCCCCTAAGGTCAAAAAAGCGGGTTGAGGTTCTGAAGGAAATCCAGAGTGAGTGTGATAAGCATGAGGCTAAATTTTATGAGGAAAGAGCAGCCCTTGAAGCTAAATACCAAAAGCTTTACGAGCCTCTATACACCAACATATATGAGATTGTAAATGGTTTGGGTGAGGTTGAGGTGTTGCTGATGATCTTGCAGTGGATGTTACCGAGGATAAATCAATTGGAGGAAAAAGTGTGCCCGAGTTTTGGCTTACTGCAATGAAAACTAATGAAGTGTTATCTGAAGAGATTCATGAGCGTGATAAGGATGCTCTGAAATATCTTATAGATATTAAGTGGTCCAAACTAGATGAGCCAAAGGGGTTTAAGCTTGAGTTCTTCTTCAATTCTAATCCTTATTTCAAGAATTCTGTGCTTATATAAACATATCATATGATTGATGAAGATGAACCTATTCTAGAGAAGTAATAGGGACGGAAATTGAATGGTTTCCAGGAAAATGCTTGACTCAGAAAATTCTCAAAAGAAGCCGAAGAAAGGATCTAAGAACACTAAGCCAATAACTAAGACTGAAACATGCGAGAGCTTTTCAATTTCTTCACTCCTCCACAAGTTCCTGGAGATGATGAAGAAAGTGAGGTAGAAACTGTTAAGCAGCTGCAAGACCTGATGGAGCAGGACCACGATATTGGTTCCACTGTTCAGGACAAGATTATCCCTCTTGCTGTCTCATGGTTACTGGAGGCAGTACAAGAGGAGGAATTTGAAGATATGGCAGAAGATGATGAAGAAGAAGAAGATGAAGATGACAAAGAAGAGGCAGCCAGAACCAGGAAGCCTGCTACTACTGCGGCAGAGCCTAAGAAGACCACTACTGTGAAGCCCAGGCCCAAACCCAAGCCGCCCAAGCCAAAGGCTGCTGCGTCCAAACCAAAGCCAAAGGCCAAAGCAAAACCGGCTGCTAAGTCTAAGGTGGTTGCAAAGCCAAAGCCAAAGCCAGCAGTTGGCAGTTGGCAGTTGGCAGTTGGCAGTTGGCAGTTGGCAGTTGGCAGTTGTTGCCAAAGCAAACCAACAAGTCGCCGACTCCTCAATCCTTCCTCACATCGCCGACCGAGCTTCACCGTAAGCCCTCCTCTCCATTTTGGACTTCCCTTTTCATAAATGAAGCGAAAGGCGACTCTACCATTATGAAGGTTACTCTCAATTTCCAGCATCTTCCCAGTCCTTTCCCTTGCACACGGCGGTGCCGAGGCAACACCATCATCAGAGGATTTCTTCTCCGGGTTTCGGCATTTTATTATTTACGTGGCCAAAACGGTCTCTCTTTCTTTCCTTGAGCAGAAATATCATCGGCGGGTTCTCCTCTAAGTTTTCGGCGTTTCCATTATTCCAAAGCATTTCCTTCCTTGCAAGCAGCGGAAAAGAAAAAACCGTCATCGTGAGTTCTTCTCTTGGTTCGACATTTCCTCCACCTATTCAATCCAAATAATCAACACTCAAATATCTCATATTCAATCCTCTTGAAATGCAAAATTATTATTGTTATTGTTGGTGAAGGTAAGGAGGTGCTTGAATGTAAAAAAAATTATATATTTGTGCTTGTACTTTATCAGGTGATCAAAGACCATTCAATAGGGCTTAGTGGGTATGAAAACTTTGTGATGTCATAGCAGCTCATTCGCTATTAGGAGTATCGATTAAGCAGTTCACGAGTAGCCCACGGGGATGACGTCGAGAATCTTGTCAAAATTTTGATTAAATTTTGGACTTAAAAAAGGGGAGAAGAATCAAGATTCATTAAAAAAAAAATCAAAATAAAATAAATAATCTAAAATAAAATTTGAATGATTTGATATATGCTTTGCTTCTTTATCAGGTGATCGAAGACCCTAATGCTCGATAGGGCTTAATGGGTATGAACAGTAGTGTCATGACAGCTTCACGTTTATTAGAGGCGTATCGATTAAGCAGCGATTCAGAGCTCCTACGTGGAGATGAGAATCTTCGAAATCTTTGCCGTTTTTCGTTTGAAATTGGGACTTAAACAAATTTAAATAAAATTGTTTAAAACACCATGACTTACATGAACAAGTTTGAATCAAAACTCAAAGGGAAATTGAAGTATAAGTGATAAATAAAAATATTAAATCTTACTTGAAATACAATTGAACTTACGAGAATGTCTACTGAGGAAAATTAAGGCAAATGAAAATAATGAATTTAGAAGGGAATACATTCTATTTATATGAGCGAATGAAGGAGCTTCTGATCAAAAATAAAAGAAATTTTATTCTAATTATGATTTTCAAAATCGATAATTTCATTAATTAGGTGAAATTGTCTTAAGTTAAATACATTATGTTGTAGAGATTTAAAGTGCAAATTTTTGTAATGCGAAAAGGCTACGTGCTAAGTTTGGATTAAATAAATATGAATTTAATCGCATAATCAAAAAAATAAAATAATCGAATTATCAAATAGCAGCATGGACGCGGTGTTGATGTTTAGATTTAAGTGTAATGCGAGGATGTTGCGGGTTTAAAATAAAAGAAAAGAATGATGAAATCGATTCAATCATTTATAAATATGCATGTAAAGCTAATGAATGTATCTTAATTCAAATCGATGAAAGAGATAAGTATTGACTCCGTGGAATGTGATCGTAATTAGCTGTCTATGCTTGAAATAGAGTTAACGAGTCTTAAGTGATCAACAAAGGAACTTAAATTCTGATAGATTATAAAGACTCGATCCTCTACATATTATGATAGAGTTTATGATATCAATTTTCTAAATATTTAAATTACACAAAGTCATAAGACCCAATCCTCTACTGAAAAGAGTTGATAAGGTCTACCCCAGATGGCGACTAAAAAATCTTAACCTGAGGACTACTATTTAGATTTTTAAATTATTGTTATAAATTTAAGTTGTAGTGATCCTTAACAAAATAAATAGCGAGTGTACCCAGATGATGGTCGCGTTGAAAAATCTCAGGAGGAGATATTATCATTAAAGATATTTGAGCTCTAAATTAATTCATCTTAAAACTAAATTTCAACTAAGAAAATATCGAACTAAATAAAATTTATCATTTAAATACTTAAAGCAAATAACTCATCCACCCATCTATTATCGTTTGTTGGGATGATGACAAGAAAACTACCATAAAGGAGTTAAATCAAATCAAAAATATATAAGCTCAAATAATCTTATGCGAAGGACGCGGCCCTGTGTGGTTTGGCGTAGACTCACATATGAGAAGCTATTTTAAATTTGACGTATTGTCGCCAATTACCATTATATTACGGCCGATCAGATCCGATATACCCAATGGCTTGAATCATGGTATATTTGATGGACGTTTTTTGTAGAATTTAAGCTGCCTCCACAAACACCATCCCGTCTAATGATTTTTTGGATGAAACTGTAATAAAAGATCTTTTAGTGATTACTCCTTTAACTAAGTAGATTAGGACCAATGCCATAATGGGATTTGGATCGCACGCCATCATTCCACCAACAATATTCTTTAAGTTAAATAATGGTGAATTTCATAAATTCTAAACCCCAAATTTTAAACTCCACACGCCTATACGCTTTAGCGATCTAACCAAATTTAATCGAAAGTTCTCTCTCACTTATTAGGAGGGATAATTAACTATGCTTTGCATAAAACCCGAATCATATCTAAAGTCCTCACAAAATGAGGACAAAATCTGCAATCTTATCAACTATCTCATTCATCTCAAAATTTCATCGACATTTTAAATCATACTCTTCATCAAATTATCGAGAGGTCGGGAATTTTTCTAGGATCTGAAAAATAAATGAAAGCATTTTACACTTTTTCGCGAATGAATGGATGTCATCCATTCCAATCTTGTCAAATCATTTATTAAAGATTGCCCTAATAATCATATGGTGAGAATGTTAATAAGTGATTCACTATGACTATGAATGGAGAACCTATTAAATCACTATCAATTTTCTCTTTATAAAGTGTCTCACAACTTCAATATGCTTTGTACGGTTATATTACATAGGATTATGTATAATAATAATAGTTGACTTGTTATCACAATAGAGTCTCACTGAACCTTTTAACTCACTTTTAAATCTTCTAAAATGATATTTAGTCATATTCTTAATGTCATAAACCTGAATTCAGCTTCTACGCTAGATCTTACTACCATTAATTTATTTTTTACTTCTCCAAGTTACAAGGCTATCTCCTAAAAAGAATAACACCTGAAGTTAACCTTCTATCAACCATAAAACTTACACAAGCTACATCTATGTAAGCTTCAAGATTTAGAATTTTCCCCTTTTTTTTAAAAAGAATTTCTTTGCTAGGGTTCCATTTAAATATTATAGAATTTTATATATTGCACTAAGATGTGATTCTTTATAATAATACATGAATTGACTTATCTACTTACTAGAACATTTTCCATAAATTCTTCATTTCTTCTAAACCACTACCTATCATAATAATATCATCAATATAAACTAGTAGCATTGTGACTCTCCCTAAAGCCATATCTCACAAATAATTTATAACTCTTTACACTATTTATAATCCATGTTGAACATTATCTTTGAATATTTTAAACCATGTCCTTGGAGATTGCTTCAAATCATACCATTTCTTGTTTAACTTAAATATCTTCGATTATATATTTTAACTTGAATCCTTAGAAACTTTGCACATGCTTCCTTCTCCAAGTCACCATGTAATAAATAATTCCTCACATCAAATTTTTTGTATCTTTCAGTCCTTAAACAGTAAAGATAAAAAAAAAACTCTAACTTTATTTATTTTAACAACTGGAATAAAATTTTAATATAATCAATCTCATATATTTGAGTGTACCTTGTTGCCATTATTCTAGCTTTATATGTTTCTAACTATTGATTTATATTTCACAACAAAGACACATCTACATCCTACATATTTATTTCTTTTTTAATAATTTTATTAATTCTAATGTTTTTTTTCCTTTTGGAAGTGCTTTTATTCTTAAACATAGCATTATTACAATTTACATTATTTAGTCTTGGAGACTTATTTTAGCAATAAAAATAGCATACAACAACAACAAGAAGCCTTTATCCCACTATGTGGGGTTGGGCACATGAATCCTTCTTCTCCATTGCATCCTATTAAATGTCAAATTTTCATTTAATTCTAATAAACTAAGATAATTTTTTATGCATCCTAAGTCTTTTAGGTGTACCTCTACCTTTCTTAACATTAGGCAAATCTAATACATCTACTCCTAACTTGGTCATCGAACAACCTACCAATGATGATTCTCTCTAATCTTATCTATCACTTACTCCAACCTTTTCACATATATATTCATTTTGCATTTTATCTCTAAGAGGAAAGTCATTCATCCAATGAACATTCTCATCTCAGAACACCTAATTTTTTATGCTTCTTTTTTACTAGTCAATATTCTCGCCATAAATCATTGTAGGTCTTACCACTTATAAAATTTTTCCTTAAGTCTAAACGGTACTTTTCTATCACACAACAAACTAGATGCATTCTTCCACTTCAACCATCAAACTTAAATTCTACTAATAGCATCCTCATCTATTTCACCATCATTTTGAACAATAGATCCAAGATATCTAAAATGTTCACCATTTTTAATGACTTGATCACCCAATATCACAACCCCACCAATCTTCTACAATTAAAATTACACTCCATATATTCAATTTTAGATCTACTTAAATGAAAATTCTTAGACTCTAAGGTTGACCTTCATAATTTAAGTTTCTCTTGAACTCCTCTAATCTTATCAACAAGAAGGATGTCATCAACAAAAAAGACATACACCAAGGTACATCCTCCTATAAATGTCTAGTGAGAACATCCATAACTAAAGGGCTTAAAACCGATCTTTTATTTAATCCAAAAATAGAAAATTATTTTATTCAATCTTCCATGTGTTTGAACATAAGTAACAACTCTAGTATAAATATCCTTAATGACTGGATATAACAAATATTAATTATTTTCTTTTCTAGAACTCTTCAAAGCACTTCTCTTGAAACTTTATCATATGCTTTCTCTAAATTAACAAATACCATATTTAAACCCTTACTTACTCTATACTTCTCCATCAAACCTCTCAACAAATGTATAGAATCCATAATAACCTACCCGCATGAAATCCAATTGATTTTGAGAAACATTTATATCACATCGTAACCTATGCTCAATTACCCTCTCCCATAATTTTAATGTATGGCATATTAACATAATTCTTCTATAATTGCACTCTTTTGCATTATTCTTAAAAATAGAAACCAATAAACTTTGTCCACTCATCTTACATCTTTTAGTCTTTAAAATAATGTTAAAAGATTAGTAAGCCAAAAGATTCCTTGATCTCCTAAGTATTTCCACACTTCTATTTGAAAATCATTAGGCCCTACTACCTTTCCATACTTCACTTTCTTTAAAGTCTTTATAACTTCAATTTTATTAATAATGACAATAAAAATAAAATTCTATTATTATTTAGTACTAAGATTGTTAAAATAAATCGTATTCTTATAACCTTCATTGAAAAGTTTATCATAATATCTCATCTACCTATGTTCAATATTCTCTAAGAAAATCACTTTATTATTTTCATCCTTAATGCAGCTCATTTCAATCAAATTTTTATTTCTCTTATCTTTTGCTTGGCTAACTATATATACATTTTTCACATTCTTTTATCCAATATATTGTATAAATCGCTAAAAACTAAATCTACAAGAAGACCCATAATTAACAGTTCAACTTCATTCTTCATCATCAATTACTTATGTTAAGTTTGTCTGCTGCAAGAACTTAAATCATACATCACAACTCAAGAAAGTTCTCCGTAGGTTGTAGATGTAATAATTTTATATCTAGAATTTCAGTTGTAAAGACTTTGATTAAGTCAGGCATAGTAAGGATGGAGGTGACAATATCTCAATTAAAAATGAAAAATATTAAGAGCATATAAAAAATGATATTCTAAGACAATGCTGATTGAGATTCAAAGGAGACATTATTTATTAAGGAAAGATGAACTGAATCATACATAATATGAACTTATTTTAAAATATAGATTGAGGAATGCCATGCAACAAAGTGACTGACTATCAATTTGGTGTGGCACAACAAATAATTTTCTAAAATGATAGAATGAGTAATAACTAAAGTGGGTAGACAATAAATTAACAG
This sequence comes from Cymbidium sinense, assembly GCA_021442155.1. NCBI lineage: Eukaryota > Viridiplantae > Streptophyta > Magnoliopsida > Asparagales > Orchidaceae > Cymbidium > Cymbidium sinense. Next base: position 76,108,410 of record CM038222.1, on the reverse strand, counting down.
CTATTGGAGATAAGATATTAGAAAATTAATTTGTATGAAAGTGCACACAAAGGGCAAGTATGCATTGAAAAAGTGGATCAAATAAAACTAATGTCAGCAAATAAAAAAAAATGAAAAGGCATATGCCTATGAAGCACGAACACTACAACAAATGTGTCAAACACAAATATAGATCAACACAATTTGACATATGTCTGACATACTTGAAATTATTTAAAAGTGCTTCAAGCCTAATTAGCATTCGACATGACCCCACAAAAGGGAAGCACATGGGACACATTTTAGAGTTTTTTTGAGGTAAAATATAATTTGATTTTCCTATTAAAATCACTCACACTCGTCACAAACTCTCATGCATCTCTGCAGTTAAGCGCTCTTCCAAGCCTTGACGACTTCTCCACATGAACCAATCCTCATGACCAATCATCTTCATGTCATAGTTTTGTCATTGTTGATCACCTTCACTAAATGTCCTTTTTTTAATGAAAGCTCCTCTTCATCAATTCTCTTCATATAAAGGTTTTGAAGCCCTTTCTTTTATTTTTCATTGCAACAGCACCCATCTAACATTTCGCAGCAGAACCATCTAACGTCTCAGCCATTTCTTTCTAACGTTCTTCAGAAGCTGACAGCCCTAGTGTTCTCCAACATCTATGCTATCTGCAACTCTAGAGCCACTCAGTTCCGACTTATAGCCCTAGCATTCAAATCTTCTAATTCTTCCCTAATCAGATATTATGCCTAATGCTAATGGCTCTAAGCATTTAGCTTTACTCCTCCAACCAAAACTTATTCTTTTCATACCAACTAGAAATTACTATATTGTTAAGTTTCTTTGTTATTAACAATGTTTTCTTTAATTATAGGATCCAATGGCTAATGTTTAATCCTAATGGCGAATGCCATTTCTTTTATTATTAGCATTTTTATTTTTCATTAGCTTTGGTTAAGCTTATCACGTGAAGTACATGATACTATACTTTATTGTTTGATACCTTTAACAAAAAAATACTATTGTCGAAAAATTTTAAGCATAGATATTATATTAAGAATTTATAAAAAAATTCTTGTGTCAATAGTCTAATGCATCCTACTTTTAATAGCTATTTGTGATTTATAGGTGTATCCCAAAGGTTGCAACTACAAATATGAAAAAAAAAATACCTACATAAACTAGAACTAACAACTAATCTAGCATTCAATATGAATAAATAAGAATAAGGATTAACAAAAAAGGCCATAAGTAGTTGGATGAGGAAAAATTATTAAGAAAGATTCTGAAAAATAATGTGTACCATCAGTCATTTTGGCTTCAATAATTGGAACATCTCTATCATCATTCACTCGATCATAACCATAGCGTCTCTTCCATGTAGCAGTTTGTTCATCATAAACACGCTTGTCCTTTTTTGCGTTTCTTAATTCCTATAGAATTAGCATAAACCATATGGAGATTAAGTATAACCAAGTGGCCAAACAATTGGATAGATCGATCAATTCATCATTTCACATCATATACTATCATGGCAAAACCACAAGACTAACCTTTCATCTTGGCAAACAATTCCCATTTTGTAGGAGGTTTAGGCTTGGGTAACTGGAATTTAAGCAAAAAATTGTTAATTTAGATATGCATACTTCATGTTGAATTCAATAAGAGAATAATTAAATTAGCACCACAGAAATTTCATATAAATAACTAACTAGAAGAAAGTCACGCTCAAACCAAGAAAGAGACGGTATCCTACTTGTTAATCACAAAATCCAATTCAGGAAAAGTGAAATAAAGTAGTAGTCAAGTTCATAGTTGCTATTTTGGGGAAAAAAAATATCTCAAGCATCAGTTAGTTGCCTATATGATGCAAAATAAATTCATGATTAATTCAAAGTTAGCTTGCAAAGATAAGTTCATCAAATATGTTCAAAGTTCAAACCTGTAAACATGATAGCCATGCATTGTCAGCCAAAAAGCATGCATAGATGATTATTCATGCTCAGTATAGTTATGAAGTAATAAAGCAACCTAAAAAAAAATCAACCCAAAAATATCAAGGTGACACAAAAGGGATCAGGTTAGGGGATGAGACTTGAGGGGAGGAAGATGAGACCGTGAGCCAATGATGATTAGAGGGAAAAGGAAATAACATAGGGGCAGGTAAAATAAACATATTCAATGGGAGATTGACACACACAACACGAGGATAGAGAAGCAAGATAGAAAATTAAGAGGAGAGTAAGCAAAAATAAATAAATAGCTAGAATGGCGACAATTCAAGATAATAAAGCCAAGTGTCATTCACGATGATAATAACTAGTGCACGATTAAAAAACATATAGATGACTCCAGTAAAAAATTGGCGGAGATAAGGAGGGTAAAGATGGAGAATAAAGCAATAGCATGAAAGTTTTAATGTTCTTCCTTGTGTAGATTTTAGTTTCTAACAATATTTAAACCATGTACAATTATAGTAAAAAAACAAGATTTTGCCATAATCCACAAATTTTTGGATGTTTTAACTCTCAAGAGTCCATCCTCCAAATTCTTTCACTCTCAACTCCTCAAACATCATCCTATTTCATTAATCGCTTTCATCGTAAGAAGCCCTAAATTGAAAAAAATATCTGAAAGTAATAATGATACAAGTGTTTCTGTGGGAAATAGTGTCATATAAAGAATCATGGAATACACTAAGTTTTATAGATACTTAAGACTACTTGCAAGATAAATGCAGATCACACGTCCAATCAAAAAAAAAATTTTTTTTTTGCAACCACACAAAGGGAGAAAAATCTACGAGATGAAAATTTTTGTGCAGCAGCTAAAAAAAGACTTGTGTGACGTATCACAGTTGAAGAAGAACTGAAATAAACTAACAATTTTCCATTGACATCTTTATTGGGGAAAAGATAACATCCAACTTTGAATTAACACTTGCAGACTTAATGAGAGTGAACAATACCTTTCAGTTGTTTAGCAAGGAAAACTCCTTGAACAACAAATAAATCTTGCATGAGACAACGATCTCAATTTTTATTCAAAGGATAGAAACCTATTAAATATTATGCTAATTGAAAGTAGAACACAAGGCTAACTATTGATAAATAGGCACAAGACAAGTTATAGATAAAGAGGGAATAGGCAGACACAAACCTCATTTCAGATAAGAAGTTAGTGAATATTAAGCTAAAAAATATCATAGGACAAACTCAAACTCACATTCTATGCCCAAAGAACTAAAGTGCATGCTGCTTAAGAAAGAGCCCTTTGCCAAGGAATCTTGCAAAATATCATAAACATTCTAAAATTTCATGTTAGACACTACTCTTGGCTATCATATTGTATAATTTGAAATCTCGATTTTAAAAGAAAATCCAAAATTTTCAATTTCATACTCCTAAAATATCATAATGCATCAATATGAAACCATGGGTTATAGTTTATAGGGCATGGTGTTATTGGGATGTTTGTGCTTTATGCTTAAAATGCATGATTTAGAATATAGATTAATAATATTTGCACCTATGCAATCTTGGCTTACTCTCCCACAATTAGTTACAAACCAACTTTCCATCAAGACATATTACATGCACCATTATCATGCTTCCTATGCCTCAAGATAAGTAGATATGAGCATTTGCATTCCAACAAACAAGTCGCCATTTATAGATTTTATAAAGTAGTTGAAAACACATAAAAGTTTCCCCATTAACATGCATATATTATCTTGTTTAGTTGACAACATTAAGAAACTATGCAATCATTCCTCTACATCTTGACAAACTATAACAAGGCATGTCTTTTGTTTCTCCCTTTCGGGTAATAAATTAAAAAAATCTAAAAAATACAGAATTGTATCACCAACCCACAATGATCAAAGTGGAATCACGAGCCTATTAATGAAACAAATTCACGTAAAGATCACAAAAGTGATCACAAGAGTCTTAAAGAAGCAAGTACAAGAGGATTAAACAATTGGATAGATCCTTATGCAGTTGAAATAATTGAACTAAATTTATTTGCTAACATTATGGAAACTCAATCAAATAAATAACTATCATATTATCATGGTGAGAGACAAGCAATGTGCCCTGGTGAAACTTATGGTTTTCTGAATCTGCAAACACAGTTTCTAGACTATCATCTCCTTTTCTCAACCCTAGCATCCAACAGAACCTAACAGATCATCTATTCTACAGTAAAGGCACCAATATGTGATAGCTCAAAAGCTCATTTAATAAAAAAGGGCATTTACACACATAGCGCAGAAGAAAAAGAAACCCCATAACACAAGAGACTCATCAGTGAAAAAAGCTCCCTTACATGCTTCTCCCTGGGAAGCCTCGTTGAGGGTTCTGGTAATCGAACAATGGGTCCATCTAGGTCTTCAGTCGACGGTAAACTGAATAGAGCATTGATAACCCCTTGAACGAGCTCTGTTCCCTTTCCAAGCACTGCCTCGTCAGTTCTTCCCTACACAAAACAACAAAAATCAATTAGAAACCTCAATGGAAAAATTAAACTCAATCAAGACGCGAAGTTCTCATTTTTTTTCGAATGCAACCAAGAAAGGAAGAAGCATAAGAACCTGGACGATGGATGGGGCTGAAAATGATGGCTTGGGTCATAGGCCATAAGGTTTCCCAGATCGATTTGGTGCTTCCCGCTTCCATTGCCTCCGAGTTCATCTCTCTCCTGGGAATCTGAACAGCGCCGAAGCCTTGACTAAACTGGAAAATAGCTTATGCGGCGGAGGCCAAGAGAGCTTTAGGTCGAAGCATGAACGATGATAAAGGATGGGTTCTGGTTCTATCCGATCGTGGATTTTCCGGTTGGGTGCAAGTTGAAATTATTATAAAAGTAATTGTTAAAGAATTATATATATATATATATATATATATATATATATATATATGTATATATATTATTTATTATATTTTAACTTTATCTTTAATCGAGAAAGAAAATAATTTAAGTCTCATGGCATCATCACTAATTTAATTATACTAAATGGTGCACATAATTTTAAAAAATTGCAATATACATATTAAGATCTTTTATAAGTGAACATCAGATTTATGAATTTTGCATCATTTGAATTGTTGAAGATTTTAATTCAAAATTATCAATTTTAATTGTAGGCCTAGCTATGCTTTGAAGTACCCATCTATCAAAAGTGTATTATAATTCTTAAGAGGTCTAACGTGTTCGCTTTCTACTGGTTGATTTGTCATTGCTGCTTCTAAGTTGAATCCTACACTATTTTCTAAGTTTTCTACAAAGTTTTTCTACTTTTAAATTTAAAGGTAAAAGTTCAATGACTTTGTCACTATGCATTGTACTAACATTAAAATACAAAGAGAAATTTGTATATTTTTTTATAACAAGTAAGTGTGTTGTTTCAATGATTTAAAATAATACTATGATTTTATGCAATTTTATTATTATCTTGATTAAATTAAATTTTAAAATAATTAAAAGCATATAGTGTCAATTAGGATCATATATGTTATATCTGTTATTTCTATACCAATATAATCAAACCTATCACTTTAGCCAATTTTCTACATACTGCCAATTAAATTTTGAAAGGTTGTTTTTCTTCTTATCTCTCTTGAAATGGCTAGAGCTCTTAAAAATTAAGTGTATCACAGGCACCTAATACTACACCCATTTGCTTTTCCTTATTATTCCTTTGTGACTCTTTTGATGACTCTAGATCATAATTATTTTAACACTATAATTAGAAAAATTGTAAGTTAAACTCGGAAAAAATCAAATTATAATAAGCATTGATATCATAAAACATTTTCTTATATTAATAATTCACAAACGAGTTTAAATAAGACAACATTCAAAATCTACATAAAATCATAGCACAAACAATTTAGCTATAAATAGTACAATAAAATCGATCAATGAACTAGAGGGATAACCAAAAAAAGGGAAAAAATGAACCAAGTAATCTTCTAAATCTACTCTTGTCTACATCATTTCTACTTCCCAATGGACTTACATAGCACTTTTCATGAACAAATCCCTAGACCATCTCTTTATCTTCTATAGGAACACACACTTTACAGATTTAAAACTCACTACAATACACACTCTACCCTCTACACTACACACAATACACAACATACAACACTTAGATTGTCACTCTCAAGGTGCTATCAATGTACACACACTCACACTCACACACTCTCAAAACTTTCTCTTGTTGTCAATGCACTCATATTTATAGCCTCTTACTCCTTTGTTCAATTCAATTATTGACCATTTTTCCTTCAAAAAATTGCTCCAAAAGGCATTGACCTTTGGCTATCTTGAGTCCTAGATTCACCCTTTACATAGCACCGCTGGTCTTACTTGCTATCTTCATGCTAATTTTGTCTCATGGTACTTAACGCGTTGCTTTGGCAATGCAAGAGATGGGCCCAATATTTTCATATTTTCTCTATATATTTTGGTAATTTTTTGTTTTACAAAAAACAAACTACAAAAATATATTTATCACTAAATTAAATAAAATATTAGATCAAAATATAATATATTTTTTACATAATTTGTGCAAGTTAGGTTTCCATAATTAGGTTGTTTCCTTAATGATATTCACCCATCTTGGTTGAGTGATGAGTTTACAAATACATCTATATAAAAAAAAAAAAAAAGTCAACATAAATATATCACATTCTTAATTTTTATAAAAAAAAAAAGTGCCTAATATATTAATATATGAGCTTAAGGAACAAGTGTCAAACTCCCTATTATACTTTTGCCTTTTAGATCATCTAGATTAGAGTGTACTTGTGGATCTATTAGAGTGTTAGTGAAAGACTTTGCATATACATTAGCCCATTTACAAACTTGGCCTATATTTTACTTATTAAGTAGAATCAAATCATACGGTTTATGATGTGAAATAATATATTCTTTAAGTTAGAAATTTAATGAAAACACATGTCTAATTGAGAAGATATATGGAAAGAGTTTGAGATGAGTATTTACCCCATCCTATAATGTGTTCAAATATTGAGGATGATATTATTTTAAGATGATGAGACTATAATAACCCCTTGTGCATGTCTATGTAGGGACCTACCATAGGTCCATGGTGCTCATAAATGTTAACTTACTTCAAGCAATTATAGAGTTTTTTTATCTTAAATATATACATACACTTACAAGCTTAATTAAATTGTTATTTAAGCTATGTATATCATTATATTTTTTTCTAAGAAAAAATTTCTTTGTATGATTGTATCATTTCATGTATATGAAGGTATAATTTATATCAAACTATGATGTGATATAATTGACTTAGGCATGTTAGATTAAACTATTGAGATTAATTTTATGTCTACTTTATGAATCATCCTCACTACATTATAGTACATTTAATGCTCCATTTTATGCATATATTTTAAATTTTAAGGACCTTATATTAGAATGTGTATTACTTGTGTATAATAAACTTATCAAAGTCGTATAGTGTTTGCTTCATAAAACTTTTTCATTCAAATATGTTTTAGGCTTAATATATTCTATGAATATATTTTATTGAGTCTTGTTTTGAATTTGGCATCAATTGCTTGTGAATTCAACTCTTTAATTCAAAGTATTTACATAAATACCATCATATAATATAAATATGAATTTTATTTCCTTATCTCCTTCATTCAACTAGAAAGCCCACACATAGTAAGCGAAAGAGATGGAGATGAAAATATTAGAGGGATGAAAGGATTTTTGATATCTTATAGTCTAATTTATAGATCAAGTTAATTGAAAAAAATTATTTTACATAAGATACACTATCGTATGTCAGCTTACTTCATATTTAATGATTTTGTTCATCTTATATTTTAATGTTTTGTTTATATGTTTTCATTAAAATTAAAATATGTTGGTTTTTTTATAGCCTTTACAATATAACTTTTAGTTTTTCACAATTATAGTAATGCATATTTGCATGCACTTATTTGAAATTATCACTTGGTGTTTTATAATCTTAAAAAATTTATTCTCTAAATTAAATAATATTCAACATCAAATAAATCTTGATAAATAATGTCATGAATCATATCATTGAATGTCACAATGCTACATTCAATCTAATGATATTAGTGATTTGGCATGTTATGTTATTTAAAGAACTTTTAGTTCCATGTATAATTCTATAATTATATCCTATATATTTTGAAATTGGTTCAATATAATATTGGAATTAGTCATACATGGTGGATTAGATCTATCTTTTGATTATATAAAAATATATTAATTAGTTATACACATAATTTGAACATTATATATATATGATTAAAATATTTTAGTATAAGAAAAACTAATTAATTTGGGAGTAGTTAGGCCAACATTAAATTCATTGAATAAGTTTACTAATTGAATCTTAAATTCATAATATTACAAAAAAAAAAATTATTAAACTAATTAATCAAGATAATTATAATGTACTTAATCTAATTATGCATTAAAAATGGTTCTCAAACTAGGTTGTGATGACAATTAATAGTTTAATTATGGTAGTTGATAATATATTAATAATAAATTTAGAAAGTTAATTATCATCTTCATTATTAAGCACATTAGACATTACATTATTTTACTAATCTAATTTAGATTATTTAAGCCCTAACATCAACTTATCCTATCACCTATCTCGAAAGAAGAGCTCTGAGGTTCGAATCCAATTTAAAAATAAAATAACATCCTTTTAGCTCAATTATCTTAATCAAGTTTAAGATTGTTCTTAGAAGAAAACAAGGTTCAATCTTTGAAATAAAGAAAATAAACTTAAAAAAAGAAAAATAATAATTGAGAAGTTTAGTTGTTTGTACTATCTTAAGCCATTTATTAGCTTTGATTTAATCTATCTCTTGAGCATAAACATTAACTAAATCTATATGAATATTCTGCAAATCTATTGCAGTATTATTCGATTCATTTGTTTCCACAAATTAATACCTTTATCTAAATATCCTTCTACTTCTTCTAGCATTTATGGAGAATCCATAATTTCTTCACTGAGCTCTTCTCTCCATACTGTCTGGGAACTGCTTAGCTCTTCAATGGAGGTTATTTTCATGTAAAACTAAGTTTTGATTTGGCTTTAATTTATATTATTCTAAGCGATGCAGAGGAGGAGTTGACAATATATAAAATAGTAGAAGTTTGCATCGGAGTGAAAATGGTATAATGGTATAGAGACTTAACATTCTATCATTGAATTCATATATATATATATATATTTAATGACATATTTTCTGTTGATATGAGACAATATTAACCTCCATAACTAATCACCTTCCCCACCTAACACATATCTCTCTCTCTCTCTCTCTCTCCATTTCTATCCCTCTCTATCTGAGATCATATCCTCTCCTTTACATCCTCAATAGTGGGTTGCTACCTCCCCATTTGCATTCAACTAACCCAGCATGACGAGGAGCTAAAAGATAGCTCTTTTCAGCAGTTTCAACAACCCTGAAGCAGCTTAGAATTTTTTGGAAGCAACTTTTGGCTCTTGACGAATCTGACTTGCTAATAGCATCAGTATATAAAGCCAGAAGCAAAACTAATGACATTACTTTCACGTTGGCATGCTAGTTCCACGCTTCCTATGGTGAGATATTCCTCAATGATTGGTGTTACAGCCTTAGTCATTAAGTGGGGATGATACAGGAATCAGAGCTGATGGATGACTTCATAATGGTTGCTGGTGAAATTAGTGCATGAGATGGAAAAATATTAAGTGTGGTGTAAGTTAAATTAAATATTAATTTAATTTTTTTAGTGTATACACCTAATTTAATAAATTTTAAATGCAATTTTAATTAATTAAGATGAAAAAATAACAAAATAACATCGTTTTGATCTTTATTTTTTTAAAATAAAGCAGATTTTATTTTCATGATATCTGAGTCAATCAAGCAAACTTGGTATTTTTAGAATGGAAATTTTCTACAATTTTATGTTGGTCAAATTTTACGATTTTGACGATACGCAGAATTTTGTAATGCACAAATCGATCGAAATCGAAATCACCGTCAGATTTTTCAGATCAGTATCATGCCTAATATGTAAATTGGTATCTTTAGAATCATAATGAAATTTTATACAACTTTATGTTTTATTAAAATTACCAATGAAAGCAGCTTCTCTTATTACAAGTATTTTTTTATATTTTCTTTTCTGTTCTATTAATTATAGCATAATTATTATAATTTTTTTATATTAACTGTTAATATAATTATGACATGATTAGTTAAAAAATATATTTTAATCTTAAGGATGATGATAATAATAACGTAAATAATTAATCTTTAAGAATTAATAAGATAAAGATGTTATGTATAAATATTCATTGAAGTAAGAGACTAAAATATTTTTTATTTCTTGTTATAGTATATATATATATATATATATATATATATATATATATATATATATATATATATATATATATATATATATATATATATATATATATATATATATATATATATATATATATATATATAAGGATGAGAATGTATGAGCATGTATGAAAGCGCTCCAAAGTTTTTTAGTGCTAACATTCACAAAAATTATGTCATGACAATCAGAATTTCAACCAACATGAAAGTTGTAAAAATTTTGTTACAATTTCAACGATACCAAGTTTGCTCGATTCCAACATCGATGACACGCGAAAATAATGACAAATGTTTCGGCGTAGCTTTTGCACATTCAAAAGCACAGATCGGGCCATAATCCTAAAATTTGACCAACATGAAAGTTGTAGAAAATTTAGTTACGATTCCAACGATAAGAAGTTCGCCGACTGAATCAGATGACTCGATACATGCAAAATAATGAAAGCTATCACAGCTTTTTTAAAATAAAAATAAAGAGTTAGTCGAACTGACGACGGACATGCATGCCACGTTGGTACCGTCTGTTCAATGGATGACTAGGTCTATTTATTTTTTTCGGTCTAAATTGCTAATTAAGATTAGGATTAAGGTCGCTTTGGCGTTATTACGTAATCAGATTCACTTTATCCGTAATTGTTACTTTACCGTGTTTGTTACGGTAGTTCTAAATACCATATTAAATTTTACGATATTTGGTTTTACTTCCCCAAGCCATTTTCCGTAAATACCCAAATCGGCGATTTGAAGTCACGGTTGTTAACGAGTAGACTCCTCGCCTCCTCGCCTCCTCCCGCCTCATACCCGCCTTTTGCATACCCCTTTTGAGAGAAGTCTGCGGGAGGTGAGAAGATCGGAGGTGAATTCGATCGATTCTTTTCCAACTGACCTGGCCGACCCACGAACCTTGTCGCAAAATTATGTATCCGAGTTTAGGTACATCCCTTTTTCTCCCTTTTCTCTACATTGGATTGATACTTGAAAGTTCCTAAACTTCTCGCTTCTGCTTCTTCGACTCTCTTACACGCTCCGGTTTCCTTTTGATTTTTTTCTCCACATTGTTTGATTACCAAATAAACCACAAAGTGTTTACTTTACCAAATAAACCTCGGAAAAAAGTTTAAATCTTGTACAAAGATTCTAGGAGATTTCTTAAATTTTTCGATTAGAGGTATGATGATTCATGTTTGAGATTGTGTCGAGTTTATTGATTGCTTACTTTGAATTAGCCAATTATATGGCAATCCGCATGTATGAGATGATCTTCTTAGTTTTGTTATTTTTATTTCATAAGCCTTTTACATAAACCCCTAAACCCATACAAGAACACCCATTCAATAATTCTGTTCTTACCATTGCAATCACAATAATTTGTCAAGATCTTTGTTTCTGAGGCTATTATACCATCTGTTTAATGCAGTACATGCATACCTTTAGCTTTGACCGGCCGATATATATGTGGTAGTTTTAACCGGTTCTGAAAGGTAATAACTGAGCTTTGCCTATTCTTTTAGTATTTTTTTGATTTGTTATGCTTGCTTATTTGCATGCAGATCTAAGTTTTACAAGTAATTTTCTACCTTGTTTGTTTTCACCACACACGCCCTTTGCCTGTGTGTTGGAGAGAATCGCCAAAAGCACATCCGTGCTTTCGTGGTTTTAATTTTAACTCGCCGAGCTTGTCGCTCAAGAAGTCTACTCATGTTACTCTTATTTTTCTTTGACTATTTTATGAAACCTCAGATACTTTTACAATATTATTGATATGCGTGATGCAAAGTTGTATGGCATTGATCATCTGTGTATGCATAAAAATTTACCTTCGAACTATTTCTCTGGTCACCATATGGTTGTTAGCTTGCTATTATTACCATGACATTATTTTAGGTTTAATATGATTGACTTACCTTTCATACCGTTAATCATTCTCATTTTTTATTGATTGCTATCGCTTGTTCTGTTGGAATATGTGAATGACCTTATGAACTTTTTCAAATACCGGGTGCTTTTGATTATTGAATTTATTAATGGAGATCGATGATCCATGAAAGTAGTTTGCATGTATAATTTTCCCTCGATTATTGTAATAAAACTATTCATGTTTATGAAGATAGTAGAGGCATGAGTGATTTTATATTATGAAGCGTTTAGATGGTGATCTTGATGGAATGTGATAGGGCATTATGGTGTACTTTCATTAGGTAAATGATAAGTTTGATATATGTTACATTTTTATTTGTTGTTTTGTGATGCCACTTTCATTGCAAAGGAAAGGGTGAGGGTTTCTTGATCATGTCATTTGGTTTGGTATTTTGCAAGTGGGAATATCAACCCGCTCGTGTTTAGTTATTATAAAACTTTTTTGAGCTACCTAATCATCGAATCACCATTTTCAGTCTTTTATTTTTTTTGAATGGGGACTATATGCTTAAGCCCTATCATCATTTTACTAGGATACCATAGGGGATGAAATTTCATAAGAATTTTAGTCTCTGCTTTTATGTAGCTTGATAAATTTATTCACATTAACTTTTAAGTTCTTGAATTTTGTATTTCGGTTTACCCATCCCTCCAAATTCATGTTGCTCGTTATCACAGAATTTTATTTGCCATATCTTTTATTTTGTCAGATTATTTCATTGGTTGAGCTCAAAAAAGATATTGCTATTTCTCTTATTGGATTTTGTAATTTTATCATCGTAATTCTTTTCTGTTATATGTTCCTCACGATTTTATACCGACATTTTTTTTTGCAATGAAGTTATTTTCTAATGCTTTCAATTTTTAGAACACTTCAACTCGTGAAGATTACAAATTTATGAGACTTGTTGGTTTTACATTTGAGTTTTCGATTTGAAAAGCTGAATCACCCTTATCTCGCTTTTATCATTCACCATGGATCGGTTGCACTTATTTCCAACTGAGTTTGTGATGTACTCTGAATTGGGTGTAGAAAGCTAAAGGAATATTTTACTTTGATATGATCCATGTGTACTTTTATATGAAGATCATTTCTTTGCCCTTATATTTTAGTAGTTGCCTTTTCTCCCAACATTAGTTCTTGTGGTTTTACTCTTTGTCTATGATCATAATCATAGACAAATTATTATCCTTGCATTATCCTCATCACAAGACTCATTAGTTTGTTTTCTTTATGATTAGTTTAAATTCATTTTTCAATAAATAGTAGTTTTTAAATGCTTCTTCTCATTTTTCAGAATTCATGAGATTGTAGTTTTGCTTCATGCTTTTAGATAATTTATATTGTATCATTTATTTTGTACAAATTATATCTTTTCCTCAATTAATTTGATGGCTTTGATATGCTCCTAAATTCAATTTATATTATTGGAACTTATTTTAGAAAAAAACAATGGTCGACACAACCAAGAGGGTGAAGAATGGTCTTTTGATTATGACAATTCAACCGATGTTGAGATCAATGAAAACCATCTTGCTTCTACTATTCATGCATGTATAGTGGCTCACTATTATTATATATATATTATTGAACACATTAAAGAGAAATCAACAAAGAATTAATCCTCGAAGCAATATTCGCGACATACCTTTCCAGATTATATCTTGGATCCGAGATTATGCGTGATGGTTGAATGAAAAAAGCACCTTTTTCAAGTTATGCAATCTTTTCGAGAAGAGGTTTACTTGTAGACACGAATGTTAAAATTGAAGAACAAGTTGCTATATTACCGCATACCCTAGACATAGCGGAATCGGGTTATTCGATTCAACTTCCAACGATCGCAAATTGTTAGTAGTACTTCAATCGCACTATATCTTTGTAGGAGAGTTAAGACATGAGATGATAAACCACCACATTAGAAACTCCACAAAAAATACAATCGGCGATAGATTCATGCCTTTCTTCAAGGTATGTTAGTGTATATTTAGGGTTTGTATTTTAATGCTCTTACTAATATCATTTGTATTTTAATGCTCTTACTAATGCTCTCCATAATGGTCTGTAGTCCGCTACTTGGTCTTTAGGTGACTATTCTCTTACGTGGACATTTCAATTATATCTTAGTACACGATAGAAAGTCATAAACGCACATGGTGAGTATGGTTCATATACATTGCTTGAGTTATTAGTAGTGTTTCACATATATTCTCATTTTTCATAAATCTTCATATGGAATCGTTCTCATTCTCTTTATGTTTTTTGGTATGTGATTTTGGTGGTTGATTAGGTTTTAAAATAAATCGTAGATGTTCTCTTGGATTGATTTTGTTCTCTAGATTTGGCGATGGGATTTTTTATTTTGAATATGTTGAGGCATAGAGTTTCGATTCGAGTTTACAAAGTGAGCTATGTTTGTCGCCACCAACCGATTGCCCGAGAAAATACTCGGCAGATGTGATTTGCTCATGTGACACTTGTTTGGATGTTAATTGTTACTTTTTTCGTGAATGCAAGTGGAAACCACACATTGCCTTGATAAGGACTTGAAATTTAAAGGATTCCTAGTTCGACCACCGGCTTACTTCTATCACAACCGCACTTAACCATAGCATGAAATGTCATGCATCAAAACATTCAAATTCTCGTGAAATTGAAGAGTTTTTTGTCGACCGAGCGTCTTCAAGAGAAAATTCATGGAGAAGTATAGATTGATTCCTTAATTAATTGTTAACATTTATCCCATTGTTTGTACCATGTTTTACAACTCACAAAGAGTAATTTGATGTTTACAATTTACAAATATGTTACAAATATGTTGGAAGGTTATTAATCATGAGAACTTATCAATGAAGCTCTTAAACATTCATTTAGTGTACATTTCGTAACAACTACAATGCTTTTTTTTATGGGCATAGCTGAGTATTATTTTTTGTGAATTTGGAGTTCTATACTGATTTTTCAAATACTGAGTTCATTATTCATATTTTTGCTTTGATTTTGTCATACTTTGTTGCAGATATATAAATACTCTTATTTTGCTCTCATCTTGTAGAATTTTAATTTTTTGTCATTATTTGACCTAAAAGATTATGTAATTTTAATATATATATATATATATATATATATATATATATATATATAGCTTCTTATGAAAGCAAAATAAAAAATATTTTAAAATAAATAATAGATATCATTAAAATAAATTTAATTATCAGTTATATAGAGATCATCATATTGTTCAATTTTCTATTTTAAAATAAATATATTATAATCTTTTTTTTAACTAAATAATAAATTTTTATTTATAAAATATTTATATTTTAATATATAATTAATTTATTTATTTAATATTTATGAAAAAATTTCACTAATTTCTAAAAATATACAAGAAAGATTCACAATACACGATTTATTTTACTTTACATACGTCAACCAAAGAAAATATAGTTACATATTTCTTTACATAACCAAACAACTGTAAAGTGATTCGTAATTCATTCACTTTACATCGTATTCACTTTACACTGCATTTTAAATGCAACCAAACAGCCCTAAGACTAATTTAAAAATTTTGAGATTTAATTTTCGGGCACTTAATTGCATCCGTGAGATGGAGAGCTGAAGGCTAGGCGGTTCGGATTAGGAGAGGCAGCATTATAAGGAAGAGTTGGGGCTGCTGCGCGAGATAGGGGCCGACGAGATGGAGCTTTGGTTTGTGTTGGCTCAAGCGGCAATTGGGAACGAGGAAGACAGAGACGTTGCTAGGAGGCTAGGAGCTGTTTGAGGTGCTCGATTGTGAGAGATTGGAGTTTTATTGGAGGACGTCTCGCAAAAGAGACCTGCAGCCTGATTGAGTGAGTTTTGAAGAGGAGGAATGGAGCTGCTGTATTCACAAATGAGAGGGAGAGAGATCGAGGCTCGAGTTCCGAGCGGGAGGATGCGAGATGGCTCAGGTTGCTGCGTTACGAGAGAAAATCAGGATAGACGAGAGGATGGAGTTCGAGCCCGATAGTGGAGCAGTATGCTGTGACATGGAGGAGGACAAGGGAGAGGAAAATGGGAGGCTGAGTCGGGCTTGGAGTCTGGCAAGGAGGAGCAGCGGAGAGGACGTTGAGAAGCAGTTGTATGGTTTGTGAGTAGTCCGACTAGGCTGCTGGGGTGAAGCAGGAGTGACCAAATCACCAACTGTTGTTAGTTGAGTTTGTAGTTTGAGACAACAGAGAGGGAATGTAGTAGGATGAACACATAGTGGAAACGGGAAACAAATGCTAGGGTGGCAGAAAAGTTGGTGAAAGAAAGATTGGAGATTGGCTTGTTCTGCATAGACGAAGGGACGCTACAAGATTGGAAAAAGCTAGCAGCACTTGGGAGTGGACGGATGCATGGGATAAAGATTGGAAAAACAGCTTTAGCTAGAAGCCCAGACGAGCAGGATGACGCCAGGGTGACTTGAGCGAAAGAATTGGAGGAAGCTAAGTTGGTAGGTGGGTTGGGTGGGTGAGGCTGGCTGTGTGGTGAGTGTGGCTGAAGGGGAGAAATATTACGCGCAGTCCAAATATAGCTCAGATCCGGACGCTAATGAAATTTTGCCACATGTCAATGCTTAAAATAGGCTTTTAGAGTTTCACGCCGTCGAATAAAAGACGCGGATGTCGAATATCACCGGGACTAATCTCGCTTGTTAAAACAACGGAGTATTTCCGCTGCTAGATGTCGCTTGAATGCGCTGGATAGGAGAAATTAAGGTATTTTGCATTCTTGTGTTCATTAGAGATTATTGACTCCCTCCCGCGTGCATCGAGGATCCACATTCTTTCAGGGGTGCAAATTCTTAGACATTAAAATTTGAGGTACTACCTCATCTTTTCCATCCAAATGACTTCATGAGGTATTATTATTTTCATTCTTGAAAATTAGGGATTTTAGGGTTTTCACATTTGATCCATTTTAGCATCTTTTCTCTTCCATCAAATCGACTATATATTATTATTTTACACTCTTTTGTAGTTTAAAGCTTTTAGCTCAAGACATTTAGTATACTCAAGATTGTTTAGGGTTATTTTATGTTTATACAAGTTATTGAGCTTCCAAGAGGTGGCATTATCTATATGTTTTTCATTTGTATCCAGTGTACACTATTTTTTCTTAATTTAAAGGATTATGGGACTTTCAAATAAATATGTAAATAGTATTATCAACCTGTTGGAGTTCTTTCCAAAAGGAATTGGGATGTTTCTATCTATTTTTCATGTGTGCTGCACTATAGAGTGTACACTCTGTACACTCAGAGTGTACACCCTTTTAGAGCGGTGGGACTTCTTACTATGGATTTATATGGTATTCTAAGGTGTTGTGAGTTCTTCCGGAGAAATGTGTATACTCTATATTGTACACCCTTTTTTTCTTATTGTACAGAGCGTGGGGCTTCCAATTATGGCTATATATGGCACTCTTAGGTGTTGTGAGTTCTCTCCATTTATTTAGATTGTTTTCTTCTGTTTTTTGGTGTACACTCTATACACTGAGTGTACACTCTTTTTTTTTAGCGTGTGAGACTTCCCACTATGGATCTATATAATATTCTAAGGTGTTGTGACTTCTTCTAGAAGGAATTGGGCTTTTCTATATATATTTTCATGCATACACTCATGTACACTCAGTGTACACCCTTTTTTTTTTAAAATTATACAAGTGTGAGACTTTCAATTATGGCTCTAAATGACATTCTAAGGTGTTGTGAGTTCTCTCTATTTGGGTTGTTTTCTTTTCTTCTTGGTGTACACTCTGACACTCAGTGTGTTGACCTCATTTTAGAATGAGCTCTCAACCCCTTCATCTTAGACATAGGATTTCTCTTGACTTTAAGAGTTCCTTAGTCTTAAGACACATCTAGTGATTAGGTGGACACTCAACTTAGCCCTAGAGACTTAGAAGAGTTAGCCATAAGAATAAGTCATGCCTTAAGGTGTAGGAAAACTTCTTACCCTTAGCTTGAACCATTCTTCACTTTCCTTCTTTCAAGTCAAACTCCAAATCAATTATATTTGATTTTCTCCAAACTCAAATCAATTCCATGATTGAAATCTATGATTGAGACCTATGATCAAAATCCATCAAAATATTTTAAGTTCAAATTTTGCCTAAGTCCTTAATCTTGCCTTTAAGGACTTAACCAAAATTATGATTCAAACCAAATTAAATCTTTGAAATTTTCTCATAACTCATTTGTATTCTCATTTATATTCACATATATAAATGAAATATAAATTCAAACCTATCAAATCAAATTCAAAATTCAAAATCAATTCATGAAAATTTCCTTAAATCCTTTAAATTCCCTTTAATAGATTTAACCTAAATCTTGATCAAACCTATTCAAACCCTTAGGATTTTCTCAAAACTTATTTATATTCTCATATATAAATGAAATATAAATATAAATCAATCAAATCAACTCAAAAATTAAATTCCAATATAAAACTCCTTAAATCTTTTAAATTCCCTTTAATGGATTTAACCAAAATCATCATCAAATCAATTCAAATTCATGGGATTTTCCCATAACTTATTTGTATTCTCATTTATATTCTCATATATAAATAAAGTATAAATATAAATCAATCAAATAGTTCAAAATTAAATTTCAATTTAAAATTTCCTTAAATCCTTTAAATTCCTTTTAATGGATTTAACTAAATCATGATTAAACCACTTCAAATCCTTAAAATTTTCTCATAATCCATTTATATTCTCATTTATATTCACATATATAAATGAAATATAAATTCAAACAATCAAAACCTATTCCAAAAATCAAACTCAAATCAACTCAAAATCCAATTTAAGTCTTTCAAGTCAAAATCTTGAACTTAGCCAAATCAATTTCAAATCAAGCCAAACTCTTGATTTTCTCTCATGATTCAATCAAACCTACAATCATGAGCCAAACATAAATCCAAACTTCAATTAAACAATCAAAACCTAAGTCAAAAATCAAAACCCAAAACCCCTTCATATCCTTCCTTTGAATATGAAATTATCAAATGAATCAAAACCCAATTGACTTCAAACCACTTGTAAATATATTTATATTTCAATCATGAGTCCATGACAAGATCAATCAAGCTCAAATCAAGCTTTGACCAAGCCATTTGACCCACTTAGGCTCACTTGACCCAAAGTGACCTAAAATACCCTTATGAGCCAAATCTTGATCATAACCAAATTGGATTGAACCAAACTCATATAACATAAAATGAAACCTTACATAGCCAAATTCCACCATAGGCCAAATTGATTGAAACCATTGATATAAGTTCACTCATGACTTATGTTTGAACTTGACCAAGCCAACATTTGAGCTAACCTAGCCCAATTGGCTCACTTGACCCAAGTTGACCCATTTTGACCTAAAGGGTCAAAATATGTCAAAACTTGATTTAAGCCAAATTGATTGAAACCAATGGGTCAAGTTCATTTCAAATCACTTGTGGAACTTGACCAAAGCCTCAATTGGCCTAGACCTAAACCTTAATTGACCTTAGACCCAACATGACCTAAAGGGGTCATGTTGAGCCAAAATGAACTTAACCCAAATTGATTGGAAACAAAAGATACCAATCCACTCACATATGTGAACCTAACCTAAACCTACCCTTGACCTACCAAAGGTCAAATGGGTCCAAATAGGTCAACTTGACCCATTTGACCTAAATAATCATATGAGCCAAATACAAAACTATACCAAATTGAATCAAACCAAAGCCACCAAAATATTTCAAATGATTATATGAACTTGGACTTGACCCAATTTGACCTATTGGTCAACTTGAAGTTGACCCATTTTGACCTAAATGGGTCAACATGAGCCAAACCCTATCAAATGGATTTCAAATCTCATGAAACTTGGCCAAACCTAGTTTCTCCACATACCTAACATATCCAAAGTGGAAAAAATAGCAAAATAACCATCCTACCCTTATGCCATAGAACAAATTTTGGCTTAACCTATGGGTAATTTGGTCATACCCTCTTCACATTCACTTGAGGCTTTCCTAAAGCTCAAGGGGATCTAGTGATGAGTGGTGCACCCAACCCAATGGGTTTGGGTCACCATATGGTCCCTAGACCAAACCCGACTATATGGTCAAAATTGAAAATTCAAACTCCCTCTTAAGCTCAAATTCAAGCACATGGAAGGTTGGCAATCCACTCCTTGGCTTAAACCGATCATGTGCACTCTAACATCAAACAACCCCCCTAAGCTCAATTGGATCAAAATGACATGTGCATTGCCATCTGATCCTTCAAGGGGAGATATACTCCCCTAAACAAACTCAAATGCATCATTCTTGAATTCAATTGAGTGCTAGTGAGACCTATGAGCCATCGAGTGATAGCAAGCATCCTAGAGCTTTCCCCATTCTTGATTTTCAAACAAGAAAATAGGGAGCTCAATCCATTAACTTCTTCCACACTTCAATCCATTGCAATTCCTTTTGCAAGCACATTTAGGTGACCAAGTCGAGCTCACCCAAGTTCTTTCCCAAGTTCTAAAGGCAAGGGAGGGAATTGGATCAAAGCCAAGCTACCCAAGGAGGAGTTGGTCCATACATCAATCCACTCAACCTCAAGTGCTCATAGAGGCTTCATCTCAACTAGGCAGAAGCTTCTCCAAGGGAATCGAGCACGGTGATCACCTCCAAAGGAGGCATGAGATTTTGACCATTAAACTCAATGTGGTGTGGAGCTTTGTGAAAGAAATTTTCACCCCATCAATTTTTGTTGGATTTATTGCTCTCTCTTTAGATGGTGTGGGTTGAGTTTGGTTTGATTCAATGCTAGATCGAGCTTGGATCTTCCCAATCATGGATGGTCTATTGATCAAGAGAAAGAACTTGGGAGATCTCGCCATCATCTCGCATTTTAGATGGACGAGATAATTTTACGCGTTAGAAATTCCTTTATCCATTTTAAAATGCGGAGATCCATACCGTCGATCTTTGATGGAATGAGGATTAAAGCTGCATTACAACCACGCTTGGGATGTGATATTTAAGTGACCCCTCACGCGGCGCATGTAAACGTGACCACGCCCTACATCACGCATGAGCGTGGATTAATTAAGATTAGTTAAAATGCTTAATGATATCTAATTAATTCAAGGATCTTCTAAAATTCATAACTCTTTCTAGAAAATTCAAAAAAATGTGGAATAAAATTTTATGGATAGATAATTAAATCCAAAATATTTTAAAATTAATTTTGATGAGTTTTGAATCTTTCTTTTCTGAATTTGGGATTTATTTGAAAGGCTTGATTAGAATAATTGCATATGATTTTCTTAATTATCTCTTTATGTAATTAAGCATAATTAGGGTATGATTAGTGATTTTAACCTATGATTTGGGGTGATTAAGTCGATATAGTAAGTAGGAGATTTATGGAATAATTTTGGGGCATTTCTTAAGCTATTCCCTAAACCCCTCTTATCTCCTTAATCTCCTCTTAATTATTAATTCATTAATTATCCCTTAATCAATTTCTAAAATTATAAAAAGTTTTAGAACTTAATTAATCTACCTTGGGTAGATGCTTTGGTGTTAATATTCTAAGTTCAATTAAAGAAATTAAAACCCAATTCACATGTGTGAAAGGGTGTTTTGAAATTACTTAAAAAGCTAAACCTTAGCTTAAATTAACTTTTAATTTGCCAAATTGCATTTAGGCCTTTTCATTATTAGAGCATTACAAATTTAAATTCTTTGTGGGTTTATGTCATCTCATTGTCTCATAATTATTTAGTTAATTCTTCTAAGATAGTGTAGGTAAGGGTTAATTAAGTTACTTAATTCATACATTAACCTAATCAATGCATAAAAATGGATCTAATTATCTAAAATTAAACAAAAATATCAAACAATGTGGGAATGGGTTAGGAACTAAACTCATCTCACCTTTTCAAATTTAAATCAAACTTCAAAATAAACAAAATCACTTTGAAATCATTTTGATTTATTTTAAACTTTTATTATTCATAAGAATGTATTTAGGATTTAGGTGAAGTGAGTTTGTTTATATGCTTTCATTACTTTGAATCTTTCCCCAACATGTTAAGTTATATGTCAAGTGATGTCATGCATTCATAATTTTGAAATTCAAATTTTAAAATGAAATTGTTTACTTTATGTCAAATTTACATGTGTTGGCTAAAGTAGAAATATGAATGGCTATTATCACTACTAAATCCAAATTATTTTCAAAATATATAAATAAAATATCAAATATAAAAGTGTGCTACTTATACTTTAATTATAAGTTTGCATGTGATAGAATATAAAGGTATGCTTAGCATAGGTTTCCTTTCTTTCTTATGTTAACATAGTTTTGAATAGAGTTGGTGAGATAGGTTCATTTGAAAAGAACCCAACACTTACTTAATTTCATACCCTATTCATCACATAAGAAGGGTTACCTATACTTGCATACATAAATTGCATAAAATAAAATGAATCCATTACACAATTTTTGTATTTTCCTTTTCTATTTCATTTCTTTTATACATATGTTTGTATTTAAGGAAAGTATATTAGTTTGGACAACCACAGGTTGCGAGGCTTTAAGTAGCCCTAAGTAGGTCTTGTACCTTACACCTCTAGTTAACAATAGTGTACTCACTTATGTCGTTCTTACTTTCATATGTGTATGTGAAAATTTGGATAAGGAAAACCCTTTCTACTTAAGAAAAAATCATGCATATTCAACTTCTAAATTTTCTTAAATGGATTACTTAGCATGCATCATAAAGTGAGTTAAATACTCTCATTTGTATGCATAGATATGCTTAGGGTCCATCCATATGCATATTATATATGTTGGGAAAGAAATAAAGTAATGTGTGTTATGTGAATTTTGATTCATTTTATTTAATCTTAAAATGTCTTTTTTCCTTGATAGGTTTGTTTAGAGTTTATCTAAACTTAGGATTAATTAAAGATGTAATCAAAATATTCACTAAATAAAACTAAAATGTGAATCTACTTTAAAATTACTTAGGTTAGAGAAGAAAGAGAAGTTTCTTCTTTTCCCTTTCTTCATAACTTAGTAATTAATTGTAGGATTCACTTGAACCAAAGCAAAACATGAAATAAAATCAACCCAAAATTAAACAACTTAAATGAAACCCTCCTTTAAGTTGAACATGTTCTTAACACTTAGAAAATTTGAATCTAAGTCATAGCTAAGCATACCACATAAACCTTCAAAGCACACACATTAGCCTAAGTCACCACTTCTAGCTTTAGGTTAAGTTGGTGCATGGTTTGATGTTTATTTTTATTTTATGATGTATGTTTTAGGCGTATGTTAGGGTGTATGCTCATAGAATGAATGGTAGGATGTTCTTGACTATTCTTTTCAGATTGTGCTTAAGGGCACTATCATAAATAAAAATATAAATACTTTTGCTTGCAGGTGCTTTATACCCTAAGCATAATCCATCCCAAGTAGACTTAGTCACCCATGTGTGGGGTGATAAGTCCAATATACATAGGGATTTGTGTGGTTTATTTTAGCTAACCTTTGTAGGTGTTAGTTAGATTTATACTTTTCTTTTCATATAAATTTGTATAATTAAGATTTTGGAATGATTATTATGGAGATTAGGATGAGCATTAGTCATAAGATTTTATCTTATGCACCATGTGAAGCCTTGGAGCTTCCACCTTCCAACCATCCAAAGAAGGAATCAAAGAAGAAGAAAAGAAGAAAGAAGAAAAGAAGAAGAAAAAAAGGAGAAAGTAGAGAAAGAAGAATGAAGAATGAAGCTTGAAGACTATAACAATGAATTATTGTAATTTAATTCATTTGTAATGGTTATATAAGGGTAGAGCTCTACCCACATTTGATATTTTGGGTTTGTCGGTGGTGCCCAATCACAACGACCTTTTATTCTTTTTTGCGATTAGCTTTATAAACGGTTGATGATTTGTTTAGCATTTACATTAAGTGGTATGATTTTTCTAATTTCTTCCTTGCTTTATGTATGGGATGTGGATTAGGCTCTTTAGTGAAAAATAAATCTTTTACCCAACTTAACAACTCAAATTAAAATAAACAACTCATAATCTCACATAAAGCTTAGGTTTAAAATCAAGATTAAAGAATTAGCAACCCCTTAGTTGGATGAGCATTTCTTTGTAATATCATGCACAAATGCATCTTATTTCACTCTTGATTGAAGGGCTTCCACCTTTACCAGAAATTTGGCTGACCTTTGAGTGGAAACTCACCTCCTCCTTTCTTCGATTTTGGCCAATAATCGATTTCTCATGCATTACTCATATGAATCCTATTAGCTTGAGTCAAAATAATTATCCAAAATGAAAATAAAATAAAATTTTAATTGCATTATATTTAGGTCATTTGAAGCATGCCCTTTACATGATCTAGTCTCTTTAGGAGTGGGTTTAAGGACTTCTTTCTAAATAAATAATAGCTAGCTATCTCTTGTAAGCATAAAGACTTGCTTACATGTATTTAAAAGTGTAGGAGGAGTTAGTTGGCGCCACCCCTAGTGATTGTAAGTCCAAGGCTGAGTGGTTTGTCCTCTTGTGGAGGAAAACTAATTACCCATTTTGCCTTAGATTTAGGTTGTGCTTTCCCTCGAGCTCTCTTTAGATTTAGGTTTTGAGGTTGCTTCTCCTCTTGTGGCCATTAATTCCTCACCTCTTAGGTATTTTCTTAATCTTATGTTAAGGAATCTTAAGTCCTAAATTTCTAATGAAAATGCAACTCAAACTAAATTAATTTCTAAAATGTAAAGCCCTATAGGATCATTTAATATGTTTGCTAGGTTTCTTGGCATCATGAGCATCTCCTACTCTATTTTAGCTTGATAATAACTTGCTCTTTGATCAATCCCTTTTGATCTTCAAAATAAAACTAATCGATTGATAGTTCTTCCTATTGAAATCTTCAAAGACAACAATCATTTACCTTATTCGAGAGTTTTCCTGGGATCTCGTCCTTTAGGATGTAATTATGGGGCCTTGCCTCTGTAGAACTTAATGAATCGATTTAAAATAAATCATGCTTTACTTTTTTCATAAAGTAGGGGAAGAACCTAGTGCATATGCACCCATCATCCTTAGGAGTCATTATCGAGGTGATCAAGTTCATTAAAGGATAGCGACTTCTATCTCTCGAGATAGTATACTATTTCCTTGATGATGTACTCACGAATAAGTACATCTGGTCTGGTGGCGTCCCCAAAGAGAATTTCTATAAGGTCCCTCTTTCTTTTTGCATTTGAAAGGTGACTCCCAATAATTTTTTCTCCACAAGTGTACACCCTTTTAGGCGGTGTGAGACTTCCCACTATGGATCTATATGACATTCTAAGGTGTTGTGAGTTCTTAGGAGAAATTTGACTATTTTCTATGTACACTCTATACACTCCAAAGTGTACACCTTTTTTTAAATTTGTACTGATCGGACTTTCAATTATGGTTCTATATAGTATTCTAAGGTGTTGTGTGTTATCTCTAGTGGATTTTGGCTATTTTCTTTAAATTCTCCAAGTGTACACTCACTAGAGTGTACACTCAGACACTCAATGTACACTCAAAGTGCACACCCCTTTTTTTATTTTAAAGCTATATGGACTTCTATGGATCTATTTGGCATTCTAATATGTTCGACTTCTTTCAGATGATTTGGGCTATATTTAGTGTATTTTCGTATACTGTACACTCTGAGTGTACACCCTTTTAAGAATATCTGATGCGGGACTTCTAATGGCTCTATATGACATTCTTAGGTGTTGTGAGTTCTCTCCGATTGAGATTTGGGCTATTTTCTTTTTTTTTTCGGTGTACACTCTAGAGTGTACACTATATAATATGAAGTGTACATTCTATGCTCTAGAGTGTACACTATGTATACTCTGAGTGTACATTTTATACACTTTGGGTACACTACTTTTTTATTTTAGAATAGTGTGAGGCTTCCGCTATGGATCTATATGGCATTCTAAGGTGTTGTGATTTTAGGAGGAATTGGGCTATTTTTATGTGTTATCCATGTGTACTCACACTGGAGTTATTGACATCATTTTTAGAATGAGTTCTCAACCCTTTATCTTAAAGATAGGACTCTTCTTAGACTTTAAGAGAACCTTAGTTCTAAGACACATCTAGTGATTAGGTGGATACTCTAACCTTAGAGACTTAGAAGAGTTTGCCATAGGAGTAGGCCCATGCCTTAGGGGTGTTAGGAACATTTGCCTACCCTATAGCTTATACCACTTTCCTTACTTCTTTCTTCAAGTTAAACTCCAAATCAAATCAACATCAAACCAATTCTAGCTAATTAATTTTCTCCAAACTCAAATCAATGCCATATGATTGAAACCCATGATTGAAATCCATGATTGAACTCCAAGTTGAAATTCCAAATTCCAAATATTTTCTAAGTCCTTAATTTCCTCCTAAAGATTTAGCCTAAAAATCATCCCCAAATCAATTCAAATTCATGAATTTCTCCATAACTCATTCATATTCTCATTTATATTCACATATATAAATAAAATATAAATTCAAATCAATCAAATCAAAATCCAAAATTCAAATTCCTATTTCACTAATCTTTTCTAAGTCCTTAATTTCCATCTTAAGGACTTAGCCATCATATTCAAAT
The DNA here is from genome assembly GCA_021442155.1 of Cymbidium sinense. Lineage (NCBI taxonomy): Eukaryota > Viridiplantae > Streptophyta > Magnoliopsida > Asparagales > Orchidaceae > Cymbidium > Cymbidium sinense. Next base: position 76,081,361 of record CM038222.1, on the reverse strand, counting down.
CAATTCAAATTCATAGAATTTTTCACAACTCATTTATATTCTCATTTATATTCACATATATAAAATATAAATTCAAATCAATCAAACTAAATTCAAATTCAAGTTCAATTCACAAATCTTTCCTAAGTCACCTTAATTTCTCTCTTAAGGACTTAGCCTAGATCATGTTCAAATCACTTCAAACTAATGAAATTTTCTCATGACCCATTTATATTCTCATTTATATCCACATATATAAATGAAATATAAATTCAAATCAATCAAACTAAATCTAAAATTCAAGTTCAAATTTAATCAAAACTCAACCTAAGCCTTTCAAGTCAAATTCTTGAACTTAGCCAAATCAACTTCAAATCAAGCCAACTCTTGATTTTTCTTCATGATTCAATCAATCATTCAATCATGAATCCAAATATAAATACAAATTTCAATCACTTAACCAAAACTCAATTCCAAAATCAAGCCAAAATCCATTTCATGTCACCCTTTGAACTTGAAATTGTCAAATGAGTCAAAACCCAATTGACTTCAAATCACTTGCAAATGGATTTATATTCAATCATAAGTCCATATGTGAGTTCAATCAAACTCAAATCAAGCTTTGACCAAGCCATTTGACCACTTAGGCTCACTTGACCCAAAGTGACCTAAAGTGACATGAGCCAAATTTTAATCCTAACCAAATTGGATTGAATCAAACTCACCTAAGACTCTCATCATGATCAACAATCATCATGAGATGATCAATCACTCAAATTGGGTCAAACCAGTCAAACTTAAGGGTTGACCAAATCAACACTTAGCCAAAATGAAACACAACATAGCCAAAATCCACCATTGGTGTTTGGAACCAATGATCTAAGTTCATTCATGATCAATGTTTGAACTTGACCAGTCAACATTTGAGCCTAACCTAGTGGTCATTCACTTGTTCAACTTGACCTAAAAGTCAAAATGTGTCAAAACTTGATCTAAGCCAAATTGATTAAACTAATGGGTCAAGTTCATTCTAAATCACTTGTTGAACTTGACCAATTGGCCAATTAGACCCAACCAATTGAACTTGACTAAAGGGTCATGAGCCAAATTCAAACTTAATTGATTATAAACAAAGATATCAATCCATTTCGATGATGAAACATGAACCAACCCTTGACCTAACTCAAATGGGTCAAATGGGTCAATTTGGTCAACTTGACCCATTTGACCTAAATGAACTCAATTGAACCAAAACAAATATAAACCAAATTGAATCAAACTAAAGCCACCAAAAAATTTCAAATTGTCATATGAACTTGACCCAACCCTTGGTTTGACCCAATTTGACCAATTGTCAACTTGACCCAGTTTTTTTAAATGGGTCAACACGAGCCAAATCACATCAAACCAACTCAAAATTTAATGAAACTTGGCCAAACCTATTTTCTCAACATACCAAACATACCCAAATTCAAAATCAGCTAAATGACCATTTTACCCTAGGCAATAGAGTAAATTTTGGCCAATTCTACTTGAAATTTGGTCAAATCCTTTTCATATCCACTTGGTGCCCTCTTAGTGGATCAAGTGAACACTGGGAGGGTGGTGCACCCAACCCAATGTGTTTGGGTCATAAACAACCCAATGGCCAAACCATGTGCATAAAATGGCCACATGACAAACCTTCTCCCACTCAATTGAAGCACATGGGAGTTCACCACACTCCCTAGCCAAACCGAACTCAAGGACACTCTAATAGCCTAACAAACCCACTCCTTGTGGGCAATTGGATCAAAATGATAAAGGGAAGCTAGGCCATTCGATTGCCAAGAGGGAGATATACTCCCCTAATTCATTTGAATTTGCACTTCCCTCTATAGATTGAAGAATAGGAACTGAGCCATTTAAAGAGTCCACCCAAGCTTCCTAGAGAGGATTGAAAATGCATTGGTTTTCCTTAAGCAAAAATAGGAGAACTCCATTGATTATCCAACTTGCTCTACTCAAACCAACTCAATTCCTTCTTCAAGCATCATCGAGGACCAAGTGAAGCTCACCTAAGTTCTTTCCCAAGCTCCAAAGGCAAAGGAAGGGTGCCCTAAACCAAAGAGCTCAAATGAAAAGTGGGGTGCCATCCACTCAACCTCAAGAGCTCAAACTTTAGCAAAGCTTCATCTCACAACCAGAAGCTTCTCCAAGGAAATGAGCACCATTGATCACCTCCGGCGAGGTTAGCCATTTTGAGCTTAAATTCAATGTGGTTTAGAGCTTTGTGAAAGAAATTTTCATGGAATAGGATTTTGGCCGTTAGATGTGATCTAGGATGCATGATGATGGTGTGGGCCAAATTCTAGCCCAATCAAGCTCAATCGGATCATGGCCTAGAACATGGATGAATCCCCTTTCCCACGGGGAATTACAAGGGCGGATCTCGGACATCCATCCACATTTTGGATGGACTGATTAAATATATAATATATTTATTTTTCTCTCTCACATCCGAGGCATTAATGTCATCCGATCCTTGATCGATGGGGAAAGCAGCGTAGCGCCGTGCCATCTACTACGATGTGATGAGTTAAATACCCAATAATAACGAGTGTAAAGCACATGCCGTCGGAGACGCGTGGTGCTAGTGGGATTAATGATATGATTAGGGATTTAAATAATTTGAATTAATCACCTAAATTTCTAAAATTCACATCTCAACATAGAAAAATTAAAAAATATGAAATAAATTTCATTAGAAAGATAATTAAATATAAAATATTTTAAAATTAATTTTGATTGATTTTGAATAGTTCTTTTCTTTGAATTTGGATTTATTAGGAATGTTAATTTGCTAATTACTCTATAATTAATCCGAATTAATCCCAAATTTCTTGGGTGTGATTAGAGGATGACTTCTCCCTCTAATTTTCTTGAGATTTATTTGGTGGCTTAATTGGGAACTAGTTCATTCCTTAATCACTCCCTTAATATAACTTAATTAAGGTATAAGTGATTTAACCTCTGATTGAGCCAATTAAGTTTTGATTAAGTGAATGTGAGGTTTAAGGAATAATTTTGGGATACTCTCCCAAAGATATTCCTTAAACCCCTTTATTCCTTATTCTTACCTTAATTAAAGTTTAATTCACTAATTATCCCTTTATTTAATTTCATAAAATTCTAAAACTTTCCGAACTCAATTGGTTCTTCTTGGGTAGATGCTTAGGTGTTCAAGAGCCTAAGTATAATGAAGAAAATCAAAATCCAACTCACATGTGAGAGGTTATGAAATTTCTTAAGTTAAAATCCCTTAGTTTAATTAATCATTAATCATGAGCCAAATTATATTTGGCTTTTTCTTCCTAGGTGCATTGCAAATTTAAATTTCTTGTGAGGTTTTATGTCATCTTATGGCTCATAATTATTTGATTAAATATACTTGGGTGATAGGCAAGCAATTAATGCATTTAATTCATACATTAACCTAATCAAAATATAAAATGGATCTAATCACTCAAAATTAAACAAAAGTACCAAACAAATATGGGAATGGGTTAGGAACAACAAACTCACCTCACATTTTCCAAATTAAATCAAAGTCAAAATCAAACAAAATCACCTTAAACAAACTTTGCTTTGCTTTAAGCTTTCTTATTTCATAAGATTGTCTTTAGGAATTAATTAAGATGAATGTGTTTACATGCTTTCATTACTTTAGTCCTTTCCTAACATACTAAATGTGTGTCATATGATTTCATACATTCATGCTTTTCAAAAATCAAATTTAAAATGAAAATATTTCCTTTATGTCAAATTGTATGTTTTCACTAAAGTAAGAATATGAGGGATACTATCACTATTAAATCCAAATTATTTTCAAAATATATGAATCGATTACCAAAACTGAAAGTGTGTTACTTATATTTTATTTATGAGCTTGAATGTGAGTAAAATATAAGGATGTGCGCTTTTCCTTCTCCCCTCTTTTAGTATATTTTGAATAGGATTTGATAAAGTGTTTAGTTCATTTGAAAAGAACCAAACACTTACCCAATTCCATATCCTATTCATTCTTATGCAATTACTTAAGAAGGATACCTACACTTGTACATATAAATTGCATAAACCAAAATAAATCAACCATAAACTTTTGCATTCTTTCTTTTCCATTTATTTCTTTTGTACATATGATTGTATTTAAGGAAAGTGGTATATTAGTCTGGACAACCGGGGTTGTGAGGATTTAAGTAGCCCTAAGTAGGTCTTGTACCTTATATACCTGGTTAACAATGGCATCTAATCACTTATGCCTTTCATACATTCATATGTGCATGTGAAATTTGGATAAGAAACCCTTTTACTACTTAATGAAAATCATGCATCATAAACATTCAAATTTTCTTAGGTAACTTATTTAGCATGCATCATAAAGTGTGCTAAACATTCCCATTTGGTATGTATAGAAATGCTTAGGATTCATCCATATGCATGTTATATATGTTGGGAAAGAAATGAAGTAATGTGTGTTTTGTGAATTTAGTTCACTTTACTTAATCTTAAAATGCATTTCTTTTGAATAGGTTTGTTTAGAATTGATATAAACTTAGGATTAATTAAAACACATAATAAAATATTTACTAAATTAAACTAAACATGAATCTACTTTAGAAATTACTTAAGGTAGGGAAGGAAGAGAAATTCTCTTCTCTTTTCCTCTCTTTACTTAGTAATTAATTGTAGGATTCACTTGAATCAAAACATAAAATAAAATTAACCCAAAATAACTAAACCACTTAAATGAAACCCTCCTCTAAGTTGAACATTCTTCACACTTAGAAAATTCTAATTAAAGCCATAACTAAGCATACTACACAAACCTTAAAAGCACACACTTTAGATTAGGTCACCACTTTTAGCTTTAGGTTAGAGGTGCATGGTTTGATGTTTGCTTTATTTTATGATATATGTTTTAGTCGGATGTTAGGGTGAATGTGCATTGAATGAATGATGGGATGATCTAGTCTAATCATTATTTTTTGTAGAGAATTGTGCTTAAGTGCTATAATAAATAAAAATATAAATACTTTTGTATGCAGTGCTTATACCCTAAGCATAATCCAATAGGCCAAGTGGAGATTACTCATGTGTGGGGTTATAAATCTAATATACATGCTTGGGATTTTGTGGTTTGTTTAGCTAATCTCTATTTTGGTGTTAGTTAGATTTACTCTTCCTTTCCATGTATTTTTGCAAGTTAGGATTTTGAAATGATTTTTATGAGGATTAGGATGAGCATTGGTCATAATATATCTTATGTATTATGTGAAGCCTTTGGAGCAACCACCTTCCAACCATCTGAAAGAACCAAGAAGAAGAAAGAAGAAAAGAAGAAGAAAAGAAGAATGAAGAAATGAAGCTTGAAGACCCCATAATAATGAATCCTTGATTAATTATACTTAATTCATTTGTAATCTAGATTGTATAAGGGTAGAGCTACCCAATTTATTTTGGGTTTGTCAGTGGTGCCCACAAAATGACCTCTTATTCTTTTATTAGCTTTATAAATTGATTGATGATTTGTTTAGCTTGTGCATTAAGATGACATCTTTTTCTAGTTTCTTTCTTGCTTGATGTATGGCCTGGATGTGGATTAGGCTCTTAGAGAAAAAATAAATCTTCTTCCAAATTTAATAATTCAAAATTAAAAAAAATAAAGAACTCATAACCTCACTTAAAACTTAGGCTAAAATCAAGATAAAAGAATTAACAACCTTTAGATGAGTATTCCTTTTTTAACGTCATGCACAAATGCATATTATTTTACTCTTGATTGAAGGGCTTCCACCTTTGAAGAGAACTTGGCTTGACCTTTGAGAGCCATGGTAGAAACACACCTCCTCCCTTCTCTCGATTTTGGCTAATAATCTTACTTCTCATGCATTAGGCATATGAATCCTATAAGCAAATAAATGATTATCCAAAAAAAATAAAAATAAAATATAATATGATTTACATTAGATTTAAGTCATTTGAAGCATACCACATGATCTAGTCTCTTTAAGGTGAGTTTAAGGACTTAGTCTCTTTCTAAATAAATAATCATGCATAAAGCATATGACTTGCCTACATGAATTTGAAATCATAGGAGGTTAGTTGGTGGTCACCACCCTGGTTGTAAGTCCAAGCGGTCGTTTGTACTCTCTTATGGAGGAAAATACCCATTTTTCTTAGATTTATGTGTGTGCTTTTCAAAGCTCCCTAAATTTAGGTTACGAGGTTGCTTCTCCCTTTCATGAGCTATAAATATAAATCCTCATCTCTTAGGCATTTCCATAATCTTGTGTTATCATAAGTCTTAAACTTCTAATAAAAAGTCAACTCAAATGAATAAATTAATTTAAAAATATAAAGCCCAAATGTAGGATAGTTTGAGATGTTCGCTATTTCTAACATTGTGAACATCTCCAACTTATCTTTATAATAACTCCTCTCTTTGATCAATCTCATTTGATCTTCAAAAACTAATTGATTGATAGTCCTACTATTGAATCTTTTTGAAAATAATGATCATTTACCTTAATCGAGTATTCACGAGGATCTCATTCCTTAGGATGTAATTAACTATGGGGACTTGCCTGAGAACTTAATGAACCCAATTTAAAATAAATCTTACTTTACTTTTTTTTATGTAAATTAGGGAAGAATCTCTTTAATACACATGCCATTTATCCTTAGGAGTCCTTGTTGAGGTGATTAGATCCATTGTAGGGTGGTGACTTCTATCTTTAGAGATAGTAGACTCTCCTCAATATCGCACGATTACCCTCAATAAGAACATCTGGATCTACATAGTGTCAAAATTGCATAAAAGGAGATTTATATTTCTATCTTCATTTTATCCACATAGAGTGAAGATGTAAGTATATTTTATTCTTTAGAAATATAAAATTTCATCACAGATTTTTTGGTGACTCCATGGATGGTTCCTCTCTCCATCTTTGGTAATGATCATTGTCTCCAACTCGATAATGGGTTTGTACTGGTATGAATCCAAGACTATCTTTCGTTCCATTGGCACTTAGCTTATTTCATCCTTAAGCTAACCAACATCTTTAGGTTTTAGGATCTCACCCGTGTTGGTCTTAAAACCCCCATTGGGTTCTCCAATGGGTAAAATAAAAAAATCTAAATAAAACAAAACATTTGAAGACTTCCTCCTTATCATTTTGATAAGGAAAGGTTCATTAAAATAATAAAGATGAAATAAATCCTTATAAAAAATCATGCTTTTAAAAAAAGCACTCTTTCAAAATGCACTTAATAAAATATTTTGCACAAAATTTTCCTAAATCATTTTCATCTAATCTTTATGATTGTTATATGTGAGATCATCTTTATAGAAATAAAATCCCAATAATTATATTTTCAAAAGCACAAAATTTGAAGATGGGCCTTCCCAATACATCTAAATGTATTGAATGGATATTACCTCTTCAAGCAAAATCATAACTTTGAACTTCCACTAACACATTCCACATGTGATAGGTTGGGATTTTTATATTTTCAAAAGCACATATGAAACCTCTCCATTCAATATACCCACACTTATTGGGTGGAGGTCTCATTTTCAAATAAAATCAAAATAAATTTTACAAAGCACATATGAACCTTTCCATTCAATATACCCATACTTATTGAATGGAAGTTTCATTTTCAAATAAAACTAAATTTTTCAAAAGCACATATGAACATCTCCATTCAATATATCCAAATTTATTGAATGAAGATTTCATTCCCAAATAAAAATAACATCATTTGGAAATCCCACTTAAACATATTCCATATATGATTAAGTTGTAATTCCTTCAAAAGCAATAATCACACACAAAGTAAAATTTTCACATTGCAAAAATAGGATTGACTTCCATTCCTACATACCCAATCTTTTCAAAATCAAAACTTAACAATCATATTTTTTAAAATTCAAACACATTTGGAACTTCATTTAGCACACTCAAATTTGCTTAGTGAATTCTCCAAATTTGAAAGACAAAATTTTCAAAATACATTTGAAAATTCATTCTAGCATATCCCATTTGCTAAAATGAAGTCTCTCTTTTCCAAAAATAAAATTTGAAACACATTTTGGAAATTTCATTTTACTCAAATTGCTAAGTGAAATGTCCATTCCACAAAATTTTCAAAACATATTTGGATCTTCAATTTAACATATCCCATTTACTAAAATGAAGTCTCTCCTTTTCAAAATCCAAAAAAAAAAAATAAATAAATAAATAAATTGAAACACCTATGAAATTTCATTTAGCATACTCAAATTTGTTAAATGAAATTTCCACTTCAAAATTTCCAAAATCACTTTTGAAGTTCACTCTTTAGCATACCAAATTTGCTAAAGTGAAGCTTCCATTTTCAAAATAAAACCAAAACACAAAAATTTTTTAAACACATCTTTTGGAATTTCTTTAGCATACTCAAATTTTCTAAGTGAAATTTCATTTCAAAATTAAGAAACTTCATTTTAGCATACCATATTTGCTAAGTGAAGCCTCCACTTTCAATCAAAATAAATCAAAACCAAAAGAAAACACATTAGATTCCTTAGCATACTTAAATTTGCTTAGGATCCTTCTTAAAAAAACAAATCAAAATAAAAAAAACACATTAGGATTTCCATTGCATACCCAAATTTTCTAAGGATCCTACTTTTTCAAAATCAAAATATCCAAAATAAATGAAACACTTTAGGATTTCCTTAGCATAGTCAAATTTGCTAAGAATCATATTTTCAAAAATCTTTCAAAATAAAACACACTTGGGTTCTTCACATGCCTAAATTTGCAAAGTGGGAATTCAAATTTTCAAAATCAATAATTCACAAGATAAAACAAATAAAGAAAGAGGAACAATTATTTTCAAACACCTCACTTAGCATACCCAAATTTGCTAAGTGAGTGAATTCAAAATACCAAATCAAAAAAAACCAATTGACCCTTACTTTAACACTCAAATTTGTTAAAGGAAAGGGTCCTCAAATCAAAATTTAATTTCAAAACATGAACCTATGGAAGCATCTTTCTAAAATATTTGAATCCCTTTTCAATATACATAAATTTGTTGAAGTTGGATTCATATTAAAAAAAATTCCTCTTTCCAATCAAATCTATAAATCTTCTCTAAATCCATTTGAACCCCACTTAACACTTCCAAGATGTTGAATGTGGGTTTAAATTTTAAATTCAAGTTCAAAAATTAACAAAATAAGAAATTTGATCCAAGCTTATTTCCAACATTGCAGATTCTCGACGGTCTCTTACATATACATTCAGCTCTTTAGTTTTAGTTGACTATAAATGTGAAGTTCATAGAAGTTTATGTTTACTTTCCCTACGGTATGGACTTGGCCTTGGATCAGCCAATCTCCCCAGCTAATCACACCCATCTCATCCATTTTAGGTTTTAGGGGTGAGGATCACTGTGAGGGAACTCCCTCTGCTAGTGGGGTGTGGTGAGGCCGATCATTGATTGATTTACCATTGGATTGACATCCCTCACTAAAGAAAGCAATGGTAGTTCCATCAGTTCAGTGTAGAAGTAATAGTGTACACACTGTGGTTTCTGTCGCCCAAGTGCTAGCACCCACTCATTGGCACCCTCATGGGTAAGGCTCCTCATCCCAAAGATTGCCTCCCGACCTTGAGGTTGGTTCTTACTCCACTCACCCTATCGGGACTCAGTAGAAATAAAAATCTCATGATTAAGTGGTATCATACACATATTGCTAGGGAGATGGAGGCTATGGTCATGTGGAGGAGGTACCCACTGATCCCCAGTTACAGTGAACCCATTTCATCCCTCTCTAGGTTTGATAGAGGATAATGAGGATCGTACATCACCTCCACCGGTGGTTCAACACCCCTAGTTAGCTAGAGGAGGTCATATGTCGCCTCCAATCGTTCTAGCTAGGTTGGTGGAGCTTACTGATTCGAGTTTGGAGCTTAGTTTGATTTAAGATTTGTCATTCTCGCATGGGGAAATACCTATGGTAGGAGATGGCGAGGCCCACATCATATCGGTTAGAAGGGAGGTTTGTCGGCATGACGCCGCACTCATTGATTTTCCTCGATGCATGCTACCCGCGCCGATCACACATATAGTATTTTACTTATATGACCCATCATAGGAAGAGGGTCCCTATCCAGAGAGTCGTGGTGTTTTCACCACACCTTACCCATTTTCGTCACCATTCACGTTCTGCATTTCCAGTTCCGCCGAAGACCATGGAGGCCACATCCAGGAGAAGCATACCTGTTGGTGATCCGACTATGGGAGGATCCTATTCCATCTATATCACCCTCTCGTGAGGTGAATACGCCGACCTTACGCCCTTGTGGTGCGGAGGAATGGTGACCCAGTATAGTGATCATCCCTTCACCAACACAACACTAGTTCAGCAAGACACGAAGATGGTGGCTATTGCGAGAGGGAGGCGGATGATAGCCAGGTTGCACCGATGATAGTAGAACCTCCTTTCAGTCAGTGACAATCAAGTGTGTCTCTTCAAGTGAGTATAGTCCTCATAGGATTGATTCTCCTGATGGGAGGTCCGTGCCTCAAGACATGACAAGGATCACACGCCAAAATCATTTATGCCTATTCAGATTAATCATTCTTTTGAGGACATAGGACACACATTATCTTGTAAAAAGAAAGAAATTTTGGGGTATGACTGGTCTGATGAGGAGAAGATCGCTTTGATCCTAACGAAAGATGATTTATTGGGACTTTTTGCAGATACCGAGGCTATGAAAGGTGATGAGGTTGAGCAGAAGACACCAATCCCAACACCTTCGACATCAGAAAGTGAAAGATGAACAAATAGATAGGATGGCTGAGGACTTCTACCGGTCTATTTTAGAACAAGTCCCAACATCATTCTACTATAGCTAAGACTTGTCACCAGTTAGTGCATGTCTTGGACCCAGCCAAGACCTTACCTCCCATTGAGCAAGGTAGCACTAGCATGTAGGGAAGGAAAAGTACCTCCATACGAAGAGAAAGACATCGATCTATGGTTGAGCAAGTGAAGGAAGGCTCAAGCCCGGGAGGATCATCGCCCAAAGGGTAGACCCTACCTAGAAATTTGATGCTATCCAATATCCCAAGGGTTTTGCACCTTCCTTCAAGAGTTTTGATGATAGTGGAAACTCATATATTGCACACTTCAGTTGTTGCAATGTTGGAGGAGGCTATTTTGCCTCTTCTTCAATAGCTTAGCAAGGATAGCTTTTGATTAGTATGCTAAACTTTCTATTGGTTTAGTAATGACATTTGTTGAGTTGGAGAAACTCTTTATCAAGAGGTTTTGGAGCTCATCAAAGGGTTACTATTGACGATCTGTAGCATAACAACACCCAAGTGAGTCCCTTGTTGACTACATTATGAGATGGCATAACGAGTATGAAATGTGAGCGTCTGAAAGCGATGCCATTGAGATCCTTCTAAGGAATGTCCATGGTTGCCTTCATGCTTAAGGGTTTCACCATCAAAACCTTTGAGAAGCTAATCAACAAGGTGGCTAGTCTACAAGGAGAGGCTAAATAGTTGCCTTTTCAAGATCGCTTGCCCAAAGAAAAGCAGAAGGTCTACGAAGAAGCGGGGCATCATATCGTGGATAATGGAAGCAACCAACTAGATCAGTTTGAGAGACCACAACCTTAGTCTCGCCATATCCTCTACCACCAGAGACCTCCAGCCTAGATCCACGATCACGCTCCTCCTCATATCATCATCACACACAAACCCGCCACTAAGTAGTTATGATTCACTCTTTTGGATAAAGTCAACAAACCTTATTTATTTAAGAGAGGTAAAAAATCTTAAGAATCTCTTAAAGAAGCTTTTCATTTTACCGAGCCTAGGAGAAAGAAGTGGGAAAAAGTCATGATCCTAACTTTTGCCCTTACCATTGTATGCTAGGTCATGTTTTGGAGGATTATTTTATAGTTAAGGACCGCTTGAACATAGCTTCAAGATCTAGTTATCTGAAAGAATACCTTGTGGAACAACAATCCAGCCATTAGGGTAATCCTTGGGATACTTGTGATCTTTCCAAAACCAAAGAAGGTTGAGATATCTCTTTATCCAAAACCTCTAAAAGATCATTAAGATCAATAAACATTCATTGGTGCAGTCAACTCAAACCTTCAACATCAAGGAAGGCTTGTAAGCTGCTGGGAAAGTTGAGTCCAAAAAAGATGTCGCCGAGATAGCCAAGAGCAAAACCACCGACCAGTCCATCCTCTAGTCTACCATTGCAACTACCATCACATCTTCTCTTCTACTTCTCTTCTTCTTCTACTAGTTAACTCTCATCGAGATAAAGGCATCAAATCCTTTACTTACTTTACTTGATTTCTACTTTGTATCACCTATCAAATCCAAGAAATTGAAGAATAAAGCTAGCTTATCTGTGTCACTGGGTTGCCTACTTATATTCTTAATGATAACTCTTCAAGTCAAAATAACTATAATTTTGATATTCCTCTTTCGATTGAGTTAGACTCCTTACTCAATAGGGTTCACATCTTGAGATAAACTTGGAATCATGAGATTCAGAGTCCCATAGGAGAAGTGTAGTGAGCGATGTAGAACCTTTCATTACCGCCACAAGAGATCACCAAGTGAACCTCAGAGTGGCAAGGTTCTACCTCCTGTGCACTAAGATGAGGGAAACAAGTCATTGGTTTAGATGAGAAGCCCTTCCACAGGATGCTCCACCCATGGATATGCTTGTGGAGGATCCAAGGGATTACAATGTCCTTTCTCATCTAAGAAAGTTCATATAAGATAAGCATATACGATGCCCTTGTCCAAAGAGATGAGGGAATCGCTAATCAAGACTCTCCTTGATCCGAGATATGCTTAGACCGCTAAAGAGGAGAGCACAATAAAGAAGCAGGGGATCACTTTCATGATGAAGACCTTCTTTTGGGGACTTGGAGCACAACCATCCCCTCACATCACATGGGATGCATTGCTGAAGTTCTTATTGATGGTATTGAATACATGAGTCTAAAGACCCTTACCTATTTTAGGATCGACATCTCCACACTGAGGAGATCGATGATGTTGAGAGATTCAATGAACAAGGTGAGTAGGCTTTAGGTTCCATAGTATTCCCTTTGGAGATAGGTGAGGAAGATTGAAGCGATTTTATATCATTGATTCAATACTTGCTAGCTGATAAGAGGAAAAAGATAATTCTATCATCCCTCCATGCATCAAGTTGAATACCGTCATAGAGATGAAAAACTATTTTAATTAAAGATGTTGAGATTTATGAGGATGTCACTACCTTTCTTCTCAAAACACTTTCTGAACTTGGCTAGAACTCAAATTCAAAAGATAAAGAAAATGAAGAAAAAAAAGACAAAAGAAAAGAAAAGAAAAATAAAATCCAAGTGAACAAGAAAAGAAATTGAAGAAGAAATACATCGCACATATCACATTCCACCCACATTCATTATCATATAAACATAGGATGACTCAACCTCCACCGTGAGAGAGGAAGAGACAGTTCCAGAGGTGGAAGATCATCCGTTGGTCATTAGCTAATAGAGGTTATGTTCCAGTTCATAGAGTACCCCAACTATTCACATAGATTTAGAATCCACTCGAAGGATGAGTCTAATGTGATATACCAACCAACCCTCTCGGGTTCCTGGAGGTGACTTTTAATCCGTGATGATGAAGATCCTCAGATAAAGCAAAGTATTCAAGGTTTATGCAAAACTATTATGCTTGGGAACCTTAGCTCTAACCTCACTTTCATCTCAAAAGTTAAAGTTTGGTAAAGGAAGTCCCACGTCTTCCAAAGGATATGAAGTGAAGAGATTCTTTTGGGATCATCATCCTCAAGTCCCAAGTTGATGTTGAGGAGGATACATTTAAAGAATTAATGGAATTACGACTTTTAGTCACCTTGTATTCATAATCTTGAAAAGGTTTGGTTCCTCACATGGCCTGTAATAGAGTACTTTGAAGCTATGGAACAATACAAGGAAGCAATCCAGAGCAAGACTAGGATGCACAATGGGTCCAAATCCGATAATTACTAGTTGTTACCAATCATTTGAGTCGATAGACTCTTTTCACACAACATCAACTCTTATGAGAATGTGAAATCTTCGATGATCTAGATGATCTCCAAATCAAAGAGGCATCGCAAGAATTTGAATAGGAGATCCATTCAATAATTAACAAGTTTAAAGAAATCAACCTGACGTAAGAAAATCCACGCATCAATTCATTGTTGAATGAAGAAGAAATCAATAACTTAATTAAGTTATTGATTGAGTTTAAGGACGCTTTGCATGGAGTTACGAAGAGAATTATCTTACGTGGTCCACAAACTAGCAATATACCTAATGCTACCCCTATTAAGCAAGCCTAGATGCATGCGCTTAGAAATTGAATAATAGGTCATTCAAGTCAAGAAACCGATTGATGCTAGTTTTATCGGGAAGAAAAACATCCTACCCGTTAGCTGTCAGTTAAGAAGAAGAATGACCAAATTCAATGCATCGATTTGGGACTTAAACAAGGCATGTCCTAAGGATGAGTTTCCTCTTCCTATACTAGAATTAATGGTGGACATTGTCTCATCTCATGCAGTTTTCTCTTTCATGGATAAAAAATCAAGATGTCTCCCAAGATGAAAGAAACACTTTTTGAACCGATCAAATATTTTGTTATAAGGTCATACCTTTCGGCCTTAAAAATATTGGTGCTACATACCAGCCATGACTCATCTTTAACGAACTCATCCATCATCGTTGAGTGCTACATTGATGATCTAGTAGTCAAGAGCGAGAAAAAGGAAGACCATCTCTTTGAAATGAGAGTAGTTTTGAGCGGTTAAGACAACATAACCTCAAAATGAATCCCATGAAGTGTGCATTCGAGTAGCTAAAAAAAATTCCTTGGGTTTATTGTTTGACACGGGAATAGAAATAGATTCATAAAAGATTAAAGCTATCTTAGAAATGTCACCTCCTAAGAGTTTAACTCAACTCATCCTTCCAAGGATGGCATATCTAAGACATTTTATCTCCAACCTATCGGGAGATGCAAGCCATTCTTAGCACTTGTCAAAAGGATGCCAAGTTCAAGTGGGATGATATGTGGATGCCTTTGAAGATATCAAATAGTATTTGGTGAAGCCCCAGCCTAGTAGCCTATACACATCACGATTGGATGACTCTCGCACTCTGGCCGCCAATGAAATGGAAGGAGAACACTCTTTACCATTGTCTTATTCGCTGAAGTGAACTGTATAGAGCTTTGATCTTTGCATCCCAAAAAATTATGACATGCTCTTTCTCAAGGTGAACCAATCTATTATAGTACCTCATGACATGCCCAATATTATCCGGACGTTCCAAGATGGTCCATGATCCTCAGCTTGATATCACCTTTGTACCTCCGCATAAAAGGACAAGCACTAGCAATTTTTAGATCACACCCACTCCTCTTGGAGATCTCCTTGATGAACAAATCATGATCTTAGGGAGGTCACAACCAATGGGAGATGTATTTTGATGGTGCCTTCTTTTCATGAAGGGAAGCACCATGATTTACTCTTCCGTGAAAGGGTAGAATAGTTCTTTTAACTCTAAGCCATGATGTGATGAGATTCTTGTACTATCTTTGTAACCTCCCCAACCAACAAAGATGAGTATGGGGCTTTGATTCGGTTTAGAGCCATCATAATCAATATTAAGAGCATCAACATCTTTGGGGATTCTCGGTCATCAACCGATTATCTACAAGGTTCTCAAACCCAAGCTTCATCATTAAAAGTATACCAAGAAGTCTGTTGGCCTAAATTCTAAAGTCACCTTCTACAAGATTCCCGAGAGAATGCGAGATGCGGCCAAACTTGCCAAAGAATTGACATGTTTGGAAGATGAGTCCATTTTAATAAGTGTCTAAAATAGACAAGTCCTATCCCTTATTGATGTTGAACTCATCAAGAGACTCTCTTAAAGGGGAGGTTGTCATTGCCTATAAGGACAAGGAGCTTGATTGGAGGCAACCATTCATAGACTATTTGAACAAAACTATCTCAAGAAAAGTAGCAAGCCCATAAGGTGAAACAGAGAGCTCTCTCCTATGCTCATTGATGGCACACCACGATCCTTTGACCAAATATGGTTACGTTGTTTAGACAAACACGAAGCCTATGGCATTATCGAGGTACATTCAGGTCTATGCGAGCACATCAATCCATCAAGATGAAGATGAAGACGAATATCGCCTTTCAATGATGATCGCATGGATGTAGCTAGGAGATGCCATCGCGTGTACATGCATGGTCCTCCATCAAGCACCCAACATTCTACACCCTATATTACCATTTGAGTGTTAAACATTGTGGGTCCAATCGATCCTCCTTCTTCAAGGGCATCGGTTCATCTTAGCCACGACTACTTTTCCAAGCGAGGCAATCTCACTCGAGAGGTCATAGCTCAAATGTGCTTCATTTTTAAGAACCATATCGTATATAGGTTTGAGGTGCCTTAATGAATTATATCATAATGGTACTACATTCAAAAGCACAAGATCAACAGCTTCTTAAGACACGATATAGATTAAGATACTCCACCATCTACTGAGCAAATGGCTTAGTGGAAGCATTCAACAAAACTCTCATCCAAATACTAAAGAAGACTCTTGACAATAAGTGATGGAATGAGTAGTTGGTTGAAGCCTTGTGGGCTTACCGCACACATATTGAACTCCAACTCCTACCTCATTTTCCTTAGTGTATTGGTCCAAGATGTTGCCTTTAAAAGTTTAACTCACTAAGGATAGCATTGGGTAGATCACAGAAAAGAATGCAAAGTTAGTTAGAAGAAGGTTTGGAGGAGAGAGCTGCATCAAGTGTACAAGGCCAAAATGATTCAAGCTCACAATGCTAATCCACCCTAGGTCATTTCGTAGGAGAACTTGTGTTAGTCCTAAGGAGACCAATTATTGCCCGCTGAAAGATGGGAGACAAGTTTAAACCCACTTGGGAAGGCCCCTCATGTCATAACAAGGAGGATCTTATCCATTAAAGGGGAACGCCACAATTAATGGGTTCTATATAAAGAAATATTACCCATGAAATAAATCATGTTTAAAAATAATTCTATCAATCAACGAAAATCTAATTCCATTTTATCAAATCTTCTTCTCTTCAAGGCGTTGTTTATCTTTTATCTTACTAATCCGTGACGTGTTCGTGGGTAGTGTAAGAGTCCCCTAGTGGCATCCTATCCCTCTTTCAAAACACAAATAGAATCTCCACACTATTAGAATAGAGAGAACTCAAAAGGCATCCTATTTTGATTAACACAACTTAGTGGTGTAAGAGAACCCGTGACATCCTTTCTTAGTGAGAATTCGATTGCCATCTGTAGCATCATTTCATCAAAATCTGTTTAAGGTAGGTGTAAGAGTCCCCGTGAGGCCATATTCCCTTTTAACACAACAATAAAATGAACATAAATCTTTTATCTTAAGCTATTTTGATGTCACTCACTCATTAATTGCTCAGGTCGCATGCTACCTAGTATGTCACCCCAGTGGTCACTTGTTTGGAGGATGTGAGTCCCCGGCTTTCTTCCTAACTTGACCATTGCAAAGCAACAAGCCTTGTTAGTATGGTAGACTTCACCGCTGAAGCTACCTCATGTCAATTTTAAGAAGATGCGATTCTCCGTGCTTTCTTCTTGAACTAATCAACATGATCTAATTACAGTATATTTGAGATCTAAGTCTCCAAGAGGCTCCTTTTCTCTTGACTACTTTTGAGTCGATATAAGTCTCCGGTATTCACTCAGAGTATCCTTAGGTCGGATAAGCCAGTAAGACACATCCAATCGCTATAGGAGGATGTGAGTCCCCAGCTTTCTTCCTAGACTAATTATTACAAACCGATGGGCACCTTAGGTTTGTTGATGTTAGCTAAGTTGAAACTCACCCGGTGGATACACCACTTAGTAGATGTGAGTCCCCCTGAGTTGTCCACCAAATACCTATTTGATAGCCATGTCATTTCTGGCTGATTAAGCCCTTAGCGGCCCCATCTGCGGGCACTCTATTTGGATCACATCTTTGACCCCATTTAGACCCGTTACTTTTGGATTGGAGCCCCTTTCCTAGTAGCCACCCTTCAAGAATCGATGCCAGATTCCCCTCGTCTGAATATAGGTCTATATAAGCTCTTTCTCTTGATCTCTCAAACTAATAGGTCCATGAAAAATAAACTAAACAAAACAAACAAAATTAATGGCTTGTGAATTAGAATTTAAGCCCCAAAAGGCCCCTTTTCCCAAGCATACATCTTATCTTCGCCATAACTCCTATAGAATTGCCTACCGAGTTGAGATAAGTCCCGGGTTGACACTCACTGTAGTCTCCCTTAAGTCGGTTCAATCTATTTTGGTAAAAGTAGGTTACCATATTTTGCTTTAGAAAATGTAAGACTATGATGCATTCTTTCTAGCATGATTTAACCGACAGCAAAGTAGGTTTTGACTTATTGCTCAAAGGAACCCATCATCAGGATCTTTGTAGTGGAAGATGTGAGTCCCAAGCCTTCTTCCCTTCAATTGAAAATTGCAAAGCGAAAGACACTTCTTTGGTTGATTGTTCTCCCATCGGCTATTCCCTTTGGTTGAAGATAGGTCTAGGATGATATGAGCTCCTTCTGAGATTCATCACAAACCAACATAATCCATCAAAATAAATCTAAAAATAAAATTAATCTTGACTATCTTGGTCTAAGTCCCCGCATTCACTCAATAATCAGGTTGGGTGAATCCATTGTCATGCCAATACAATGTCCCTACCTTAGGGATGTAAGTTTACTATACTTTCTTCCTAGTTGCTGATATCAAAAGGCATCCTTTGGTTTGCTAGTCTTACTATGTGTTTACCACCCCTTTGGATTGGTAAATTTGAATTAGTCTGGCCTCCATGGCTCCTACCAGCAGACCATCGCAAACCAACTAGGTTCATCCCAAAATCTAAATCTAAAAATTGAAACAAATTCTTCCCTCTTCCAACAAAATTTAATTAAACAAATAAAATTTCTCTCCAGAGACTCAAATCAAATCAAACCTCTCATCCCTTGTGGATGACTTGAACCTGCTTCCCTAGTGGAAGGTTCACATACTCTATCCCTAGTGGATCCTCCTCTCTCTCTTATGTGACACACATGCGTTCTGATTCCTTCTACATCTCGGGTTAGAGTAGATCATCTCTCTAGTTCTTGATCATCGGATACACACAATACATGTAATGTTCCTTGTTACACACCACACCTAGCCTTTGTTGACCTCATTTTAGAATAAGTTCTCAACCCCTCCATCTTAAACATAGGACTCTTCTTAGACTTTAAGAGATCCTTAGTCTAAGATACATCTAGTGATTAGGGACACTCAACCCAACCCTAGAGACTTAAGAGACCATAGAGTCATGCCTTGGGTGTTAGGAAGATTTTCCTACCCTAGCTTGGACCACTTTCCTTACTTCCTTCCTTCAAGTTATACTCCAAATCAAATCAACATCAAACCTAAATCAATTCCTAATTGATTTTCTCCAAATTCAAATCTATATGAAAAATCCATGATTGAACTCCAAGTTGAAATTCCAAATTCCAATTATTTTCTAAGTCCTTAATTTCCTCTAAAGACTTAGCCTAAAATCATCCCCAAATCAATTCAAATTATGAACTTCTCCATAACTATATTCTCATTTGTATTCACATATATAAATAAAATATAAATTTAAATCAATCAAATCAAAATCAAATTCTTATTTCAAAATCTTTTCTAAGTCCTTAATTTCCATGTTAAAGACTTAGCCTAAATCATCTTCAAATCAATTCAAATTCATAAAATTTTTCCACAACTCATTTATATTCTCACTTATATTCACATATATAAATGAAATATAAATCCAAATAAAAAAAAATTCAAGTTCAATTCACAAATCTTTCCTAAGTCACCTGAATTTCCTCTTAAGGACTTAGCCTAGATCATGTTCAAATCACTTCAAACTCATGAAATTTTCTCATGAATCATTTATATTCTCAATTATATTCACATATATAAATGAAATATAAATTCAAATCAATCAAACTAAATTTAAAATTCAAGTTCAAATTCAATCAAAATCCAACCTAAGCCTTTCAAGTCAAATTCTTGAACTTAGCCAAATCAACTTCAAATGAAGCCAAACTCTTGATTTCCCTTCATGATTCAATCAATCCTTCAATCATAAATCCAAATACAAACTTCAATTACTAAACCAAAACTCAATTAAATCAAGCCAAAAATCTATTTCATGTTCACCCTTTGAACTTGAAATTGTCAAATGAGTCAAAACCCAATTAACTTCAAACCACTTGCAAATGGATTTATATTTCAATCATAAGTCCATAAGTGAGTTCAATCAAACTCAAATCAAGCTTTGACCAAGCCATTTGATCACTTAGGCTCACTTGACCCAAAGAGACCTAAAGTACCCTTATGAGCCAAATTCTAATCCTAACCAAATTGGATTGAATCAAACTCACCTTCTTTCATCATGATCAACAATCATCATGAGATGATCAATTACTCAAAATGGGTCAAACCAAGTCAAACCTAAGGGTTGACCAAGTCAACACTTAGCCAAAATGAAACCCAACATAGCCAAAATCCACCATAGGCCAAATTATTTGAAACCAATGATCTAAGTTCATTCATGATCAATGTTTGACTTAACTAAGTCAACATTTGAGCTTAACCTAGCCCAATTGGCTACTTGACCCAAGTTGACCCAACTTGACCTAAAAGTCAAAATGTGTCAAAACTTGATCTAAGCCAAATTGATTAAAACCAATGAGTCAAGTTCATTCTCATATTGAGCCAAATTTAAACTTAATTTAAAATTGATTGGAAAAGATACCAATCCATTTCATATGACCAACCAAACATGAACCAACCCTTAACCTAACTAAAATAGGTTAAATGGGTCAATTTGGTCAACTTGACCCATTTAACCTAAATAAAGTCAATTGAACTAAAATCAAATATAAACCAAATTGAATCAAACCAAAGCCATCAAAACATTTCAAATGGTCATAAACTTGACCCAACCTTTGACCAAATTTGACCAATTCAACATGACCCAAGTTGACCCATTTTGACCTAAATGGGCAACATGAGCCAAATCACATCAAACTAACTCTAAATTTAAAGAAACTTGGCCAAACCTATTTTCTCAACATACCAAACATACCCAACCCAAAATCAGCCAAAGGACCATTTTTACCCCTAGGACATAGTAGTGTTTGGCCAATTCCAATTGGAATTTGGCAAAATCCTCTTCATACCACACTTCTCAAAGTGATATCAATGGAGGGTGGTGCATCTAATAATGGGTTTGGGTGACAAACCCAACCCAATTAAATGCATGTGCAAAATGGACATGGCCACATGACAAACCTTCTCCCACTCAATGAAGCTGGGAGTTCACCATTCCACTCCTAGCCAAAACCAACACTCAAGGACACTAGTAGCAAACCCACCTGGGAGAAATGGATTAAAACAATAAAGGGAAGCTAGCCATCCACTCTAAAGGGGTGGGAAAGATATACTCCCTATTCACTTATGTCAATTCACTCCCTCTGAGAAGTAGAACTCGTGAGCCAGCCTTTGGGGAGAGTCTTCCTGTGCTACCTGAGAGAGGATTGAAATTCTCCACTCATTTTCCCAGCAAAAAAATGGAAACTCCATTGATTTTCCAACTTGTACACATTAAACCAACTTAATTTTCTTCAAGCATCATCAGAGACCAAGCTCACCAAAGTTCTTCCCAAACTCCAAAGGCAAAGGAAGGGTGCCCTAGACCAAATTTGAGCAAGCTGGGGTCCATAGTCCATCCACTCAACCTCAAGAGCTCAAACTTTCAAAAAGCTTCATCTCAACCAGACGAAGCTTCTCCAAGGAAAATAAGCGGTGAGGTTAGCCATTTTCCAAGCTTAAATTCAATGTGGTTTAGAGCTTGTGGTGAAAATATTCCGCCTTCCTCTCCTTTTGAAGAGGATAAATTAAAATAAAAATATATGCACATTGGTTGGGACACCATATCAGTAGATGTTCTTATTAGGGTGATCGGGTATGACATGGAGGAGAAATAACCTATGTTTGAGTTAAATTTTTTATTAGAAATTTAGGACTTATGATTCCATAACACAAGATTAAGGAAATGCCTAAGAGGTAAGGAATTATGCTTATAGCCCACAAAGGGGAGAAATAATCTCCTAAATCTAGGGAGCTTTGGTAAGTGTCAGCACAACCTAAATCTAAGGTGAAAATGGGTATTTGGTTTGCCTCCACGAGAGGACAAGCCACCCGATTGCTTAGACTTACCTAAGGGTGCATGCCCAACTCCTCTATAATTTTAAATTATGTAGGCAAGTCTTATGCTTATGCAAGATAGTTAGACTATTATTTATTTAGAAAGAGATTAAGTCCTTAAACTCACTCTCTAAAGAGACTAGATCATGTAAGGATATGCTTCAAATGACCTAAATCTAATGCAATTCATATTTCATTTTATTTTTATTTTTTGGATAATTATTTTGACTCACGATAATAGATTCATATGCATGCATGAAATAAAGTTATTGATCAAAATCAGTGAGAAGGGAGGAGGTGTGTTTCCACCATGGCTCTCAAAGGTCAAGCCAAGTTTCTTTGGCAAGGTGGAAGCCTTCAATCAAGAGTGAAATAAGATGCATTTGTGCATAATATTATAAAAGAAATACTCATCCGAAAGGAGTTGCTAATTCTTTTATCTTAATTTTAACCTAAGCTTTAGGTTAGATTATGAATTCTTTATTTTAGTTTTGAGTTGTTAAATTTGATAAAAGATTTAATTTTCTCTAAGAGCCTAATCCACATCCGGGTAATACATAAAGCAAAGAAGAAACTAGGAAAAGATGTCACTTAATGCACAAGCTAAACAAATCATCAATCAATTTATAAAGCTAATCATAAAGAATAAGAGGTCATTTGTGGTTGGGCACCACACAAATCAAAAAAATTGGGTAGCAGAGCTCTACCCTTATACAAGATTACAAATGAATTAAATATAATTAAGCAAGGAATTCATTGTTATGAGGGTCTTCAAGCTTCATTTCTTCATTCTTCTTTTCTTCTTTCTTCTTTGGTTCCTTCTTTTGGATGGTTGAAAGGTGGATGCTCCAAAGGTTTCACATGGTGCAAAAGGTGAGATTTTATGACCAATGATCATCTAATCCCCATAACAATCATTCTAAAATCTAATTGCAAAGTTTACATGATAAGGAAAAGTAAATCTAACTAACACGCAAAATATAGGTTAGCTAAATAAACCACCAAATTTCAGCATGAATATTAGACTTATCACCCCACACATTGGTGACTAAGTCCACATAGCCTATTGATTATGCTTAGGGTATAAGCACCGCAAAAAGCATTTATATTTTTATTTATTACAACGCTTTTAATCCTCTACGTATAATAGACTAAGATCATCCTACCATTCATTCTATGCACATCCCTAACATCTAGTCTAAAATATATATATCACAAAATAAAAAAAATTATCAAACCATACACCACCTAACCTAAAGCTAGAAGTGGTGACCAAGCCTAATGTGTGTGCTTTGAGGTTTATGTGGTATGCTTAGATATGGCTTTAAATTAGAATTTTCTTGTGTGATGCATGTTCAACTTAGAAGAAGGTTTCATTTAAGTGATTTAATTATTTTGGGTTGATTTTATTTCATGTTTTGATTAGGTTCAAGTGGATCCTATAATTAATTACTAAGTTAAAGAGAGGGAAAGAGAAGAGAACTTCTTTCCTTCCATAACCTAAGTAATTTCTAAAGTAGATTCATATTTAGTTTTATTTAGTGAATGTTTTGATTAAGAATTTTAATTAATCCTAAGTTTAGATGAACTCTAAACAAACCTATTCAAAAGAAATGCATTTTAAGATTAAATAAAATGAACCAAATTCACAAAACATACATTACTTCATTTTCCTAACATGTATAACATGCATATGGATGAGTCCTATGCATATCTATAAATACAAATGAGAATGTTTAATCACACTTTATGATGCATGCTAAGCAATTCATTTAAGGAAATTTGGAAGTTTATGATGATGATTCAGAAAAGGAATTTCTTATCCAATTTTACATGCACACATGAAAGTAAGAAAGGCATAGCATTGTTAACCAAAGGTGTAAGGTACAAGACCTACTTAGGCTAAAAAGCCTCACAACCTGGATTGTCCAGATACCACTTTCCTTAAATATAAACATGTGTAAAAAAGAAATGAATGGAAAAAGAAAGAAAGTAAAAATTTGTATTAGTTGATTCATTTTGTTTATGTAATTTATATGTGAAAGAATATACTTCTTAAGTGATAGTATAAATTAATAGGATATGAAACTAAAAGTGTTAGGTTCTTTTCAAATGAACACATTTTACCAAATCCTATTCAAAACTATACTAAAAGAAAAGAAGGAAAATCTATACTAAACATATCCTTATATCTTACTTACATGCAAGCTTATAATTAAAATATAAGTAACACACTTTCATAATTGATTCATATATTTTAAAATAATTTGAATTTAATAGTGATAATAGCCACTCATATTCTTACTTTAAAACACATACAAATTGACATAAAGTAAACATTTTCATTTTAAATTTGAATTTTGAAAAGTATGGATGCATGAAACCACATGACACACATATTTAGCATGTTGGGAAAGAACTAAAGTAATGAAAGCATGTAAACACATTCACTTTAATTAAACCCTAAAGATAATCTTAAAGTAAATCAAAGTTTATTTAATATGATTTTTGTTTGAATTTGAATTTGATTTAATTTTGAATTGAGTTTGTTGTTCCTAACCCATTCCCACATGTGTTTAACTTTTTTGTTTAATTTTTAGATGATTAGATTCATTTTAGATTTTGATTAGATTATGAATTAAACAAGTTAATTAACTCTTACCTACACCACCTTAGCATAGTTAACCAAATAATTATGAGCCAATGAGATAACATAAAACTACAATGAATTTAAATTTGCAATGCACCTAGGAAGAAAAGGTCCTAATGTAATTTGTCTCATGATTAATGGTTAATTAAGCTAAAGGGTTTAACTTAAGTAATTTTAAAACACCCTCACACATGAGTTGAGTTTTGATTTCCTTAATTGAACTTAGGCTTTGAACACCTAAGTATCTACCCAAGGTAGATTAATTAAGTTATGAAAGTTTTAAAATTTTAAATTAATTAAGAGGTAATTAATGAATTATCCCTTAATTAAGAGAGATTAAGAAAAAGGGGTTTAGGAAATAGAGAAATACCCAAAATTATTCCTAAGCCTCCTATTCACTGATCAAACCTTAATCAATTTCAATAAGGGATTAAAACACTAATCACACCCTTAATTATCCTTGATTACATAAAGAGGGTATTTAGGAAATACATTTGTAATTCCCCAATTCCTTCAATAAATCCCAAGAAAATTAGATAGTCATCCCTAAAACATACCCAAGAGATTTGAGATTAATCAATGGATTAATTAAAGAGCAAATTAAGATTTCAAAACCAAAATTAGAGAAAGATATAATTAAAATCCATTAAAATCAATTTTGAAAATATTCTAGATTGAATTATCTTTCAGAAATTTACCTCATTTTTTTTATTGGGAGATATAAATTTTAAAACTTAGAGGATTAATTAGATTAATTAAAACCAAATTAAATCCCTTAGCCCACACAACAGACGGCACGGCGCCCACGCGTCACGGGAGAAGCCACTTAAACATCCCACGATGATGCGGTTTGATACCCGCCGTTGATCAAGGATCAATGTCGAATCACCCCATGGTTTTAAAGGATAAATGGATTATAAGCGCATTTAATCTCAACCCCATCCATTCAAAATGGATGGATACCGAGATCATCCTCTTTCCCCGAGGATCATAGGAACCATCCATGATCTGTTGATCCAAGATTCTATTAGGATAAAATTTTGCACACCATCAAATGGCAATCCTATCTAGGTTGAATTTTATGCCATGACACTTTCTTTCATAAAGGACCAACCCTTAAATCTAGTGGTCAAAAAATGACATACCTCACCTGAGGTGATCACCGACACTTGATTCCTTGAGGAGCTGTCTTGAGACAAGGTGGTGAGAATTAGCTCGAGGTTGGGTAATTTGCTCTATGGACTAACTCCCCTTGCTCTCCTTGCGCTTTGATTGGACTCTCCTTGCCTTGGGAACTTGAGGGAGAGCTTAAGAAAGCTCGATTTGGTCCCCTGAGAGTGCAAAGGCAATTGATTGTGGAGGAAGAAATTCTATAGAGCTCCATTTTCTTGAGAAAAAGAATGGTTCTTTCAAATCCCTCTTAGAAAGCTTAAATGATGGCTACCAACACTCTTTAACACTCAATCAATAACAATGGGCATCAGAATTGAATTGAATTGGGAGAATACATCTCCCTATGGCAATCATATAAAGCTATGGTTGTCATTTTGATCCAATTGACCATATGGAAAGGGTTATTTGTGTTGTTTGAAGTTAGCACATGGTTGGTTTGAGCCAAGAGTGGATTAGTAACCTCCCATGTGCTTCAAATTGAGTGGATGGAGGTTTTCAAATTGGCCAATTTGAGTTGTAGGGTCAGCTTTTGTTCTTGGGTCCATTTACAACAACTCATTGGGTTGGTTGCACCACCCTCCATGGGGTTCACTTGACCTATTAGGAAGGTATCAAGTTGATTTGAAGAGGGCACCAAATTCCTCATAGATTTGAACAAAATTTGTTCTATGGCCTAGGATAATGGTCATTTGGTGACTTTTAAATTTGAATATGTTGGATATGTTGAGAAAATAGCCAAGGTTTCATTGGATTTGAAGTTCATTTGATATGGTTTGGCTCATGTTGACCCATTTAGGTCAACATGGGTCAACTTGGGTCAAGTTGACCAATTGGTCAAACTAAGGATTGTCAAGTTCATGTAACCATTTAAAATATTTTGGTGGTTTTGATTCAATTTGATTTATATTTGGTTTTGGTTCAATTGAGTTCATTTAGGTCAAATGGGTCAAGTTGACCAAATTGACCCATTTGACCTATTTGAGTTAGGTTAAGGGTTAGTTCATGTTTGGTTGGTCATATGAAATGGATTGATATCTTTATTTCCAATCAATTTTAGTTAAGTTTGAATTTGGCTCAATATGACCCTTTAGGTTAAGTTGGGTTCAAGGTCAATTGGGCTAGGTTGGATCTAGTTGTCCAATTGAGGCATTGGTCAAGTTCATCAAGTGATTTAGAATGAACTTGACCCATTGGTTTCAATCAATTTGGCTTAGATCAAGTTTTGACACATTTTGACTTTTAGGTCAAGTTGGGTCAACTTAAAGTCAAGTGGCCTAAGTTCAAATGTTGACTTGGTAAAGTTCAAACATTGATCATGAATGAACTTAGATCATTGGTTTCAAATAATTTGGCCTATGGTGAATTTTGTCTGTTGGGTTTCATTTTGGCTAAGTGTTGACTTGGCCAACCCTTAGTTTGACTTGGTTTGACCCAATTTGAGATTGATCATCTCATGATGATTGTTGATCATGAGAGGCTTAGGTGAGTTTGATTCAATTCAATTTGATTAGGATTAGAATTTGGTTCATAAGGTACTCACTTTTCAAGTGGTAAGTAATGACTAGGTCAAAGCTTGATTTGAGTTTGATTGAACTTGTATATAGACTTATGATTGAAATATAAATCCATTTGCAAGTGATTTGAAGTCAAATGGGTTTTGATCCATTTAATAATTTCATATTTAAAGGAAAATATGAAAGGATTTGGGGTTTGATTTTGAATTGGGTTTTGGTTAAGTGATTGAAGTTTCAAATCATATTTGGATTCATGATTGTAGTTGATTGAATCATGAAGGAAAATCAAGAGTTTGGCTTGATTTGAAGTTGATTTGGCTAAGTTCAAGATTTTGACTTGAAAGTCTTAGGTTGGATTTTGGTTTGAGTTTGATTTTTGGAATTGGTTTTGATTGTTTGAGTTTATATTTCATTTATACATGTGAACATAAATGATAATATAAATGGATCAGAAAATTTCAAGAATTTGAAGTGATTTGATCATGATTTAGGCTAAGTCCATTAAGGGAATTTTAAAGGACTTAGAAAAATTTGGAGTTTGGAGCTTGAATTTTGATTTAGATTGATTTTTATTTATATTTCATTTATATATGTGAATATAAATGAGAATATAAATGAGTTATGAGAAATTCCATGAATTTGAATTGATTTGATCATGATTTTGGCTAAGTCCTTAAGAAGGAAATTAAGGACTTAAGAAGGATTTTAAATTTGAAATTTAATTTTGGATTTGATTTGATTTATTTATATTTATATTTCATTTATATATGTGAATATAAATTATAATATAAATGAGTTATGAGAAAATCCCATGAATTTGAATTGATTTGATCATGATTTAAGTCCTTAAGAAGGAAATTAAGGACTTAAGAAATATTTATGAATTGATTTTGAATTTTGAGTTTAGTTTGATAACTAAATCATGATCTAAGAACTCATGATTTATAATTCATTTATATTTCATTTATATATGTGAATATAAATGAGAATATAAATGAATTATGAAAAATCTCATGAGTTTGAATTGTTTAGATCATGATTTAAAGAAGTCAAAAGAAGATTAAGGACTTAGGAAAGATTTGGACTTAAGAATTAATGGGTTTCAATCATGGATTTCAATCACATGGAGTTGATTTGAGTGGGAAAATCAATTAAGATTGATTTGAGGTTTGACTTGAAGGAAGGAAGGTGAGGAATGGTTCAAGGTAAGAGTAGGCAAATTTTTCTAACACCCCAAGGCATGGCCTATTCCTATACCTTCTTCTAAGTCTCTGTATGTTGAGTGCCCACCTAATCACTAGATGCATCTTAGGACTAAGAAACTCTTAAAGTCTAAGAGAAGTCCTATGTCTAAGATGGAGGGTTGATGCTCATTCTAAAATGAGGTCCTGAGCTTTGTCAAAGAAATTTTCATGACATAGCATTTTGGCCGTTATATGTGATCTAGGATGCATGATGAAGGTGTGGACCAAATTATCCAATAGCCCAATTGAGCTGGATCATGGCTAGAACTTGACGGATCCCCTCGCAGAAATTATAAGGATCTCGCCGTCCATCTTGCATTTTGGATGGACGACCAAGATAAAAATGCGTAATATATTTATTTTTCTCCCTCAAATCCACGGCTTTAATCTCTGTTGATCCGATCGATCGCGGTGAGAAAGCTAATTACGCCGGTGCTACAATGTGACAAGTTAAATACCTAATCGGCGATGTGTAAAGTGCATCATCGTCGGCACATGCATGGCACCGTGGGATTAATGATATAATTAGATTTAAATTCTAATTAATCACCTAAACTTCTAAAATTCATATCTCAACATAGAAAAATCAGAAAAATATGAAATAAATTGCATTATAATGATAATTGAACATAGAATATTCTAAAATTAATTTTGATTGATTTTGAAAAGTTATTTTCTCTAAATTTAGATTTTATTAGGAATGTTAATTTGCTAATTAATCTCTAATTAATCCACTGATTAATCCCAAATTTCTTGAGTGTAATTAGAGGGATGACTCTGCCTCCCCTAATTTTCTTGGGATTTATTGGTGACTAAATTAGAACTAGTATTCCTTAATCACTCTTTTAATAGACTTAATGGGTATAATTAGTAATTAACCCTTTGATTGAGCCAATTATGTTTTGATTAAGTGAATGTGAGGTTTAAGGAATAATTTTGGGATACTCTCCCAAGATATTCCTTAAACCCCTTTATTCCTTACCTTAAATTAAAGGTTAATTCAGCTAATTATCCCTTTAATTAATTTCATAAAATTCTAAAACTTTCCAGAACTCAATTAGTTCTTCTTGGGTAGATGCTTAGTTCAAGAGCCTAAGTATAATTGAAATCAAAATCCAACTCACATGTGTGAGAGAGGTTGTGAAATTACTTAAGTTAAAATTAGTTTAATTAATCATTAATCATGAGCCAAATTGTATTAGGCCTTTTCTTCCTAGGTGCATTGCAAATTTAAATTCCTTGTGAGGTTTTATGTCATCTCATTGGCTCATAATTATTTGATTAAATATACTAAGGTGATATAGGTAAGGGTAATTAATGCATTTAATTCATACCTTAACCTAATCAAAATATAAAATGGATCTAATCACTCAAAAAATTGAACAAAAATATCAAACACATATGGACGGGTTAGGATCGAAAATTCACCTCACATTTCCCAAATTAAATCAAACTCAAAATCAAACAAAAAATCACTTTAAACAAACTTTGATTTGCTTTAAGCTTTGTTATTTCATAAGATTGGCTTTTAGGAGTTAATTAAGGTGAATGTGTTTACATGCTTTCATTACTTTAGTTCTTTTCTAACATACTAAATGTGTGTCATATGATATCATACATTCATGCTTTTCAAAAATCAAATTTAAAATGAAAATATTTCCTTTATGTCAAATTGCATGTTTTGGCTAAAGTAAGAATATGAGTGGCTATTATCACTATTAAATCCAAATTAATATATGAATCAATTATAAAAAATTGAAAGTATTTTATTTATGAGCTTGCATGTGTGTAAAATATGAGGATGTGCTTGGTGTAGTTTTCCTTCTCCTCTTTAGTATATTTTTGAATTAGATTTGGTAAAGTGTTTAGTTCATTTGAAAAGAACTTAACACTTACCCAATTCCATCCCTATTCATTCCTATGCTATTACTTAAGAAGGATACCTACACTTGTACATATAAATTGCATAAACAAAATAAATCAACTAGCATAAACTTTTGCATTATTTCTTTTCATTTATTTCTTTTGTACATATGATTGTATTTAAGGAAAGTGGTATATTAGGACAAACCCGGGTTGCGAGGCATTAAGTAGCCTACTAGGTCTTGTACCTTGCACCGGTTAATAATGGCGTCGCATCACTTATATGTCTTTCATACATTCATATGTGCATGTGAACATTGGATAAGAAACCCTTTGCTACTTAATAAAAAATCATACATCATAAGCGTTCAAATTTTCTTAAGTAACTTATTTAGCTACATCATAAAGTGTGTTAAACATTTCCATTTGGTATGTATAGATATGCTTAGGATTCATCCATATGCATGTTATACATGTTGGGAAAGAAATGAAGTGATATGTGTTTTATGAATTTACAATTTAACTTAATCTTAAAATGTATTTCTTTTGAAGTTTGTTTAGAATTGATCTAAACTTAGGATTAATTAAAACACATAATAAAATATTCACTAAATGAAACTAAACATGAATCCACTTTAGAAATTACTTAGGTAGAAGGAGAGAAGTTCTCTTCTCTTCCCTCTCTTTACAACTTAGTAATTAATTGTAAGATTCACTTGAACCCAATCAAAACATAAAATAAAATCAACCCAAAATAAGTAAACCACTTAAATGAAACCCTCCTCTAAGTTGAAGATTCTTCTATGGGATCAGAAAATTACACCCACATCTTCGAAAAAAGGAAAGAATTGTTGTTTAAGTATTTGATAATTTCGTAAGGCGATGAATAGTAGATAAGACACTCA
Source organism: Cymbidium sinense (assembly GCA_021442155.1). Taxonomy (NCBI): domain Eukaryota; kingdom Viridiplantae; phylum Streptophyta; class Magnoliopsida; order Asparagales; family Orchidaceae; genus Cymbidium; species Cymbidium sinense. Next base: position 76,049,564 of record CM038222.1, on the reverse strand, counting down.
GGAGATTTCGTTCTCATTTGGTGAGAACTTTTATATCTGGTTCTGGTTTCCTATAGCAAGCCCCTATAGTTAATTACCCTCCCAATCTTGAGAGAGCACTTTCGACAAGTCAATGAATCGTTAAAGAGCAGTATATAATTGATGAGTGGAGTTTAGAACTTATAAAATTTATTATTTTAACTTAAAACTTTTTGTGGGGAGACGCGATCAAGATCCCATGGTTCATCATCACCGTCCGGTCCGCAGTAGGAGGAATTCGACTCAATTAGAAGGATCCTTGTCGACAACACATGGGTTACGTCGTCCAAGGTGTCCTCAGTAGACTGGGGTGGAGTCAAGGGGACAAATATAAGTTAACAGCTAACATAGGGCTTTTGCCCAACCAAATACATTCTACATTCACGCTCAAAGAGCAAAGCCGTGGGGAACATACGCCGCGGACGTAATTTAATGGTGCCATATCCAACCACCCTCCGAGGGGCTCAGTCAGAACCGCCATTTATGTGGTGCCATATCAGCGCAAAACCACGCGAGAGGACACGGGCCACGCCCACGGCTTGGAATATTTGAGTGTGAAGGTAATTATATTTAATTTGACATCGCTCTTTGTGAGTAAAAATTTTCTTAATTTGTCACAAGACAAACAATTTGAGGGGTGGATTAATTTTTTTTATTTTTTTTATTTTTTTTTTTAGTTTTAATTTAAATAATTCATTTCATTTTTTTTTATTTCCTTTTTTTGTGTTATTTTCTTTGAATTTTGATCATTTTATGATTGATTTTAGATTTGAATATATGATCATTTATCATTGAAATTTTAATTATAATTACCCTTCTCGATCCTAGGGTTAATATTAATTGATAGACCTTGTCTACTCACGCTTTTCAGAGGATCTCTAATTCATTATCTCAAGAAGTATAATCCTTCAAAACCTTGTCCACTCTAGTTTGAACATGAGGATCGGTTTGGGACTTTTCTCCTCGAGAGTTTGAATTTTAAAAGCTATGTCGATTCATATCTTATATTATATGATAGAGTTAGTTTCGATATTATTAATTTGAAATTCTTATAATATCAAATTTTAAGTTTTGTTAACTCCACAAGACCAAACCGGGATGATATAAGATCTGTTCTGTATTTGACTTAGTATTTACCAACATGCATATAAATATCTCGTTTTGAAAATTGCATGGACATTAAGATGTCTAATGTTGAAGTTTTGATGTCAAATTTTGATTTTTGAGTTTTGTTAACGACGTCCAAGACCAAACCGGAAGTGTAGCATTTGTTCTTCTATATTTGACATGATTATAATGCAAGCATGAATTTTGATACGGATTTTAGGTTTTGTTAAGACGGTCAAGACCAAACCGAGAGATGTAGTATCTGTCTTTTATATTTGTCTTACTTGCATATGTCCTAATGTTTGGACATTCCAACATACATCATATCTGTTCTTTTAGAATGTTGTATGGACATTGAATGTCTAGTTGAAATGTAAGTGCAATTTGCAAGTTTGGATTTCAATATGACATTTTGGGTTTTGTTATTGACCGGTCCAAGACCAACCGGAAGATATAGATCGTTTTATTTTATCTAACTTGCACATGTCCCTATGTACAAAATCAAGCATAAAGGGGTGAAAATAATTGATTTAGAGGCTATATGATCATAAGTAAAGTAATGGCCTAAAATGGGCTTAGTAATTTGATTTAATAGCCCACTCTTTATGTATAAAATCAAAAGTATAAATGTAAAACAATTGCTTGAGGCCATATGACCATATACCATGCATTTATTTCTCTTGAAAAGGGAGGGGAATAAAAAAATATGAGTAGTTGTCATATTTCATTTAAAAGAGGCAAGTGGATTAATTAAAATCCACCTCCCTCACATGCAAGCTCATGGCGAGGGACACAAACTCATTAAATTTATTAAAGAGGTATGGCAAAGATTTTATTTTCCTTTTAAAGAAAGGGATAAGGATAATAAGGGCATGCCACATGTCCATGCATGTGGATGCAACATGACAAGTGGCATCACCTTAGATAGCTCCCTTGCATGCAATTTATGACAAGGCCACATGTCGATTCCATAAGAGTAGATGGCAAAAGGAAAGGGCTGAAAGCCTATAAATGAGGGTTTCCCTTTACAAAGTACTTACATTTTCTACTCTCCTTCTCCTTAAGCCACAAGTTTAAGTTCTTTCAACCTTGCAAGGAGGATTAAGGTCACACATACTTGTGAGTTTCTTTCTAACTCAACAATTTTTTATCTTGATATATGTCAAGTTATATGGTAGATTTAGTTTATCTCATATGTATTTTGCTTCAAGTCTTCACTATATCTCATTTATGTATGTAAATCACGGTGAATGACAAGTAAAGTAGAGGAGGTATGAGTATTCATATATAACCTAAAGAAGCACTTTAAGCCAACATGTGAACCTAAGCATTTCATCCTTTCTTTCTATCTTCTTTTTTTTTTTAAGAAAATTCACCTCGGGCCATCCCCGATAGGCTACTTGGGGACTAGTCTTCCCACCACGCTAAGAAAGTGTATGGTAGGTGTCGTGAGACAACCAATTTATTTACACCACGCCAAAGGCGTATGAGACAAAGACAAGATTTCCTCCACGAACAACGTTAAGATTATCAAGATTTCCGCCATTGGAACAATGTGAACGGTACTTATAGATGGCAATAAATTTGCATTCACATGTATATGAAATTAAAGTATAAGCATTTATATGGCATTTCAACTTTTATTTTGAAAATTTCGCAGCCCTCCCACCATCCCCACATGGGCTACTGGCTGTCTTCCCACCACGCCAAGAAAGGCGTATGGTGGTGTCATGAGACACCATGACCAATTTATTTACCCACCACGCCAAGAAAGGCGTGTATGGGTTGCACAAACATAAGATTTTGCCACGCGAACAACGAGCAAGTACTTATAGCATCAGATTTCCGCCACGCTGGAACAACGCGAACAGTACTATCAGTGTTTTCCGCATTGGAACAATGTGAACGGGTAATTTATAAAGATAGAGCAAAAATAATCAAAATTTACAACTCCCGGCTTCTACAAGTTGCCATGAGAGATCGCTTCACCATGTCGAAAGACATGTATAGTGTATGTCGCGAGACTCAAATTTTGATAAGCATTTCTACCATGTTGAGAACATGGTACTTATATCATAAATTTAAAGCTCATTTGCATATAAATAAAAAAGGAAAGTCACGTGTAAACATTTGATTAGAGCATCAAAATTTACAATTTCACAAGTGGGGTTGCCATGAGAGACTGTTCCCCACCATGTCAAGAAAGACATGTATAGGTGTATGTCGTGAGACACCATGACAAATTTTGATAGATAGCATTTCCCTACCATATTGGAAAACATGGTAATTATATCACAAATTTAAAGCTCACATTTGCATATAAACAAAAGAAAGTCGCACAATAAATTTGATTAGAGCATCAATGCTCCCGGTTTTCCCCCACAAGTGGGGTTGCCATGAGAGACTGCTGCACCCCATGTCAAGAAAGACATGTATAGGTGTATGTCGTGAGACAGTGAAATTTTGATAGCATAAGATTTCTACCATATTGGAAAAACATGGTAGTACTTATATCACAAATTTAAAGCTCATTTACATGTGAACATGTTTGCATACAAATAAACGACAAAGATTTGCTGATCATTGCATTGGAACCAAAGTAAATTCATGAAAGCAAACATGTATTGAACATTTGTTGAAAATATATAAAAATCTGAAATTGATCTTAAAAAATGAATCTCCTTTCACATTTTGACTTTCATAATAGAACTAGTCATGCAATGAAGTAAAGTAAGCCTTCCCTTCAATTTTAGATTTCAAAGATAGAAAGAAATATAGAATCCTCCATGTGGTCTAGGATCTATGTCACATAACACTTCAAATCTCCCTACTTTCATTTTAGCATGAAATGAAAGAAGCATAATGTATGTAACCATACAATACTTAGAGACCTTCCTTTCAATTTCAGATTTCAACTTGCATATGAAAGAGGCATGATATATATATATAATTCCCTTCATAGGAAATAAATTGAAGCAAAGTAGAAGCATGAAATTCATAGGAGAATGGCATCATATCTCATCAAACGCAAGCTAATTGATTTCTCCCTTAGATAAGAAAGTTCAAAGCCTTATACTCATCAACAAATGATTGACTCCCCTTAGGGAAAATATTTTCAGCAAGTATCATACACATTAGAAGCAAAATCGATTCAATTCCCTTCTAATAAAAAATATTTTCAGCAAGATAAATGCATAGATAACAAATTAATAGCTTTACCCATCTTGTAGACATGAATTCAACAATTTCCCATTTGCAAACACAACATTTCAGCAAATAGCACACTTCAAATAACAAATTAATTATTTCCCTCTCATAGAAATGATTTCAAAGAAACATCACATTTACCGAAAGCAAATCGATTTGGTTTCCTTAGGTATAATCAATTTCAGCAAAATAGCATCATAACTATCCCTAAAAGATAGCATGCAACACAACATTGGGCCATACATCATCCCAAAGCAATTTTAGTAGGCTACATCACATAATCGCTGAATAAAAGACAATGAGATTTGGGCCATACATCATCCCAAATCAAAAGGAAACTTAGATAATCCCAAGCATAAGATATAGATATTTAGCAAAAAAACCCTAACTTCCAAAGAAGCAAATGCATAAGAACGAGCTTAGAGAGAAACAACCTAGAATTTTCTTGCAAAAAGGAAGAGATAGAGTTCGCTTGCTCCTTCGGCTCACTAGAACTCATGAGGATCTGACGAGTCTTCAATCGAGAGTGAACGAAGGAGTGCGTTCTCCGACGACAACCACGAAAGGAAAGGACGAACAGAAAACCGCTAACGATATCCCCGGTTTCCTTTCGGAGAGAGAGGAAGTGGACGGTGCTCGACTTCCACGCCGACGATGGTACGCAAGAAAGAAGGAAGATCGAGAGGAAAATCGCACGAAGAGAGCACGGACGAGAGCTCTACCGACGCAGAATCGCAGAGGGGAAAATGCGAGCTTCAAGAGGGAAAAATGCGTGAATGAGGGTCAACGCCGCTTCGCCTTTAGGCACGATCTCCTCCGATTGGTCATGAGCCCTTAGGTAGGGATCGGATTTAAGGATAACGATTACCGAGTCGCTTTAATTGCGATTTTATTACTTTGACAAAACCCCAGCAATATGGTGTCAATTTGTTGCTATGCCAACGCAACGCTGCCATCGCCATGGATCTGAGGTCGCCGACAACGCCGCATACGCCGGCAAATTTAGGTTTAAATTGCGCGAGTCGCTACCAAATTGCTCGACGTCATGCGACACTTTGCCGCATTCGACTGAAACGCTGCCTTTGATAAGTCTCATCGCTTCGTATGCCATAGCAATACGTAACTGAACGTAGCATCATCGAGGTTTCTCGATGATATGCATAATTTTATTAAAAATTTGATTTTAATTATTTGATTGATCCTTAATTGATTTGATACTTTTTTCATTTAATTAAATTTGATGCTTTTCTAGATTATGAAGTCAATTTTCAAATCAATTGAATTTTTGATTGTAGGGCATTTAACCTCTATGTCATTTACTTAATTTTAAATGACACATAGTTGTAGGTCAACATCTTCACACTTAGAAAATTCTAATTTAAAGCCATAGTTAAGCATACTACACAAGCCTTAAAAGCAATGACTTACTAGGTCACCACTTCCAGAAAGGGCATGTGCATGATTTGATGTTTACTTTTATTTTATGATATATATTTTAGTCTCGATGTTAGGGTGAATGTAGAATGAATGATAGGATGAACTAGTCTAATCATTGTTTTTTTGTAGGGACTGTGCTTAAGCGGTAATAAATAAAAATATAAATGTTTTGGTACGGTGCTTATACCCCAAAGCATAATCCAATAGGCGTGAACTTAGTCACTCATGTGTGGGTGATAAGTCCAATATACATGCTTAGGGTTTGTGTGATTTTTCTAGCTAATCTCTATTTTGGTGTTAGTTAGATTTACTCACTTTTCATGTATTTTGCAAGCTAGGATTTTAGAATGATTATTATGGGGCCTAGGATGAGCATTGGTCATAATATTACATCTTATGTACCATATGAAGCCTTTGAGCAACCAACTTCCAATCATCCAAGAGAAAGAACCAAAGAAGAAAGAAGAAAAGAAGAATAAAGAAATGAAGCTTGAAGACCCCCATAATAATGAATTCTTTGTTTAATTGCACTTAATTCATTTATAATCCGGTTGTATAAAGTAGAGCTTGGTTACCCAATTTATTTTTGAGTTTGTGCGATGGTGCCCAACCACAAATGACTTCTTATTCTTTTGGGCTAACTTTATAAATTGATTGATGATTTATTTAGCTTGTGCATTAAGATGACATCTTTTTCCTAGTTTCTTCCTTGCTTGATGTATGGCCCTAGATGTAGAATAGGCTCTTAGGAAAAATAAATCTTCTACCAAATTTAATAATTCAAAAATTAAAAAAATAAAGAACTTATAACCTCACCTAAAGCTAAAATCAAGATAAAAGAATTAGCAACCCTTAATGGATGAGTATTCCTTTTATAACATCATGCACAAATGCATATTATTTTCACTCTTGATTGAGGGCTTGCACCTTGCCGTGAGAAACTTGGCTTGACCTTTGAGAACCGGAAATGCACCTCATCGCTTCGCTAATTTTGGCCAATAATCTTACTTCATATTGTGCATATGAATCCTATAAGCCAGTCAAATGATTGTCCAAAAAAATATTGAAAATAAAATGTAATATGATTTGTATTAGATTTAGGTCATTTGAAGCATTCCCTTACATGATCTAGTCTCTTTAAAGAGTCGTTTAAGGATTTAGTCTATTTCTAAATAAATAACAACCTAGCTATCTTGCATAAAGCATATGACTTGCCTACATGAATTTGAAATCATAGGAGGAGTTAGTTGGCCACTAAGGCTTATAAGTTTAAACAAGTGATTTGTCCTCTTGGAGGTAAATCAAATACTCATTTTCGCCTTTGCTTAGGTCAGGTTTACTTACCCCTTGCCAAAGCTCCTATATTTAGGTTATGAGGTTGCTTCTCCCTTCTATGGGCCATAAGGATAAATCCTCACCTCTTAGATATTTCCATAATCATGTGATACGAATCATAAGTCCTAAACTTCTAATAAAAAGTCAACTCAAATAAATAAATCGGTTTCAAAAATATAAAGCCCAACGTAGGATAGTTTGAGATGTTCTAGATTTTCTAGCATCGTGAACATCTCTTACTTATCTTCTTTGGCTTCAATAATAATTTTCTCTTTGATCAATCCCATTTGATCTTCAAATAAACTAATCGATTGATAGTCTATTGAAATTTTTTAAACAATGATCATTTATCTTAATTGAGAGTATTCCCAGGGACCTCATTCCATAGGATATAATTAACTATGGGGCTTGCACTGTAATTGAGAGTATTCCCGATTTAAATAAACCCTACTTTACTTTTCATGTAAAAGTGGAAGAATCTTTGGTACACCCATTATCCTGGGGAGTCCTTGTTGAGGTGATTAGTCCATTATAGGGTGATGAGTTCTATCTTCGTGAAAATACACATCTCCTCAATGTCATAATCGACACCCTCAATAAGAACATCTCATGGATCTACATGGTGTCAAAATTGCATGAAAATGAGATGTATATTTCTATCTTCATTTTATCCGCATAGAGTGAAGATGGAAGTATATTTTATTCTTTAGAAATATAAAAATTTCACCATAGGAGTGTACACCCTTTTTTATTTTAGAGTGTGAGACTTCCCATTATGAATTTATATGAAATTCAAACTCCCTCCACTAAATTGTATAATAGTGTGAAACTTCCAATTATGGATCTATATAGCATTCTATAGTGTGGTGTTTATTTTTGGATTGCATTTGTGTGTTATGTATATGTGAGGGGACACCATGCATATGAGGATGTACTTATTGAGGTGACGGGTACTACATAAGGAATAGCATACCGAGAGATAGAAGTCACTATCATATAATGGACCCGCCCCTAATAAGGACCCCTAAGGCATGATGGGTCTTCTTATATACCGAGATTTTTCACTACTTTACATGGAAAAGTAAAGTAGGTTTATTTAAACCAGTTCATTGTTTCTATGGAGGCAAGCCTCCATAATTAATCACATCTTAAGGAAGTGAATCCCTTAAGAATATTTTCGATTAAATGTTTATTGTCTCCAAAGAATTCAAAGATAAGACTATCAAAGGATTGGTCGTGTTTTAGAAAATCAAATGTGATAGATCAAAAGCTAAGAGTTATTATTGAAACCAAAGGAGATGAGGGAGTGCTCATGATACTGGAGACCTAATGAGCACTTCAATCTATCCTATGGTTGGGCTTTATGTATTTGAAATTGAGGAGATTTATTTATTTGAGTTGAAATTTTATTAGAAATCTAGGACTTATAATTTCACAATACAAGATTGTGAAAATGCCTAAGAGGTGAGGATTTATGCTTATAACCCGCCAAGGAAAATAACAACCTTAGATCCTAAATATAAAGAGCTTTGACGAAAATAAACACTACCTAAATCTAAGGTGAAAGTGATTATATGGTTTACCTCCATAAGAGATACTAAATCACAGGAACTTATTATCACCAGTGACGCCAAGCTAACTCCTATGCTTTAAATTCATGTAGGCAAGTCATATTTTGCAAGATGGTTAGACGCTATTTATTTAGAAGAAAAACTAAGTCCTTAAACCCACTCCTTAAGAGACTAGAACATGAGGGGTATGAATAATGACTTAAATCTAATGCAAGTTTTATCACATTTTATTTAATTTGGGACTCTTTATTTTAACACAAGCTATGGGATTTTGTATGCCTAAATGCATGAGAAATTGATTATGGGCCAAATCAAGAGGGAAAGAGGTGTTCTTCCATTATAGGCTCTTAAAGGTTAAGCCCATTTTATCTAGCAAAGATAGAAGCCCTCTTAGCAAGAGTGAAAGCGAGATGGTTATGCATGATGTTTAACATATCATCCGGATAAGAGGTTGCTAAATATTTTATTGTCTTGATTTAATGCAGAATTTTTTTTATGTGAGGTTATGAATTATTTTAAAATTTTAGATATGAGTAATTTTATTATTTATCTTTTGGATTTTAGTAGTTATGAGTTGTTAGTGGTGTTGACCTCACTTTTGGAGTGAGCTCTCACTTCTCCACCTCGCGTAGGACTCCTCTAGACACAGAGTTTCTAGTAAGACACTTAGTGATTAGGTGAACACTTAACCTAACCTTGAGACTTAGAAGAGTTAACCATAGAAATAAGTTATGCCATAGGGGTTTAGGAGGACTTGCCTATAGCTTGAACTCAATCCTTGCTTCCTTCTTTCCAAACCTCAAATTCAAATCCAAATTCAAATCCAAATTCTAAATCCAAATCATGAATCAATTCTAAATCAAATGATTGAAACCCATGATCAATTCTAAATCAAAACCTTCCTAAGCCTTATGAATTACATCCATAAGCTTAGCCAAACCCTTCAAATCAACCAAAAGCCAAGTGATGTCTTTATAAATCACTTATTCCATCATTTGTAGTTACAATTATAAATGAAATTGGCATCCAAATCAAATGAATATAAATCAAACCAAAATCAAAACCCTTTTCAAAATTTTTGACATACCTTAGCTAAATTCATAATCGAATAACTCATAATTCACATGATTCTCTCATGGATCATTTATATTCTCATTTATATTCACAAATATAAATGAAGTATAAATTCAAATGGCCAAAATCAAATCAATATAAATTCAAAACTCAAATTCAAGCCCAATTTATATCCTTTAAGCCAAATTATTGGATTTAGCCAAATCATCCTCAAATCAACCCAAACCCTTGGATTTTCTCTTCAAACAATCACTCCTTTAATCCCAAATATAAACATAAACTATAATCACCAAACCAAAATCAAACTAACCCAAGTCAAACCAGTTCATTCTTTTGACTTGAAAATGAATGAACCAAAACCCATTTGACTCCAAACCACTTGCAATTGGATTTATATTTCTATCATAAGTCCATATGTGAGTTCAACCAAACTTGAATCAAACATTGATCAAGTCAATCGACCCATTTAGGCTCACTTGACCAAAGTGACCTAAAAGACTTTTGAGCTAAGTTTTAATCCAACCCAAATTGGATTGAACTATGCCCATCCAAATCTCACATTGTGATCAACAATCATCTTAGAATGATCAATCACTCAAATTAGGTCAAACCAAGTCAAACTTAGCCTTTGAATAAGTCAACATTTAACCCAAATGAAACCCAAACTAGCCAAAATCTATCATATGCCAAATTGATTGAAACCATTGATCTAAACCAATTCATAATCAATGATTGAATATGACCAAGTCATCAATTAAGCCAAACCAAGTCCAATTAGTCATTTGACCTAAGTTGACCCAAATTGACCTAAAAAAAAAATGGGTCAAATCTTGATCTAAGCCAAATTGATTGCAACCAATGGGTCAAATTCATTGCAAATTGATTGTTGAACTTGGCCAAAGCTTCAATTGACCAATTAGACCCAACCTAGCCCAATTGATCATGAACCCAACTTGGCCTAAAAGGTCAAATCAACTTGAAATCAAACCAAGTTAAAATTGATTGAAACCAAAGCTTGCAATACATTTCAAATGATCAACCAAGCTTAAATCATGACCTAACAATTGGGTCAAATGGGTCAAATTAGTTAACTTGACCCATTTGACCCAAATGAATCTAAATGAACCAAAACCAAATCTAAATCAAATTAAACCAAACCAATGATACCCATAGGCTCCAAATGATCATTTGAACTTGACCTAACTCATGATTTGACCCAATTTGACCAATTGGTCAACCTAACTCAATTTGACTCAACTTGACCTAAATGGATCAAATTGAACCAATTCAAACCAAAGGAACTCCAAAACACTTGAAATTTGGCCCAACCCATGTTTGAATCATTTCAAATCTGTCCAAATCAAACTCATAGCCAAATGACCACTTTGCCTTTAGGTCAAGGGTATCCTATGACCAAATTAATTTGGAATTTGGCCATGTCTTTCTCAAGGCCTCTTGGCATCCTTCTATTAGTCCACATAGTCACCAAGGAAGGTGGTGAACATGACCCAATGAGCTTGGCTGGCCATGACCCATGACAAGGCCAAATCGACCTCCCTAATCACATTTGAATACTTGGATCACCAAAATCCACTCACAACTCACATGGGCAGCCACTCTCCCTCTCTCGCTAAAATGACCCATGTGGGATGTTTTGCAACTCAAACCGATCAACCAATCTAACCCATTGAGCCAAAATGGCAAATCGCCACCCAGCCCGATCCAGATATACCCTCTCACTCTCACTCAAACGATAAGCAATCCATTCCTCGAGATTAAGAGGTTGAATCAAGCCTCCCCAAGCTTTTCTAAGCCATTCCCAAGCTCCCTCATTTCCCATTTCTCGATTTTACTCAAAGCCAAAATAGGGAGGTGAACTCCAAATCTAATTCACTCAATACTCAACCAAATTGCATTTAACCTTGCATACACCATCCTTGAACCTCGCCGAAGCTTAATCAAATCATTTCCCAAGTCTCTAAGCAATGGAAGCACCACTTTGATCAAGGTCACCATCAAGAGGAGCTTGGTCGGCGAAAAACCACTTCAAATCAAGACCAAATTTCTTCACGCCTCTACTACGAAGCTACCTCCTCCGTTGGAAGTGCCATTGCTTACCTTCATTGAGGTCGGTCGATATGGTTCTTGTGATAGTATAGTGTTGTGGACCTTCAATTGGATGAAATTCAACTCCAAAGTGAAATTATGAACTTCGCTATCATCTGTTTGTTTCAACTCAATTTCAACGTGTACAATTACAAGTTGTATACTTCGCATTAATATGACTCACATACTTTATCATCATTTAATGGAGTAGCAATGAAACCGACACCAACAGAAATCTACATATGAGATTAATTCTAAAATATGTCAAATCAACTTTAGTGACCTCATATGATTCGTATGCATGTAAAATCAACCCGTCACAAACTTATATAGACGGTTTTTCCACCATGTATAGGAAGAAATCGTCACTAACACGTTGGCCTTCGTAATATAATACTAAACAAACTATGTATCAACTCATATCAATCTAAACATATGTATTGGAGACATGAATCTGAATATCACACTGCTTAAATCAATTCATAAGAACTGTATGGATCGACGGGACTCAATTCTAAAAAATGAGGATCTTTTGAATTCAAGTTATAAGAGTTTGTGGTGAGTTTGGGTCAAATATTATATAGGTTGGGTTCATTTCAAACATTATTAAGCTAACAATTTGTGTCAAACTTCAACCTAACCCATCAATCCACATTGATACCCTAATCTAGCATTGATTATTACTTTTGATTTACAAGGAAATGTATTATAATATTAAGTATATTATTAAAAATTTATCTTGATATACATCAAATTATGACTGTGTATCATCTTAGTTAGCCAATAAAACAAATTTTTTAAAATAATGTTTATTAATGCTATTATCGCCATTCCCAATTTTATGAAAACATTGTTTTACCCTCATTGTGATCTCATTAAAAATGTTTTGCTTTTGAATATGTCAAAGGTGATAACACCTTCCTCTCACAAATTATTCAAATCATCAATCAATGGCCATAAAAATATATTTAGTTTTTTTTTTTTTGGTCTTTTTAGTATCTAATTGTAGTAATGATAACGAAAATAATAATAGTTTATGCACATCTAAGTTTATACATTGTAGAAAATAGTTAGAATTAGACATCATGATTTTAATTAATAAAAAAAAGGAAAAGGTTCCCTTATTTCACAGCATCTTGCTTGTAGCCAGCGAGATCAGATAGAGACTTATAGTAAAAGAATCGGCCTTATAATAATGATGATTTAATAATAATAATAATAAAAGAATATAAAAATAATAGCTTAACAGCTGGGAGATTGAACATTTCATTAATTATAAAAAAATAAAATATGATATAATTAAATTAAATATCTTGTAATATATATGTTTTTAACACACTAATTTTACTTGTGCAAGTCAAATTGTGACAAATTTAGATATGCAATTGAGTGATAAAATAATATTATTAATAATTAATTTATTAATTAATTAAATTTGTGGAGATAAGGCTGTGTTTTTCATGGGATAGATCAAAACAAAGTAATCATTGAGATAAATTTATTGTTGAATGGCGTGTTTGGGAGAGCGGTGCGATGCACATCACTGTCTGTCATTTAAGAACCATTGAAGAGGAGCTCTTGATCGACCTAGCAAACCACTTCAAATGAAGACCATATTTCTTCAACAAGGCTTCGTCTCACTACGCTACCTCCTGTGGCACGGTGATAGCCTCTGAGGTAATTGCTTACCTTCATGAGGTCTGATATGGTTCTTGTGATAGTATAGTGTTGTGGACAGCTTGGATGAAATTCAACTCTAGTAAAATTATGAACTTGCTATCATCTTGTTTCAACTCAATTTTGACATATACAATTACAGTTGTATCCTTGTCGCATTAATGGCCGACTCACATACTTCATCGTCATTTAATGAGTAGCAATGAAACACCAACAGAAATCTACATATGAGATTAATTCTAAAATATGTCAAATCAACTTTCGGACCTCATGATTCGATTACGTATGCATGTAAAATCAACCCGCCCTAAAACTTATATGGACGGTTTTTCCACCAAATGCGTAGGAAGAAATCCTCACTAACACGAGTTGGCCCGTAATATAATACTAAACAAACTATGTCAACTCATATTTGAATCTAAAAATATGTATTGGAGACATGAATCAATAACACCTTAAATCAATCGATTCATAAAACTATATGGATCGTCGACTCAATTTCTAAAGTAAAGACAATCAAAATAAATACCTCTTAGAATTCCAAACCCCAAATCTTATTTTCTATTTTGACATCTAATCAATTTATTCACAACATAAAACACATTCCTAAACATACATATCCAACAACACATTCATAAACCCTAAAACATAATTAAACTCCAACAAAGTTAATTCTCAATAAGTAATTATAATAACTGTAACTACTAATTCTCTCATCCATGAGCAAAAAAACAACACTCGATACCTAAACATACAATCATATTCAATATTTAGAACACATAAAATACACATAAATACACATAAAATATTACTTTGCAAAACTAACATTTCTCCAAAAAAAATAAGGTGTCAAATGTACATTTTCTTTGGAAAAGGTGTTCCTTATTTATTTGGAAAATTTACATTTTTCCTAAAATGCCAAATTCAACAACACACATCCCTAAAACTAAAACTTACATTTCTTTGCAAAATTTACATTTCCCTAAAATATCGATGTACATTTCAAAATCTAAAACATGTTCCTCATTTTTTTAAAATTTATAGTTTCCCTAAAATATCAAACCCAACAACAAATGCCTAAGCCTTAAAACTAGCTAATCACATGATAAACTAAGTAATCAAATGTTAGAACACATAAAATCGACATTTGAATAGTTTTCACTTAAATTAAAAGGAGTTCCAAAAATTCCTAAAAAATCCTTTCAAAAAACTTAAATCGTTCCAAACTTTGTCTAAATAAGCTAATCACATAATACACTAAGTAATAACATGATAAAACACAAAAAATAACATTACATTTGCATGCTTTTCACTTTTAAAATGAGAACTAAAAATACCAAAAATACCTCAAAATAGTCCTAGGCGAATGGGCTCGGTTTCCGGAGAGATTGGCGGGCTTTACCAATTCCGACAAAGGCGGCGTCTCAAATAAGGGGAAGGAGAAAAAAAAGATCATGCTCATCCCAATCTCGGTTCAATTTTTTTTAAAAGTATTTTAAGCCACGCTTTAATAACGTATCATAATATGTGGCTGATCCTTTAAATGGGCGTGCCTAGTTTTAAATTTTTTTAATGCCTATTTTGCTAATTATAGTTTAAACGTGCTTAATTTAAAATTTAGCCTAAGTAATATCAAGAACAAGTGCAGAAGCCGTTAGGTGTGTAAACAAGTCAAGCTCCTTGCTTGAGCTTGTATTTGATTAATTAATCGAGTTCAAGTTTGAGCTCGAACTTTATTTTACCAGTTCTCATTTAGTATGAAAGTAATTAAATTATTATGAGCCGAACAATTATTATGATAAAAAAATAAAAATAATAAGAAATTAGAAGTAAAATAATAAGAAATTATTTGATATAAGAGAATGAGATATTATTGTTAAATATTTTTAATAATTATATACTTAAATTATTATATTTTAAGTATATTTTATATTAATATTTATTAAATAGACCGATTGAGTTAATGAATCGAGGTAGAGCTGATTTGAGCTTGGTTTGTTAGCTCATTGAGCTGATCTCACGAGCCATTTATCGAGCTAAGCATAAGTCTACTGACAAGCCAGGACTCACCAGATTAATGAGAAGTTTATGAGCTTCTATGAGTGAAAATAATTATAATAGCAAATTCATACGAAAAAAGCTCATAAAATTATATTGTGATAATAAATCATTGACTACTATCGTTCGCACGATAAACTTATATAACATGACCATAATAAGCATATGAAGATAAACAAATATTTTATGAAGAAAAAAAATAGTGAATGAAAAATATCAACTCACCAGATTAATGAAAAATATCAGTATGGAGCAATGAAGTGAAGAAAAATGTGCTTCAAAATAATATTTACATTATAAGAGTTAATATTCTATATTTGATATCACAAATATAGAAATTTATTCAAATAATTCAAATATCAAATTGGAAAATATGCATAATTGAAACAAATTAATAAATATCATTTTCAAAGCAGAAAGAGTTGGTGCCTATGAGACCTTTTGCAACTCACGAGAGAAGAAAGGAAACGAAATGTGTGCTTGACAAAGCTTGCTTCTTGGAATGACATGCAATTTTAATATGAGTAGAGCTGAGGTTCATTAACATGAAAATCTCACTTCGAGTTTGATATATACTTGCATGATATAGCTCCAAAACTCACTTCATAATTAATTTCAAGGTTAGTTTTGATCTTTGATCGAGTAGTTATTGATGCTATGATGCTAGCGGTGACACTACAATCGATATGGACTTCACCTGAGAAAATTTGGATTTGGGTTGACCGATTAACTTCTAGGTTGAGTTTTTATGAGAATGACCGTTTAAGCGAAGGTGAGGCCTTCATTAACTTGAAAACCTCACTTCTAAGTTAGGTTACGTTTGGGTCAATAGTGCGGTATGAAAATGCATCAGAATGCCGTTTGAAAATTACATTATGATTGTATTTTAGAGAATTTGTGATTGTAAATTATTTTTTCCAATCCTCATGATTGAGTGCAATGGTTGTTAGAAAGCTGCAATCTAATTTTTTTTTAAAATCAAAACTTTATAATACTCACTACAATCTTTTAAAAGCGTATCTTCCATCCACTATTCTTTTCAAAAGCTTTTGGACAACAACTTCTTATGCCAAATTTATATATTGTTAGATTGTAAACAACAGCTTCATGTTGACAAGACTTGAGAGGGAGTTCAAGAGAAAGTTGAATTATGAAGGTCAACCTTAGAATCTAAAGGCCTTCATTTAAGTAGATCTAAAATCGAATATTTGAAGTGTAATTTTAGTTGTAAAATATATAGTGGTATGGTTGTGATATGGGAGGTCAAATCATTAAAAGAGTGAACATTTTAAATATCTTATGTCGATTGTTCAAAATATTTGTGAAATATATGGTGATGTTATTAGCAGAATTCAAGTTGGTTGTTCAAGTGGTGGAATCATGGCCTGTTGTGTGATCGAAAAGTATCACTTAGACTTAATAGAAAATTTTATAAGATGGTGGTAAGACCACAATGATTTGTGGTGCAAAATGTCAATAAAAGAGAATCATGAAATGAAGTTAAGCATCGTGAAGCTAAGATGAAGATGCTCGTGGATGAGTAGCTTTATACTTAGAGACAATATGAAACAAATATATACATGAAAAGATTGGAGTAACTCCAATGGCAGATAAGATTAGAGATAGTCACTTTAAATGATTTAATCACATAAAATGACGGTAATGACCCAATTAGGATAGCAGATATATTAGATTTGACCTATATTATGAAGACTCGGTTAGTTAATATAAAAATAATCTTATTTTATTAGAATTAAATTAAAATTTAACACTTAATAAGATAATATTTGAAAAATGATTCATGTAGTCGACCTCACATAATGTGATAAAGGTTTATTGTTGACAAAATATGACGGCAATAAGTGGTTTCAAATATTAATTGAGTTTGACCAAATTGTTTCATAAGTGACTAATTAATTCTACACGAGTTAAATCCTATTTTCTTGTTTTTAATTATTATTTCGTTTTCAATCACCGAAGTTTGATGAAACCCAAATCCAATTTTGAAAAGCATGCACTCGAAAATTAAGATAAAAATTATTAGAATATTCAGAATAAATTTTAAACAAAATTAGCAAATTCATTTTAAGATATTTATAATTAAATTTTTTAATTAAAATTTGAATTATATTGATCTCAATATATAAAATATTTGTAATCATCTAATTCATTTTGAGTGATTATATTATATATATTTTTAATTATTCTAAGTTTTAAAACATAATCACAATAATTAAAAATACTTTGATGACATACTAACTTATTATTCCAAATTTTAAAATTAAAGGATATGTAGAATTTCAAGAAGATATTAATAAGCAGATATTTTATTAATTATCCATACATAAAATAAAAGATAATTATATAACATATACCTATTTTTTTTTTTAATAAAATTAATATTTTCTTAATTTTATTTTTAATTTCTCACACAAATATTAAAATTTATAATAAAAGCCTGTTACGTGTTGTAATAAATTTGTAATGAGTTGGTCATGATAATTTTAATATATGAATTTAATACTTTAAAAAATTGATATAAAGTTAATTTTATAAATAGATTAAATTTAAATATTATATATATAATTCACTTAAATAAATTTAATTAATTATACCATCTAATAAAAGCGCGTTTTTCTTCACCTGATAATCGCCTCTTCAGTGGCGGCCATCTTCTTCCTGAATGACTGGTAAAATTGAAAGCTCATTTAATGACATTTGTTCTGTTCCTCAAATGTTCTTTAATGCACGCTGTTGCTTTGAGACCTTATTAGCCTCCGAAACATCACCTTCCTCCACCTAACACGACTCTCTCTCTCTCTCTCTCCATCTCTTTCTTTTTTTTCTCTAGTCTTATATTCTATGAAGCTATGAGAAGAATCTCTATTCTCTCTCTAGAGCTCTCTCTTCTCTCCACCTTATATTTTAGAGAGACAAAATAATCATTAATGATATAGAGTTATCACACATTTATGGCTCTCTACCATTATCTCTCTTTCTCTTTTCTCTCTACCTTCTATTCTATTAAACGATGAGAACAATCTCTTATTCTCTCTAGAGCTGTCTCTCTCTCTCTCTCTCTCTCTCTGTCTCTCTTCTCTCTACCCTATAATTCAGAGAGGAAAAGAATCATTAATGATATAGAGCTATCTCACATTTATGGCATGCAGACGTAGTGGAGTGTGATAAGTAAGAGTGATGGGGAAGTCTAAGCTAATCCTTGTCATTAATTGATATAAATTAATATTTATATATCTTTAATTTCTATTTAAAGAACAGCACATTAAATGATTTTATATTTAGAATAAAATCACATCACATATTAATTAATATTATAAAAGATATTAAATATTATTTTATATCAAATATAATTGTTTTTTAATTTTCACGTATTATTAGGTATGATATAGAATTGTTAGAAAATAAATAAATGGATTCTAATTAGTTGCAATAAAATCATTAAATGAGATGCATAAAAGATATATTTTTAAAATTATTTTATTATTATACGTACTTATTATCAAGTTAATTTAAACGTATAAATTTAATAAGTTAATATATTAAATTAATAATATGATGAATTAAAATTGTTAATGTCTATAATACATCTAAGTCTTTATAACAATTAATTAATTTAACGGATTAAAAAAATATTCATATTTAAATTATATTAATAATTAAAGTCACACCTAATTTTAATGTCAATAATTATTTAACTTAGTTTAAAGAGTAATTAAATTTTTTAATAATTAGGAGAGAGTTCTTTTAATTAAATTATTTAAATTAAAATATTTTAAGGGTTTTGGATTTAGAATACTATTATCATATTTAATTGCAAATAAACTAAATAAATAACATCACAAGTATTAGAAATAAAGAGAGGTCATATGATTAAAAGATTGGTAACTAATCATTAAGGATTTGAACTATTTATAAAGATTAATCAAAAAAAATATTTAACATGAATAAAAAATTTGTAAAATCAAATTTTATATGAGAACTAAAATTTAATTTAAATCTAAAATATTTTATCAACATTTAAGACTTCTTATTCATCCAATTTAATTTTTTTTCATTATAATTGTTATGTAAAAGGTAGAGTGAAAGTTTACGCCTTAAATTGTGAAGTCTCACACAGCAGTAATTAAAGAGCAACAAGAGACACCTAATTTTAACGTGGAAAACCTCAAAAGAGGGAAAACCACGGCCTAGCCCAAGAAAAGCTTCCACTATGTATCTTTTGAGTACAAAATCTTCCCGATAACGGATCTTGCAGATAGAGAGGAATACAACTGTAACAATGATCGAATTGTTACCGATGGTGGAGATGCGGGTAACTGAATGCAGCGTATGGTCATTGTGATGATGGTGGTCACGAGTTGAGTGATCTTGATTGGATCAAGGATCTTCAGAGCTCTTCCTCCCTCACTCCTGCTTTTCCTCTTCTTCCTCGTGACTCTTCCTTTTCTTCCTTGCTTGTTCCTCCTCTTCTTGTTTGACTCTTCCTCTTCTTCCTTATGACTCTTCCTCTTCTTCCTTGTTTGACTCTTCCTCTTCCCTTGTTTGAACTCTTCCTCTTCTTCCTTGTTCTGCACCTCCTCTTCTTTACTTGTTTTATTTTTTTCTTTACTTGTTTCCTCTCTTCTTCTTCACTTCACTTCACTTACTGGCCTCCCATGTGAGGAATGTATTTATAGATGGGAGGAGGGGCATTCTTAAATTCATGTTCTCAGATCACTCCTCTCGATCGGACGGCTCGATGGTTCCTTGATCATTTGATGTATTTGAGCATTTGGATGCCCAAATGAAGTCAATTATGAGATCTTAGGCTCGTTAGATCCGGCTCGTCGAGACGCTTCGATTTGACTATACACTCCATATTGAGAGTCGTTTTGGAATTTAATTGATGTCCCAAAGATTCCAATGATATTTTAAGTGCTTGATCTCGACGGTTTGACTCAAAATCATATCGCCGACATCAAGATTTGTGCTTTGACGGATATTTTGAGAGTCATATCGGTTCCCTATTTTGGATGACATTAGCTTAATAATCCAAAATATATGTGCCAAAATGCTCTAAAATAATAATGAAAGTTTTCAGCGTTCGGATTCATGCGACTTATAGTCACGCCGCTGGGTTTAGAGCAAATGGCGCGATGGCCCATCGGTCAAGTCTCGGGCGGGGCGCGATTTAACTACGGAGTAACGCGGATTCGGTCGTCGCGAGCTGGCGGCTCGATACAGGCCGTGTCGGGTGGGGCCGCCGCTGAACGCCGACGATTACGTCGCTCCATGGCATGCTACGGTACCATTCGCTGCCGCTGGGTCGTCCGCGGCACGGTTCTGGCTGAAGGGTTGGGATCGTCTGGTCGCTGATGATGGGTCGCTGACGTTCGCGGAACAATAGTCGAATGGTGATCCGCTTATATGAGCGCCAGCGACGCCACTGGCCCTACTGGGATTTGAAGGATTTTGAGCCATTTTTGAGGTTTTGCCCCGTGCTATAAATTCTCCCATAGGGTGAGAGGGAGAGGCACCTTTCCTCTCCCTTTCTTCTTGAGTGAGGGTCCTTTGAGGCAATCAAGAAGGCGATCAAGAGCGCTCAGAGGCAAGAGGAGGCGGTCAGAGGGCGATCGGCCCATGCGTCATGATCGTTTACCTCGCCCGCTTCTGGCCCTGGGACCGTCTGTTAGAGGCGGCCCCAGACATACGTCGTGGTTCCGTTACTGGCCCTTTCGGCCTCCGGACGTCCGGGAGAGGCGATCAAGGCCCACGGTACATACGCCGTGGTTTGTTTATCGCCCTGCTCGATGATCGTCCGTCCAGAGGGCGATCAAGGCCCATGCATGCGCCGTGGTTTCGGATTTCACCATCTCGCATCATCTGACCGTCCGGGTTAGAGGTAATCGCGCCCACGCATACGCCGTGTTCCGGTTCCGCTCGCCCGCTATCGCTCCGGACCGTCCGTTGGGAGGACCGCGCCACGCGACATACGCCGTGGTTCCGGCGCATCGCCCGTCTCGATCGGCCTCGCTGGACCGTCCGTTAGGCGATCAAGGCCCACGGTACATATGTCGGGAGTTCGCTTCCGCCTCCCGATCGGCCTCGTGACCGTCCGGCTGGAGATCGCGCCCATGGTACATAATGTCGTGGAGTTCGCCATCGCTTCGGCGATCGTCGTGACCGTCCGAAGGCGATCGGCCCGTGGTACATACGTGGTTCCGCACCTATCATCCGATCGTCGCTGACCGGTTGGGCATCGGCCCGTGGTACATCGCCGTGGTTCCGGCGACGTCATCCGGCGATCGCCTCGTCGACCATCCGGGTTAGAGGCGACGCGTCACGACACGTCGAGTTCCGCTACGCTGACAACCGTGTTAGGGCGATCAAGGCCCAGCATAAATTGTGGTTCCGCATCGCTTCGCCTGGACCGTTGAGGCGGTCAAGGCCTGCTGATATACGTCGTTCCGGCGACCTCGGACCGTCGTTGGGAGGCGATCAAGCGCCTACTACATACGTCGGTTCCGCTTACCGCCTCGTCGACCGTCCGTTAGAGGCGATCAAGGCTCACGCATACGCCGGGAGTTCCGCCGCCTCGTCGACCGTCCGGGGAGGCGACCGCGCCATGGTACATACGCCGTGGAGTTCCGGCGACGGCCGCTGGCCGGACCGTCCGGTTAGAGGCGATCAAGTCCCACGGTACATACGCCGGTTCCGGCACGCCTCGGGACCGTCCGTTGGAGGCGGTCGCCCACGACATACGCCAGTGGTTCCGGCCACTGCTTTGACCGGTTTGTTAGAGGCGATCAAGGCGCCACGGTACATACGTCGGTTCCGGCATCGGCCTCACGACCGTCCGTTGAGGCGATCAAGGCCCACGCATACGCCGGTTCCGGCACGGCTCGCCTGACCGTCCGGGAGAGGCGATCAAGGCCCACGACATACGCCGTGGTCGCCAACGCTGACCGTCCGTTAGAGGGCGATCAAGGCCCACGCATATACGTGGGTTCTCCAGCCGCTGGTGACCCCGTTAGAGGCGATCAAGGCCCACTACATACGCCGTGGTTCGTTACCGGCCTCGCCGGACCATCCGGGTTGGGAGGCATCAAGGCCTGTGTACATACGCCGTGGTTCCGGCGACGCTCCGTCCCGGGCAGAGCGATCGCGCCCACGCATATCCGTGATTCCGCGACCGGCCACGGACCGTCCGCAAGATATCAAGGCCCACGGTACATACGCCGTGGTTCGCACCGTTGGACCGTCCGTTGGGGAGGCGATCAAGACGTAGCTACGGCGAGGCTCGCGAGGGCTGACCGCCTTGGGACCGACGGGTCGGAGGCGATCACCGGAGATTTGACGAAGATGCTCGACGATGGTGGCATCGACATCACGGACCGCGAGGGTGGCGAGGATAACCGGACGATGGGACCGAGATTGTCGCTGGCTCGGCGGCAGCACCGAATGACGCGAGCCGCGATCGCAAAAATTGTGATGGTCGGCGGCGGACCGACGACAGAGCCGGTGGTGACCGGCCACGCGTACGGCGACGACGATGACGGTGGCAGACCGCCGACGATGGTGGCGACGGGTGGTCGGCAGCTAACCGGCGACGAGCATAATCGGCGAAGACGGTGGTCGCATGATGGCGAAGATTGCGGGTGACCGCCGACAGTCGCCGGCGGTGACCGACGAGTAATCTGCGACGGGGTGGTCGACAATAATCGGCAACGATATATCGACGACGCGAAGGCGGGATGACCAACGAAGATTGCCGGCGAGATGCGGCTGACCGGCGATGGTAGTCGGTGACCGATGACGAATGGCGGTGGTGACCGACGATGGTTGGCAAACCGGGCGAAGGGTAACCGGCGACAAGAATCGACGACGCGACTGCGTCGGTAATGGCGCGGATGACGGCATTAATGTGATGACCTGGCGAGATGACCGCCGAGATCGCGATGGTCTGGCAGACCCGGCTACGAATGGCGGCTGACGCTATACCCGATGCGGTCGACGGTAACCGGCGATGTGACGACGCAGTGAATGGCGCTAGTAGCGGGATGACCGGCGACGCGGTGGTGACCGCTGGCGGTCGCCGAGATGACCGACGAGATTGTCGGCGATGGTTCGGCGCGGACCGGCCACTGGCTGGCGGCGGACCGCTATACGGCGACGGGGTGGTCGGCGGGTAACCGACGACGTATCGATGACGCCGATAATCGGCGGAGTGACCGCGAAGATTGCCGCGATGGTTCAACAGCTGATAATTGATGTCGTTAACTGAATTTTATGGATATAATTGAATCACTGAGATTTTGACCCATCCGTTGTTTGTCGAGTGTTACATGACATTAACCTGTGAGTGGGTACAAAGTTTTGACCTTTCCAGTCTCGAATATTATTCGCCGACGCTAACTGTATGGAAGAGGCCAGAAGTCCAAGCGACCTTTCCGGTTGTTTGTCGAAGTTTTGCTCGATGACATTAACCCGTATGGAAAGGCCAGAAGTCCACCAAGGACGCTTTGACCTATCCGATTGTTTGTCGAGTTTTGCTCAATGACATTAACCCGTATGGAAGAGGCCGCGGAAGTCCACCAAGGACCTTTTGACCTTTCCGGTTGTTTGTCGAAGTTTTGCTCGACATTAACCCGCATGGAAGAGGCGCGAAGTCCATTAAGGACGCTTTGACCTATCCGGTTGTTGGTCGAATATTAATGACGCTTAACCTTTATGGAAGAGGTCAATTATTTGTATGAGCTTGTAGCAAAAGTTGACTATTGATCTTTGCCTTTTGCTTTGGATTTATCTTTGAGATTAAGAGTTGTCCCCTAGTGGGTATGTTCGTTGAGTCGATTGATATGGAGGTCGGAGGGAGAGATCACGACCGCCATGTTGTTGATTTTTTTTTTTTGATGGGATCACCGCATTCTATGGAATGCTTTATGTCTCTACGATTGCTCAAATTGTTTGCGATGGGCATGAATAGCTTCATCGACAAAGATTTGTGCTTCCACATGATGAACTAAGTCGGATATGTTTGACTCTCGTGATTAGTGATGAATAAAAGGCTCGACGGAGTCCAAGGAAAACTCCTCTTAATAATTCAAGGTTTATCCTGTATTTGAAGCTTCTAAGGAGAACCTCTCGGAAGTATTCTTGAGTGATTAACCATTCTCATTTAATAATGGAAAGATGGGAGGAATCTTTAATGATTCTCCGGTTACAACGAATGCTCCATAAAGAACTGAAGTTCGCTAAAGGTATGGATGGATCCCTGGAAGAGAGTAGAACCGGAGCTTGCCCTTTGAGGGTAACGAAAGACGACAAAGCAAGGTGTCGAGCTCATTGGATATGCATGATAGTCCGAATGGTCGATGTGTTCATGTGGGTCATTCCCATCATAGAATCAATGCTCTAAGCTTGAAACTTACGGAATTGTCAAGAATGGTTTCATAAAGGTGAGGACCTCATAACCGGGGGTGAAGATGATTGCCTTGAAGGTGAAATTCATCTTGTATTAAGCCGTACTTCGCCAA
Organism: Cymbidium sinense; assembly: GCA_021442155.1. Classification (NCBI taxonomy): domain Eukaryota; kingdom Viridiplantae; phylum Streptophyta; class Magnoliopsida; order Asparagales; family Orchidaceae; genus Cymbidium; species Cymbidium sinense. The sequence goes on along the minus strand of CM038222.1, from coordinate 76,024,438 downwards.
TGTCATGACGTGGATTAACAAGATGAGCATGTGAAGCTATCAACAACATGGATTAGTGCTGATACGCATGGATGAGTGGAACTAGTAGTGTCAAGGAGATCGCTACGGCTCCATGGAGGAACTCCAGTGCGGAGGATTAGCTTTGACCTCTTGCAACGACCCATCTTGGGGAGATATGTTTGCCATAGTATTGTAGTCCTTTCAAAAGTCGGATCATCTTATTTTGAGATTCCTCCATTCGATGGACACGATCTTCCAAAGAGATTCTGCCCGCTTCAACAACAAGGTCATGCCTATCGTGGGGAGTGAGGCAAAACTTGGCATCCTTGGTTCGGATGGGTTTTGAGAATGATCGAGTTGGAGCGGAGGCCTTTGTGACAGTGTTGTGCCTATTGGCCATAATGGATGTTCATAAATTGTGGTTGAAGGGTTTTTCTTCCCACGACGGCGCCAAATGCTGTGCATGCTAGAAAACCACAGAGTGAAAGTTTACGTTTAGCCTTATTGTGAAGTCCAAAGACACACGTAATTAAAGAGCGAACAAGAGACACCTGCACTTTAACGGAAAATCTCAAAAGAGGAAAACCACAGCCCAAGAAAAGCTTCCACTATGTATCTGCTTTGAGTACAAAATCTTCGATAACCGGATTACATAATTGTATATGAGAGAGGAATAACAACCTGTAACAATGATCAGAATTGTTACCGATGGTGGAGATGCTGGGTAACTCGGAATGGTGGAAGGTGATAGCGGTATTTGATGGTCCGATGGGAGTGCAATCTTGTTTGGATCTTGCTTGAGGATCTTCAAGCGAGCTCTCTTCCTCCTCACTTGGCTTTTCCTCTTCTTCCTCGCTGACTCTTCCTTTTCTTCCTTGCTTGTTCCTCCTCTTCTTCCTTGCTTGACTCTTCCTCTTCTTCCTTGCTTGGACTCTTCCTCTTCTTCCTTGCTGACTCTTCCTCTTCTTCCTTGCTGCACCTCCTCTCTTTACTTGTTTTGCCTCCTTACTTCTTTACTTATTTTAGCTCCTCTTCTTTCTTCACTTCTTTTCACTTCACTTTGGCTCCTCCCTCATGTGAGAAAGGCCTATTTATAGATGGGAGGGGCATTCTTGTAAATTCATGTCTGCATACCCCTCGATTGGACGAGATGATTCCTTCGATCATTTGATGTATTTTGAACATTTGGATGCCCAATGAAGTCGGAATTATGAGATCTTAGGCTCGTTAGATCCAGCCGAGAAGCTCGATTTGACTATAAAACACTCCACATTTGAGAGTCGTTTGGGATTTAATTGATGTCCCAAAGATTCTAATGATATTTAAGTGTTTGATCTCGACGTTTTGACTCAAAATCATATCGCCCATCAAGATTTGTGCTTGACTAGTAGTATTTTGAGAGTCATATCAATAATATAAAATTATTGAATCATAAATGATGATCATCAATCATATTCATGCAACACATTTATTGAATATAATATAAGCTAATATATGTAGATCATCAATCTACATATGATATTTATTGATTTAGAGAAAGCTTATGATAAAGTCTCAAGAGATGTTCTTGGAGAGTTCTAGAATAGAAAAGTTAATATTGGTTATATTCAAGATTAAGGATATGTATACTGAGCTACTTGTGTCCAAACACAGGATTGACAAAATATTTTCCTATTTCGCTTGGATTACATCAAGGATCAACATTAAGCCCTTATCTTTTACTTTAGTTATGGATGCTTTTCATTTACAAGAAGATGTACCTTGGTGTATGCTTTTGTCGATGACATTCTTCTTGTTGATAAGACTAGAGAGGGAGTCCAACAAACTTGATTTATGGAGGTCAACTTTAGTTCTAAAGGTTTTCGCTTAAGTAGATCTAAAACTAATATATGGAGTGTAATTTTAGTTGTATTTTGATAAGTTGACTTTAGATCAAGTCATTAATAAGAGTGAGCTATTGATATTTAGGCTCATTGTCCAAAATGATGGTGAACAGGAGATGTTATTAGTAGAATTCAAGTTGGATGGTTGAGGAAGATCCGCCTATTATGTGATGAAAAGTTCCACTTAAACTTAAGGGAAAATTTTATAAGATGGTGGTAAGACCGAATGACTTATGGTGCGTAATCCAATAAAAGAGAAGCATAAGACTGTAAGTGTTACAGATGAGGATGCTTAGGTGGATGAGTGGCTTTACTCTGAGATAGAATGCAAAATGAGTATGTTCTGGAAAAGTTGGAGTCTCAGTAGATAAGATTAAGATTTTAGATGGTTTGGCCAGCCTACCGTCCATGACAAGAGAGTAGATGCATTAGATTTGCCTTATGTTAAGAAAGGTAGAGGTAGACCTAAAAGACTTGGTTAAGATGTATAAATAATGATCTTAGTATTTGAATTAGATGAGAATTTGACACATGATGACACAATGGAGACGAAGGATTCATGTACACCCACAAGTGGGATTTTTGTTGTTGTATATAATATAAGCTAATACTTACCTTTAATTGATATAAGTTAATATCCATCTTTAAATTCTATTAAAAGAAGAGTATTTTTACACTCTTTAAATGATTTTATATTTAGAAGCTATGCTTAAAAATCTTGTGATAGAGTGAAATTTGCCTAGCCTTGTTATAAAATTGAGCACACACATATATTTAAAGAGTGAACAAGATATCTCCAAAAAATTTTACATGGAAAAATCTCAAAAGAGGGAAAACCACGGCCTAGCCTAGTAAGAATCTTCCACTATGTATTTGTTTTCAGAGTACAACATTTTCCAATAACAGTTGTAAAATTGTACATGAGAAGGGTCGATAATGAGAATCTCGAGAATCGACCATATAGCACGCTTAGGTTGTAATAGTTGCTGTGGTAGCAAAATGATGATGAACAATGGGATAAGGATCGAATGAAGGTCATCATGATGATGACGGAGATTGACGACGGCAAGGATCCGGCGGCAAAGTGGTTGACAACCAAGTGGTGGCACGATTGTCCTTGGAGGATTTTAAGGTTTAGAGCTCTCCTCTCTCTTGCTTCCTCTCATATGAAGAATGAGGACTATTTATAGATTGGAGGAGTGACATCTTTGTAAATACATGCAAAATCAACTCCTCTATTGACGGCTCAAAATGATTCCTTTGATCATTTGATGTATTTTATGTATTTGAATGCTCAAATGAAGTCGAATTATGAGATCTTGGGCTTGTTAGATCCTGCCGAGATGCTTGATTTGACTATAAACACTCCATGTTTGAAAGCTATTTAGGATTTAACCGATATCCCAAAGTTTTCAATGATATTTTAAGTGCTTGACCAGCAACTTTACCGCTTTGCTTTTAACATCAAGATTTGTGCTTAGTAGAGTGCATATCACCGCCCTATTTTAGATGACATTATCTCAATCCCAAAAATATATACGAATACTTGAAAATAGCAAATTCTTCAATAAAATTTCAGTCCATTAATCAAACATTTTGAAAGAAGATCTTTATGAGCACAAGATTATGATCACGGCGATGCGTCAAGTGTAAGTACACGCCGCAGATTGGGGTTATGGACCAATCGGACATTTATGGACGCCAGCCACAAGACGCGGCGCCGCATGGGCGGTTCAAGGCCTACGGACGTGCTTATGATGATGGCATGAAAGCGCTGGGTCAGCGGTGGGCGAGGGTCGCAAATGCGCTGGTCATGGTCGACGCTGCTGAGGAGGCAGGCCGGTCACGCAGCGATGGACCGGTGCTACGCCATGGGCGCTGGACATGCGGTCACATGAGCTGGTCGCAGACGGGTCACGCAAATGGCAAAACGGGTCGACCGGCGGGGCGCACCACGCACCGACGAAGACGCTGGGCAGCAGCCCATGAGGGTTTTTTTGTCTGCTTTTGCCCATTTTGACCCATTTTCACGATTTTGGGTGATTTTAGTAGATTTTGTGATTTTTCTTTGATTTTACCTTTTGTCCCCATAGTCTATAAAGCCCCTATAAAGAAGATATATACCCTCATATGTTTGAGTGTTCCTCTTCTTCTTAAGAAGAGGTCGCTCGAGGTGATCAAGGCTCGATTCATATGGCAGGTCTGCTTTCCTCGAAGAGGTGTCAACCGCCTTGTCGACCTACCGTTCGAGGCGATCAAGGACCGTAGTTCATACAACGAGGCTCGTTTCCCTCAAAGAGGCCAACCTTGTCGGACCGACGTTCGAGGCGATCAAGGCCGGTAGTTCATACGAGGCTATTTTCTCGAAAGAGGTTAACCGCCTCGGCCCGGATCCAAGTTCTGAGGCGATCGCGTAGTTCATACGGCGACTCCGCTTTTCCTCGAAGAGCCAACCGCCTATGTCTGACCGGACCGGTTCGGATCCGACCGCGACCGAGTTCATACGGCCGAGCGATCCGAAGAGGCATAACCGCCTTGTCGAACCGACCGTTTGAGGCGATCAAGGAACGTAGTCATACGGCCAGGCTCATTTTTCCTCGAAGAGGCAACCACCCTTGTCGAACGACCGAGTTTGAGCGATAGGCCCGACATAATACCGATGATTTTCAAAGAGGCAACGTTCAATGGACCAACCGATGGGAGGCGATGACCGACGCGGCGATGGGAGGTGGCGCCGGCCGAGTCGGCCGGGATGACCGCCGACGATGGTGGTGACCCATGATGGTCGGCGATATGGCGACGGTGATGATGACCGCATGGTACCGCAATGGTTGGCGGCGACGGTGGTCAACAAGAAGAATCGATGACGCGACGGTGACCGCGAGCGTGGGGATGACCCATGACGATGAGGATTTTGACCTATTCGAGGTTGTTTGTCGAGTGTGACTCGGACGCAACCTATATGGAAGAGTTGAATTGAATCCGTTGAGGATTTTGACTTATCCAAGGTTGTTTGTCGAGTGTGACAATGATGTTAAGTATGGAAGAAGTCAATCAACTGCTGAGGATTTTGACCTATCGGGTTGTTTGTGAGAGTTTTATCCGGCGACGCTAACTGCATGGAAGAGTTGAATTGAATGGCCAAGATTTTAACCTATCCGAGGTTGTTTGTCGAGTGTGACCATGACGTTAACCTGTATTGAAGAGGTCGAATGAACCACCGAGGATTTTGACCTATCCGGATGTTTGTTGAGTGTGACTCGGCGACGTTAACCGTATGGAAGAGGTAATTGAATCCGCTGAGGATTTTGACCTATTCAAGGTTATTTATCGAGTACCAATGACGTTAACCCGCATGTAAGAGGTTGAATTGAATCACCGAGAATTTTAACCTATCCAGGTTTATCGAGTATGACTCGATGACGTTAACTGTATGGAAGAGGTTGAATTGAATCCGGAATTTTGACATATCCGGTGTTGTTTATCGAGTGTGACTCATGACGTTAACTGCATGGAAGAGGTCGAATTGAATCTGGAGGATTTTGACTATCCGAGGTTGTTTGTCGTGGTTACCCACGACGTTAACCTGTATGGAAGAGGTCGCGATGTCCAAAGGACCTTTGACCTATCCTGTGTATCGCCCAAAGTGTTGCTTTCTTACCATATGGAAGAGGTCCGATCAAGTCCCCTTGGGATATATTTCAAGTGGGAGGATTAAATGAAGAAGAAGAAACAAGCTTGTAAGAAAAAGCCATAAACTCATTACTTTGATAATATTGGTGATACAATATTGTCACAAGATAACTTAACAAAAGTGGACGAGATACATTTTAGAGAGAGTTAACAAAAGACAAGAGGTGGAGAGGAAAAGATAAACGGGGTAAATTAAATACTACAATATTTATGCACCAAGGATTACATATAACACTTTTCAAAGACCCTCCATGTTCCAAGTTTTAGGAAGATTTTTCCTTCGATCTTTGGTCATACTTGACGGTTGGTCATTTGATAACGGCGGGAGAGCAAGTCTTTACAAAACCCTCGAGGTACTTCTTTATCTTGAAGATTAAAATTTCGATGTTGAAGGTCACCAAGGGCTGGTTGAGCTTTCGGTAACATGATTGTGTTATTTGTTGATTTCCATACCACTCCAACCCCAATGAGAGTTTGAAATTTCATCTTAAGATGAGGTACCGGTGACAAAGACCAAGATTGATTGGAGGGGTTTTCCAAAGATAGATTGTATGTTGAATTTGACTTGACCACTATGAATTAAACCGAGTGAGTGACTTGTTGAGGAAATTCTTCGAGAACAACGGAAGGGTGATTGTCCCTCCACTGCATAAGGCATTATCAAACCCATATAACGGTCTCGCTGGTTGAAGTTTTTCCTTAACCACTCATGCTAAGAAAGGTGGAGTAAAATAAAACATCAACAACTCCCATTATCAATCAAAATTCTTTAATAACATAACAGGTCACCAATCCTCGACCGATGACAAGAGGATCTTGATGGAACTTGGACTCCTTCCAAGTCCGAAGTCATTAAAAGTGATGGGATGATTAATACAAGATTTTTTTAACTCGACTCTTCAAAGGTGGCTATGAAGACTTGATTAGATAGTAGTGGCCCACTTGCAATCGCTTCAATTTCTCCAACTATTTGGCGGCTATTATGTTGTTTCTGGATGATTGTCCCTTGCCCCCGCTTGAGCTATGTTTGCTTGAGTTGATTTTGCACAAATTGACGAGATATCTTTGAATAAGCCTCTCAATTCTTCTTAAGTTGTTTACACTCAGTATGTCCATGACTTGATGGAAGTGATATTTCCTTGGTTTCGGATGTGGCCACTTGATGGTCTCTCTTCATCTCAAACCAACAAGACGCTAACACGATGTGTTCGCATGTATTCCAATCCGTGGTTCGGCCGTTGATGTGGGGCCGTGGAGGGAGATCATGACCGCCTTGTTGCTTCTTCCGGGAGATTGATCCGTGTTTCCAAGAGCACTCTTACGCTTTTCTGGATTGTTCAAATTATTTTCGATGGGCATTAATAGCCTCATCAACAAAATTTGCACTTCCACATGATGAACCAAGTCAAGATATGATGACCGTATCTCGCATTAGGACGGTAAAGGCCCAAGACGGAGCCCTCAAGAAAACTCCTTCGAATCTGTGGTCTACTTATTTAGCCGAGGAGAATCTCGGAAGTATTCTTTAAGTGATTCACCCTCATTTTGACGAATAGAGAGATGGGAGGAATCTTTAATGATCCTCCGGTTGCAATGAACTGCTCTATAAAAATCTTGGCAAGTTCTCAAAGGTATGGATGGATTCCCTGGGAAGGAGTAAACCAATTATGAGCTTGCCTCGAGGGTAACTAGAAAGACTTGACAAAGGTGTGTCGAGCTCGTTGGATATGCATGATGATCCTTTAATGGTCGATGTTCATATGGGTTAGTTGTCCCATCATAGGAATCAATGCTCGTAAGCTTGAAACTTACGGAATATGTTGTTGAAGAATATTCAACTAAAGGTGAGGACTCCTCATGCACGAGGGGAGGATGATTGCCTTCAAGGTGAAATTGCCTCTGCGTTAAGCGTCGTAATTCTGACGTATAACATGTCGAGTGGAGTCAACAGACGAATGTTCCAAGCTACCAAAGAATAATTGGATAATGGCTGGTGATGCGATGGATGAAGAGCTAAAGAGAGATCAAGAGATCACCGCCTCTACATGGAGGAATTTCTGTCAAGGAGATTAGCATTTTGACCTCCCACCTAATGATCGATCTTGGGGAGATGTTGTCAGCGATAGTTGTCTTCCTCGAAAAGTTAGATCATCTCATTTTGAGACTCTTCCATTTGGCGACACGATCTTCTAAAGAGATTCTGTCAGCTTCACCGATAGGTCACGCTATCGTGGGAAGTGAGGTAAGCTTGACGCCCTGGTACAAGGATTGGTTTTGAGAGTGACTGAGTCGAGCTGAGGCTCTGAGCCAGGTGATCGCCTATTGGCCATGACTTGCATGTTCACGTAAATTGATTGAAGGGTTCTTTTCCCACAGATGACACCAAACCGTCTAGAAACCATTGTGGTAGAGTGAAAGTTTACTTTAGCTTATGAAATCCATCACACCAGGTATTTAAAGAGTGAACAAGAAAACTAAATTTTATGTGAAAAATCTCAAAAGAGAGAAAACCAAGGGGCCTAGCCTAGTAAGAATCTTCCACTATGTAATTATTTTAGAGTACAAAAAATTTCCGGTTACAAAATCAGGTACGACAATGAGAATCGAATCGAATATAACGACCATATACCACGTCAGTTGTAAATAGCTAGATGACGATAACAATGATCGATCGACGATGAAGGTCGCATGATGGTGATCGAGATTGACATCACGGCAAGGATCGAGCATGCGACACGGAGACAACCGTCGTGGCATGATTGTCCTAGAGGATTTTCAAGCTTTAGAGCTCTCTCTCTCTTGCTCCCTCATATGAAGAATGATGACTATTTATGATTGGGAGTGGCGTCAGAAATACATGCAAAATCAAACACTCCTCTCTATCTGGACGCTTAAAATGATTCCTTTGATCATTTGATGTATGATTTGAATGCTCAAATGAAGTCAATTATGAGATCTTGGGCATAGATCCCGTCGAGATGCTCGATTTGACTATAAAACACTTCATGTTTGAAAGCTATTTAGGGATTTAACCGATATCCCAAAGTTTTCAAATGATATTTTAATCTTCGCCAACTGATCAACTTGCTTTTAACATCAAGATTTGTCACTAAGTATTTTAAGTGTCATATCAAGAACAAAATCACTTCACATATTAATAATTAATATTATAAAAAGATATTAAATATGATTTTTATTGAATATAATTTTTTTTTGAGGTATTATTAGGTATAAGTATAACATAGCTTGGCCGATAAAGGGTTCTAATTTGATACAATAAAATCATAGCTTGTGATACATAAAGATATTTTTTTTTTAATTATTTTATTCACATATTGCATCAAGTTAATTTAAAAGGATAGATATAATAAGTTATTATATTAAATTAATAATATGATGAATTAAAATTGTTAAATTTTATAATAGATCAAGTCTTTAACAATTAATTAGTTTAATGGACTAAAAAAATACCCATATTTGAATTATTTTAATAATTAAAGTCACACCTACTTTTAACATCAAGAATTATTTAACTTAGTTTTAAGAGTAATTTAATTTTTTTAATAATTAGTAGAGAATTTTTCTTTTAATTATACTATTTAAATTAAAGTAATTAATTATAACTCATTAGATCATATAAAACAAATCAATTAATCACAAACTTGCACCTTAAAGAATAGGAAGAAGAGCTGTAGTTACAAAGAACAGTTATTTAATTAAACGGTTCATAAACAATTAATCAAATATTCTCTTGACCAATATGATTTAAGCGCATAATTAATTGTTAATAAATAATTTAAATAATCATTAATGTGGGCTATATTTCTTAATTAATTACATAATTCTAATAGATAAATCATCAATGCCTCTAGAGAAAACTTCAAAGTCTTCGACACAAATCAATTAATTTTATGAATAATTTTAGCCCTAAAAGTAGACTTTATTTGATGAATAGTTTTAGAAATACAATCGATGTTTCTACCAAACTTCATGCTATTTATTTCCATCCAAACAAAGTAAATAATGCAGAAAAATTCTTGCTTGTAGCTCAATATTATCAATGTTTTCAATATATCCCAATAGTGGATGTAAAGAAGACCTACGGAGGAAAAAAATAGTTAAGGGTAGCCATTTATTAAGAATAGAAAAAAGAAAAATTGCATTAAAAATAAGTGAGAAGCACTGGCCAATAAGTTATCTATAATTTGAAGGCCATTGTTCAATGCCAACCAAGAGTTTAAAGAATATCTTAACATATAGGTTATTTGGTAGCGGCATCCTGAATGCACTACATTCCAAATACACACTTTGAATATTTCAAGAGAAGAAAGAATTTTCAGATTTCAAATACATCGAAAGTTAGGATACCCCAACCGCGAATTCCAAATAGCCAATATAAAGTGATGCTAGTCGGCCGACCACGCCACCGCCATGGCGCCACGCGTCTTCACCACGGCGCCCACCGCCATCGCCACGCCGGCCAGCTGGCCATATTTGCCGCCGCCGACTGCCGGGCCGCCGGTCACACACCGCACCCCCCCGACGCCCAAATCCTTTCAATTTATTTTTTTACATTATATTTTGTCAACCAAAAAAAAAAATGAAAAGTAATTTGAAAGCTCTCAACCAAATAACTATAAAGTAATCATTTTCAATTCCTTTTACATCAGATTTTACTTTATCAAATGCAAACCAAACAACCCCATATAATATGTCAAACAAATAGTTGTCAAATATTCAATAGAATTAGAAAACTTGCCTTTATGAAAAGCTAACTCATATTTTTCATTTTAGTAAAATTATGATGATTTGATCGTCATGTTCAAATATATTGGCTATGTAGTTAAAAAAAAGTGAATGAATTGCAAATACATATAAATTAGGTGGTAAAATTCCTAGAAAAATTCTTCTAAGAGCCCCTTTGACGATTTAGTCCTAAAAGAATCATATTTTGGTGGAAGCCATCTAGAAATAATGGTATTTGAATTTTAGATATGCAGCATAAACTTTTTTTCTAAGATTTAAGCTACATTTTCTTTTGCAAATATCCCCAAAGAGAAGAAACCAAGAGTACTAGCCCTCAAAGAAGCTTTCCACCCATCCAATATTAACTCTTATTTTAGGCATGTACTTAGAGAACCAAATGAAGCATTTGGCTTGGTTGATTTTAAGATTAGAGGCTTTGCAAAATAAATCTAAAATATATTTGAGATTGTTTCTAGAAGCTTCTTCAAAATAATCACATAATATGCAAATAATAAATGTGAGAAACTACCATTACCAACTTTGATTAGAGAAAAGAACCATTAGAGAGTCAATAAATTCAAATTTAAGAAAAGATCCATCTAGAAATGAATGCTATTTAATTTGATGAACATTTAATTTGTCCATTTCCAATTAGGTGCTTAGCATTTATTTAATGTGATGCAAAAAGGTTTAGTGAAATTAATTAAATCTTTTGTACAATGAATTAAATGAATTATAAATGTTATATTAAGATGAGGTCACAATGCAATATAAGCTATGAATGTGTTATCGCAACCCATATTTTAAACACACATACACTAAAAATAGACAATACATTGATAAAAGAACAAAGAGCTCTCATGATCGAACGATCGACAACTAATCATCAGATATTTAAATTATTAAAAAAAAATTTCAAAATATAAAATATTTAACACAAATATTTTTTTTTTGTCAAATCAATATAGTACCTTTTTTTTCATTATAATATAAAATTATTGACTCATAAATGATATTATTCATGTGACACATTTTTTCTAATAATAGAAAATAAATTTGAATTTGGACACAATTAAATGTGAATTTTTCATTATAAAGTATCATTCAATTGGAATTTTTAATTAATTTAATTTCACAAAATCTTCCATATCACATTAAATGCTAAGCACCTAATTGGAAAAGGGCAAATTAAATGTTCATCAAAATTAATAGCATTGATTGCAAAGTTGGGAGTCGTTAAAGATAGATAACCTAACTAATGAAGCACATTAAAAACAAGTGTTTATCTCTTGAAATAAATATTTTAAAATTACAAAAAAAAAAAGATAAATTTATTACTTTTTTTTAAATATATATTTATATCAGATTGCGTTAAAAGATTACTACATAAATAATAAAATATTTATAAAAATTTATAATTGTACGATGGAAGTCAATGGTATTTATGGCTATGATGTTGATTTATAATTATATAATTATGAAAATTATTAGAGTGCATCACAAGTATGAACCTATTATATGCGTAGGATCTAAGAATAAATTGATGTATGAAGTTTTACTTTAGTATTTATGGAGATTATTTTAATGATTGGATTAAAAAAGAAAAGAAAAGTAGGAGATTGATTATAAGATTATTTCTTATATAAATTCAAATTCAAGTTAATTTTAATTAAATATGTATTGATATGTTAAAAAATAAAATTTGATCAAATATGAATCATCTAAATGATTAAGGATGAGTTTGGTGCATCGTTTTCACTATGGTGCAGTTTGATCCGTAACGCTCCAAGCATTTGGCAAATTACAATGATATTGTATTTTAAAAAATTTGTGGTGAAAACTGCTGTTCTCCTACTGAGACTAAAAAACCGTAATTTTTTGAAAAAAAAATTCAGTGCCAAGATATCAGCTTCTTCTATAGTATATCATCAATATTTTTTTCATACAATTATAGCTAACCCAAATAGATCCTAAATAAAATAAATTTGAAACTAATTTCAAGATCATTTGAGGTTAATATTTAGAGAACATACAATCAAAATGATCATCTCAAGAGAATTCAACAACAATATTGAGAATGCACTAATCCACGCTTAAGTAAGACCTAAATCAATCACTTAAAATTATAATTAAAAGTTTCATGATACTACTTTGATGAATTAAATGGTATTTCAAAACTTTATATTTCTATAATCAAAATGAGCATCCCGATGAGATGAATTCAAAAAAGCCCTAGATTCACTTAATTATTAGTTCATTAAGATATTAAAATATTAAAAATCAAATGATTTTAGTATCCCATATACTTATTTCTCATATTATTATTTAATAATGTTTAGCAATTAGTCTAACATATTTTTATTTAGTACATTACTTATTCACCTATTTGCTTTAATAAATACTTTTGCTATTGATTAAGAATCTCAAATTATGCTTAGAATATAAAATGACTTGCAAAATTTTATTGTTATAAAATACAAAGAAATATTAGTAACAATAAAGAGATGTCATCATAAGAAATAAGATATTCAATTATGATTTTAAAAATTAGATCAAATTAGTCAACTTTATTGATCAATCTTTTAAGTAGATTGATTTAATTCTATAATCATTTTCGTGCATAATTGAACACAACCTATCATAACTAATGATTGAATAAGAGAAATGATAAACTAATCAAATTTTAGTATTAATCAATTTAAGTGATTTTATTTTTTTTGACTAGATAGCTAAAAATAAAATATTTGGTTTAAAAAAGTTACTTAAATTTATATGTCATAATTTTTAAACTCCCAAATTTTTGAAGTTTAATATCCTCTCTCTCTCTCTCTCTCTCTCTCTCTCTCTCTCTCTCTCTATATATATATATATATGTCTTCTAATTTTTATAACAAATGCTCCAATTTAGTGTTATTGTATGTGTAAATGTGTATAACTATATATAACATTCTTAACTTTTGATTTAAAATTATATTCAAAATATTGTAACAAAATTAATAAAAAATTTACTATTACATTATTATTATATTAAAATTAATTTAATATTTATTATGTTATTTAATTTAATGTAATATCCATAATTGAACACAACCTATCTCTTTGATGCTTTTAATGCCTAACATTACTCTTTTACATAGAATCTCATAAACATATAAAAAGGAGGAAAGATAAATTTTATGGAAGTTGAGAATTCATCAATTCTCATCACAATCCAATTTCACTCATCAATGAACAATTTATAATTAGGAAACATTAGGGTATAATTGTCTTATTTTTCATTTAAGGTATAGTAATTGAATAATATTATTGATATTATTTACTAAATAAAATTTAAGTAATACTTCTATTAAAATAAATATAATATATTTAAATTATTTTACATTATCAGGTTGCGCTAGAAAATCACATGAGTGAAAGTTTATGCCTTATTGTTGTGCTCACGATGAATGTGACTCCCTCTATTGAATAATGTGACTCCTCTCCATCATGGCACCGAGCTAAGCATATTTTTGGGTCAAGAAGGGTTTCTGATTAATGATTCCCTCATTTCTTTGGATAAGATAAGGGCATCATATATGCTTAGTTTATGGTAACTTTCTTAGGTGAGCGAGGATATTGTAATCAAGTTTTGATTGATCCTCCACAAGCATATGCATGGGTGGAGCATCCGAGGGATTGTTTCCTTCTTGGTACCAATGACTTATTTTCCTTGTTTGAGGTGCTTCCATGAGGTAGAGAACCTTGCCACTACGGAGGTTAACTTGGTGATCTCTTAAGGCGTGTTAGTGGAAGATTCTACCGCCAGCATATACATACAGCCTTATCCTATATGACCCTCGGACCCTCGTAATCGATGATTCCAAGTCCATCTCAAGAGGTGAACCCATATTATTTAGAAAAGAAAAGTCCATTTCAATCGAATAAGGATGATCAAGTTATTATAATTATTAAGACTTAAAAGTTTTCTAAAGGAGTAATCAAATAACCCATAAGTGGCATAGATATATAATTCAAACTAGCTTTCTTCATTGATTTCTTAGACTTAAAAGGAGGTACATAGTAGAAATCTAGTAAAGTAAGTGGGATGAGGATTTGATGCCCTCATCCACTATACAAGATGTCTAGAAGAAGACTAGTCAAGTAAGAATGAAGTAGTAGCTATAATGGTGGAATGGAAACTAGACTTGGTGGTGGTTTACTTGGCTATCCCGGTATGGGATGATGATGAGCCGCCGAGCTCTACTTTCCCAAGTTATCTTTGGCAACTTGAATCTTCCTTGATGTTGGAAGTTTGAGTCGCCTCGAACTGTAAGGAAACTTTCTTAATTTTAGAAATAATATTTTTAGAGGTTTGAGATAAAGACATATCCTAACCTTCTTTATTTTGAGAGGATCACATGTATCTCCAAGGATTACCCTAATAGAACTAGATGATTGTTCTACTAGATATTCCTTAGGATAATTATAGCACTGACTTACGCCTATGCTCAAGCCGCCCCTTAAATATAAAGTAATCCTCCAAAACATGGCTCAAGATGTGTAGGCAAAAGTTAGATCATTATTGCCAACTTCCTCCACCGAGGAATAAGAAAAGCAATACGTAAAAAAATCTCAAAAGAGGAAAATCACACTATTGAAAAGCTTCAACTATATTTATTTTAAAGTTTTCCGATAACGAGATTATATAATTATGAGTACAATTAACAACTTAAAATCGATAACAAATTCATATATACATTCATGTCAGAATGAAGCATGGTATGATGACGGTGAATATGAACGACATCGAATGAAGGCATGAGAGACCGAGATTGAATGACGGCTGGTGGCGGCGTGACGCGTGGTAAACCAACGGGGTGATCGGCCACCGTAGTGGTGGCACAATTATGCCCTGGAGGATTTTGCTTTTGTACCGCCTCTCTTTGCCTTAATGAATGATAGCTATTTATATCAGGATGACGCTCTCTATAAATACATGCAACCAACCACTCTCTCACGACTCAAAATGATTCATTTGATCATTTGATGTATTTTAAGTATTTGAATGCTCAAATGAAGTCAATTGTGAGATATTGAGCTTGTTAGATCCGCCGCCGATGCACGACTATAAACACTCCATATTTGAAGCTATTTAGGGATGTAACCGATATCTCAAAGTTTCCAATGATATTTTAAGTGCTTGATCTCACCGCCAACTTGATTAACTTGCTTTTAGCATCAAGATTGTTTACAAGTAGTATTTTAAGATCATATCAATTAGGTTGAAAATTCCACTAATACAAGAGATTATTTTTCCTTATTTGAAAAGCCGAGTAATGCAAAATAAAATGCCAATAGTTTCAATAGGGGTGACGACGAATGATAGAAGCGTAAACCACAAGAAGCAAGCAAATACAATGATTGACGACCGCACTTGAGATGGCGGTTAATGATCGTTTCACTTTACAAATCATCAATGTATTTAAAATCATCTAAATTTGAGTGAGTCAAAATATCAATTTGAATTACAAAATGAATTTGAAACATCTTAAAATTTTACAATACATTTCAATATTTTTCAAACCAATCACCAAAATTTTGAAATCCTACAATTCAAATACTTTACACCTATTTTTCAACAAATTAAACATTAATTAAAAATTTGAAGCTCCTCCCTTTAACCTTAGCAAATAAACGGATACAATGCATCATTAGAAAAGGGATAGTAAAAAATTAACTTTTTTTTTTTGCATTAAAGTGCCAAACATTAATGTATATTCGCTAATTAATAAGTTTATATCAAAGTCATAATTAGAGTATATATATTGAAAAATAACTGGAGCAATTGTTTCAAACCGTTCGTTGCTATCAAATATATATATATATATATATATATATATATATATATATATATATATATGAGCATTAATTACAGAATAATAAACTGTTTGAATTAGGGAGTTGTGGTGGGTGAGATTAGGATGCCAATATGATATTTAGGTTTCATTTTCTTCATTTAAATAATATCTATATTTATGTGTCAAACATCATTTTATTATTATTTATATTAAAAATATTATCTCAACTTGTCAAACTCAATTAAAGAAAATTCAATCAAAATTCTCTTACAAGAAACTTAAAGAATCCAGAGAAAAGTATAGTAGAATGAGTAAATGACTTCCAAACAAACTACTTTTTTAGTCTATATAATAATCTTGATATATCAATTTAAATTTTATAAATCCATGAATCTTAAGTTAAATCATGTATATAAATTAATTCGTGGGATGAATCCAATAATACTATAATAGAGTCAAAAAAGCTCAAATCGCCCAAAATGCATAAAATAAACACCGATTGAATAATCAAACGACTTCTAAATTTGGCGCTTATATAATAGCGCTCATCGAATACAAGTCTAAGATCACTTAAATCAAAGATCATTTGAATGATCAAATCACCAAAAAAATTATATGATCAAACGAATCAATATACAACTGAAGAAATGAGATTAACTACAATGACCAAAATACCCTTTAAGAATCCTATAAATAACTCCATTCTCACGAAAGGGGAGGGAGTTAAAGCAAACTTGGGAGAAAGTCGAGAGAAAGTTCAAGTTCAGAATCACCATGTCACCGATTATCGTGCCGACCGCCACCAACAACCGTTATGCCTCAACTGTCAGAGATAGTTATTGTAACCGAAATTCTCATTATCGATTTCATACATACATCGTAATCCGTATCTAAGACTTAAACTTTATACTAAAAGATATATATAGTAGAGCATTTTCAGTAAGACCCCCATGATTTTTTCCCTCTTTCTGGATTTTTTCACGTAAAATTTTGGAATTTTTTATTCTCTTTCAACTATTGTGTGCCGGATTTATAAAGCAAGACGAAGTTTTATTCTACCGCTATTGGTTTGACACCAGCTTGGCCGCTTTGGAAATATTTCATTTACATCTTCATAATGGTTGACAACTGACTGAGCTACGAATATCACCATTTATATGATGGAGAAATCTTATTTGGGAGTAACATATATGAAGAATGAAAAACATCAAATTCGATCTTTCAATTGTCTGTGGTAACCCTTAATCTCAAAAGATCGCCAAATCAATATCATGGATATCTAATTGATTATCGCTCGGAAGCAAGTCAATGATGGTGAGTAATTTCAAAGCATTAACAAAAAAAATAGATTTGCAAATCATAATTTTTCAATCATACCCATGAAAAAGACAAAAGTCAAAGAGCAACTTTGACTACATTTAAACTGATGTTTGATTTCTTCCACACAATTAACATCATCGAAGCAATACCCTAACAAATAATCTAAGAATCAAAATGTAATCTCTTCCACAGATTAAGATCATCGAGTAATACATTGACAAAATAACTGAGAGTTAAAACTATTGATTTCTTCCATACAAATTAAATGTCACCAGTAATACTCTCACAAATAACCCTGATATGTCAAAATTCTTTATGGATCCTCCGGAGCATTCAGGAAGCCTCAATGGAAGCTAGTGTGGACAGGGTGAAAGACTCCAAGAGGAAGTGGTGTGGATCTCCACTTTAAAAAAAATCTCAAAAGCAAAAAAAAAATAAAAGCCTCAAAAGATATAAGTATATCAAAAATCTCAAGATATAACATCAAAACCTCAAAAGACAAAGTATCGAGATAGTACATCAAAATCTCAAAGGTACATATTACATCAAAACCTCATAAAAGTCTAAAGGCATATTACATTAAAATAAGAAAAATCTTAAGACGAAATTTTAATGCATTATACCAAAAATATGGAGATAGATATAAATCATAATCCTTTCAAAGTCAAAGTCAAAAAAGGATATATGATTATCGTTATTGAGGGGCAAAATTTTAAAAGAAAATATATATCTTTTATATTGGGGCAAAACAGACATAAAAGAAAAACTAAAGCAATTTGGGATACGCTAAACCAGTTAGTTTCAAACCCCAAAACTAGGGAGAATTGGAACGTCTGCATCATAAATCTAGTGGAGGATTCCAAAATTTAGGGAAAGTTGGAATAACTTGGAATCAAGAATTTATATGCGCCTAATGGGTTTCAAATCCAGATGGAAGTGGAACCCAAGGGTTGCGTGTCATAAAGGTTAGAGAGATTCCATGATTTAGAAACTTAAAGACACCAGGCAAGAGAGTCAACCAAAATCCGTCAATCGAGAACCGGAGCCTACAGGCTCAGACTATTATACGTGGAGGCTAAGAAGAGAAAAGTAAGCACACTGAGCCTAAGATGCACCAACCAAAAGTTGAAAACCCCAGAGATCGGAGAACTGAGTCATGGGAGGACACCAAGATGTAATATACCAAAAGAAGAAAGTGAAACACTTCGAACCGCCTAACTACTTCTTGGAAATCTCAGATCAAAGAAAACCTGAGCTCTTTAGGGTCTCACCGCTATCAGTGTCAATGGAGGTCGAAGAGAAGAAAGAAATGAAGTTTTTCTTACCCTTTGGGAGGTATTTATACTTAAAATGCGATCTTTCAAATTCTTTAAAAATTAAAATAAAAAAATAAAAAAACCCTTCATATTCTTTTAAAAATAATAAAAAAATAAAAGAAGAAAACTCTTCATATTCTTAATATATATATATATATATATATATATATATATATATATATATATATATATATATATATATATATATATATATATAATTTCATCTTTTCTAAAAAAGAGAGAAAAGAGAAAATTATTGATATTTTAAATAAATAAATAAATAACTCTTCACATTCCTCATAAAAGTCGAAGTTCATCATCAACGTGTTCACGTTATCATTGATTACGCCACCAACTACCATCGAGACATCTTGTATGATTCTTAAATTCTTATCGTGATTTCATACATCTCATAATCTGTTATTAAGACTTAAACTTGACCAAGAAATATAATGGAGCATTTTACTGAAGGCTACGTTTTTTCTTCTTTCTGGATTTTTTTCACAAAAATCAGTAGCTTATTCTCTTTCAACTATCTGTGTGGATTGAATTTTCATACAGATGACATGAAATTTTATTCTACTAGTGATTTTCCTGACGCAATAAATCTAATTATAAATACTTGATGGACAAAAAATCACCAAGAGAGGAAGTGGTTGACGGATCTCCACTTTAAAAAAAATCTCAAAAGCAAAGCCTCGACAAAAGACTAAAAAGTATAGGTATATCAAAACCTCGATAAAATATCAAAAACTTCAAAAGGCACAAGTATCTAAGGTATAGTACATCAAAAATCTGAAACATCAAAACCTCAAAAGCTACATATATACATTAAAATCTCAAGACAAAATCTTAAGACGAAAGCAAGGTGCGTTATAAAAAATATCGAGATAGATATAAATCATAATCCTTTCAAAGTCAAAGTCAAAAGGATATATGATTATTGTAGTTATTGAGGCAAAATTTTAAAAGAAAATATATATCTTTTATATTGGGGCAAAGACCTTAACAGATATAAAAGAAAAAACTAAAGCTGAATTTGGGATACACTAACTGTGTTAGTTTCAAACCCAAAACTAGGAGAGAATTGGACATGAGGTTACACCATCATAAATCTTAGTGGAGGATTCCAAAATTTAGTGGAAAGTTGGAAAACTTGGAATCACATTTAAGCTGAATTTGGGATATGCGCTAACCAGTCGGGCTTCAAATCCCAAGACATGGAGAAGTGGAACCCAAGGGGTTGTGACCGTCATAAAGGTTAGGAGGATTCCATGATTTAGAGAAACTTAAGTACACTGAGGCCCGAATTTGAGATCGCCAACTAGTCGGGGTTGGAATCAGATCGAGGAGAACTGGAGCCTACGAGGGGTGCACTATTATACGTGTTAGTGGAGGCAAGAAAGAGAAAAAGTAAGCACACTAAATTCGGGATGTGCACCGCCAAACTAGTAAGTTGAAAACCCCAGAGATCAGAAACTGCTGGGGTCGACACCGCTATATTCTGGAGGTTACCAGAGGTAAAACACACTGAGCAATTCAGATGTGTGCCGCCTAACTACGTGGAAATCCGGAGATCAAAGAAAACTGAGCAGGGGTCGACACATATGTCAATATCAAAGAAAGAAATATATATATATATATATATATATATATATATATATATATATTCATTTCATCTCTAAAAAAAAGAGAGAAAAGAGAAAATTATTGATATTTTAAATAAATAAATAAATAACTCTTCACATTCCTCATAAAAGTCGCAGTCATTACATCAACAATGTTGTCGTGATCGCCGTTTATGTTACATTTCCACCAACTACCATCGCATAATTGTTGAATACGATTCTTAAATTCTATTATCGTGATTTCATACATACAATCTAATCTTGTTATCGAAGACTTAAACCAGACCAAGAAATATATAATGGAGCATTTTTACAGTAAGGCTACGTTTTTTTTCTTCTTTCTGATTTTTTCACGTAAAATTCTCAGAATTTCTTATTCTCTTTCAACTATCTCAGATTGAATTTTCATACAAAGTTATGACATGAAATTTTATTCTATGCTAGTGATTTTCTGCACTAATAAATCTAATTATAAATACAGTTGATGGACAAAAAAATCAAGTTTAAATAAGGATATAAAAGCAATTATAACTGTGTGTTGATCATTTGATTGTTTTTAATATATATATATATATATATATATATATATATATATATATATATATATATATATATATATATATATATATATATATATATATATATATATATATATATATATATATATATATAAATAATATTCATAATAATTTTCAAAAAAAATTATAACTGTCCAAATGAACTCTAAGTATAATCACAAATTATTATAATTATAGCATAAAAGCTCTCACAAAATATTAGATTTAGCATTACATTAATTGGAAAGAGTCTAGACTATAATATTAAATTCATATTTATGAAGGAAACACTATTTAAAAGAAAAAAAATATTTTGTTAAAATATATAATTATAAAAGATGGAGAAATCTTTCTTTTCATGGATAATGATCATATTATACTAGGAAACTTTATTTCTTACATATGATATGATCTTGTTGATTTATTTCAAAATATAACATATTATAAAATACTATTCATATCTTACAATGCAAATATAAGGTTCAATCATCATAAATTAGCATTTATATAACTAATCAAGTACTTCTAATCAAATTAAACATGTGATTAAACCTAATCAAATTATACAATTTATCACCGTACGCACGATTACTTCTATGTTTTTCAATAAAGCTTAGTACTTGATTCAACTGATTTATAATATTAATTGTGGGTTTGTGCAAGTATCTTAATATTTTCACCATCTTAAAGATATTTATGACTTAAAATTATTTAATTCAAATTTATATGTGAGAGAGCACCTGAGAAGTAGAATAAAAACAGACAAGACTAAACAAATAGAAGGAATGTTAAATTGTGTTAGAATTTTCACTATCTTAGAATGAGTACAAGAAATTAAGAGTAGAAGAATCAACTATATATATATATATATCTCTCTCTCTCCACAAGAATAATAGAAAAGCTATAAGAAAGTCCCACACCCCACATGATTCTCACTTTTTATAGGATTTAGGGGTAGTTATAAAAGAAAATTACATGTAGATTTATAGAAGCTATATATTAGAAAACTAGTGTGATGAGTGAAAGTTCGTCTTATTTGGAAATTAAAGCGCACACAGTAATTAAAGCGAACAGAGCACTCAGAATTTTTAAGCGTGGAAAACCCTCAAAAGAGGGAAAAAAATCTTTGGCCGAAAAGCTTTCATTTATGTATCTGTTTAGAAAAGTCTTCCCGATAACGAGATTGATTTCATGAGAGAGGAATAACGTGTAACAATGATCGATAATTGTGAGTGAACCAGAATCGGCTGGGTAGCGGCAATTAGTGATGACGGTGCCGGTGGCGGTGGTTGATGGCTTGGCGGAGTCTGATCTTCTTGAGTGCGATCTTGCTTGCTCTTGAGCTCTCTTCCTTCCCCGCTTTTCTCCTTTAGTTTCTTCCTTTTTCCTTCTTGCACCTCCTCTTCTTTACTTGTTTACTCTCTTATTGCTACTTACTATTGTGAGGAATGAAGATGGGAGGAGGCGTCATAATTCATCCGTACCTCCCCCTCGGACTCGGATGATTCCTTGATCATTTGATGTATTTTGAGCATTTGGATGCCCAAATGAAGTCGAATTATGAGGTCTTAGGCTCGTTAGATCCGCGTCAGCCTTCGATTTGACTATAAACTCCATATTTGAGCGTTTTGGGATTTAATGATGTCCCAAAGATTCTAATGATATTTGAGTCAACACGATCTCGTCGGTTTTATTTCAAAATCATTTAAATCAATGTCTTTGTTGGTATTTTGAGAGCGTATCGGTTGTCTGAAGAGACACTCATCAAATGGTTCTGGTTAGCGAGTGTCATATGTTAAGTGATGAGTTCTTAATTGTCACTTATGCGAGTCAGAAAGTTCTACATCGATTGTATGGCTAAGGCGAATTCTAAATATGCTCACCTGTGAAGAGGCAAGTCTTCCTGGATGGTTGGCGAGCAAGTTCTTATATGTGCTCTAATACTCGCCATTAAGTGTTCTATGCTTAGGTCCTTCTACCATGTCCTTGTGCCCATATTGAGGGTACATAAATTACATCAAATTTCAAACAAGCTTCAAACATGGAGCTTCAACTTTAACATTTTGTACTGTAGAATATAGATAAAACTTTAACTTGAAGCAACTGAAGTGATATAAAAAATTGTAGAGTTGAATCTAAAAATTGTGATATGTATTATAATTTTTTTTTTTAAAAAAAATCAAATCATAATCTTTTAATTATCATACTCTACTAAATCAAGTTAAAAAAATACAACTTTTATAACAGATTCTTTATAACACAGCCAAAATACAATTTCTCACACTCTACTAACGGTACGATCTGAACCACATCGCAAGCAAAAAATCTCCTCAAACCCAGCCTTAGGCCAGCAAAACCAAGGCCTTCCGAATCGAGAATTAAAGCTTCCTTTAATCCATAATACTTGCAGGACAAGATCACCCTTAAAGCAATCAATCTTCTTCATTAACGCAATTTTAGAAACCCTAAGGTTCACGAATCATTAAATATGATTTGTTAATTACATCGAAGTTGTACTTTTATACTTAATTACGCAATTAATCAGGCTAATTAAAACCTAACATGGGTCATTAAATGATCCAGCTCTATAAGAAAGTCTTCATAAATCTAACTCTTAAATTGTGAAATTAAAGAGATATCAATTAAGAATTCAGTGCTGGACAAAAACTAGACTGCAATTATCAAATATCAAAACATAATTAGTAAAATAATATATGCAAATAAATTTAAACAAAATAAAATTAACAGAAAACGATAAATAAAACCTCTATTTATATAATCAGTGGTGATGGATGAAGTCCAACTCCAACATCTTAATTAATATCTCGCATTAATTTCATAATTAGATATTTTAACATATCTATTACTATGCTGCAATTATAAGAATGTATTATTAGACTTCTTCTTTTTTTTTGCCTATTAATTATATTTATGATTGGATTTGACATAGCCTATAAAGTAGTTTATTTGATAGTCATTTACTCATTTTTCTATAATTTATATTAAAATATTATCTCAACTGTCAACTCAACTAAAGAAATTTAATCAAAATTCTCTTACAGAAACCTCCAAATCCGGAGAAAACTATAATTATACCAAAATTGAAGGTTTAGAATGAAAAGTTAAATGCAGTGATGTTTGACAACAATAATACATGCATTATTCAAATGAAGAAAATAATACGTAAATATCATATTGGCTTCCTAATCTCACCCACCACAAAGTCTAATTCAAACAGATTTAGTATTCTGTAATTAATCTGTATATATATATATATATATATTTATATATATGACGCAAGGGACAGGTGAGACTTTTCTTTGGTTCATTAATTATAAATAGTTTTTTTTAAAAGAGGTTCGAAGTCTTATCTCCGGCTTAAAATGAAAAATAATCCTAAATATTTATTATTCATCATAAAATTTAATGTTAATTATAACCCCAATAGATTTCAATATTACACATATCCCTTATTATTAAGAAAGATTTACATATATACACTCAATTCATATGTATTTATATGATTAATATCTAAAGTTTGGTATCTGTATTTTCAAAATAATAATAATAACAATATAATATTTTTGATATGATGTTAAATACTTGAGTGTTACATGTATAAATATTAAGATGTTGCATATATAAAAATGTAAAATGATGTGATATATAAATTACAAAAGTGATGTTGAACAATTTTACCTTTTTTTTTTTTTTTTGCCATGGCTTTTTTTTTTCTACAGTGCTGGCAACAATGTTGTAGCTGTCATTTCAAAACAAAAGAAATGTGATATTGAATATTTATAGAAGAGAAATGTAATTTATCCTAGAAATTGTAGGAAGAAGGAATGCAACAATGAAATTTAATGAATAAATTCTAGTGAGATTTATACACATACTTATTTACATATATATCACATTATTTTTATATATTTCTAGATTTAATATTCAAATTTAAGTTTTAATTATATAATATTAAAATTTTAATATCATATTAAAAATAGCATTGTCTTGAAAAAACGATAGAAAAAAGTTTTCGCACTTTATCATGAAATCACATGATAAAAAGTGTGATAAACTCTAGAATTTTTTTAAATCTCAAAAGAGGAAAATCACTGCAAGAAAAAACTTCCACTATATTATCGTTTTGATCTGATCTTCTTGATCGGATTACAGTGTATATGAGAAAAAACAACATATGTGGCGACAGATGATTCTTAGTAGTAGTAGATGATGGTGATGGTAAGCAATCGAATGAGAACAATTCTGCATCAGGAGGACAATCACCTGAGAAATCGAGGAACAATCAGACATCATCATGATGAGCGAGAGATTAACAGCAGCGAGGCATGGCCGGCGATGGCCGGTGTGGTTTGACGTCAGTAGCGGCTTTGGAGGATCTTTAGCTCTCTCTCTCTTCGCTCCCTTATATGAGGAATGAGGGCTATTTATGCATACAAAATCAACCACTCCTCCATCGGGACGTGATGATTCCCATCATATGATATTTTGTGTATTTGAATGCTCAATGAAGTTGAATTGTAAGATCTTTGATTGTGGGCAGGTCGAGCTCGATTTATATATATATATTTGAGCTTTTAGGAATTTAACTGTCTCAAAATTTCCAAATGATATTTTAAGTGTTTGATCTCGACGTTCAATTTGATTGCTTTCGACATCAATATTCGTCTTTAGAGAATTTTAGGGTCATATCAAGCATTAATATTAATTTTTTAAAAAAATGTAGATTTTCATGCATATGTTTGACTAAGATGTTGTATAATTAAATATTAAATTTTAGATGTCAAATATATTAAAATTATGGACTGAAAATAAAAATCATATTCTCAAATTGAGTAAGATAGAAATGGAAAGAATGATGAGATAATGTGCAATAAAATTACGAATAATGTATTAACAAATTATTATTTGCATTAAAAAGATAGTTGCAAAAAAAATTAAAAGGCGTACATTAAACCATTGATCAGAGTTTGGTTTTGCAGCATGAAATGAAAAAGAAAAATAGTACAAAATTAGATAAAAATTGATATTTTTTTTTAAAAAAAAATGCAATTATCAAATATCACAACATAAGAAAACGAAATTATATAAATAAATCTAAAAAAATAAAATTAACAGTACAACTTTGATATATATATTTACTATGATGATTAATTACGTAACTAAGCATAAAAGTACAACTTCGATGGAATTAACTAATGATAATTAGTGATTCGTGAAGTATGGGGTTTCTAAAATTGCGTTAATGAAGAAGATTGCTTTACAGATGATCTTCTCCTGCTAATAATATTATAGAAAGTTTTAATTCCCCATTATGAAGGCCATTGTTTTGATGGACAGAAGTTTTATCTAGATTCTACAGTAGGGACGATAAAGTTGAAGCTCGAAGTTTGATGTAATTTGGAATTGATTTTGGGGTTGTTTGGCTTGATGAAAAGAAATACAGTACAGAAAGAATTCGATAAACTTGGAATGCAATGTCTTTGAAATATATTATAATTATTTGACGAATATAAATAAATTCAAGAATTTATTTTTTTTTTGATTTGAGTTTAGTAAAAATAATGTAGAAGCAGATGGTGGTAGTGACACGTGATGATACATGGTGGGTGGTGATGTTGACGCAGATGTAGACAGATTTGATAAATAATTAGCTGGTGGATGGCTAGTGGCTGCGGCGCGATGGTCACAATGCTAGCGATAATATGGCGGCGTAATGGTAGCGAGAGCATTGGCGACTAGATGAGCGTCTTGGGTGGCGATAGATAGTGCCGATTACGTGGCGACCGCGCGATGGTTAGCAATGACAGTAACTCACTTTACAGAACGGTATATTTAAAATTATCTAGGTGGATTTCAAATACACCATTATTCATCTAAAAATCACGGTAGAATAAAAGTTTACACCTTAGCTTTATTGTGAAATCTAGACACACGATAGTTGAAGAAGAATGAATAAAATTTAATTTTACGTAAAACCCAAAGAGAGGAAAAAATCACGCCTAAAATCTTTACTACTATGTATGTTTGAAGAAGTTTTCCCAATAACGGATTAAATTGTATATGAAAGCCATGAATCCTAGTCGGTAGTATGTAAGCATGGTTATTGCTATTAATGATGGCGATTGATGATGGTGAATACGGCGGCCATTGATGACCCGCGGAGATAGTAGCGATACTGATGATGGCGGTGATTAATGACGACGGATGGTGGTGGCACGGCGGCACATGGCGATGATCAATGATGGCGGCGATGGTGGTAGTGATGGCGGCAGCAGTGGTAAACAACGACGCACGATGGTTAGCGACGATGATCGATGGTGGCCGGCAGCGGTAGCGGCGGCGGTGACGGCGATGGCCGGCGATATGATAAAGCGGTGATGACCGGCGGCGATAATGACGCGAGGCCGGCGGTGGTTGGCGTCGGCAGCGGTAGTCAGGCGCCGATTATGCTGGAGGATCTTCAACCCAGAACTCTTTTTAGTTCCTTTCATATGAAGAATATTTATGATTAGAGGGATAGCGTTTTATACATGCAAAATTTAAACCACTTCATCTGACGGCTCAAAATAATTCTCTTGATCATCGATGTATTTAAGTATTTGAATGCTCCATGAAGTAATTAAGAAATCTTAGGCATTAGATCGTCAAGACGCTGATTTGATCATAAACACTTCATATTTACAAACTATTTAGGTATTTAACCGATGTCCCAAAATTTTCAATGATATTTTAAATGCTGGCCCAGTTTGACTTAGGATAAAATAGATTTTGACATAAAGATTAGAGACTAGTAAAATTTCTAGTGTCATATCAAATATATTTGAACTAAAGAGTAAATTCAATAAAATTTTACATTGCATTCCAAATTCTTTCAATCAAATACTATAATTTTAAATCCCTTGTACATTAAAGTAGACACAATAGTCATTATCACAAGATAAAACATTGAGGACAAATTTTCATTCATTTAATTTTTTAGTCATAAATTTATTGCATGAAAGATATTGAAAATGTTATGATGCATAGGACAAACTTACAATTAAAATCAAAAAATTAGTTGAATCAAATAACAAGTTTATTAAAATCTCATAAGAAATCGCATTGTACAATGATTAATTGCATAGCACGATTAGGTTCAATCACATGTTCAATTTGATTAGAATAGCTACATTGGTTATAACTAATAATTAATGATGATTGATCTTATGGCTTTGTACAATCTCATATTGTATACTATAATTACAAAATTGAAAAGTAAAAAATAAATAACTTATAAGATTCTTCTATAGAAATTGAGAGAGAGATCACCATAGAAAGATCTTCAATAAAACCAACTTAACAAAAAATAAATCTTCAATCAATTTCTTTTCACAAAAATATCACAAATTAATATTTATATCGTCGTATTGTTATTGATCATAATAGAGGATTATATAAGCAAAGAGGTCAAATCAAACCAACCCACAACTTTTAATCCAAAATATAAATACTAAACTATTAGTTACATAAAAAAATATGAGTTCTAATCAAATTGATTATCTCTATGTTTAATCATAATGATTTGAATATTTGTTATCATACATGATCATTTGGTCATATATACAATTTATTTATTTTAATTATATACTTTAATTTATCAAGTATTATAGCATTATTAAAAGAAAATTTAAGATTAAAATTCTAACATCTTAGGACGAGTAATTAATAGGTTTATTAAAATAGTGGTTTTATTATTATTAGAGAAATTAATTTGGTTATTGAAATCCTATAAGTGTGAGGACAATCGATTCATTTATTGCGTTAGGAAAAATGCGAGCTATCAAGTCATTAAGGTTGATCGGTTATCATTCTAATCACTAAAGTTGATTAGAGAGTCTCTTAGATGATTTTTGTCATATAAAATATCGTCGATGGCCGATTGGGAGTAAATATATTAAATTTAACATGCGTTAAAAAAGGTAGAATAAAACCAAAAAAATTTGATATAAATTATAAAAATTAATCTTATTTTATTAAAATTAAATGAAAATTTGATACTATGAAGGACGCATTAGAGAGAGTATATATATTAAAATAAAGGATTATTTTTATTATTTTTGTTATATTTTTAAACCCTCAACTCAAGATATGAATCATGATGAAAAATTGAAAATCATGAAATTTAATTTTAATTTCTTTGAAGGACCACTAATCAACTTTAATGGCTTGATAGCTTGTACTTTTCCCAATGCAATAAATGAACATATTGTCCCCACCCCCATCGGATTCTAATGACCAAATTAATTTCTCAAATAATAATAACCACTATTTTAATAAAGCTATTAATTACTCATCAGCCCCCCTCAAAGTCCCCGTGGCAATAATATCTGCGCACATTAATTGCATCCATGACCCCACAAAACCCCTATTTATGTTCTCCCTTCAGTACCTCGACCTCCCCAACCTCATCTTCTTCCTTCCTTGATTCCTTCCCCCTGCTCTCTCTTCGCCTTGGAACCGATACCACCACACGCACCCGATTCCAGGTTCATGGGGACCAAGGTGACCTCGCTCGTGCTGGTTACGGAGGAGGCTAAGAGCAAACGACGGGATCTGTTTACCCGCGACCTCCTCGGTGGCGGCGGAGGAGTCACCGGCGACGAATCCTCCGTGGACCTTGACCTCCAGGTCCCGTCGGGCTGGGAACGACATCTTGATCTAATGGTAATTCCTTCATCCTTTACTCAATTCGATATACAACCGATGAACAATTCGCTCAATTTGATATGAGGCCAAGTTTTATTAATTTATTTGTTAATTTAAATAAAATTTTTAATTTAAAATATAAATAAATATTTTTTGAAAAAAAAGCTTTGAATATTGACTAGTAATTAATTTATTCCTGAACACTTGAGGATTTAGATTTAAATTTTTTGATAAAATATTCATTTAATGATAATTTAATATTTATTTAATGAATTATTATGTATTTTTATTTTCTCATATTAATATTAAATATAATAATTTAATATTTATTTATTATTAAGTTACTTTTTTTAATTCACTAATATCTTTAAATATTAAATTCATCAATAATTCTTCATATCTTGATTTAAATTTTGAACTAAATATTCATCAAAATTGTTCGATATTTGAATTATATCAACTGACAAGAATCAAATAGTTTCTACTGTCATAGATTTTGGTTCAGCGATATGTAATTTACCGCAATGAATTCAACCTGCTTACGAAATTTTATCTCTGAAACCCTAACTTTAACTGGCAGTCGGGGAAGACATACCTCCACAAGCTGGACGCCGATCGCTTCAGGGATTGCACGACCTCAATCTCCCTCCTCCGTCCTCCTCCTCGATCTACCTCCCGGAGAACTCCTCGTTCCTTGATCTCAAGCTCGCCGGTAGCTGCTTCGGCGGCGGAGGACGAGGTCGCGGGATTTCAGAGCGTTTGCACGCTGGAGAAGGTGAAGTCCGCACTCGAACGGGCGGGTCGAGCCGAGGCGTCGGCGGCGGCGTCGGCGGCGGCGTCGGCGTCGGCGTCGGCTTCGGCTTCGCCATCGTCGTCGACGACTTCGACGTCGGTGAAGCGGAGTCGGTGGCGGAGGAAGACGACGGAGGATCCGATTCGACCGGCGGGATGATAGCGGCGGCGTGTCCTAGCTGCCTTTATACGTGCTAGTGTCGAAGGCCAGCCTGCAGGTGCGGCTCGCACGTGCCGCTGGCTTTATTCCGAAGAAGCACAAATTTGATCTCAACTCTTACTGATTAATAATTAAATGATTTATATTTTGTAATTTTTGTGTTATTTATGAAAAACCTTAAAAAAGCTTTATTTGATAGATTTATAAATTTATATATTGTTATCAATTTTTTAATATATTTTGAAACTTTTACATGTAATATATGAAGAAAAATATAAGAATTATGATTTTTCATTTTTTTAATATTATATGAAGCAATGGATTCTTTGCTTTAGCATTTATTTTTTTTAAAAAAATTATTTCATTTTCAAAAGTTATTTATGCATCTACAAATATTATTTATGATTATAATTGAAAAATTTCAATTTTAAATAACTAATTTGAAAATATGAGTATTTGAAGATGAGAGGTTTGTATTTTGTGAGGTAATTAAAGGTGATCATAGAAGTGAAGATAGGTGAATTTATTTATTAGGTTTGGAGGTGAGTAAGGATATGGTAGAGAGGTGGGGCAAATTAGATCTTAGTGTTATTAAGGGATGAAAATAACTTAAAAGTATTTGATGCAAGTGAATCTATGTAGTGTTTAGAATTTTGGAAATGAAAGGATTATTTATAGAATTTGTTTTGATAGATTAGAGATTTCTCACTTTTGTTAGAATGAAAGGAATTTAGGTTAATTAAAACTCTAGCAAGTAATGGTTAAGTCTATTTTAGATTATTTTTATATTAATTAAGAATTCAAAAGCTTTTTAATGCATTTGCTTCATATTTGTATATTTTTTTTACAAAGAATTTTGTAATTTAGAAATTTTAAGGTTTATTATTATTATTATTTTTCATTGGTTATTTATTTATAGGATTTAATGATTATGTCTGCCTTTACATATGTCATAGTACTAATCATTCTGTGGTTCAAAAAGGGCTAGGTTGTCCATAGTGTGCAAAATTTGATTTCAAGGTTGATTAGCTAAGGTTTGTATATTAAATCTTGAAAATTATGATTTGATGGGATTATGCATGCAATTATCATATATCAATTAAATATTGGGTTAAATCTAGTAATCTTATATCAATTTCATCATCTAAGCAAGAGTCATTCCTTAGAGATCACTTGATCTCTTACATCTTAGAAGAGAAGTTCCAAAGAATTTGGATTGAGCAATATTAGTGGGCACTCCTTTATATTTATCAATGGTTTGGTAAGATTGTCATTGGCATTCAATTCACAAAGGTTGAGGACTTGGGATTATTTTAGCTTTATGAAGTTTACCTCATTAGAACCTACATGATAAGAACCATGGAGAAGTAACTTCATCTAAAGCACCTCAATGCGAGTATGGTCTAGCGATCAATGCCTCATCATTACTAAGAATTACTCATTGCTTCTTTGTCTTGTAGGATTTAAAATGTTCTTGAAAATCACCAAGATACTTCTCATATTGGATGATTTTGAAGGAGACATCTTAAGGGATTCAATTTGGGCTATTGAGTCAAGATTGGATTTGACTTGACTTGTTTATTAACGTAAAAGAACCTCTATCCAAATTTGACCCACCTTCAACCCAATTAACACACCCAAAATGACTTGAGTGACCCATTTGAATGTGCATTTCAAGTTAAATGCAAGTCTAATTTGACTTGATAGGTTAAATTCGAGGTTAGTAGATCAAAATCAAATTAATTATGTGTTGATAGATCAATTCAACCTAACTCAAAAAAAAAAAAAATTAGATATTTAGACTCAAACCCATCCTAAAGTTAAGCAACTAAAACTTGAATTTTTTCTGGTCAATTTTCACTTAATGTTTTCTTTTGTTCCACTTGATTTACTCTTAACTAAATATTATAAAGAGAGGAAAAGAGGATCACTCTCCTAATTCCTACCTTAAGCTACATCTAAAGCATATTAATTAATCAATTCTCTTTGAATAATTTATTACATATTTTAAATTAATCCTAAGTTTAAGTTCATTCTAAATAGATTTATTCAATAAGAAAAACATCTTAAGATTAATTAAAATTAATTACTATCACATAATATATATTTATTCATTTCTTTCTATCATATGACATGCATAAAATGTTGGATCCTTAGACTATCTTCATAATTTTGAAAATTTTAAAAAATTATGTTAAGCAATAAAGTGCAACCAATAATCACAAAAAAAAGGGTAAAAGGTCACTTACATGGTGACTTGCTAGTGGAAGGTTGCCCAAGTTTTAAAATCTTGTTAATAGATAACTAAGGTGTAAATGGTATAATCTACCTATTTTACTTAAGAACTTGATGGCATTTTAACGAGATATGCAACAACTAATTTTATGAATGATATCTCACCCATAAGTTTCAATTGACCATACAATTTTTGATTTAACAAAAGTATTTTATTATAATATACCATCTTTTTTTTTAATCCTTGGTTTTATATACTTGTAAAAGTCATTGTCAACCTTAAAATAGTTTTATCAGAAATATAGTTCAATTAGGTTTATACTGACTTTGTGTGTTGCTCTTGAAGGTAGCAATGGATGCCAAAGAATTGGGAACAACCAATGTTTGCATCAACTTAAACTATTAGAAGATGCTTAATATATATATAGAAAGAGGAAGACTCAAATCAAGATGAAACTAATCATGGTAGAAGCAAAGCTTATAATCTCTAGTATGTATGGTGTTTATTTTTTTGGATGTGGTGGAGATGATCGTATGGGGTATTTATTGAAGTGATGACGACATTGAGGTATGATATCTTATCTCGAAAGATATGGACGTACTTCAATGAATAATCCAATAAATACTCACAAGGCATGATGGGTCTTGAATGTACCGGAGATTTTTTTCTTGTTTTGGATGAATAAAGTATGATTTATATTCAAATAGTTATATTTTAGGGGAATAAAATTCTCAAGAATATTATGTCGATTAAAGTAGGTAATTGTTGTTCCAAAGATTTCAAAGTTTATCTTATCAAAGGATTATTATTTTAGAAAATCAATTGGGAGAGTTCAATGAGAATTTTATTTTTGGAATTCAAAGGGATGAAGTAAGAAATCTTTATGATCTTAGAGCAGGTGGCATTCAATCTATCATATAGTTGGACTTTATATATTTGAAATTAGAAAGATTTATTTGTTAAGAGTTGAATTTTTTATTAGATTGTTATCTTATAATCCACCAACACAATATTGGAGAAATGAAGGTGAGGATTTATCTTTATAAATAGCTACGGATCCTAAATCTAGCTCGACTAAATCTCTGAAGATGGACATAGTGGTTTACCTCCCATAAAGGATAAACTACAGCGACTTATAGAACTGGGTGGCCATTACTCCCTACTGTTAAAACCATATAGTCCATATACAATTTGCAGAAGTTGGATTATTAGTAATTTAAAATAAAGTCCCAAAACTCACTCCTAAGAGATAGAGCGTAGAGTGGTATGAATAATGACTTAATCTACAAATGCAAATCTTTTAAATTTTATTTGATTTTGATACTTCACTTTGATAAAGGTTTTGGAATTTTATATGCCTAAATGCATGATGAAGTAAAATTGTTGGCCAAATCAAAAGAGAAAACGGTGAAAGCTCGTTAGTAGGGGTTGCTCTCACGGTCAAGTGGTCCCTATCGTGTAAAGACGGAGGCCATCATTTTGCAAGAGTGGTTCAAGATGATGCATGATGTGAAAACATCTCAATAGGGTTCTAAATCTTTTAACTATCTTGATTTAGATCATAGCTTTATAGTGTGAATTATTTAGAATTTAATTATGAGT
The DNA here is from genome assembly GCA_021442155.1 of Cymbidium sinense. NCBI lineage: Eukaryota > Viridiplantae > Streptophyta > Magnoliopsida > Asparagales > Orchidaceae > Cymbidium > Cymbidium sinense. Next base: position 75,989,962 of record CM038222.1, on the reverse strand, counting down.
GATTAATTGAGATATAAAATTAAATTTTTTTTCTAAGAGCCTAATTGTATTCATGTGTGGTGTTTATTTTTAGATGTATATGGAGACACCATGCAGATAGGGATCTTATTTAAAGCATTGGGTATGATATTAAGGTTTGATGTCTATCTGAAAATAAAGATCATCAAGGGACTAATCACCTAATAAGGACTCTAAGGCATGATGGGTCTTGAAAATACCAAGATTTTTCCCTACTTTACATAAATAAAGTAAGGTTTATATTAAAGCTGGGTTCTAAAGTTCCTATGGGGAAGCCCCATGGTTAAATCATCCTGAAAGGTGGATTCCTTAGAAATACTCTTGATTAAAATAAAACAATTGTTGTCTCCAAAGATTTCAATGATAAGACTATCAATATTGGTTATATTAGAAAATCAAGTAGGAAAGGTCAAGGAGAAGACTTATTAGCCAAAGAGAATGAGTAAGGAATGCTCATAATCTTGAAAGCTAGTGAGCATTCAAAACTATCCCATAGTTGGGCTTTATATATTTGAAATTGAAAAATTATCTTGAGTTGAATTTCATTAGATTACTGGGCTTAGAATCCAATTATACAATGTTGTGAAAATGTCTAAGAGGTGGATTTATGCTTATAAAAATAGCTACCTTGGATCCTAAATCTAGGGAGTTTTAGCATGTAATGCGACCTAAATCTAAGCGAAGATGAGTTTATGGTTTACCTCCATAAGAGAGAGTAAACCACTCTCTGTTGGACTTATAAGCTTGGCAAACAACTAACTCCTCAAGCTTTAAAATCATGTAGGTAAGTCATGTGATTTTACAAGATAATTGGTTATTATTTTAAAAATACTAAGGTCAAGTAAACCCACTCCTAAGACTAAAGCATGAGTGATATGTAAATACTTAATATACAAATGCAAATCTTTTAAATTTTATTTCAATTTTGACACTTCATTTTGACCAAGGTCATAAGATTTTTTGTATGCTTAAATGTATCTTTGAATGAGATGGGTTATGGGCTAAATCAAAAAAGAGGGTGAAGCTCTGTCGTAGGAGCTACTCCCACAAGTCAAGTTCTGTTATATGTGCGGAGAGGCCCTCATTTTATAAGAGTGATTCAAGATGATGCATGATATTAAAAAATACCATACAAATAAGGGGTTGCTTTAAATCTTTTAATTATCTTGATTTAATGCTATGTGAGGTTATAAATTATGTAAAACTTTAGTAATGAGTTGTAGTTGGGTAAAAGATTTATGTTTTCTTAGAACTAATCGTATCCATGCCATACAACAATCATAAAAAAACTATAAAGAGACATATAATTTCAAATGCATAAATTTAAACATAACATCAAACATTTTATAAGTAAAGAATGCATAATGGGTACGGTCATTGACCGAAGAGAAAAATAAATAAGCTCTACCACAAACATGAAAGAATAATTGCAATATACAAATGAATAAATGATATGGGGATCTTCAAAGCTTCACACTTCATGTCTTCATCTTCTTTGATTTGGATGTGCTTGCTTCAAAGGTATCATAGGGCCTCCATGAGAAAGCCTTAAAGCCTTCATCCTAATTCCCCATAACACTAAACTAATTCCTAATGCAAAATTATATTAAAAATAAGAAAAGTAAATCTAATTACACGCAAAATAAGTGTTAGCTAAATACACATACAATCCCAAGCGTTATTTATAATTTTAACAGCACCTGCACATGGGTAATCATGTCCATCTAACTTAGATAATGTTTAAGGATTTAAGCGACTGCAAAGAGTGCATTCACATTTATTTTTAAGCATCCCTTAAGCACAATGCCTGCAAAATATGATTGGGCTAATCACTAACATCAAATCTATAAAATATACACCCCAACATCCAGGTATACATCATAAAATTAAACATACATCACAATGCCCCAACATAAAGCTAGAAGTTGTGACTTAATTTTAATATGTATATATAAGGCTTGTGTGATATGAACTAGACATTAAGGTTGTGATTTTCTAAATGTGAAAGAATGTTTAATCATAAGATGATGATCTCACTTTTTAATTGATTTAGGAATTTTACTTAGTATTTTGTTTGTTTCATATGATTATACTTAGCGACTAAGTGTTACAAAGAGAAGAAAAAGAGGATTACTCTCTTTCATCCCTCCCAAGTCATTTCTAAAGCATGTTAATTAACTTAGTTCTCTTTAGTGAATGACTTATTACATATAAATTAATCCTAAGTTTAGGCCCACTTTAAATAATTTTATTCAACATGAAAGGCATCTTAAGATTAATTTGATTGAATTACTATCACATGACACATGTTAACTCATTCTTTTCCATCACATGTAACATGCATATGATTAAATTTTAAGTATACCTACACATACAATATATTTTAGCACATTTGAATGATGGATATGAATATGTACATTTAAATTTTATATTTTTCATTTGATTGAATTATTCTATCATTTTAATTTAAAGCTCTATCTAAATTCTTATACAAAAATACAAAAGATGAAATTAAATAATGTATCATTGTTAACAGGGAAGTGAGAAAATCAAATGACCTCATGGGGCTAACTAAAGTCTTTATATTCAGATGTCCAGGATTATATACCATTACATTCAACCATATATAAATTTTCATACATGAACATAAGAAAAGAGCTCCATATCACATGATCAATTAATTCAATCACTTGAACAATTGCAAATGCATTTTGATAAAACAAAAGGGGTTCTAATCCCATAATTAAATACACACACACATGTATAAGAGACATAGGCTAGTATGTCCCATTGTTAATAGGGAAGTGAGGTAATCAAATGACCTCCTTGGGGCTACTTAAAGCCTTGTATTTTCGGATGTCTAGACTAAATATTTATTTTTTTCAAACACATATGAATGTATACATAAGTAAAAGAAGTAAAACCATGCAAAGATTATATTTTTACTTGATGGAAATATTTATGCATGTGGATTAAAGTTTTATTCAAATTCTAATGTAGAAATACATGTAAATGAAATCAAATAAGTACTTGTCATTAACAGGAAGTGAGGTAATCAAATGACTTATGTGGGGCTAACTAAAGCCGTATTCGGATGTCCTATATACCTATTAACATTCAAATGCATGAAGAGCTACACATGAATCAAAGGAAAGAAAGCTTCAATCCATACACTTAGGATATAATCACATACATCTCCTATGTATTTATAACTAGCATTCAAAACATATGTAATCATTCATTTATAAGATTTTTATAAAAAAATATATATTTGGATTTAATAATGATAATAGTACACATATATTAAATTAATTGAACATGCTTGATATAAAGAAAATCATCTTATTTAATTAATTTTGCAAGAGATGAATGCATGAATCAAATGACATACAACATTTAATATGATTGAGAGGAATAAATAAACATAAGCATATGATTTCATTCAATCAAATTAATTCATAAAAATAATTATATCAAATGAAATCATTTAAATCAAATCAAAGTTTTTAATGTCATTTTTAATTTGATGTTTAATTTGATTTAAGAAAAGAGAGAAAGAGGTTTGCTAATCTTAATCCCATCCCATGTTTGTAAGTTAATTTGATTTAATAAATAGTAATTAGTTTGATTTTGATTAATTAAGTTAAGATATGAATTAATTAATTAACCCTTACTTATGTTACCTTAAACTAATTAACTAAATAAATGAGCCAATATATGTGAATTGAAATGTAAATTATTAATGGTCCAGAAATGAAAGAACCTAATGCAATTGACTCATAGTTAATTAAGCTTAAAGATCTTACTTAATTACTTTTGATTTTTCACATATATGGGTAAATCATAATTTCATTAAATCTCTTTAGGCTATTAAACACCTAAAGATCTACCCTCAATTAAATAGGTTCATATGTATTTTAAAATTTAATTAAACTAATTAATTAATTCATTAATCCTTAATTAATTCCTCTTAAAAGTGAGAAACTTAGGAAAAGATTAGGAGAGTCCCAATCCAATTCCCTAAGCATTCTCACTATTGACGATGATAAGTGACCAAATTAATTAAGCAAGTTACTCTTCATGGTTAATTAACACTTAATTTAGTTAAGAAGGTAATTAAGGAATCAATCAATTTTCCTAATTAACCAATAAATTTCAAGAAAAATAGGAGAGGTAGGTCATCCCCTAACGATCTCAAAATTTGAAATTTAATTAGTTAATTAGTGGTAATTAACTTTTCAATTAAATTTTAATTAAGCCCAAATTATTATTCAAAATCAATTAAGAATAATTTTAATAGATTCCTCTGAAATATCTTTAAAATGAGCCTTTGTTTATATTTTTAAGATTTTTTTATTAATTATGGAAGTATCAGTCTTAAAACCGTTAATTAGCCTTAAGCTAATCCCGTTTGCCACATGGCACTACGAGGTGCTTTCCACATGGTCTTTGCAGGATTGGTTATTTAAGTTATCACATCGCGATTGACTCTGGAGGTGAGGCGATATTGATCTCCACCATTGATCGGATGACGACGTATCAAACTCGTTAATAATGGCTCGAATTAGACAAATTTAACATGATCTAATTATGATTGTCCATTTTGATCAAGTGAAACGAATGAGTGATTTATCGACGCGAGCGAACAACGTGCCATGGATCATTCGATTCAAGCTCACGACTCAAATTCACCCTAAATCAACACACCTCGAGGGATCCATGAAGATCCGCCTAAGATCGGCTCACATGCAAATTTTCTTCACAAAGCTCCAACACCACTTTGCCTAAAGCTCTATTTTCATGAAATTACCTCACCAAAGCTAAGATCGGCTCACATGGAGATAACCCTAGTTGAGATGAAGCCATGTTGAGCAAAATGGATTGGTTCCACGTGGATTGCTCGAAAGGCCAAGAATGGTTCTTTGGAGCTTGACTGATCAAGTCACTGCGGTAGGCTTGCTTGGGGAAGCTTCGGGTAGCCTCGACAAGGTATATAGATGGTGTAGGAATGAATAATTAGACTTTGTTTGAGAAATGGAGTTGGGATCAAAGATCAAATCCCCTCAACTTTGCTCGAAGAAGAAATAAGTGGGGAGGCTTTGGAATCGCCGAGAGCTTGCTATGGAGCTTCATTTCTCTCTAGAGCTCGGGCGATGCGAATCGTGTAATGTTTTGCTTCGAATTGAGGTGCTATACCCCTGGTGGAGGTGGATGAGCGGATTGATCCCTCATTTTTGACTAGCCAAAATCAGTTGTCCCATCAAGTCCACGTGGCTTGGTTTGAGTGGGGAATGCTTGGGAGGTGGCTCAAGGCTTGACATGGCGGTTGCATCTCCCTTTGTCCATGGGGTTCTCAATTTATAAGGAGGTGAGTTAACTCACCTCCCTTTGGTCCATGGCAAGCCTAACCCACTTAGGATGGGCTAGGTGGCTGGGATACCCCATTTTGATGGTTGCAAGATGAAAGGAAAGTGGACTTTGCCAATTTGGCAAAATCCCACATGGGAGAGGCATATCCAAGGGAGATTTGCTTTGAGTTTGGCTCCAATTAGGTTTATGTTGATTTTGGGTTGACTGATGGGTTTGGTCATTCAAGGTCCCAAGGTTAGTTTCAAGGGTTTTGGCTCAATTTGATCAAATTAGATCAATTTGGGTCATGTTAGTTAGGTTGACCAATTGGTCAAATTTGGTCAAACCAAAGTTAGGTTCAAATGATGATTTGAAGTATTTTAGTTTAAGTGGTTTCAATCAATTTGGCCTAGATTTGATTTTTTTCTCATTTGGATTCATATAGGTCAAATGGGTCAAGTTGACCAATTAAACCAATTTGACCAAATTGGGTTGGGTTGGTTCAAGTTCAATTTGTTAATTAAAATGATTGTAGGCTTTGAATTAATTTGGATTTTGGTTAATTTGTCCCTTTAGGTTAATTTGGGTTAAGTTGGGTTAGGTTGACCAATTGGTTAAATTGGTTTCAATTATGGTCGGTCAATCAATCAATTTGGAATGAACTTGGATCAATTTAGGTTAGATCATGAATTGACCTATTTTAACTTTTAGGCTAATTTGGGTCAACTTGAGTCAAATGTGGTTTGCTCAATGGTCAAGGCATGTTCAATTGATGATATTGATGAATCAATGGTTTCAATTGGTGTATGGTGAGTTTTGGAAAATTTGAGTTTCATATAGAGGTTGACTTGGTGAATGACCATTTGACAATTTAAAATTGATCATCCTAAGGTGATCAATGATCATGATATGAGGTTTGGTTCAATCCAATTTAGGTTGTATTATAACTTGGTTCATATGGGTCTTTTAGGCCACTTGGGCCAAGTGAACCTATATGGGCTTGATTTTTGTTTAATTAAGGTTTAGTTGAATTTATATATGAGTTTAGGATTAAAATATAAATCCAACTACAATCAATTTGGATGATGGTTTTTTGGTTCATTTAGAATTTTCATGTCAAAAGTTGGGCTTGACTTGAGTTGATTTTAATTTGGCTTGGTGATTGTAGGATTCATTTATATTTGGATAGATGATTGAAGAAATGATTGATTCAAGAGAAAATCCATTGATTTTGGCTTGATTTAGATGAGTTTTGGCCAAGTTCAAGTAAATGGCTTAAAAAAATTTGAATTGGATTTTAATTTGATTTTTTTGGTTTGGTTTTTATTTGAATTTATATTTGTGAATATAAATGAAGATATAAATGACTTATGAGAAAATCACTTGAGTTTGGAGTGATTTGGAAAGCTAAAACTTATGGAGGTAGGTCAAAAGGACTCGAGGAAATCAATTTAATTTTGATCATTGGAATGTGGGTTTCATTTATATTTGTGAATATAAATGAATATACAATTGATTTATGAGAAAATCAATCGAGTTTGACTTGATTTGAATGGGATTTGGCTAAGCTCATGGGTAGGTCCATATGGCTTAGGAAGTATCTTGGTTGGGTTTGGATTTTTTAGTTTGATTTGGTCATTTGAATTTATATTTCATTTATATTTGTGAATATAAATGAAGACGATTCATGAGGAGATCAATCAAGTTTGGATTAAATTAGGTGGAGATTTGGGCTAGGCCATAGGATTTGGGAGTTTAAAATTTTGGGTTTCAATCATTTAGAATTGAGTTTAGACTTGGATTTGATAAATGATTGAGATTGAATTGATCTTGGAGAAAATCAATTGAATTTGGATTGATTTGAATTTGATTAAGTCAAGTCCATAAGATGAAATCATGTGGCTTGAGTTTTGATTATAGATTTGATCATGAGTTTTAATCATTTGATTTGGAATTTGGATTTGGAGTTGGTATTTGAGTTAAATTTGAGGTTGGTTTGAGAAGGTGAACATAGGTTTGGTTTAAGCACGATGACAAGTCTCCCTAAATCTCTAAGGTAAAACATACCCTACTAATCTGTCAAGTCTGGCTTAGGTCAAGTGTTTATCTAATCACTAAAAGTGTCTTAAGACTAAGAAACTCTTAGTATCTATAAGAGTCCTAGATCTATGATGAAGAGGTTGAGAACTCAATCTAAAAGTGATGTCAACACCAGCCACACATTAAAGCATCAATCATTTAAGAAGCTATAAAAAATATGCAATTTTAATACATAATCTAAACAAATCATCAATCAATTTCTATAACTATCATGAAAGAATAAGAGGCTAGTCGGTGCACCGTCTGACGAAAAGATGGGTAGAGATCTACCTTTATACCCGAAATATGAAAGAATAATTATAATTACAAATGAGTAAATGATATGGGGTCTTCTTTTTTATTCCCCATTGTCTTCATATCTTTATTCCTTCATTTGATTTGATTTGCTCTACTTTAAAGGCATCATAGGGAACCCGGGACAAAGCCTTCTGCCTCATCCTAAACCCCTTTGCACTAATCCTAATTCCTAATGCAAAATTACATTGAAAATAGGAAAATAAATCTAACTACACCTGTAAAATAAGTGTTTGCTAAACATACATACAACAGTTATATTTGTAATTTGAAGCACCTTGCACATGGATAACTAAGCCGTCTCTAATTTGGATTATCATTAGGGGTTTAAGAAACCTATAAAAAATAGCATTTATATTTATTTTAAGCACCCTTAAGCATAATCCCCTACAAAAAATATAATTAATATTAACATCCATCTAAATATACACTATAACATCAAGTCTAAAATAATACACCATAAAATAAAACATACATCACACACACTAACTTGGGACTAGAATGGTGCTTTAGTTCTAAGGTGTGTTTTAAGGATTGTGTGGTATATCTTAACTAAGCATTAGTGTTATAATTTTCTAAATGTAGAAGACTTCCATTTAATATAAAGGGTTGATTTCACTTGAAATTATTTAATTGATTTGAGAATTTTAGTTTATGTTTTCTTTTGTTTCATATTTCATATGGTATACACTTAATAACTAAGTGTTATAAAAGAGGGAAGAGGATTATCCTCTTCCATCCCTAGTTTAAGTCACTTTCTAAAGCATGTTAATTTAATTTAGTTCTCTTTAAATGACTTATTAAATGATTTAATTAATCCTAAATTTAGGTTCACTTTAAATAATTATATTTAAAATGAAAGACATCTTAAGATTAATTCAATTGAATTATTAACATATGACACATATCAAACCATTCCTTTCCATCACAAATATCATGCATATGGTTTTAATCCTAATTATACCTACACATGCAATATATATTTTTTAGCACACCTATATGATGAATCTATGTATGTATATGTAGAATTTATATTCTTTTATGTAATTGAATTATTTAGTCATATTAATTTAAAGTTCTATTTAAATTCTTATACAAAATACATATGGATGAAAATTAAATATAATGCGTGTCATTGTTAACGAGGAAGTGAGGTAATCAAATGACCTCCTTGGGCTAACTAAAGTCTCGTATTCTCGGGATGTCCAAACTATATACTCATTCACATTCAAACATATGTAAATTTATATATATGAATATAAGAAAGAAGCTCCAAATTACTTGACTAATTAATCCAATGACTAAGAAATCATGAAAGCATGTATTTTTTAAGTAGAAAAGAGGATTATCATTCTATAACTAAACACATATATATGTATAAAAGACATAAATAAGTACGTGCCTTTGTTAACCATGGAAGTAATCAAATAATCAATACTTAAAGCCCATTAAGGATGTCAGACTATATACCCATTTTCTTGAATACACGCACATGTATTTATAATTAAGAAGATGAAAATCATGCAAAGATTGTAATTGATAGAATTATTTAGGTGTTTGATTTAAAGCTCTATATAAATTCTTATGTTAAAAGATACATAAGAATAAAATCAAACAGTGCGTATTGTTGTTTAAACCAGGGAAGGTAATCAAATGACTTCCTTGGGTCTACTTAAAACTCTATTGAGGATGTCCGGGATATATACCCATTACATTCATACTTATGTAAATCAACATGTGAATGGAAAAGAGGTTTTATTCATACACTTAAGGTATATCACATGCATCTCCTATATATTTATAGCTAGCATCACAATATATGTTATTGCTCATTTATAAGCTTTTAAAAAAATATATTTGTATTTAATAGTGATAATATCCACATATTTTTAATTAAATCAACACATGCAAACTTAACATAGAAGAAATCTCATTTGATTTAATTAATTAAAAGTGATGGATGTATAAATCAAATGACATGCAATATTTAATAATATTGAAAAGAAATAACTATACATAAACATATGATTTCATTCAATCAAATTAATTCTTAAGGACAATCATATCAAATAAAATCATTTAAAGCAAATCAAAGTTTCTTTAATGTCATTTTTAATTTCATGTTTTGATTTGATTTAATGATGAGAGAGTTTACTAATCCTAGCCCATTCCCATGTTTGTGAATTATTTTGGTTTAATGAAAAGTAAATAAGTTGATTTTATGGATTAATTAAATTGTAATATGCATTAAATCCATTACTTAACCCTTACTAATGTTATCTTAAAGTGATTAACTAAATAATTGTTTGCCAACATGATATGCAAATGAATTAAAAAATAAATTAGCTACGATCCTAGGAAATGAAAGAGCCTAATGCAATTTACAATCATGAATTAATTAAATTAAGAAACTTGATTATTACTTTTATGATTTTCCACACATATGGGTAAACCATAATTTCTAACTTCCTTTAGGTTATTAAACACCTAAAGCTCTACCTCTCAATTAATTAATCAAAACCCGGATGTGATTGTAATTTTTAATTTGGTTAATGAAATCATTAATTAATTAATTAAACTCTTACTTAATGCCAAATTGATCAATTATCCTTCAAATGAAATGGGCTTAGGAAAAGATTAAGAAAGAGGTCCCAATCTAATTCCATAAATCCATCCACTATTGGACAATGATTAATGAGTCCAATTAATTATTCCTATTGATTTACCTTAATTAATTTAAGAAAGTAATTAAGGCTTAATTGACTAATTTCTCTAATTAATTAATAAACCCCAAGAAAATTAGGGAAAGATCATCCCCAAACAATCTCAAGAAGTTTAATTAATTTAATTAATTAATTAATTTTTTAAATTAAACCATATTTAAGCTCTAATTACTACTTAAATTTAATTAAGGATATTTTTAATAAATTGCTCTTTGAAATATCTTCAAAATGAGTATTTATTTCCAATTTTTGATTTCTCTACAATTTGTTATAATTTTTGCAAGTTTGACCATTAATTCATTTAAGCCTAATCCATGGCCATATGGATAATGTAGTGCACTTTCCATATGGCATGTGGCTATTAAAGCTCGTCGAGTCGAGTTGGCGTGGGTGATGGTGGACACGCTTTTGATCTCTACGGTCATCTTAGATCGGACGTGATCGGTCCCACGGTTAATAAAGGATTAAAATGTCTCAATCTAACGGATCTAATCATGACCGTCCATTCCAATCAAGCGGAATGGACAACACGTGATCTATCATTCCATGGGCAATGAAAATTGAAGCCATCCATTATTTCGGCGATTTGAGCTCACCCAAGCTCGAATCACTCTAAATGGATCCCACACCGACAATGATCGAGGGGATCCAACGGTCAACATCATGCAACATTCAACTTTCCTTCAAAAGCTCTAGAAATTTTTCAAGGGAACTCGATTTTAATGGCATACCTCACCAATGGTCGGTAGTTCACTGCGCGAGATAGCCGTCGGTTGAGATGAAGCTCATTGGCAAACAATTAGATTGGTTTTGCTCTCACTAGGAAGGGGAAGTCTCATCCTTTGGAAGCTCGGTCTTGATTAAAGTGGCACCTCGGTGAGCTTGGAGCCAGAGCTCGCTTGGTTAGCTTGGGGATGGTATGTGTAAGAGAAATTTGGTTTAGGTGAAGTATTGAGGAAGTTGGGAGAGGGGATGTGCCCGGGTGAACCCAAGAGGGAAACCTCGAGAGGGAGCCCCTGGAACCTCAGGACTGTGAGGCTTAGGAAGCTCTGAATTGAAATCAATGTATTTTCCATGCGAATTAAGGGATTGTCTCCCATTTTTTTTTAACCACCGCTAAAGTGTAGAGTGGTGCCATCACCTCCACATGGCGACTTGAGTGGTGGAAGTGTCGGGAGGTGGCTCGCTAAATCAGCTTGGTCTTTGTCCATGGGGTTTTCATGAGGGGTTCTCACTTGGTCTTGTGTCATAGCTACCAAGTGGGCTAGATGGCTAGGTCGGACAAAATGGGGTGTTTGATGGTCATTAAGTGATAGAAGAGTGGATTTTACTATTTTAGGGAGAATCTTATGTGAGGTAGCATATCCAAGAGAGATTACCTTGGGTTTGACTCGATTGAGTTTTGATCCTAAGTGGGTTTGGGTGGTTAGGCTCCCAAGATGCCATGGGTTGGTTTCAAGGATTTGGCTCAATTTGGGTCATTTGGGTCACTTTAGATCATATTGAGTTAGGTTGATTAATTGGTCAAATTAGGTCAAACCAATGCTTGGGTTAGATTCAAATGATAATTCAAATTATTTTAGTTCAAGTGGTTTCAATCAATTTGGCCTAGGTTTAATTTTGACTTATTTGGAATCAAATGGGTCAATTTACCAAATTGGCCAAATTCTTGAGTTAGGCTTAGTTCATGTTTAATTGATCAATTGGAGGATTGTAGGCTTTGGTTTGAATTAATTTGATTTAAGCCAAATTGACCTAGGTCAATTTGGGAGTTAATTGGGTTCAATTGTGGGTTCTTGGTCAAGTTCATCAATCAATTTGGAATGAACTTGAGCTATTGGTTGCAATCAATTTGGGTTAGATCATGATTTGACCTATTTTGGCCTTTAGGCCAATTTGGGTGAACTTGGGTCAAATGGCCAATTGGGTTTGGTTTGGCTCAATTGTTGGTCAAGTTATGTTCAATCATTAATCATGTGTTGGTGTGAATCAATGGTTTTAATTAATTTGGTGTATGATAAGTTTTGGCTAGCTTGGGTTCATACGGGTTAAAGGGTTGACTTGGTCAAATGGCTAAGTTGACATGGTTTGACCCAATTTATGACAATTGATTATCTTAGGTGACTCATCATGGTGAAAGATTTTGATGGGCTTGGTTCAATCAAATTTGGGTTTGATTGGAACTTGGTTCAAATGAGTTCTTTAGGTTACTTTAGGTCAAGTATACCTAAGTCAATTAGTTTGGTTTTGATTTGATTAAGGTTCAGTTAAATTCATATATAAGTTTAGATTGAAATATAAATTCAACTATAATCAATTTTGGTTTCAATAGGTTTTGGTTCATTTGAAAATTTAAAGTCAAAGGAGCTAAGTTAGGTTTGGCTGATTTTGGTTTGACTTGATGATCATAAGTTTTATTTATATTTGTATAGGTGATTGAAGGAGTGATTGATTCAAGAGAAAATCCATTTCTTTTGACTTGATTTAGACGGGTTTTGGTTAAATATAAGGAATTGGCTGGGTTCATATTAGGTTTTGATTTGATTTTGGATTTGGTTTTGGTCATTTGAATGTATATTTCATTTATATTTGGAAAGATAATTGAAGGAATAATTGATTTATAAGAAAAGTAATTGAGTTTGAAGTGATTTGAAGGCAAATTTAGCTAAGCTCATGAAGGTAGGTCCAAAGGGCTTAGAAGAGATTTTTTTAGTTTGATTTAATTTTTATCATTGGAGTGTATATTTTATTTATATTTGTAATATATAATTAATTTATGAGAAAATCAATTGATTTTGGGTTAATTTGGGTTAAGATTTGGCTAAGCTCATGGGATTGATTCATATGGCTTAGGAAGGGTTTTGACTTGATTTGATTTTGTTTGATTTACTTTTGATCATTTGAATGTATATTTGGTTTATATTTATGAAGATAATTGATAGAACAATTGATTTATGAGAGGATCGATTGAGTTTAACTTGATTTGAATGGGATTTTGGCTAAGCTCATGTGATTATTTCATATGACTTAAATAGAACTTGGAATTGATTGTAGATTTTGGCAAATTGAATTTGGAATTGAGTTTGGTTGATTGGTTAGGGGATTGATTGATTCTTGAGAAAATCAATTGATTGAATTGGATTTGGTTGGGGCTAAATCCATGGGTTCAATCATAAGGCTTAGGAAGGATTTTGAGCTTGGATTTGAAGTCGAGATTTATTGTAAATTTTGGGAATTTGAATTTGAATTCAAATTGAAATTTGGGATTTGGTTTGAGAAGGAGAGCATGGATTGGGTTTAGGCTATAGGGTAAGTAAGTCTCCCAAGCCTCTAAGGCATAGCCTACTCCTCATGACTAGCCCTTCTAAGTCTGCTTAGGTTAAGTGTTCACCTAATCACTAGAAGTGTCTTAAGCCTAAGCTCTTAATTTAGAAGAGTCCTAGATCTATGATGAGTGAGAACTAACTCTAAAAGTGAGGTCAATAGCATGTTAGAAAATTCCTCTTCTTCGAGCTCAAATTTCAAAATCTCTACCAAGAATCTTACATTGGAAGGATTCAAGTTGAATTTAGTATTTGTGGATGTGAACCTAAGATGAACCTTCAAGAAGTTCTTGATACCACTCATAAATACTTTCAATATAGCATTTTATTTGAGAAAGCATGCATGAGAGAAAGAAAGAGAGAATAAAAAAAAGTAAAAGTACATTAGTGGGATCAATGTTCAACCTATTTTGGCAATTTATCTTGAATCATTTCTAACAAATAACAAATAACCATTCCATATGATCCAATATAATATCAAAGTCAAATCAATAATAATATGAATAAATAAATAAATTATTTTTATTATTCTCAAACATGCCTTATTCACATATTTCTTCAATTGCAAAAGTAAAAAATTTACTAAGCATGGCAGTTGTTGCCATAATCTCAAGCTCAGAGCAAGAAATGAATTCACTCTCCCAAATGCATGCAACATAAGACTAAAGATTGCATATTTAGGTTACAAGCCTTGTTAAATGAAGTGGTCAAGTATGAACATGATTATATTGGCTAACTAGCTAATTTAAAAGAAGATGTACTTGTATTCCTCTTAAAAATCATGGACTTTCTTTTTAAGATATTATGGTGAAATTTGTTTTGTTTTCATCCTTCATCTAATCTTTTAGAGAAAAATAAATGAAGAACAAAATAGAACACTTCTTTCTTGTGTTACACGAGATTCAGATGTTCTTATTAGGGTGATCGACATTGAGGAATGATGTACTATCTCAGAGGCAGTCACTATCCTACAATGGACATAATCACCTTAATAATAACTCTTAAGGGACTAGGTCTTGAATGTACTAGATTCTTCCCTACTTTACATGAAAAAGTAAGAGTTTATTTTAAAGGGTTCGTTAAGTTCCCTATGGAGGCAAGCCCCTATAGTTAATTACATCATAAGAAATGAGATTCCTTAAGAATACTCTTGATTAATGTAAATGATTATTGTCTCTAAAGATTTCAAAGATAGAATTATCAATCAAATGGTTTATTTTAGAAGATCAAGTAGGATTGGTCAAGAGGATGGAGTTATTATTGTGAAACCAAATGAAGATAAGTAGGGTGCTTATGATACTAGGAAGCTAGTAAGCATCCCAAACTATCCTATGATTGGGCTTTATATTTTGAAATTAAAGTGATTTATTTGTTTGAGTTAAATTTTTATTAGAAATCTAGTGCTTACAATTATATAACACAAGATCATGGAAATGCCTAAGAGGTGAGGATTTATGCTTGTAGCCACAAAGAAAAGTAGCGACCTTTGAACCTAAATCTAGGGAGGTTTGGGGGCAAGGCATGACCTAAATCTAAGGAGAAAAATGGGTATTTGGTTTACCTCCACAAGAGAGGAAAATCACCCGCTTGACTTATAACCTTAGGTTTGATGGTATAACATTAGACTCATTTGCTTTTGTAAGAAGATAGGTGTTGTTCATTTAGAGAGAGTAGTCCTTAAACACACTCCCTAAGAGACTAGATCATTTAGGGCATGATTAATGACTTAAATCTAATGAAAATTTTGTTATGTTTTATTTCCATTTTTAGATAATTCATTTGACATAGTGGGATTCATATGCTTAATCCATGAGAAATTGGATTATGGGCCAAAATTAACAAGAAAGGAGATGTGTTTCCATGGCTCTCAAAGGTCAAGTCAAGTTCCACTGGAAAATGTGGAAGCCCTCCATAACAATAGTGAAATAAGATGCTTTTATGCATGATGTGAAAATATATAACATGCTAAAGGGTTGCTAAATCTTTTATCTGTTTATAACTAGGCTTTAGGTGAGGTTATAAGTTATTTATTTATTTTAGTTTTGAGTTAGTTAATTGGATAGAAAATTTACTTTATAAGAACTAATCGCATCCAGTTCATTCATCAAAGCAAGGAAGAAATTAGGAAAACATGTCATCTTAATGCACAAGTTAAACAAATATCAAACAATTTATAAAGCTAGCAAAAAGAATAAAAGGCCTTTTGTGGCGGGCTCCGTCAATCTCAAAAAAAAATTGGGTAGCTCTATCCTTATACAACCCATTACAAATGAATTAATTATAATAAAAAAGAATTCATGTTATGGTGGTCTTCATTTCTTCTTTCTTATTTCTTATTTCTTCTTTCTTCTTTCTTTTATTTCTTATTTCTTCTTTCTTCTTTTTGGTTGGTTTGGAATGTGTTGCTCCAAAGGCTATGGTACATAAGACATAGTCTTATGACCAATTCATCTTAATCCCCATAACATTCATTCCAAATCCTAATTATAAAATTACTTGAAAATGGAAAAAACAAAAAGCAGATTAGCAAAATAAATCACACAATCTCAAGCATGTATATGAATAAATTAGACTTAGCACCCCACATATGGGTAGTCCACGGACTATCTTTGGATTATGCTTAGTGGTATAAGCAACACAGAAAAGCATTTATATTTTTATTAAAAGCCCCTTAAGCACAATCCTACAAGATAATGGTTAGACTAAGATCCCTACCATTCGTCTGCACATACACCCTAACATCCGACTAAAAATTACATCATAAAATAAAATCGCATCAAACTTTACACAACCCTAACATGGGACTAGAAATGGTGACTTAGCTTAATGTGTGTGTCATTTAAGGCTTATGTAGCATGTCTTAGCTAAGCTTTGTTAGAGTTTTCTAAGTGTGAAAGGGTTCAACTTAGAGGGTGGTTTTATTTAAGTGATTTAGTTGGTTTCGTTGATTTTATTTGATTATTTGCTTTAGTTTGAATGAACCTACACTTAATTATTAAGTATTGTAAAGATAGGAAAAGAGAAGAAAACTTCTCTTTCCTCCTATAAGTAATTTCTAAGATAGATTCATTAATGATTTTTATTTAGTGAATATTTTATTATGTATTTTAATTAATCCTTAAGTTTAGATTTGCTCTAAATAAACCTATTTAAATAAGAAATGCATTTTAGGATTAACTAAAGTGAGTTACTATCATAAAAACACAATACTTTATTTCTTTCAAATATGTGTAACATGCATATGATCCTAAGCATATTTATGCATGCAATGCAAGTATTTACACCTTAATGATGAATGCTAAGAGATGTTGCTTAAAAAATTTGAGTATTTTATGATGCATGATTATGTTAAGTACAAAGAGAGATTCTTTTATCCATTAATTAAATGCACATTTACATTTATGAAAGACATAAGTGAGTATAGCACCATTATTTTCTACACCGAGGTATAAGGTACAAGACCTTCTTAAATTAAAGTCTCAGTAACCTGGATGTCCGGACTAATATATTACATTTCTTAAATATATGTGCATGTATAAAAGAAATGAATGGAAAAGAGTAATGCTAAGATTTTTTTATGTTTGATTTAGTTATGCAATTTACATGTGTTAATGTGAATGTTCTTCTTAAATGATAACATAGGAATGAATAGAAAAAGATTTAAGCATTTGTTGTGTTCTTTTCAAATGAACTATACACTTTGCAAATCCTATTCAAAACTATATTAAAAGAGAAGAGAAGGAAAAGTCACATAATGCACATCTTATGTTATACTCACATGCAAGCTTATAAGTAATTATAAGTAGCACACCTTTCATTTGCAAAATTTGATTTCTAAGTTTTGAAAATAATTTTGAGTTTAATAGAGATAATAGCCATTCATATTCTTACTTTAGCCAAAATATGCAATTTGACATAAAGGAAATATTTCATTTTAATTTGATTTTTCAAAAGTCATGAATGCATGATTTCATATGATAAACAATATTTAGCATGCTAGATAAATAAAGTGAGCATGTAACTTCATTCACCCTAATTAATTCTTAAAGACAATCCTATGGAATAAGATCATTTAAAGTGAATCAAAGTTGTTTAAGGAAATATTTTTTTTGTTTTGAGTTTGATTTGAATTTAGGAAATGTGAAAAGGTTTGTTGGTCCTAACCCATCTCCCACATGTGTTTGTTATTTTAATTTTTTTTAGAACCATTAGATTGATTTTATGTTTTGTTTAGGTTAAGGTGTAAATTAAGTTCATTGATTACCCCTTACCTACACCTCCTTAACATAATTATTAGCAACTGTGAGCCAACATATGATATTCAACCACATTGAATTTAAATCAATAATGCACCTAGGAAAGAAATGAGCCTAATGCAATTGGCTCACAATTATTGATTAATTAAGCTAAAGGGTCTAATTAAGTACTTTCATAACCCTTCCCACACATATAGGTTGGATTTGATTTCCTTAAGCTTACTTAGGTTATTGAACACCTAAGTTTCTACCCAAGAAAGGATCGATTAAGTGATAAAGTTTCTAGATTAATTTTTATTTTGAGTTTGGTTAATTATGCTATTTAATGAAATGATTAAATCATTAATCAATTTATAAATTAATTAAGTTTTATTCAAATGAAATAGACTTAGGGAAAAGATTTGCTAATCTCATTCCCTAAGTCTATCCACTATTCCAAGATGATTAACAAATTTAACTAATGAATTTATCATCATTTAATAGGTTAATTAATCATTTAATTGATTAAGAGAGTGATTAGAGATGTAACAAACAATTACCTAAATTAATCTAATAATAAATTTCAAGAAAATCATGAGAGGCAAAGGTCATCCCACTAATTAACCCTAAGAAGTTTGGAATTAACTATTGAAATAATTAAAGAGTAATTAACATAACTACATCCCTAATAAAACTCAAATTGAGCAAATGTTATTGTTCAAAATCAATTAAACTTAATTTCATATTATTCCCCTTTGAATTATCTCTAAAATAAAGTTGAGTTTGCATTTTTTTTTATTTTTCAACTTATAGTTATGTATTTTTGAAATTTCTATGATTATTTCTTAATTAAATAGCCTAATTATATAACTAATCCTATCACCATGTGGGCCACGGCCCGACGCTTTCCAGTGGCGTGGTGGGATTGGTTATTTAAGTAGTCAAATCGGCCTGCGGTCGAGTTTTATTTTCTTCTTGGACCCATCAAAGATCGAATCGAGATTAAACGCACTTTCTAAAGGGATAAAATGATGTATCTAATCGGATCAATGAACCATCCATCCAAAATGTGGATGGGCGGTCCATGATTCATCCTTGCCTTCTGGAGATGGAGGTCGATCCTCCATTTGATCCGAGCTCACTTGAGCTCAAATTGTGATTCAACCCACACCATCAAGTAAGAAAGATATCCAGTCAATTTTGGTTGGGATGAAAGTTTCCTTCATGATGGACCAAAGAAAATTCTCCTAAGATCGGTTTGAAGGCTATCACCAACCCTCCCAAATGTAGTCAGTGGAGACGAAGCCTTGTTGGTTTGAAGGCTTGAAGTGGAGTGAATCTTCCTATTGACAAGTGAGATTTAAACTCCTCCTTCCGTGGCTTGATTGCTTGGGATTTGATTTGGGTGAGCTCGATTGGGTCCCTCCCATGATGGTACCTCCCATATTTTTGGTTTAAGGAAACCCCAGAATGGATAATTGGGAAAAGCTCGAAACCTTGGATGCTTCCTCGAGTTCCTAGGGTTTAATCGACGATGTGATGTGAATTGGAATGAAATTATGGGGAGTATATCTCCCAAGGATCATATCATGAGCTATCCTTCCATTTTGATCAAATTGATCACATGGAATAGGTTTGTTAGGCAATTAGGGGTGCCATGTGATTCAATTTTTCCAGAGGGATGTCGGAGGAGTTGCCCATGTGTTGAATGAGGATGTGAGAGATCTCATGTGGAGAATTTTCATTGGGTGGTCAATTTTGGCTCGGTTGGGTTTAGCGACCCAAACCCATTGGGTCATGTGCACCACACTTTTAGTGTCCATTTGGTCCACTAAGAGGGTGTCAGTGGCCATAAAAGGATTTCACCAAATTCTAAGTGGAATTGGCCATGGGTTATCCTTTGACCTAGGGGTATAATGGTCATTTATCTTTGATTTCAATTTGGGAAGATTTGGAATAGTTTGAAATTGGGTTGGGCCAAATTTCAAAATATTTGGAGTTGATTTGATATCATTTGGCACATGTTGACCCATTTAGGTCAAAATGGGTCAACTTAGTCAAGTTGACCAATTGGTCAAATTGGGTCAAACCAAGGGTTGGTCAAGTTCAAATGATCATTTGAAATATTTTGGTATCATTGGTTTTGTTCAATTTGATTTATATTTGATTTTGGTTCATTTGAATTCATTTAGGTCAAATGGGTCAAGTTGACCCATTTGACTCAATTAGGTCATGGGTGGGTTTAGGTTTGGTTGTTCATTTGAAATATTTTGCAAGCTTTAGTTTCAATAAATTTTAGTTTGGTTTTATTTTAGCTTGATTTGACCTTTAAAGTTAAGTTGGGTTCATGGTCAATTTGGCTAAGTTGGGTCTAGTTGGATTGAGGATTTGGTCAAGTTCAACAAGTGATTTTGAATGAACTTATCCCATTAGTTGAGATCAATTTGGCTTAGATCAAGATTTGACATATTTTGACTTTTAGGTCAAGTTGAGTCAACTTCGGTCAAGTGGCCAATGGTTAGGCTCAAATGTTATCTTGGTCAAGTTCAATCATTGATCATAAATTGATTTTGATCAATAGTTTCAATCAATTTGGCCTATGGTGAATTTTGTCTAGTTTAGGTTTCATGTTGACTTGAATGCTAGGTTTTAACTTGGTTTGACCTAATTTGAATGATTGATCATCTCTTATGATGATTGTTGCTCACAATGTGAGGATTAGATGGGCTTAGTTCAATCCAATTTGGGTAGGATTAGAATTTAGCTCAAAATGGTACTTTAGGTCACTTTGGGTCAAGTGAGCACAGTAATTGACTTGATCAATGCTTGAATCAAGTTTGGTTGAACTCACATATGGAGTTATGATTGAAATATAAATCCATTTGCAAGTGATTTGGAGTCAAATGGGTTTTGATTCATTTGACAATTTCAAGTTCAAAGGATGAACATGTGTTTGATTTGGATTTGATTTTTAATTTAGTTTTGGTCATTTGAATTTATATTTCATTTATATTTGTGAATATAAATGAAAATATAAATAGGTTTTGAAATTTTTTGAGTTTGAATGATTTATATTTGATTTGAGCTAGTCTAAGATAAAATCAAAGGGCTTAGAAAGATTTTAGATTTGGAATTCAATCATGATTTTCAATCATTTAGAATTGTTTCATGATTTGAAACTCCTTTTATTTAAGGTTTGAGAAAATCAATTAAGTTGGAATTCATTTGAGATTTAATTTGGAATTGGTTTGAGTTTGAAGTTATTTGGATTTGAAGTTTGAAGTTGATTTTGAAGTTGATTTGATTTGAAAATCAATTAAGTTGTAATTGATTTAAGATTTGATTTGGAATTGAAGTTGATTAGAATTTGAAGTTGATTTAGATTTGAAGTTGGTTTGAGTTTGAAGTTATTTTGATTTGAAGTTGATTTTAGTTTTGAATTTTGACTTGAAGGAAGTAAGTGAGGATTTGGTTCAAGTATAGTCAAATTTTTCTAACACCCCAAGGCATGACCCTAATCCTAACTCTTCTAAGTCTTTAGGTTAGGTTAAGTGTTCACCTAATCACTAGAAGTGTCTTAAGACTAAAGGAACTCTTAGTGTCTAAGAGGAGTCATATGTCTAGATAGAGAGGTTGAGAGCTCATCCTAAAATCAACAAAGGCTCAATAGGTGTGGTGTGACAAGGTACATTGCATGTATTAGTGTTGGATGATGATCAACACCAAACAATCACAAGCACTTACGAAATGACTCCCTAACCCAAGGTGTATATGGAATCAAGAGCTTAGTGCAATGACTCTACTCATGTCAACAACATAAGAGAGAGAGGAAGGAGAATCCACTAGGATTGAGTATGTGAGCCTTCCACTTGGAAACATGTTGAAGTCATCCACAAGGGGATGAGAGGTTTTATTTGATTTGAGTCTCACCGGGAGAAATTGATTTGATTTGTTGATTTGGAATTTGGTGTTTCACTAGGGATTAAAAGTGAACTCTCCACTGGGGAGCAAGTTCAAGCCATCCATCCTGGGAGAAGAGATTGTGAAATCCACGAGGGATTAGAATTGAGATCCGGGAACTAGAAAGATTTGAATCTCAGAGAGAAAGCAGATCAATTTGATTTGTTTTGATTATTTTGATTGTTTGTTTGATTGCTTTTGTTTGATTTGTTCGATTTGATTGTTTATTTTTTTACTCCACTGGGAGTTTAATTGGATTTGTTTTGTTCATTTAGTTTGACTCTGAGGAGGAGGGTTGAGTTTATTTCATTTTTAAATTTGGATTCTTGAGATGGTCCTTGTTGGTTTGTGATGGATGCCAGCGTGAGCCATGTAGGCCTGACTCAGTTACCAATCCAAAGGTGTGCACCAAACACATAGTAGGACTCGCCAACCAAAGGGATTGTATTTGTTATGCTGTATGTCTTAGGAAGCATAGTATACTTACATCCTTCAAAGTAGGATGGGTTCTTTGGGTGTGATCCATTAAACCGGCCTACTATTAAGTGAATGTTGATGTAAATCAACTCAAAGATAGTTGAAGATTAATTTCATTTATTTTAATTATTTTCGATGGATCTCATCGATTTGTGATGGGCAGTAGGTAGGCTATGTAGACCTTGGTCTACGTCAGATTTAATCAAATGGGTAGTAGACTATCCAACCAAAGAGGTGCCTTGAGGTTTGTAATGGTCCGGTTTAAGAAGAAATTGTGGGGACTCACATCTTCCAAAATAAGGAACCACTTAGGTGATTGGTTGCTTGTGCAACAAATCAAACCCAATTTTGAGTAAATGTCGCCGGACTTAAATCACAAAGGTAGTCAAAGATTAGTTTCATTTTAATTATTTTTATGGATCTCATGGTTTGTAATGGTGAGTAGGGGCGTGATGGCCTTAGTTTAACCATTAATCCAAAGAGGTAGTCTACCAACCACATGATAGAACTATGCAACCAAAGGGGTGCCTTTCAATTTGCAATGGTTAAGTTTAAGAAGAAAGCTTGGGGACTCACATCTTTCCAGGAATGATTGGGGTGATAAGTTGCTTGTGCAATAAATGACATTTATTGAATGAATCGGGGACTTAAATCACTCAAAGATGGTTAAAGATTAGTTTCATTTTTAAATGTTTTTGATATATCCCATCGGTTTGAGATGAGTGCGTAGGGGCCATGATGGCCTTGGTCTAACACCTGATTTACCAATCCAAAGGGATAGTCTACCAACCACATGGTAAAACTATCCAACCAAACGGGTGTCTTTCGATTTATAATGGTGAAGTTTAAGAAGAAGAAGAAAGCGTGGGGACTCACATCTTCTAAAATAAGGAACCAGGTGGATTCGTGCAACAAATCGAACATGACCTAGCTAACTATTGAGTGAATGTCGCTGGGGACTTAAATCACCTCAAAGGTAATCAAGATTCATTTCATTTGTTAGTTATTTTTATATAGTGGTTTGCGATGGATCACGAGAAGGGGCTTATATTAGCTAGTATCTCAGTTACTAAACTAAAGGGAGTAGCTTCCCAACCGAGGGGAGAACTATCTAACCAAAGGAGTGCCTTTCGGTTTGCAATGGTCAATTTAGGAGAGAAAGTATGGATACTATCTTCCTACAAAAGACCAGGTGATTGGTTGCTTGGGCAACAAAAATCGACGACTAGATTATTGAGTGAATGCCAGGGAGACTTAAATCACTCAAAGGTAGTCAAAGATTAATATCATTTTTAGTTATTTTTGATGGATCCCACCGGTTTGCAATGGGACTACACTAAGTAGGGGCCAAGGATCTTGGTCTACATCGATTTACCAATCCAAAGGGAGTAGTCTACTAACCACATAGTAAGACTATCCAACAAAAGGGGTTCTGCGCAATGGTTAAGTTTAAAAAGAAATTGCGGGGACTCTCATCTTCCAAAATAAGGAACCATTGGGGTGATCGGTTTTCTTGCGCAACAAATCAAACCACCTAAGGCTAATTGAGTGAATGTCCGAGAGCTCAAATCATCAAAGATAGTCAAAGATTAATTTATTTTTTAATTTTTTGATGGATTCCGTTGGTTTGTGATGGATCACATTGAGAAGGAGCTTATGTCTAGACCTATCTGATTCTTGGACCAAGGAGTAGCTTCGAGGGGAGAAATATCTAACCAAAGGAGTGCCTTTTAGTTTGCAATGGTCAATTCGGAAGAAAGAAACCAGGACTCACATGTTTCACTACAAGAGACCGTTGGGGTGATCGGTTGCTTGGGCAATAAATCAAACCCATCCTAGGTGCTGCGTTAGTTTACGATAGTCATGCTAGAAAGAATGTGTTGTAGGCTTACATCTTTCAAAGCAAAATGAATTGGGGTAACAGCTTATGATAAAATAGATTGAACCCGACCTAGGGCTTCGGAGTGTCGAACCAGGACTTATCTCAACTCGTAGTCGCAATTCCTATAGGGAGTTCTGGCGCCCTAAAGATAGGATGTCTGCTAGGAAAAGGGGCCCTTTGGGGCTTGAATTCTAATCCATAAGCAAATATTTTTGTTTGTTTATTTTATTTGTTTATCATGGATCCTTGATTTGTGAGAGATCAAGGAGAAGGAGCTTATATTAGACTAGACTTATCTTAGATTCTTGAACCAAGTGAGAATTTGTGCATTAAAACAAATTCTCCAACCACAAGGGTGGCTACTAGGAAAGGGGAGTCCAATCCAAAAGTAACCCGGGTAGTGTCTAAATGGGGTTGCAAAGGATGTGATCCAAATAGAGTGCCCATAGGGAGAGGGGTCGCTAAGGGCTTGATCCAAAACCCAGAAGATAATATCAACAAGTATTGTGGCCAACTCAAGGAGAAAGCACGGGACTCACATCAAGAGTGGTGTATATCCACCGTGAGTCACTATCAACATAATGAACATCAACCAAGGTGTTCGTCGATTTGCAACATCAACCTAGAAAGAAAGCACGGGACTCACATCTTCCTATAGCAAACGATTCTTGGGATAGTCTATCTTCCTCAGTTATCTAACCTAACTACTAAATGAATGCCACTGGGACTTACATCAACTCAAGAGTAGTCAAGAAGAAAGGAGCCTCTAGGTGACTTATCCTAAACCTCAAATATACTCGACTGGTGATGCATGATGATTAGTTCAATTTGAAAGTGTTGGAACTCATAACTTTTAAACAAAATCAACATAAGTTAGCTTACCAACTTGGAAGTTTACCAAACTAACAAGGCTCGTTGGTTTGCAATGGTCAAGTTATGAAGAAAGCATGGGTACTCACATCTTCCAAATAAGTGACCAGGGGTGACATACTAACAAGGTAGCATATCAACCTAGAGTAGCTAATGAGTGAAGTACGAGGGCTTTCTCTCACATCAAAATAGCTCGAGACAAAAGATTTGTGTTTGTTTTTTGTGCTTGTGTTAAAGGGAATAGGGCCACTTAGGTTATCACACATACCTTAAACACGCTTGGAGAATTAGATGAAATGACACCATGAATAGATGGGATTCCCACCAAAAAAGGATGCAGCTTGAGTTCTTTTACACCTAACTTAGTTGTGTTAATCGAAATAGGATGTCTCTTGGATTCTCTCACACCTATTCTAGTAGCACGAGAAATTATGTTTGATGTGTTTGTGTTGTGAAAGAGGGATAGGATGCCTCTTGGGTTCTCTTACACCTATCCTAAATACGTCATGGCGATTCAAAGACAAGCAAACAACACACCGATAAAAGAGAAGATTTTGATGAATTTTAATTAAATTTTATTCTTTTATTGATAATTATTTTCAAACATACTTTTATGGGTAATATTTCTTCTTGAGCCCATTAATTAGAAGCATCAAGTGTTTCCCTTTACAATCAATAGTCGATAGGATCCTCCTTGGTAAGCCTTCTTTATGATAAAAGGGCTTTTCCAAGTGAGTTCAAACTTTCCTCCCATCTTTTGTGTAATAATTGGTCTCCTTAGGACTAATATAGATTCTCTTACTTGAAAAGCCCTAAGTGAGACCGACTTGTTGTGAGCTTGAATCATTTTGTCCTTGTACAAATCAAGATTTTGGCATGCCCGTAAGCTCTCCTCAAAACCTTGAGCTCTTCAAACCGCAACTTTGCATTTTGTTCTATAGTGATCTTGCTACCCAATGCTATCCTTAGTTATGGGAGTTAAACTTCTAAAGGTATAATGACATCGACCCATACACTAAAAAAGAGGTAGTGAGGTTGGAGTTCAGTATGCGGTATGCCCACAATGCTTCAACTAATGCTCATGCCACCTGCGTGTTATCGTCAATATTTTTTTTAGTATTTGGATAAGAGTTTTGTTGAATGCTTTTGCTAGGCCATTCACCTTAGGGTAGTAGATGATGGAGTATCTCCAAATTATACCATGTTTTCTAGCAAATTGTTGATCTTGGTGCACTTGAATGCGACCATTATGATATAATTTGTCGAGGAACCCGAACATATATCGATATGATTCCTAAAAAATTGGAGCACATCGTGACCTCTCGAGATTGCCTCCACCCACTTGGAAAAGTAGTGGCAGAATGAACTAATGACCCTTGGAAGAAAGGAGGATTGATAGGACCCACAATGTCGATACCCCAACACTCAAATGGCCATAAAGCCAATGTAAGATGTAGAATGTTGGGTGGTTGATGTAGGACCACACCATGTACATCGATAGCATCTTATTGATACATCCATGCAATCAATCATCAAGACCGGTAGTATCCTAGTCTCTTGATCTTTGCTTTCATATTCAAACCGATTATTGTGTTCATAGATGTACCTCGATCACGATCCTACCGCCGTGTTTGTCTAAACAACGTAACCACATTTAATCGAAGGATCATGGTACAATCCTACCATCCACGAGCATAGGAGAGAGCTCTCTATTTCATTTTATGGGCTTATGATTTCTCTTGAGGTAGTTTGCGGTGTTCAAGTAATCTATGAGCGGTTGTGTTGACCTTATTTTTACAATGAGCTCTCAACCCCTCCATCTTAAAAAATAAGACTCCTCTTAGACACTAAGAATTCCTTTGTCTTAAGACACTTCTAATGATTAGGTGAACACTCAACTCAGACATAGAAAGGTTAGGTTATAGGTTATGAGGAGTTAGAAAAATTTGTTCTAGCTTGAACCAAATCCTCACTTCCTTCTTTTAAATTAAACTCCAAATTCAAATCAAACTCCAAACTCAAATCAATTTCAATTCTAAAACAAACCTTAAATGAATTCCAATGGATTTCCTCAAATTATGAATCAAATCCAAATGATTAAAACCCATGATTGAATTCCAAATCTAAAATCTTTCCTAAGCCCTTTGATTCCATCTTATGGACTTAGCTCAAATCAAATTCACTTCAAATCACTCAAGAAATTTTCGCTCATTTATATTCTCATTTATATTCATAAATATAAATGAAATATAAATTCAAACAACAAAACTAAATCCAAAACTCAAATCCAAATTAAAAATTCAACCTAAGTCTTTCAAGTCAAATTCTTGAACTTAGCTCAAACTCAAATCAAGCCAAACCCTCGATTTTTTTTCTTCATGATTCAATTAATCCTACAATCATGAAACCAAATATAAATATAAACTTCAATCTGAAAACTAAAACTAAATTCAAAACTCAAATCCAAATTCAAGCAAAATTCAACCTAAGTCAAGTCAAATTCTTGAACTTAGCCAAATCAAACTCAAATCAAGCCAAACCCTTGATTTTTCTTCATGATTCAATCAATCCTTCAATCATGAAACCAAATATAAACACAAACTTCAATTATCAAACCAAAACTAAATTCAAAACTCAAATCCAAATTCAACCAACCTAAGCCTTTCAAGTCAAATTCTTGAACTTAGCCAAATCAAACTCAAATCAAGTCAAACTTAATTTTTCTACATGATTATCAATCCTTCAATCATGAAAGTAAATATAAGCACAAACTTCAATCATCAAACCAAAGCTAAATTTGAAACTCAAACTCAAATCAAACCCATGTTCATCCTTTGAAATTGAAATTGTCAAATGATTCAAAATCCATTTGACTCCAAATCACTTGATAATGGATTTATATTTCAATCATAAGTCCATATGTGAGTTCAACCAAACTTGAATCAAGCCTTGATCAAGTCAATTGACCTATGCTCACTTGACCCAGTGATGAAAGTATCTCTTTTGAGCCAAATTCTAATCCTACCCAAATTGGATAGAACTAAGCACACATAAGCCTCACATTATGAGCAACAATCATCATGGGATGATCAATCACTCAAATTGGGTCAAATTAAGTCAAACTAAGGATTAACCAAGTACACTTACAGCCAAATGAAACTTATAATAGCCAAAATCTATCATAGGTCAAATTGATTGAAATCATTGATCAAAACTAATTCATGATCAATATTTGAACTTGACCAAGTCATCATTTAAGCATAACCTAACCTAATTGGCCACCCAAGTTGACCCAACTTGACCTAAAAAGTCAAAATATGTCAAATCTTGATCTAAGCCAAATTAATTACAATCAATGGGTTAAATTCATTCTAAACCACTTGTTGAACTTGACAAAGCCTAGATTGGGCACTAGACCAACCTATCCAATTGACCATAAACCCCCGACTTAAAAGGTCTTGAGCCATAATCAAATCAAACTAAAATTGATTGAAACCAAAGCTTGTAACATATTTCAAATGACCAACCAAACCAATACATGACCTAAACCGTTGGGTCAAATAATTAATTGACCCATTTGACCTAGATGAAATCAAATGAACCAAAACTAAATATAAACCAAATTGAACCAAACCAATGATGCCAACACACAATAAATGGTCATATGAACTTGACCCCTTGGTTTGACCCAATTTGACCAATTGATCAACTTGACTCAAGTTGACCCATTTTGACCTAAATTGGTCAACATGAGCCAAATGACATCAAATCAACTCCAAATTCTTTGAAATTTGGCCCAACCTAATTTCAAACTATTTTAAATCTGCCAAAGTGAAATCAAAGTCAAATGACTATTTTGCCCCTAGGTCAAGGGTAACCTATGGCCAATTCTACTTGGAATTTGGTCATATCTTTTCATGGCCACTTGACACCCTCTTAGTGGACCAAGTGGACACTAGTGAGTGTGGTGGATATGATGGGTTTGGGTCAAACCCAAAACTTACCACCCCACTCAAAATAAGCACATGGGATCACCTCCCACATTCTCTTTGGCACATGAAAACTTCTTGAGCTCCCTCAACCATGTGCCACCTCAGCGACCAAAAAACCCACTCAAGGCTCAATTTGATCAAAATTGCATCTACACTCTTGGTCGTCCATCCTTGGAGGAGATATACTCCCCTCATTTTACTGAATCATGATGACTTGCATTAGTGATAGGAAGCCAAAGCAAGCATTCCCAAGCTCCTCCAAGCTTCCTCGAGCTAATTTGAATTCTCCTTTTCTCGGTTTACTAAAACCAAAAAGTTAGAACTTACTCAATACCTAATTTTATTCCAATTCCTCTTACAAGCACCCTCGAGGACCCAATTGAGTGATCCAAAGCTTCTTCTAAGCTTCTAAGACAAGGGAGGTGGGAGCTAGACCAAAGCCCAAAAAGAGGACTTTGGCTAATTGAAGGATCTACTCAACCTTCAAACTTTCAGGAGGCTTGTACTAGGCAGCTATCTCGATGGTTGGGAGCACGGTGATAGCCTCAGATGAGGTATGGATCAAAACCGAGCCTAGTAGTAGATTTCTTTGGTCCATTGTGAAAAAAAGTGTCATCTCATTGCAAATTGATCGTTGTATGTCTTGCTCCTTGTATGTTGATGGTGTGGGTTCAATTTTAGCTCATATGAGCACAATCGAGCTCGAGATCAAGCTCTAAGGGATGGATTGTTTCCTCTCCGAGCTTAGGGATGAATCGCTGTCCATCCGCATGTTTGGATGGTCGATTAATCCATGTTAGATTCATTTTAATCCCTTTAATACTGGCGATCTCGATTGACTATCCGATCTTTGATCGGAAGGTCGAAAGCCAGCGCCATGGCCATTGTGTGTGGCAACTTAACAAATTAAGACGCCATTGGTGGGTTGGGTACGTTATTAGTTATAAGTTTTAATCACATAATCTTCAAAATACATAACTAAATGTAGAAAATTCAAAAAATAAAAACTCAAATGAATTTTGAAGATATTTTAAAGCGGGATAATATAAAATTAAGTTTAATTGATTTTCAATAAATTTCATGCAATTTAGGTTTTATTAGAAATGTAATTATATTAATTACTCCTTGATTATTCCATTGATTAGTTCCAAACTTCCTAGGGTTGATTAATGGGATGACCTATGCCTCTCATGATTTTCTTAGAATTTATCAATGATTTAATTAGGGTAATTGCTTGATTCACTCCTAATTACTCTCTTAATTAAATGACTAATTAACCTATTAAATAGTGATAAATTCATTAATTAAGTTTGCTAATTACCTTAGAATAGTGAATGGACTTATGGAATGAGATTAGTTCTCTCCTAAATCTTTTCCCTAAGTTTATTTCATTTTGGATCTAAAAGGTGAAAATTAATTAAATAGTTTAATCACTTAATCAAATGATTTAATTAATCATAATTTTAAAATCAAATCAATGAATTTAATTAATTCCTTCTTGGGTATATACTTAAGTGTTCAACAACCTAAGTAAACTTAAGGAAATCATATCTAACCCATATGTGTGAGAAGGGTTATGAAAATACTTAAATTAAACTCTTTAGCTTAATTAATCATTAATTATGATGCATTAGGCCCCTTTCTTTCTTAGGTGCATTGCTGATTAAATTCCTTGTAGTTTTATGTCATACATTAGCTCATAATTCTTTGGTTAAATATGTTAAAGTGGTGTAGGTAAGGAGTAATTAATGGACTTAATGTACACCTAAGTAAAATAGAATATCAATCTAATGGTTCTAAAATAAACTAAATCAACTCACACATGGGGAGGGAATGGGTTAGGACCAACAATCCTTTTCATATTTTTTTAAAATCAAATCAAACTCAAATCAAAACTAAAAAAAAAAATTCTTTAAACAATTTTGATTCACTTTAAATAACCTTATTCTATAGAATTGTCTTTAGGGATTAATTAGGGTGAATCAATTTACATGCTTCCATCAATTTATTTCTTTTCTAGCATGCTAAATGTGTATGTCATATGAAAATCATGCATTCATGTCTTTTGAACAATCAAATTAAAATGAAATATTTCCTTTATGTCAAATTATGTTTTGCTAAAGTAAGAATATGAATGACTATTATCACTACTAAATCCAAAATTATTTTTTTAAAACTTATAAATCAAACATTACAACTAAAAGGTATACTACTTATAATTACTTAGAATCTTGCATGTGAGTAAAATATAAAGATGTGCATTATGTGACTTTTCCCTTTCTTCTCTTTTAGCATATAGTTTTGAATAGGATTTGTAAAGTGTATAGTTCATTTGAAAAGAACACAACACTTGCTTAAATCCATTCCTATTTATTCATATGTTAGAATTTAAGAGGGACCTTCACATTTGTACATATAAATTAAATAACCAAAATCAAACAAACAAACATAAACCTTTTGCATGATTCTCATTCCATACATTTCTTTTTGTACATGTACATGTATTTAAGAAAAGTGGTATATTAGTCACGGATACCATGGGTTTTAAGTAGCCCCAAGTAGGTCTTGTACCTTACACACCCTGGTGTAAAAAAATAATGGTCATACTCACTATGTCTTTTATACATGTAAATGTGCATATGAATAATGGAAAAAGAACCCTCTTTTATACTTAACAAAACATACATACATGAAATATTCCAAATTTTCTTAAGTAGTACCTCTTAGTATTCATCATGAATGTGTGCTAAATATTTTCATTTACATGTATAGATATGTTTAGGGTTCATCCATATGCATGTTATACATGTTGGAAAGAAATAAAGTGTTGTGTGTTTTGTGATAGAAATTGACTTTACTTAATCTTAAAATATCTTTCTCTTTAAATAGGTTTGTTTGGAGTAGTTATAAACTTATAATTAATTAAAACATATAATAAAATATTCACTAAAAGTCATTAATAGTAGAAATACCTTAAGGTAAGGAAGAAAGAAGTTCTCTTCTCTTTTCCTCTCTTCCCAACACTTAGTAATTAAATGGCATTAATTAAATTAAATCAGCTCAAATAAAATCAACCAAATCAATTTAAACCATTTAAAATAAAACCATTTCTCTAAGTCAAACATTTTCCATATTTAGAAAATCTAAATTAAAGCCTAACTAAGCATCCCACACAAACCTTTTAAGCACACATTACTACGTCACAATTTCTAGTCCTGTTAGGGCATGGTTTGATGTTTACTTTTATTTTATAATATGATATTTTAGTCGGATGTTAGGGTGTATGTGCATAGACTGAATGGTAGGACGATCTTAGTCTAATCATCACCTTATGGGATTATGCTTAATGTAATAAAGATATAAATGTTTTATGCAAATCATTTATACCCCTAAGCATAATCCAAAATAGGTCGTGGACTTGGTTACCCATGTGTGAGGTAATAAGTCCAATTTGTTCATATACATGCTTGGATTGTTGTATATTTAGCTAATCTCTTTTGTGTATTAGCTAGATTTTTCTTTTCTTTTTTCATGTAATTTTGCAAATTAGGATTTTGAATGATTATTATGGAGAGTTAGATGAACATTGGTTATAAGAATATGTCTTACATACCATGTGAAGCCTTTGGAACAACCACATTCCAACCAACCAAAAGAAAAAAAGAAGAAAGAAAGAAGAAGAGAAGAAATGAAGAATGAAGAATGAAGACCCCATAATATGAATTCCTTCTTGATTATAATTAATTCATTTGTAATCCGGGTTGTATAAGGAGCTTGGCTACCCAATTTGTTTTCAGTTTGTGGTGGATCCCACCAAAATCACCTTTTATTCTTTTGTTCTAGCTTTATAAATTATTTAATGTTTGCTTAGCTTATGCATTAAGGTGACATGTTTTCCTAGTTTCATTACTTTGATGAATGGCTGGTAACATTAGGCTCTTAGGAAAATAAATTTTTATCCAATTAATCAACTCAAAACTAAAAATTAAATAACTCATAACCTCACCTAAAGCTTAGGCTATAAAAATAGATAAAAGATTTAACAACCCCTATAGTGTTGTATTTTCTTTCTCACATCATGCATAAAAAATATATTATTTCACTCTTGATTTGGAGGGCTTTCACCCATGCTAGAGAACTTGGCTTAATTTTGAGAGCCATGGTGGAAACACATCTACTTTCTTGCTAATTTTGGCCCATAATCTAATTTCTCATGCATTAGGCATATGAATCCTATAAGCTGGTCAAATTAATAGTCAAAAAATGAAAATTAAAACAAAATTTGCATTAGATTTAATTCATTAAATAATGCCCTAGGGAGTGTGTTTAAGGACTTATATTCTTTCTAAATAAATAATAGCTTAGCTATCTTGTAAAAGCATATGACTTGCCTACATGTAT
The DNA here is from genome assembly GCA_021442155.1 of Cymbidium sinense. NCBI lineage: Eukaryota > Viridiplantae > Streptophyta > Magnoliopsida > Asparagales > Orchidaceae > Cymbidium > Cymbidium sinense. The sequence goes on along the minus strand of CM038222.1, from coordinate 75,956,338 downwards.
TTAAAACTATAAGAGTTAGTTGGCCACCCCTTGAGGTATGTCCAAACATGTGAGTGGTTTATCCTCTCTTGTGGGGGTAAATCAAATACCAATTTTTGCCTTAGATTTAGGTCATGCTTTGGCCCTCACCAAAGCTCCCTAGATTTAGGTTTAGAGGTTGTTATTTCCTTTATGCTACGAGCATAAATCCCCTCTTAAGCATTTTCATGTTCTTGTGTCATGGAATTATAAGTCCCAACAAAATTCAACTCAAACAAATAAATCACCTCAATTTAAAAAATATAAAGCCCAATCATAGATAGTTTAGGATGCTTACTAGCTTCCTAGTATCATAAGCATCCCCTACTTATCTTTATTTGGCATAATAACTCCCTCCTATTGATCAATCCTACTTGATCTTCTAAAAATAAACCAATTTGATTGATAGTCTTATCTTTGAAATCTTTAGAGATAATGATCATTTACCGTAATTAAGAGTATTTCTAAGGAATCTCATTCCTTAAGATGCAATTAACTATGGGGCCCTGCATAGGAAACTTAACGAACCCAATTTAAAATAAACTCGCTTTACTTTTCAATGTAAAGTAGGGGAAGAAGAATCTTCCATAGTGCTTAGAAGTCCTTATTAAGGTGATTAGGTCCATTATAGGGTGGTGACTTCTATCTTCGAGATAGTACACCTTTCCTCAATGTCGCATCATCACTCTAATAAGAACATCTCGATCTATATGGTGTCCCAACAAGTAATTTTCTTATTTTCATTTATAACCCCTTTTCAAAGAGGATAGATAAAGATGAGAGAAAATTTTCACCATAGGTCACCCAATCTAGCTCCTCATCTTTGTTGGCAATGACAACCTCTCCTTCAAGAGAAAGTCTCAATGAGTTCAACATCAAATAAGGAATATAACTTGTTTATTTTGGACCCTTATTGAATGGACTCATCTTTCGACATGTCAATTTTTTGGCAAGTTTGGCCAAAGCATCTACTGCATTCTATGTGAATCTTGTAGATGGTGACTTGTGATTTGGGCCAACAGCTTCATGGTATACTCGTGACTTAAGTTTTAGAATCTTGTATGACCGACATCATTGATTAACCGAGAATCCCCAAAGATGTTGATGCTCTTGACATATACCGTAATGGCTAACTGCATCGGCAATCAAAGCCTAAATTTCATTGTTGGTGTAGGGATTGGAGAGATAGTATGGAAATCTCATTACAGTGAGTTAAGAGAACTATTCCCACCGACTTTCTTAAGATTATATCGTGGTTTTCTCCTTTATGAAAGGAAGCGCACCATCAAAATACATCTCCCATTGACGGTTGTCAACCTCCCCTAAGTTAATGATTTGTTTATCGGGAGATCATCACTAAGGGAGAATCAACAGAAGTGAGTGCTAAGAAATCGCTAGTGCTTGTCCTTTCACCGCAAAAGTACAACATGTAATATTGTTGACCTCATTTTTAGAATGAGCTCTCAACCCTCTATCTTAGACATAGGATTTCTCTTATACTTTAAGAGTTTCTTAGTTTTAAGATACATCTAGTGATTAAGTGACCACCTAACCCTACTTAGAAGTGTTAGCCATAAGAATAGGTCATGCCTGGGGTGTTAGGAAAAATTGCCTACTCTAGCTTGAACCATTCCCCACCTTCCTTCCTTCAAGTCAAACCCCAAATTAATCTTATTTGATTTTCTCCAAACTCAAATCAACTCCATGTGATTGAAATCCATTATTGAAATCCATGATTAAAACCCATGAATGAAATTCTAAGTCCAAATCTTCTTAAGTCTTTAATCTTCTTAAGGACTTAGACTAAATCATGATCAAATCAATTCAAATTCATGGAATTTTCTCATAACTCATTTATATTCTCATTTATATTCATATATAAAATAAAATATAAATATAAATCAATCAAACTAAATTCAAAATTGAAGCTACAAACTCAAAATTTTCCTTAGTCCTTTAAATTCCTTTTAATGGACTTAGCTTAAATCATGATCAAATCACTTCAAATCCTTGAAATTTTCTCATAACTCATTTATATTCTCATTTATATTCACATATATAAATGAAATATAAATATAAATCACTAAATCAAAAATTCAAATTTTGAACTCAAAATTTTCCAAGTCCTTTAAATTCCTTTTAATGGACTTAGCTTAAATCATGATCAAATCACTTCAAATCCTTGAAATTTTCTCATAACTCATTTATATTCTTATTTATATTCACATATATAAATGAAATATAAATATAAATCAATCAAACTAAATTAAAAAAATTCAAGCTTCAAACTCCAAAATTTTCCTAAGATCTTTAAATTCCTTTTAATGAACTTAGCTTAAATCATGAACAAATCACTTCAAATCCTTGAAATTTTCTCATAACTCAATTATATTCACATATATAAATGAAATATAAATATAAATCAATCAAACCAAATTCAAAATTCAAGCTTCAAACTCCAAAATTTTCCTAAGTCCTTTAAATTCTTTAATGGACTTAAAATCATGATCAAATCACTTCAAATCCTTGAAATTTTCTCATGAATCATTTATATTCTCATTTATATTCACATATATAAATGGAATATAAATAAACAATCAAACCAATTCCAAAATTAAACTCAAATCCACTCAAAATCCAACCTAAGCCTGTCAAAAAAATCAAATTAAACTCAAAATTCACTAACCTAAGCCTTTCAAGTCAAAATCTTGAGCTTAGCCAAATCAACTTCAAATCAAGCCAAACTCTTGATTTTCCTTCATGATTCAACCAACCCTATAATCATGAATCCAAATATAAATACAAACTTCAATCACTTAACCAAAAACTCAATTCAAAATCAAACCCCAAATCCATTCATATTCTTCCTTTATCAAATGAATCAAAACTCATTTGACTTCAAACCACTTGCAAAATGGATTTATATTTCAATCATAAGTCCATATAGTTCAAACTCAAATCAAGCTTTGACCAAGTCATTTGACTCTTAGGTTCACTTGATCCAAAGTAACCTAAAGTACCTTATGAGCCAAATTCTAATCCTAACCAAATTAGATTGAATCAAACTCGCTATGCCTCTCATCATGATCAACAATCATCATGAATGATTAATCAACCAAATTAGGTCAAACCAAGTCAAATTTGACCAAGTCAACACTTAGCTAATGAAACCCAACATAGCCAAAATCTATCATAGGCCAAATTAATTGAAACCATTAATCTAAGTTCATTCATGACCTATGTTTGAACTTGACCAAGTCAACATTTGAGTCTAACTTAATTGGCCACTTGACCCAAAAAAGTTAAAATATGTTAAAACTTGATGTAAGCCAAATTGATTGAAACCAATGGGTCAAGTTCATTCCAAATCACTTGTTGAACATGACCAAAGCCTCAATTGGCCAGACCACCTAGCCAATTGACTTTGAACCCAACTTGACCTAAAGGGGTCATGTTGAGCCAAATTCAAACTTAACCAAAATTGATTGAAATAAAGATATCAATCCACTTCATATGACTAACCAAACTTAAATCTACCCATGACCTAGCTCAAATAAATGGGTCAAATTGGTCAACTTGACCCATTTGACCTAAATGAAGTCATATGAGCTAAACTCAAAACTAAATCAAATTGAATAAAATCAAAATAACCAAAATATTTCAAATGGTCATATGAACTTGAACCAACCCTTAATTTGACTCAATTTGACTAATTGGTCAACTTGACAAGTTGACCCATTTTGACCTAAATGGGTCAACATGAGCCAAACAATATCAAATGAACTCCAAATCCAATGAAACTTAGCCAAACCTATTTTCTCAATATACCCAACATATCCAAATTCAAAACTATCCAAATGACCATTCTACCCTAGGCCATAGAAGTGTTTTGTCAAATCCATGGGGAATTTAGTCAAGCCCTCTTCATATCAACTTGATACCTTCCTAATAGGTCAAGTGAACTAATGGAGAGTGGTGCACCCAACCCAATGGGTTTGGGTCACCCAAATAAACCCTAGGCCAAAACCACCCCTAGCTCAAACTAGTCAATTTGAAAACCTCCTCCACTCAATTTGAAGCACATGGGAGGTTACTAATCCACTCTTGGCTCAAATCACCATGCCAACCAAACATATCAAACAACCTTTTCATATGGTCAATTGGATCAAAATGGCAACCATAGCTTTAGCCGCCTGATACCATGGGGAGATATACTCCCTAATTCAATTCACATCCTCATTATCAATTGAGTGTTGAGAGTGTTAGGAGCCATCGAGAGCAATCCTAAGCTTTCTAAGAGGGATTTGAAAAGAGCATTCTCGATTTTCATCCTTTGAAAAATAGCTCCACTCAATTCTAACTTCTCCACATTATAATCCAACTCAATTGCCTTTACACACTCCCTCGGGGACCAAATCGAGCTGCTCTCATACAAGTTCCCAAATTAAGGAGAAGTTCAATTTGATCAAAGATGCAAGGGGAGCAAGGGGAGTTGGTCCATAGCAAACTACCCAACCTCAAGAGCTAATTCTTTCACCACACGCCTCAACCGGACAAAGCTCTAAGAGAATCGAGTGCCGGATCACGGACGGTATAAAATTTTCGACCATTAGACTTAGGAGGTGTTAGTCTTTTGTGAAAGAAAGTGTCATGGCATGAGAATTCCACCTGGATGTGATCTTCTAGGCTTTATGATGGTGCAAAATTTTATCCTAATCCAAGGTCAATCGAGCTGATCAAGGCTTGGATCATCGACATCTCCATTAGTCCTCTAATAGGTGATTCGACCATCCATCCACATGTTTTGGATGGACAACGAGATTAAATGCACGTTTTAGAATTTGATTTACCCTTTTAAAACCACGGGTGATCCCCGGCGTCAACCTTGATCAACGAGCGATGGGTATCAAATCGCCAGCTGATGGGACGTTTTTAAGTAATGCTCACGGTGACGCATGTAAAGTGTAATCAGCCACCGCCGCGTGGTTAAGGGGGTTTAATTAGGTTTTAATTAATTGTAATTAATTTAAGCTTTAAAAATTCATATCTCCTAAATAAAAATCAAAAAAAATATGAGGTAAATTTCTACCGAAAGATAATTCAATCTAAAATATTCTTAAAATAGTTTTAATAGATTTTAAGTTATATCTTTCTCTAATTTTGGGTTTTAATGGAAATATTAATTTGCTAATTACTCCTTAATTAATCCTCCGATTAATCCCAAACTTCTTGGGTATGTTTTGAGATGACCTCTACCTTCTAATTTTCTTGGGATTTATTAAAGACTTAATTGAGATAATTGCAAATGCATTTCCTAATTACCCCTTATGTAATTAAGGATAATTAAGGGTTGATTGATTTGATCAGTGAATAGAGACTTAGGAATAATTTTGGGGTATTTACCCCAAGTTATTCCCTAAACCCCTTTTCTTTCCTTAATTATCTTTTAATTAAGGGCTAATTCATTAATTACTCTCTTAATTCTAAAAATTTCTAAAATATTTCATAACTTATTTAATCTACTTTGGGTAGATGCTTAGGTGTTCAAGAGCCTAAGTTCAATTAAGAAAATCAAAACCCAACTCATATGTGTGAAGGATGTTTTGAAATTACTTAAGCTAAACCCCTTAGCTTAATTAATCATGAGCCAAATTGCATTAGGCCATTTTCTTCCCAGGTGCATTGCAAATTTAAATTCTTTGTGAGGTTTTATGTTACCTCATTGGCTCATAATTACTTGGTTAATTATGCTAGGTGGTGTAAGGGTTAATTAACATGCTTAATTCATACCTTAACCTAATCAAGATCTAAAATGAATCTAATCATCTAAAAATTAAACAAAAATATCAAACACATGTGGGAATGGCTTAGAATAGCAAACTTAACTCACGTTTTAAAATTAAATCAAATTCAAAGTCAAACAAAATCATATTAAATAAACTTTGATTTATTTTAAGCTTTCTTATTTCATAAGATTATCTTTAGGATTTGATTAAAGTGAATGTATTTACATGCTTTCATTGCTTTAATTCTTTCCCAACATGTTAAATATGTGTGTCATGTGATTTCATGCATCCATACTTATCAAAATTCAAATTTAAAATAAAAATATTTACTTTATGTCAAATTGCATGTGTTAGCTAAAGTAATAATATGAGTGGCTATTATCACTATTAATTCAAATTATTTTCAAAACATATAACCAATTATCAAAATTGAAAGTGTGTTACTTATATTTTAATTATAAGTTGCATGTGAGTAAGATATAAGGATGTGCTTTATAGGTTTTCCTTCTCTTTTAGTATAATTTTGAATAAGATTTGGTAAGATGTATTCATTTGAAAAGAACCTAACACTTACCTAATTCCATATCCTATTCATTCCTATACTACTACTTAAGAAGGGTACATATGCTTGCACATATAAATTCCATAAACAAAATAAATCAACTAATATAAATTTTTGCATTCTTTCTTTTCCATTCCATTTCTTTTGTACATATATTTATATTTAAAGAAAGTGGTATATTAGTCTGGTCAATCCAGATTGTGAGGCTTTAAGTATCCCTGTCTTATACCTTACACCTCTCGTTAGCAATGATGATATACTCATTTATGCATTTCTTACTTTCATGTGTGCATGTGAAAATTGGATAATAAATCCCTTTTCTACTTAATAAAAATCATGCATCATAAACTTCCAAATTTTCTTAAATGAATTACTTAGCATGCATCATAAAGTGTGTTAAACATTCTCATTTATATGTATAGATATGCTTAGGACTCATCCATATGCATGTTATACGTGTTGGGAAAAGAAATGAAATGATGTATATTTTTTGAATTTTGTTCATTTTACTTAATCTTAAAATGTCTTTATTTTTGAATAGGTTTGTTTAGAGTTCATCTAAACTTAGGATTAATTAAAATATTTAATCAAAGCACTCACTAAATAAAACTAAAATATAAATCCACTTTAGAAATTACTTATGTTAGGAAAAAGAGAAGTTTTCTTGTCTTTCCTTATTTTTATAATTTAGTAATTAATTGTAGGATTCACTTGAACCTAATCAAAACATGAAATAAAATCAACACAAATTAACTAAATCACTTAAATGAAACCCTCCTCCAAGTTGAACATGCATCACACTTAGAAAACTCTAACTTAAAGTCATAAAGCATACTATACAAACCTCCAAAGCACATATTAGGCTAAGTCACCACTTCTAGCTTTAGGTTTGGGTGCATGGTTTGATGCATGCTTTAGTTTTGTGATATATATTTTAGGTATATTAGGGTGTATGCTCATAGACTAAATGATAGGATGATCTTAGTCTAACCATTATTTTCTGAGGGATTGTGCTTAAGGGGTGCTATAATAAATAAGAATATAAATACTTTGTTGTGTAGGTGCTTATACCCATAATCCAATTGGCAGTGAACTTAGTCACCCATGTGTGAGGTGATAAGTCCAATATATATATGCTTGTGAATTATGTGGATTGTTTAACTAATCTCTATTTCTGTGTTGTTAGTTAGATTTTTTCTTTTCATGTAATTTTTGAAATTATGATTTGAATGATTGTTATGGTGATTAGGATGAGCATTGGTCATAAAGATTTGCCTTATGCACCATGTGAAGCCTTTGGAGCATCCACCTTCCAACCATCCAAAAGAATGAACCAAAGAAGAATAAAAAGAAGAAGAAAGAAGAAGAAGAAGAATGAAAAATGAAACTTGAAGACCCCATAATAATGAATTTATTGCTTAATTGTATTTAATTCATTTGTAATCCGGTTGTATAAGTAGAGCTCGTCACCCAATTTATTTTTTTTGGTTTGTGTGGTGGTGCGACCATAATTTGGCCTCTTATTCTTTTTTTATAAATTGATTGATAATTTATTTAGCTTGTGCATTAAGTGCCATCCTTTTCCTACTTTCTTTCTTATTTTATGTATAGCACGGATGTGGATTAGGCTCTTAAAAATTCTTTTACCAAATTTAATAACTCAAAACTAAAATTAAAGTCATAACCTCACATAAAGCTTATGTTTAAAATCAAGATAAAAGAATTAGCAACTCCTTAGGATGAGTACTTCTTTTAACATCATGCACAAATGCAACTTGATTAACTCTTGATTGGAGGGCTCCCACCTTGGAGAAATATGACTTGACCTTTGAGAACCATGGTGGAAACACATCTCTCTTCTTCTGATTTTGGCCCATAATCTCATTTCTCATGCATTAGGCATATGAATTCTAAGCAGAGTAAAAATAATTATCCAAAAAAAAAATAAAATAAAATTTGAATTGCATTAGATTTAGGTCATTTGAAGCATGCCCTTTATATGATCTAGTCTCGTTAGAGTGAGTTTAAGGACTTAGTCTCTTTTTAAATAAATAAAATGACTAGTTATCTTGCAAAAAGTATACTACTTATCTACATGAATTTAAAATCGAAGGAGGAATTTTGGTGTGGTTGTAAGTCCAAGCGGTCGGGAGGTTTGTCCTTTCTTGTGAGGTAAAACCAAATACCCATTTTTCACCTTAAAATTTAGGTTGTACTTTCGACTCTCATCAAAGCTCCCTAGATTTAAGTTACGAGGTTGCTTCTCCCCTTTGGTCATAATTTTAAATCCTCACCTCTTAGGCATTTTCATAACCTTGTATTTGGAATTATAAGCCCTAACATTCTAATAAAAAAGTTAACTCAAATAAATTAAATCAATTTTAAAATGTAAAGCGATCATAGGATAGTTTGAAATGCTCGTTATGTTTTTAGCATCTTGAGCACTCTTATCTCTGTTTGGCTAATAAATCTCTCTTTGATCCCATTTGATCTTCAAAATGAACCAATTGATTGATAGTCCTTTTCCTATTGAAATCTTTAGAAATAACGATCATTTAACTTAATCGAGAGTTTTCAGGAATCCTCATTCCTTGGATGTAATTAACTATAGGGGCATGCTGTAGGGAACTTAACGAACCCAATTTAAAATAAACGCACCTTTACTTTTCCATGTAAAGTAGGGGAAGAATCTCTAGTACACCTAAAGATTCAACGTCCTTGGAGTCTTTATTTTGGTGATTAGGTCCATTGTAGGGTGGTGACTTCTATCTTTTGAGATGGTATACCTCTCCTCAATGTACCCGATCTAATAAATCTACGATCATGGTGACCTACCAAGGCAATTTTCTTTTCCCTTGTGTTCTTCTCTTTCATTTATTCTTTCTTTCGAGAAAGGAAAGAAATAGATGATGATGAAGAGGACATGTGGAAATGTTAAAAATTTCCACCATAAATATCAAACTACGAGAGAATAATGGACCAATGTGCCATACTCGAATAGCATTGGTGTCATGAGATCGTAGTGGATTAGTTTTGGAAATTAAGTTCACCTTATGAGAAAGCATAGTAGCTTTTGGGATGCAAAGATTAAAGCTTGGTAATATTTCAATAGATGGGTAGTTCACTTGAGAATCGAGATGGATGAAAGTAAAGACACTCTCCTTCATTGTTGGCTTGGGCCAGCATCGAGGAGTCATCCAATGCGGCGGTGTAGAGGATGAGTGGCTGCCGGGATAGAGTATAATTATTGGCTTCACTAAATACTACTTGATATCTTCAAAGGCATGCTAGCACTTATCATCTCACTTGGCATCCTTTTGACAAGTCGAAAATGGCTTGCATCTTCCTAGATTAGAGATAAAATGTCTTAGATATGCCAACCGCTCTTGGAAAGATCCAGTTAAGTTAAACTTTTGGAGGTGGCATTTCTAAGATAGTTTTGATCTTTTACGGATCTATCTCTATTCAAATTTTGGTATGCTAAGGAAATCCAAATGTGTTTTGTTTTGATAATTTTGAAAAGATGATTCTTAAAAATTTAGGTATGATAAACAAATCCAAATGTGTTTTATTTTGATGATTTTGAAAAGAGGATTCTCTACTTAACAAATTCGTATGCTAAATAAAGGATCAATGTGTATTTTGTTTATGTTTTTTTTTTTTTGAAAAGAGAATTCTTCACTTAGAAAATTTAGGTATGCTAAATGAAGGATAAAAAATGTGCCTTTGATTTTTTATTTTGATTTTGATTTTTGAAAATAGGATCTTCACTTAGTAAATTTTGGTATGCTAAATGAAAGATCCAAATGTTGTTTGAATTTTTTATTTTGAAAAGAGGATTCTTAGCAAATTTAGATATGCTAAAAAATCAAATGTGTTTTGATTTTGATTTTTTTTTTTTTTTTTGATTTTGAAAAGAGGATCTTCATTTAGCAAATTTGGGTATGCTAAATGAAAGACCCAAATGTTGCTTTTGATTTTGATTTTTGATTTTTTATTTTGATTTTAAAAGAGAATTTTCCTCTTCACTAGGAAATTTGTGTATGTTAAATGAAGGATCCAAATGTTGGGTATGCTAAATGAAGGATAAAAATGTGCCTATGATTTTTATTTTTTATTTTGATTTTGATTTTGATTTTTTGAAAAGTGGATTCTTCACTTAGTAAATTTAGGTATGCTAAATGAAGGATAAAAAAAATGATTTTTTATTTTGATTTTGATTTTTTGAAAAGAGGATCTTCACTTAGCAAATTTGGGTATGCTAAATAAAGATCCAAATATTATTTTGATTTTGATTTTGATTTTGATTTTGAAAAGAGGATCTTCACTTAGCAAATTTGGGTATGCTAAATGAAAGATCCAAATGTTGTTTTGATTTTTTTATTTTAATTTTAATTTTGAAAAGAGAGACTTCACTTAAAAAATTTGGGTATGCTAAATGAAAGATCCAAATATAAATATTTTTTAAAATTTTTATTTTGATTTTAATTTTTGAAAAGAGGATCTTCATTTAGCAAATTTGAGTATGCTAAATAAAAGATCCAAATGTGTTTTGAATTTTGCAAAGTTGATTGTTGGTTTTATTTTTGAAAAGATAATTGTTAGTTTTGTTTTGAAAATGAAACCTTTATTCAATAAATTAAATAAGGATGTTCATTTGTGCTTTTGAAAGTATGATTGTGGATTTTATTTTTTGAAATGATGATTGTTGATTTTATGTTAAAAATGTGATTTTGATTTTATTTTGAAAATGAAATCTTCATTCAATAAATTGAATGAAGATGTTCATTTGTGCTTTTGAAAAATATGATTGTTGATTTTATTTTGGAAAGATGATTGTTGATTTTGTTTTTAAAATGATCCTATATATAACAATCATGAAGATTGTTAAATGAGGTTGATTTATGAAAATTTTGTGCAAATATTTTATTATGTGCATTTTAAAAGTGCTTTTGGAAATTGATGTTTTCATAAATGATTTGTTTTTCTTTATTTTTTTGGAATAAACCTTTCCTTGCCATAAAAATGGTATGGAGGGAGTCTTTAGTTATTAAGTTTTATTAAATTTTATTTTCACCTATTGGGACCCACAGTGAGGTCCTAAAACCTAAAGGATGTTGGCTAGCTTAGCTTAAGGATGAAATAAACTAAGAGCCAATAAAAAGAAAGATAGTCTTGGATTCATACAAAGTACAAACTCACTCGATACTTGGAGGCAACGATCATTTACCAAAGATGGAGAGAGGAACCATTCCTAGCAGTCGCCAAAGAAATAAATGTGAATTTTTTTTTCATCCTTCATCTAATATTTCTAAGAGAAAAATAAATGAAGAACAAAAATAACAAACACTTCTTTCTCGTGTTGGACACCACGTAGATCCAGAGATGTTCTTATTAGGATGATGGGTATGACATTGAGGAATTTTGTACTATCTTGAGAGTAGTCACCATCCTACAATAGTCCTAATCACCTTAATAAAGACTCCTAAGGACTATGGGTCTTGAATGTATGCAGATTCTTTCCCTATTTTACATGAAAAGTAAAGTAGGGTTAATTTTAAACCAGTTGTTAAGTTTTCTGGAGGCAAGTTACATCTAAGGAATGAGATTCCTTAAGAATACTCTCGGATAAATAATCATTCTCTCCAAAGATTTCAAAGATAGGACTATCAATCAATTGATTTATTTTTAGAAGATCAAATGGGATTGATCAAAGGAGGGAGTTATTATGAAACCAAAGGAAGATGAGTAGGGGATGATTATGATACTATGAAGCCTAGTAAGCATCCTAAATTATCCTATGATTAGGTTTTATATTTTTGAAATTAAAGTGATTTATTTGTTTGAGTTGAATTTTTATTAGAAATTTAGGGCTTACAATTTCATAACACAAGATCATGGAAATGACTAAGAGGTGAGGACTTATACTTGTAGCCCATAAAGGGAAGTAGCGACATGAACCTAAATCTAGCGAGCTTTGAGACGAAGGCCAAGGCACAACCTAAATTTAAGATGAAAATGGGTATTTGGTTTACCTCTACAAGAGGATAAACCATATAGACTTATAACAAGGTGTGGCCCAACTCCTCCTATAATTTTAATTACATGTAGGCAAGTCATATACTTTTGCAAGATAACTAGGTTGTTGTTCATTTATAAAAAGATTAAGTTCTAAAACACACTCCTTAAGAGACTAGATCATATAGGCATGATTAATGACTTAATATAATGCAATTTTTGTTATATTTTATTTTCATTTTTTGGACAATTCATTTGACACTATGGGATTCATATGCCTAATGCATGAAGTGGATTACGGACCTAAATCAATAAGAAAGGAGGTGTGTTTCCATCATGGCTCTCAAAGGCTAAGCCAAGTTTCTTGGCAAAGGTAGAAACCCTCCATAACAAGAGTGAACACAAGATACTTTTTTATGCATGATGTGAAAATATACAACATCCATAAGGGTTGCTAAATCTTTTATCTTGTTTATAACCCGAACTTTATGTGAGGTTATGAGTTATTTATTTTAGTTTTGAGTTGATTAATTGGATAAAAATTTATTTTTCTAAGAGCCTAATCGCATCTAGACCATTCATCAAAGCAAAGAAGAAATTAGGAAAATATGTTATCTTAATGCACAAGCTAAACAAACATCAAACAATTTATAAAGCTAGCGAAGAATAAAAGACCTTTTGTGGTCGCTCCACCACCCAAACCCAAAAAGAATTTGGGTAGCTAAAGCTCTACCATATAGCCAGATTATAAATAAATTAATTATAATCAAGAGAATTCATGTTATGGCTTCATTCTTTCTTTCTCTTTTTTCTTCTTTCTTCTTTCTTCTTTCTTCTTTTGGTTGGTTGGAATGGTTGCTCCAAAAGCTTCACATGGTATATAAGACATAGTCTTATGACCAATGTTCATCCTAATCCCCATAACATTCATCCCAAATTGTAATTGCAAAATTACATGAAAATGAGAAAAGTAAATCTAACTAAAACTTATAAAATAGATAAACAAGCCACATAATCTCAAGCATGTATATGAATAAATTGGAATTAACACCTAACACATGTGTAACCAAGTCGACTTTATCTTTAGATTATACTTAGGGGTACAAGCAACCTATATAACAAAAATATTTATATTTTTATTATAACGCCCCTTAAGCACAATCTCTGTAAGACAATGGTTAGACTAAGATCATCATATCATTCATTCTATGCACATACACCCTAACATCCAGATTAAAATATTACATCACAAAATAAAATCAAGTATCAAACCATGCACCACCCTAACATAGGATTAAAAATGGTGATTTAACCTAATGTGTGTGCCATTTAAGTTTGTGTGTGGCATGTCTTAGTTGGCTTTAAGGTTAGAGTTTTCTAAGTGTAAAGGGTTCAACTTAGAGGATTTTATTTAAGTGATTTAGTTGATTTTGTTGATTTTATTTGATGATTTGATTTGGTTTGAATGAATCTACACTTAATTACTAAGTGTTGTAAAGAGAAGAAAAGATACTTTAAGTAATTTCTAAGGTAGATTCATTAATGATTTTTTTAGTGAATATTTTATTATATATTTAATTAATCCTAAGTTTAGATTTGCTATAAACAAACATATTCAAATAAGAAAGATATTTTAGATTAACTAAAGTGAATTACTATAACAAAACACACAATACTTTATTTTTTTTTTCAACATGTGTAACATGCATATGGAATGATCTTAAGCATATCTATACATGCAATGCAAGTATTTATCACACCTTAATGATGAATGCTAAGATATGTTCGCTAAGGAAATTTGAGTAATTTTATGATGCATGATTTTGTTAAGTAGAAAAAGGGATTATTTTATCCATTAATTAAATGCACATTTACATGTATGAAAGACATAAGTGAGTACAAGCCATTATTTTCTACACTAAGGGTATAGGTACAAGACCTTCTTGGGGCTACTTAAAGCCTCAATCCCAGGATGCCCGACTATATCACTTTTCTTAAATACATGTGCATGTACAAAAAGAAATGAATGGAAAAAGAGTCATGCAAAAGATTTTTATGTTTGATTTGGCTATGCAATTTACATGTGTAAATATGAAGGTCCTTCTTAAATGATAATATAAAATGAATAGGAATAGATTTAAGCAAGTGTTGTGTTCTTTTAAATGAACTATACACTTTATAAATCTTATTAAAAACTATGTTAAAAGAGAAGAGAAGGAAAAGTCACATAATGCACATCTTATGTTATACTCACATGCAAGATTATAAGTAATTATAAGTAGCACACCTTTCATTTACAATCTTTGATTTCTAAGTTTTGAAAATAATTTTGGGTTTAATAGTGATAATAGCCATTCATATTCTTACTTTAGCCAAAACATGCAATTTGACATAAAGGAAATATTTCATTTTAATTTGATTTTTCAAAAGTCATGAATGCATGATTTCATATGACAAATAATATTTAGCATGCTAGGAAATAAATAAAGTGATGCAAGTATGTAACTTTATTCACCCTAATTAATTTCTAAATACAATCCTATGGAATAAGATAATTTAAAGTGAATCAAAGTTATTTAAAGAAATTTTAGTTTTATTTTTAGTTTGATTTGAATTTATGAAATGTAAAAGATTTGCTTGTCCTAACCCATCTCCCACATGTGTGTGTGTTATTTTAGTTTAATTTTTTAGAACCATTAGATTGATTTTATGTTATGTTTAGGTTAAGGTGTAAATTAAGTTCATTGATTACCCCTTACCCACCTTAACATAATTATTCAAATAATTATGAGCCAACATATGATATGTAATCACATTGAATTCAAATCAATAATGCACCTAAGAAAGAAAGGGGCATAATGCAATTGGCTCATAATTATTGATTAATTAAGCTAAAGGGTCTAATTAAGTACCTTCATAACCCTTCCCACATATAAGTTGGATTTGATTTAAGCTTACTTAGGTTATTGAACACCTAAGTATCTACCCAAGAAAGGATTGATTAAGTGATTAAGTTTATGGATTAATTTTTTATTTTGAGTTTGGTTAATTAAGCTATT
The DNA here is from genome assembly GCA_021442155.1 of Cymbidium sinense. Classification (NCBI taxonomy): domain Eukaryota; kingdom Viridiplantae; phylum Streptophyta; class Magnoliopsida; order Asparagales; family Orchidaceae; genus Cymbidium; species Cymbidium sinense. The sequence goes on along the minus strand of CM038222.1, from coordinate 75,940,895 downwards.
TAATGAAATGATTAAATCATTAATCAATTTGTAAATTAATTAAGTTTTCATTCAAATGAAATAGACTTAGGGAAAAGATTTGTTAAAGGCATCATAATCTCATTCTAAGTCTATCAACAGTTCCAAGATGATTAACAAATTTAACTAATGAATTTATCATCATTTAATAGGCTAATTAATCTTTTGATTGATTAAGGGAGTGATTAGAGATGAAATAAGTAATTGCCTAAATTAATCTAATAATAAATTCTAATAAAATCATGAGAGGGAGAGGTCATCCCACTTAACCCTAATTTAAAATTAATTATTAAAATAATTAAAGAGTAATTAACATAATTACATCTCAATAAAACTCAAATTGAGCAAATGTTACTGTTCAAAATCAATTAAACTTAATTTTATATTATTCCCCTTTGAATTGTCTTTAAAATGAAGTTGAGTTTGCATTTTTGGATTTATTTTACATTTAGTTGTGTATTTTTGAAGTTTTGTGATTATTGCTTAATTAAATAGCTTAATTATATAACTAATTCCATCCGCCACGTAGACGTTGACGCATGCGCGCTTTTCACATGGTCAGGATTGGTTATTTAAGTAGTTAAATTGTGCACTACGGCGATCTGCGTATTTTCTTCTTGGACCGTTCCATCAAAGATGGATGATCGATTAAACTCACGGTTTCTAAATGGATAAAATGATCGATCTAATTGAATTAATAGGATCGCCCATCCAAAACACGCGTGATGGATCCATGATTCATCCCTACCCTCTCTGGGAGATGGAGGTCGCCCACCCTCCATGGCTTGATCTAAGCTCACTTAAGCTCTGGAAGATTCAACCCACACCATCAAGAGGTAAGAAGAAAGACATCCAACGGTCAATTTATTGGGATGAAAGTTTCCTTCACAAAATACCAAAGAAAATTCTCTAAGCTCGAGGCATACCGAGGCTATCACCGGTGCTCCCGAGGTAGCTTCAGTGGAGATGAAGCCCTGCTGAAGATTTGAAGGCTTGAAGTGGAGTGGATCTTCCCATTGACCAAAGTGAGCTTCAATGCTTGCTTTGGGTCTAGCTCCCGGCTTGATTGCTTAGAATTTAATTTGGGTGAGCTCGATTGGGTCCTCTAATGATGCTTGCAAGAGGAATTGAGCTTTGGTCAAGTGTTGAGAAAAGTGAAATTTTCATACCTCCTCTATTTTGCTTAAGGAAACCCGAGAATAGAGAATTGGGAAGAGCTTGAGAAACCTTGGGAGAGCAATGCTTCCTCAGTCCCTAAGGCTCAATTGATGTAATGAATTGGAATGAAATTAGGGGAATATATCTCCCCATAAGGATCGACGGTGAGCTATCCTTCCATTTTGATCAAATTGATCATGGAATTGGTTTGTTAGGCGTTGCCATATGATTCATTTTGGAGGGATGTAGTGGGAGTTTCTCATGTGTTAAATAAGGATGTGAGAGATCCCATGTGGAGAATTTTCCATTGGGTGATTAGTTTTGGCTTTGGGTTGGGTTTGGCTAACCCAAACCCATTGGGTCATCATGTGGACTACACTCATCGTCCATTTGGTCCACTAAGAAGGTGCCAAGTGGTCATGAAAAGGATTTGACTAAATTCCAAGTGGAATTGGCCATGGGTTACTTTGACCTAGCTAAAATGGTCATTTTGCTTTTATTTTAATTTGAGTAGAGTTGGAATAGTTTGTTGGTCCAAATTTCAATGAATTTGGAGTTGATTTGATATCATTTGCTCATGTTCTTGGGTCAAGTTAACCAATTGGTCAAATTAGGTTGAACCAAGGTTGGGTCAAGTTCAAATGACCTTTGAAATATTTTGGTATCATTGGTTTTGTTCAATTTGATTTATATTTATTTTGGTTCATTTGAATTCATTTAGGGGGTCAAGTTGACAATTTGACCCATTTGACCCAATTTGGTTAGGTCATGGGTTTAGGTTTGGTTGATCATTTGAAATATTTTGCAAGCTTTGGTTTCAATCAATTTTGATTTGGTTTAGCCTTTTAGGTCAAATTGGGTTCATGATCAATTTGGCTAGTGTCTATTGGCCAATTAAGATTTTGGTCGTTCAATAAGTGATTTAGAATAAACTTGACCCATTAGTTGCAATCAATTTGGCTAGATCATTTGATATATTTTGACTTTTAGGTTAAGTTGGGTCAACTTGGGTGGCCAATTGGCTAGGTTAAGCTCAAATGATGACTTGGTTTCAATCATTGATCATAAACCGGTTTTGATCAATGGTTTCAATCAATTTGGCCTATGGTGAATTTTAGCTAGTTTAGATTTCATTTGGGTCAAATGTTGACTTGATCAAATGCTAGGTTTGACTTGGTTTGACCCAATTTGAATGATTGATCATCTTATGATGATTGTTGCTCATAATGTGAGGCTTAGATGAGTTTAGTTCAATCTAATTTTGGTAGATTAGAATTTGACTCAAAATGGTACTTTAGGTCACTTTGGGTCAAGTGAGCCTATGGGTCAATTGACTTGACCAAGGCTTGAATCAAGTTTGGTTGAACTCATATATGGACTTATGATTGAAATATAAAACCATTTATAAGTGATTTGGAGTCAAATGTATTTTGATTCATTTGACAATTTCAAGTTCAAAGGATGAACATGAGTTTGATTTGGGTTTGATTTTTGAATTTAGTTTTGGTCATTTGAATTTATATTTTGTTTATATTTGTGAATATAAATGAGAATATAAATGGGTTATGAGAAAATTTTTGAGTTTGAGTGATTTAGATTTGATTTGAGCTAAGTCCATAAGATAAAATCAAAGGGCTTAAGAAATATTTTAGATTTATAATTCAATCATGGGTTTCAATCATTTGGAATTGATTCATGATTTGATAAAATCCATTGGAAATTTAAGGTTTGAAAAATCAATTAAGTTGGAATTGATTTGAGATTTGATTTGGAATTGGTTTGAGTTTGAAGTTGATTTGGATTTGAAGTTTGAAGTTGACTTGGAGTTGAAGTTAATTTGATTTGAAAAATCAATTAAGTTGGAATTGATTTGAGATTTGATTTGGAATTGAAGTTGATTAGAATTTAAGTTGATTTGGATTTGAAGTTGGTTTGAGTTTGAAGTTGGTTTGTTTTGAAGTTGATTTGAGTTTTGAATTTTGACTTGAAGGAAGGAAGTGAGGATTTGGTTCAAGCTATAGGGTTGGCAAATTTTCTAACTCCCAAGACAAGTCCTATTCCTATGGCTAACTCTTCTCACCCCTAGGGTTAGGTTATGTGTTCACCTAATCACTAGAAGTGTCTTAAGACTAAAGGAACTCTTAGTCTAAGAGGAGTCCTATGATGGAAAGGTTGAGAGCTCATCCTAAAAATGAGGTCAGATATCTATGTGACATAATATTGGTAGCAACACTTGTTGAGATGATGTCGATGTGGGTGGAAAGCATTATTGATACCTCCACTTTATTGTTAAAGAAAATCTTCTCAATTTCCCAAAAAGCCACAACCCTACAACTTTTGGTGATCCTCAACATTATAAGATTGAAGAGATCCTATAGAGACAATATTATTGTTCTCAAAGCCTTAAAACTTCTAGCTTGATGAATCTTACCTCAAGCATTATAATGTCGAGAAATAACACTTCTTGAGGCTATTAAGTCTACACTTTTTTAGGGTGAGAGGTTGTCATTACAAGAGGTTATGGAACAAACATTTTAAAAATTTTTGGTCACACCATCATTCTCAATGTTAGTAGCCAATAATAATCACACCTTCCGTAAAGTAAATCCATTAGTAAAAGATGAATCAACCATCCAATCAATCAATTAGAGGTACTCGACCAAGAGAAATAAAATCAACATTACATACTTTCTTTGTTATCACCATACATGACAAGTTCATAAAAAAATAAAATAAATAAATAAAAAAATTAAAAAAAATCTTCCACTACACCTTTTGGTGGGAGAGGACTCATTAAGAATCTCATTGATAGTTGGCACCTTCATGGGAGCTCTATTCTTCATACTCTCATTAATTTTCTTTAAGGAAGAAGGGGTGAAGATTACTCTAAGTGTCTTTTGGCTAGTTGATCTTTATTCCTTTGTTCAACATTCCATCAACAATAGTATCTTGGCCATATAACTTCTTGCTTATTTATATTGTATTATTTTATTCTCTTTTTACTTGGATGTGAGAGATTAGTAGATTATGTCTACCTATTATTGGGCTTAAATTTGATTCATCCATTTCTCCAAATATGGCAAACCCATCAATGATCGAGGACTCTTTTACTTGTCAACCACTAAGGTCATAAGAGTTTGCTATAGCTTACTCATTAAGATCAATTCACTTTGTGATATTATTTAGACAATATCTTAGATAAATGCATACAATTAGGTATAATTTACACCAAAAGATTAAAAGCATAGTTTTTATAAAAAGCTATTAAGACTTACTATATTTCTTTTGTAATGTCAACTCTTAGGATTGAACCTATAAAATGGGATGCTATAGAGGAGGATGGGGATTGAACCCTAATAAGCATTCTTAGCACCTCTTACTCTCTTATGATATTCTTATATTGTAAGAAAATACCTTACATTATAATAGTTAAAATAACTCTTGTATTATGTGTGAGATTTTCTATTATGTGATAGGTATTATTAAGGAGAAATATAATTTTAAAGGAAAAGAACTTACATGGGTTAGAATAGTTAAAATAGTTAAAATAACTCTGTATTATGTGAGATTTTCTATTACGTGCTAGGAATTATTAAGAAGAAATATAATTTTCATGGAATAACTTTAATAAATTTATAAATATATTTTGATCTAATAATTAATTTTAAAATTTGATTAACTAATATATATATATATATATATATATATATATATATATATATATATATATATATAACACTCAAATATTTAATAGCATACAAAAAATATATTATTATTTTTATCTTTTTTTAAAATGAATATATTTTTTAATATATAACATTATATAAATATTAAAATTAAATATTAGATATATAAATATATAGAAATTATATGATATATATTTACATATTATAAGAATATTTTTATTTGATCTCATGAAAAATAGTGAGTATTAAATTATTAATTTTAAAAATATCCTCCTTCTCTCTCGTAACATAAGTTGAGAAATCATGGAGGCAACAAAAAAATCGTAGCATGCATAAGTTCTCCTGTCTCCTCGCCGAAAATCGAAATCGGAATCAGAGACCACGCAAAATTGTGGAAGGAATTCCAAAGCAGACTACAAGGATCTATCCTCGTTGTTCCCATCGCCACCGTAGATATGTTCTTGATCTTGAACATCAATGTATTTAATTAGGGTTTGGTTTGCGTTTGATACGGAAGAGGGGTGGAAGGAGGATAGATTAGGGATTCTAGGGTTTGCAAGGCGGAGATGGATCCGGAACAGACCTTCCTCCGCGTCCACGCGCGGCTTTCAGGGATGCTGTCCCAGCTCCTCACGCCGAGGATCCGAATGGTCCTTGAGTACATCTACCTCGCCGTTGCCGTTGCGCTCTTTTGCTTGCTTGTGGTCATGCACATCAACTTCGTTCAGCAGGTGAGCCCAGAGGGTTCTTCTTTGAAATCGTTGTTTTGGTGCCCTAGTTTGTCCGCAATGTAGTTTTTTGCTGCAGTGTACAATTTTCAATCAATTTTCTTCAGATAATTGTTATCTAGACGTGGATGAAATACAAAAGTAGGAATGCTGTGCGCCAACAGTTTATTTGTATTGGCAGACAATGTTGAAAATAGGCGAAACCTAATTTGAACATTGAGAGCGAAAAAAAGTAAATAAAGAAACAGAAGATCAACACGTAAAAAACATATACAAATTTTATCGAGGTTCATCTGATTGATGGTTACATCTTGTAGTCGCCATAATGCCATTGTAGATTTCATTAATTTTTTATTACAGGGAATGATAGCTTTAATTTTATTGATACAACATAAAAAATGAAGCCCCTACTATTTTCAAAGAAAAAATCTAGGGCTATTAAAAATAAAATAAAATTCTCAAAATGCCCTTAATGAAATAACCCATAAATTTTTTGGGCTCTGCCAACGAACTTTGTCCCACTCTACTTCCTACATCAACTTCACTATGAAGTTCAACTCTATCCAATTGTAGTAGCTTTTCTTTGTTTAGCCACCACTATTCTGTTTGGCTACAAATTCATTTTTTTATAGTTTTTGGTGGCGAGAAATAACTTTTTTAAACAATCTAAGTCGTAGGAATGTGGTAACTATAAGAAAACTATTGTTTGACTCTTTCAAAGGGAAAAGTCTATAATACCCACAACTAATTTTAAAAATATAATTTTTTATTTTCCCCAAATAATTCTGCAACAACTTTTACAAATAGCTACAACAGCCCCAAATGTTCCCTAGGTTCGCACTTTGTTTTCTACATATGATAAAACTTAAGGTCAAAACTTAAAATCTACCCTAGTATTAATGATGATCCATTACTCCATCTCACATGTTTTACATGTCTTTGTGGACACAATTGCAATAGACTGTTAGATTTTGATAGCAACTTGTCACAAATAGCAATACTTAACAGTAATATTATGTTCAAACTTGGAACATGGTACCATTGGAGTAGTTTGGATGATCATTTTCATTGACTTGTGGCATTTGATTTCTTACAAAAAATCTTATTAGCTCTGTATTGTTTTTATTGCATGTGAAGCCCGGTTGTTCAGCTGAACTGACAGGAATTAAATTTAATGAAGCTCAGTTAGTCCAAATTAAGGTAAATACTCTCCTGGTATGATCTCATATCCATTTCAACATTTTTTATTTTTTTCATGTGTAATTTTAGTGTGGTTTTCCTGTTTCATGTATCACTGATTTGTATTTTTGTTTGGAAAGGGGTGAACACTAGCATATATCCTTTTGAACTTTATGTTTGTGGCTACCTTATTTTACATCCTTAGTTAACCTTGGTTATAGTTTGATTAACATTTTATCTTTAATGCATTGTAGTAGCTTGTTGACCAGATGGAACTTGGATGCATAGCTGGGTGATTTGAAGCAATGCATACCAAAAATTGGCATAGAGGAATGCTGAAATTAGCAATATGTAGGGTCTTCCTTATGTTTTCTTTTGATGATGGTTGATATGTGGATTAATTGATCAATGATTAGGTAATAGAGTTATGGCAGATTAGAACAATGATAGATAGAGAAGGTTAATCATTTGTGCTGCATGAACATTGGTATGAGATATGAACATAGCATGGACATGGGGATACAACATTGATATGGGGACATAACATAATGGTAGGAAGTTGGGACAGATTGTATTATAAACACAATATTTTTTATAAATGATTAATATGAAATGTATAATAAAATACATAATGATAATATTTTCTCTAAAAAAATATAGCACATTGGGGTATAATATTAGAAGTGTCATATGAAAAGCTCAACTAAAGAAAAAATAAATTAGTTTAGTTATAATTATATTTTAATATTTCATGAAGTGTACTTAGTTGACACTTGACACCTAACACCCAACAACAACATTAGTATTAATCATTAGATATGTTTTCATAAACTTGAACTGAGAACTTACTATAGTAATAATATGAGTCTTGTTTGTGTTGACATGTGTCTTGACTTTGTTAGAGCATACTCTAATAGTGTTGAATGCTAATTTTGAAAACATTATACAACAGACATATTTTTTATTGCATGGTATGTGTGGGGTTTGTCCAAGGCATGTTGTGTCTAACACATGCTTAATGCCGATTTTAAAGGCTTTTTCATAGTGAGTCTTGTTCTTGTCTTAGGGTTTCTTGGATAAAAGTTCAAGAGGAGAAGGTAGAGATTCTTTTTAGTTTTGCTATAATTTTGGGGAGGAATGAGTCTAATCTGATAGAGAGGAGGCAAAAGTTGAGTGGGGAGATGGGACTGAAGATGAGTTGAGAGAGAGAGAGAGAGAGAGAGAGAGAGAGAGAGACAAAGAGAAGAGAGAGAAGGGAGAGAGAGAGAGAGGGGAGAGAGAGAGGATAGAGAGGAGGAGAAGGATTAGGTTTTGGATAGATTTCTAGGAATAGATCTTGTATGGTTCAGATTTTGAATTGGAGATAGAAGATCACAATTTAGGAGAGCATAACCTAATTTTTCTATGAGAGGAGAGAGGAAATAGAAAAGGATGAGCAAGTGGTTATGACATCAGAAATTCACAGTTAACCAAACAATTATTGGGTTTAAGCTCTTATTTATGGGCAGAAAAGGTCCCTTAAAACCCAAATACAAGTGAGAAGCATGATATCCTGGGTAGTGTGTTCTCGTGATAATACTGTAGTAATTGATAGATTGTCTCTATCATCACCCATACTCGTGCATACTTGCTTGCACATTCTTGCGAGGGTGTGTGCTGCACACATGCTGCTTAACTACCAGGTTACTTGGAGCTTTGTTCTCTCATATTTATGATTTAATTGTCAGTTTATAATATTCCATTTTGAATTATGTTTGCTTTGCTCATGTCTTTTATATGATGTGCTTGTTGCTATTAATTACACTAATTTATGGTTATCAGTGCAGATTGTTAGTGCTGGCCTATGGATCCAGAATGCAGACTACCAGAATTTAATGATTTTCAGGAGGGAAGTTTGACCGAGGGTTCAAAAATTCCTGATGTCTCAGGTGACGAATTTACAATTTTGACTGCAAAGTTTTGGTCAAACTGGATAGGTTCAAGTGCTAGGCGGAGTAAATTGATTTTAAATCCTGGAAGAGTGACAAGGAAGCAATTGTTACTCAGATAGATAATGCCTTGTCTTCTGCTGCAAGTAGAGCTGTTTTGGATGATAAAGATAACAAAGCTGGGATAGAAGAATTACATTCTACTTCTCCTGTGTCTGTGAGAGAGTCTCTAAAAGCAGCATTGGTTCATTTCTGCAACAGATGGCGGATGCATCTTTTTCCTTCTGGAAGTGTACTAAGCAGTTCTTTGAAAATGCTGGTCACTTGTGGGTAAGAAGTTTTAGCGGTGATTTTACTCTCAGTAACTTACCTACTTTGTTAATCTATTTTTTTTTCTTCTACATATTACATCTAGGGCTTCTGGGTATATTGAACCTGAGGTCTTAGCAGAAATACTAATGAAATTTGAGGACAAGAAAATATCTTATTTCATAAATTATTCTTGCTTTTGCTATTTCAGTTGGATTACATCAAGGATCAACTTTAAGCCCTTATCTTTTACTTTAGTTATGGATGTTCTTACTAGGCATTTACAGAAGATGTACCTTGGTGTATGCTTTTGCTGATGACATTCTTCTTGTTGATAAGACTAGAGAGGGAGTCCAAGAGAAACTTGAATTATGGAGGTCAACTTTAGAGTCTAAAGGTTTTCATTTAAGTAGATCTAAAACTGAATATATGGAGTGTAATTTTAGTTGTAGAAGTTCTAGTGGTAGTGTGGTGGCATTAGCTTAATAAGTCATTAATAGTGAGTTTATTGATATTTAGGCTCTATTGTTCAAAATGATGGTGAAATAGATGGAGATGTTATTAGTAGAATTCAAGTTGGATGGCTGAAGTGGAGGAATGCATCCTATTGTGTGATAGAAAAGTTTCATTTAAACTTAAGGAAGATTTTATAAGATGGTGGTAAGACCGCAATGACTTATGGTGATTGTTGGCCAATAAAAGAGAAGCATAAGACTAAGTTAAGTGTTACAGAGATGAGGATGCTTAGGTAGATGAGTGACTTTACTCTTAGAGATAAAATGCTAAATGAGTATGTTCGGAAAAAGTTGGAATAGCTCCGTGGTAGATAAAATTAGAGAATGTTTAGATGTACTAATAAACGCCGGTCATCCATAACCCGGTTAGAGATACTTAGATTGCCTTATGTTAAGGTAGAGGTAGACCTAAAAGACTTCGTTAAGATGTGATACATCTTAGCAATACATGCAACTGAACGAAGCATGAGAATTTGACACATAATAGGACACAATGGAGACGAAGGATTCTTGTAACCCCACTTAGTAGGATAAAGGCTTCTTCTTGTTGTTGTTGTTGTATAAATTATTCTTGCTATTGCATTTAATTGAAAATTCTATATTGTATGCGTGCATACTGTCAGAAATTTCTGGTTATATGGCATGATTACAGTTAAGCCATTATTTATGTGAATCTTTCATTTTTTTAAATGTTGCATAGTTTACATGGATATTTATCCATTCATCTCAAAATTTTCACTTTATCGTTACTTATGTAGGGCAAGACTTTGCAAATCACATTCAATGATTCAAACGAAGGATGAATTATGTAATCACTGTTTTTCTTAGATGTTGTGAACATCTTTGAGTTCTAACACTGTTGGTAGGAATGTATGTTTCACAGAAGCATTTCATAATGATCGGATATTGAATGGGTTTTTCTTGAAGTGAGCCATACTGGATTGAAGTAAATTTGCTGAAAATCAGTTTGGACGATGCATACATGAATATGCATGTATGAATTAATATATCCATGCATGCTATTGCATATATTCTTGTTGTCATACAGATATTTCTATATGGATTGATGTAACATGTATGCATGCTGCATGTATGTAGGGCCAAAGTTTGATACAAAGATTCAAATTCAATGAAAATCAGAAAAGTTTTGGTTAGGATCAAGCTTGACTCCCTATCACCATCCAAACTTCACTTAAATCAATATCAAATTAGCGCATCTACAAAGTTGCGCTAATGCAATCAGATTTAGTGAACTTTGATCCGACAAGTTGGATCTAGTTACTTTTTTAAAAGTCCTAGTTACTGTCTTGTTTCACTGGTTTTCTTAAGGTTATTTTTTGTTTCCTGTTTTGTGCTGGAACCTTTTGGCCAAGATGATATTTGTGTCTCTAAAGCAAGTGGGATTACTTTTCAAAAGCTTGTGAACAACCTAGGTGGCACTTTGTTTTCAAGATATTTAGCAAAGCAGCTTTCAATAAGCTAAACATTGCAGCACTTTTGAGCAATTGTAAAATCACAAATGCCCAAAATGCACTTGGCTGGGATTAGAACAATTAAGGTCAAAATGAGCAACTTAAAAATACAAGTGCCTTTAAGCACTTGGCTGCTGAACTGAAATTTAGGAAGAATTAGTTTTGTTTAGGTATTAGGTAATTTTCTTACTTCTCCTTAATGGAGTCACCAACCACTTTGCCTTTGTCACTAACTAATACCAAAGAAAACAAAGTCCTATTAATCTCTTTAAAATAAATTTCAGCTACGTCTCATGACCAACTCACATCATGATTCTAGACATCTACCATTTTATTATCTTTTGTGGTATTCTATGGAGCAACAAATAAGGTGTGATTTTCACACCTAATCTATGCTAATCATTGTGGATGACTTGTTTGAACAAAGAAGTCATCTAAATTCATGATTAAGCAAGAGATGTGGATCATGTTCATAAAATACTATGATTAAAACTATCTAGTTTAACCTCTCTTCTTGAATTATCTCCCTGTCAAGTGATGTGCTGAAGGACTTCTTAAGTTAGGAGAAAACTATTAATCTGGTTCATAGCATATCTTCTTAAAAGAATACTTTTCTTTCTATTCATCCATATATTTTCTATTTGATATATTTTGGTTCAATCCTTTCTTAGTTTTTCATTTGAAATCTATAGTTCCAAAACAATTAAATCCTACTTATAAGAATACTCTTTTTCTTTCCATTCATCCAGATCTTCTCATATTTATTTATTTTGTCAAACCTTTCTCAATTTTTTTTAATATGAAATCTTTAGACCCAAACGAATTCAAATCCACACAAATTCATTTTAAAACCAAGTAAACATCAACAGCCATTGCAACGTAGGTTAAACTTGGTCTTGTCGCATGCACATGATCATATTTAGCACCAATTGAAGAATGATCCCCAACACAAACTATCATTAATGTTTTCCTCTTCCCGCATATGGTTTCCTTGATCTTACTTCTCTCCCAGAATCTTCCTCTCAACTTTTCTTCTTCTAGGTCCTCTTTTCTTTTTTTACCCCTTCCAGTGTTAATTCCTCATCCCTAAGAATATTCTTGAATGCAAAGAAAATAAATTATAAACAACCATTATAATAAAAGCAATTTTCACTCTGGCCATCACTTTGTAGTTTATATCATTTCTTCCAACATCAAATCTCATTACTTGTTTTTTTCAATCCTACGATTCTAAAAAGACACATCTTCTTATGAAGCTTTTGAGTGAAAAGTTGAACGGTATTCATTTTCAAAAAATCCCATACCAATCACAACCCCTTGCAACCAATGCTTCAAAAGAAATCCAAGCATCATTGCTATGATACACCAATTGCAACAATTCAGTAATTTAAATTATGATGATAAACGACAATGAATTAAAGAAATAAGACAATAAAAGTTGACATTACTAGAAAAGTATACATAATAAGTATGAGATCCCAAAATGCAAGCTGCCTCAAACATAGTTCAAACTTTGGCATCCTCAACCACATCCCACAAAGTGTTTATTGAATTCATCCTCTCCAGACCTTAAAGATCACCTTCCTAGTCCTATTTTTAGTAGCCATGAAAGTAAGGAGGTCACATAACTAGGGATTTTGAGATTAGGTGACCAAGCCATGTGAATGATTCTAGCTAAAAAATTTTTTTAGAGATCTTGATAGGAGGTTGAATTTATGCAGAAACTGTAGGAGTTAATATTTGTAAGAAGAGGGATAAGAAATAATTGGTGATGACTAGGAACACCATCGGTGTAATTCTCTTATTAAGGTGTTGTGATGCATTTTTTGCACTACCAAGTTGGATATACTTAAGAACTTGGAGTTCTGCAGGGCGTTGAGGAGTGATAAGAAGGGTGTAATGTTTATAATGTATGCTGGAGTGGTGCAAAAATTTCCACGTTATCTTCTTGAGCCAATTGCTGACTTGTAGGTTTATCACGTTGTTAGCTTCTTTCGGAAAATCTTGCAGCTCAATTTCTCATCTTGTTCTCCGCTTATCCCACAGGCATCTTCCCACAGTCATTATGCTTATCACATTCTTGACATCTATTGTTGACTTTTAGACTTATCCCCTTCTCAAAAAATCTTCCACATCCTATTCAGTCAAATGTTGAGATCCTAATAGATAGTAGGATTAATCAATGGTGTTTTAATCTCAGTTTAGGGTTGGGGATTAATCAAGGGGTTGAGAGTTTATTTTCAAAATCATTGGGATATTACTTGAGTGAATCATAAGCAAGTTTTTAACAATAGTATAGATATAGATTTAATATTATTTTAGGAATATTTTAAATTATTTATGGATATAGATAAGTTAAAAAAAAAATTTGCAAAGGTTATTGAAATTAAATTTTAACCATATTTATGAAATAAAGTTACTTTGATAACTTATTGGTGGAAAACTAAATGTAGCAATAAATTTTGAGTTGCATTTAATTTTAATTCTTTATTTTTGAATGATATTTAGGATTTTTGACATGATTACAAAAAAAGATAAGTATATTTAATTTATAAGATTAAAGGTTAAAATGCCATATTTAAAAATATCAATTAGTTCTATATTTTTTAAAGTAGTTTAACATATTTTTATTATTGTTATTTCTATGATTAAAGACATGCAAAATAAATTTATAATGGTTATAATAAATAATTAATATTATCAAATATTTAACTATTCTATGAGACTACAATTATCTAATATATGTGTATAAATATAATATTATTGTTAGCTTTATAAAAATTTGAATTGGAATTTTAATCTTGTTTGTAGGATGATTAATAGGTGACTTTCAAACTTTTATGTTTTTTCAACTAACACAAATAAGAGGAAATATGCCAAACATGACTTGATCTCTTAAAATTTAAATTTCATGTACCTCTATTTAACTAAATCTTTTGCATGAATTTCTATATATCTTTTATTCTTTTAAAGATAAAATTTGCTTAAGAGCATCGATTTTTGTTCTAAGAATTAGGGGTTGAAATACAGAATACTGCAGGCTGGAAAACATTTCTTGATGTATCAGAAAGCTTAAAGATGGTTCGTGCGGAACATTTCAAGTCCCTTGCAGGTGAGTACTATTTTCACTGTAATATTCTTATTTCATTCCTCATGAATTTGGTCTCATCATAATAAAAAAAAGGTTAAATTGATCTCTGAACTATGTATGGGTGGTTGTTTTGTCCCCAATCATCTAAATTGTCTAGTTTAGTCCTTTGATTCCTCAAATTAGATCCAAAATAGTCTCTGGACTCCTTAAATTTAACCCAAAATGATCCAACGAGGGATTATTTTGAATCATAACAAAGGAATCAAGGGACTAAATTGAACAAATTTGTAGTCCAGGACTAAAATGGCCTATCATTGTAATATTTCTGAGACCATTTTGACCTTTTTCTCTATCATAGTTATCTTGGGGTAGCATTTGAGTTTGCATTGTGCATGGCACAGCAGCTAGTAAACAAGCATGTTAAAATTCATGCACAGAAATCAGTCTAGCATATCAAACTGTGGGCAATAAGGAAAATAGATATCAGATTTATATCTGTTTTTTTTGTTTGTGCTTTATTGAATAATTTTGAGATAAATTTGTATTTATGATTCATTTTGTTTGGTCTAAGGTTATAGCCTGGTTGGCTCTCATCTTTTCATATTCAGCACTGCTGTGAGTTTTGAGATGGATTTGAAGTTGCGAATTGTTTGTAGTCCAATATAGATTTGACATACGGTGGCTCAAAAAAGTGAACTTTATGAATATCTTGTTTTGAACAGTAATATTTACTTACAATTTTATTGCAGTTAGGAACTACATCAACTATATTATTTTCAAATTTAAAATTTTATCCTTGTTATTTCCATCTTGTTATTTTACTTTTTTAAGTTTTTTAAGTTGATATTTTATTATTGATATAAACTTAATAAATTAGCATTCAAAACTCTTGAAAAATATAGGGAAGGATGAAAACTAACATAGGATTTATTTTCTTGTTTGTCTTGAAAGAACGAAAGATAATTGGACGTGGGTTATTAGCCAAAGTGAAAACGAGCTCTTAAATGAATTTTTTTACTGAAGAATATTCAATAACCAACTGTTCAGTTTGGACAGATTAAAAAAGCAGCTCATTTCTCTTATTCGTATCTGCAGTAACTAAAACTTTGTAGATTGTAAAGTAAAAGATGGAAACGAAAGTGGCCTTCCCAAATGTTTTGCAGATTGTAATGAAGGGAGCTAAAGTCACGTTTGTCAATTATTTTTTTATTTATGTTTAAAACAGTTGTTCTGTGATGTATTTGGTTAGAAAATCATCAATGTGTCACGAATGAAAAACAAAGGGTGGAGTGAAGGAAATGTGAACATTTTTATTGAGAGGTTGGAGTGACCGAGAGATCATTAATTTATGTGGGAGGACTGTGAAAACATGGAATTTATAAACTATTAGTAAACCTGAAACTTAATTGTTTTCTGTATTTATCTATATCCGTTGGGAGGAAAAGACAGGAGTATGAGATTGTTTATGATGGGAAGAAGGCAGCATGGAATGTTTAGGATGGTTGATATGACAAAAAAAAGGAATTAAAATATGTAATTGCCTGAAGTGTAACGGGAGTCATTGGTTCATGGTATTAAGTTGCTAAATTTTTAATAGAAGAAACTACATTAATATCAAGAAATAGTTTAGTGAATAGACTTCTTCCATGGTTTTATACCACTGCTCTTCTTGTTACATATATCATTTTGGTTTTGTCCCTTGTCTACTTCCAATTGTAACAACCAAGCATCCAATAGGGTCAAACATCATTGATGTTCCAACAGTTCACTATTTTATTAATTCCTTGAATCTTCTTGATTTCTCTGCTAAGTTAATTTGTTTTTTATGGTGTATGGTCTTTGAGAGTTGATTTTATTTGACCAATTGATTTATTTGATTGTAGTGCATTGGCTTGAGAGGAGAAGCAAGGCATTTGAGCCGACATATCTATACACTGTTGAGAAGGTAACATGCTCTGGATTGTTTCTGCTTTGATAATCATGGGTTCAAGGGTGAGCAATTACAGGCTAACCTGATGTTCTCATCCGTGATCTTAGATGATTGATTAATGAATCTAGTGTTCACCATTGATGGACATGCTGATATAGTGCTCTAAATCTCATGGCTTATGAATTTTGTAGGGTTATTTTCTGCTTCCTGAAGGGGCAAAATCTCAGCACAATATACGAACTGTTAATGTTACAATATCAGCTCAGAATCCATGCTTTGGGAACAGGTTAGCAGCTTGTGTTTTTATATTCATCAATTAGACTTCTTCATGAGATGCTTAGCTGATTGCCTTGCATTAAATGATACTTTTACTCTGGCTGATATCATGGACTAGCGAAGCATATATTGAAATCGTTAGTTTTGTAGTTTCTTATAGTTTTATGGCATTGGTTACACATGACTGGAGTCTGATAAACATTGTTCTGTGCAACTTCTGCAGAATTCTCAAAGAATGATAACGAGATAGATATCTTTGTTAAGTATTTGTCTGCATTATTTTAGTCATTGTGTGTGTAGAGAAAATACATTGTAGGTTTATTAGAGTAGGCATTCAAGTATGGTTTAGAGTCTGAGGTGGTTGAAAACCCTGAAACTAATTTGTTATTGCATTGAGACAGAAGCCTTCATCTATGAAGGCTAAGGAAACAGGATGATTTGAAATACAAATATATTGATCGCATCATCAACTCATATGATCTTGCATTTGAATACATAATAGAACATATTTTACATCATAAACCCCTCTTTATGCCTGTCTTTATGACAAGTTTATAATGGCTGAATAATACTACATGCTATCTTTTTTCAACGTTTCTTTATACCAAGTTTATCTCGATAAGGTTCATAATGTTGGAACAATTTTGCTTCAACGTACTGTATTGATAATTACGTTAATCTCTAGTGTTGATCTGCTTTTTTTATACTTACGATGTTGGCAGATAATACTTCTAGTCAGACACAGATGAAAGGATAACGGTAGTAGAATGCTTGTTTCCCACGTAAATGTCCAAATCTGGACATGATTTTCAGATCATATTTTCATAGAGCATTTGGAAGCAGAAATAATGCTAAATGATGTCAATGTCATGGCAGGAAAGATAAAATGTTCTGATAGTGTGTTTAACACCACGCCTTGACAGGCTAGATCTCACTCAACTTAGTGCTAGTAGTTCACAACATTCTTGAGAAAACTAATGGTGGTCTGGCTCATTCAGCATTCATTAATCAATTTATGAAGTTATAATGCTATGAAATGCCAAACCATTGTATTGAAAGTTGAAACGATAAGTCTGGCAATTAAATATTTATGTTTTATGGGACACTAAGTAAAAGGTACAACTTTGTAATGATTTATGTAATAGTAGGGTACAAGAATGGAGAAAATGAAATATAAAGATAAAAGATATTTAGGTTTTGATCAAATTAGAAGCATTAAAAGTGATGATAGTAAGATCTTACCAAGAATAAAGACACAAAAATTCAAAGATTATTTTGAGAAATTATAAAATGAGAATTTCGAGAAAGAAATTTTCTTAAAAAAGCATAGTGAACAGATAATGTGTTATATTTTATGCTGATAGGAAAAATTGAAGTGGAGTTTGCTTTGAAGAATATGCGCACATTTAAAACTTTGGGCTAGGATTATATATCTTTAGAGATTTATGGAGTTAAGGTTAATGTTGGACTAATTTAATTCACAAACCTTTCCATGGAAAAGTGAGAGGTTGTCAAATGATTGGTTAATTTAGGGGTTCAACTTCCCAGGTATTGGTGGTTACAAAAATTGACTGAGAAGAATTATTTTGGTACAAGTATTCAAGAACAAAGGAGATGCATAGTTTTATGACAATTGCATGAGGAAGCATTGTCTAGTAATATTTTTTGTGGTAGTGCTGAAGGAGTTTTTCATCACGACAAGTTTACAAAAGTAATATATTAAATCCATATATTTTTTCATTGGTTATTGAAGATGCTTATGACAGATATTCTAATTGAGGCACCTTGTTACATATTTGTGAAGTTGTTATAATTTTAGTAATTGATGTGCAAAATTTTAGTGAGTATGATATTACTAATTATGAAACAATATAAATAGAGGATAAAGTGATAACTGGGTGTGATAGATTTGTGTATCTTAGATCTATTATTGTAAAAGAATGAAGGTATCAATGAGAATTTTACTTTTAAAAATAAATCTTGGTGATTAAAATGGAAGTTCATTAGAGTGCTACTAAAGGGTAGATTTTATAAAATTGCAATTGGGTTTGTGGATATGACTGTTGGGCAATAAAGAAGTCATTATCAGGTAAGTTGAATATGATAGGAATGAGAATGTTATGTTTAATCAAACTAGGGATTGGAGTTTCAATATTTAGCTGAACTTCAAAGCTCACTCAATGCTCACTTAAATTCTGAGTCTATTTAAATTAATTTGAGTCATTTTGAGTCAAGTCTCAAGCCAAATTCTTTAGCTAAAAGTTTTGAGCTGATTTGGAGCCTAAGACAACTCACTCAAAATTTGATTCGAATTACTTGTAATTTATGGCATTATGTGTATTTATATATCTTTTTTATACAATGCAAATGTTTTGATTTTTATATATTTATAAAGAAATTTAATATTTGTAAATATTAATTATAATCATATTTGTTATGTGTTTTCTTATTTGAGCTTGCTTAAATTCAGTTTGAGGGGAAATAATTTCATGTAAGTTATGCGTTATTTTGGGCCAACTTAGATTAGTTTCTAGTTGCAATTGACTTGCTCTATTTTGAATTAAATCTGTTCAACTTGAATTGTATTGGAGTTCCTAACAATTCAAGTCAGGATAACCCCAAAATTTTGCTTTTGAGCTACAAGCCCAACTAGCAAGTAATGGTACCGCCCCTACCTGATATGGGTAAATTGAGAAATGATTGTATTAGAGGGATAGTAGGAAGTAACATTCATTGAAAATAAGGTAATGAAAGATAAAATTAGATATTTGGGGCATATACAATGAATGATAGAAGATGAGCTAGTAAGAGTTCTTGGGGAAAAATATTATTAAACAATTAGGAAGAAAATTTGGTAGGCAGTTGAGTCTAAGAGATGATCCACCATTGATTACCACTATTTATGGATTCTATTACTTCTGAATTGCTCCTGCTATGATTTCTAGGGCTACCATTACTACTATTGTGACTACCACCATCACCTTGTGGCCACTTCACGATTCTCATGCAGCTTTTATCACCACGTTAGATTGCTTCTCTCATTTTTCTTTCATCTCTTTTAATTGAGATTAGGTGATTCTCATTCTCATTTTATTGGGCTGATGATTTAAGTCTTTAGCAAATTTTCTATTTTTTATACCTCTAATCAAGTATTTTCTATAAGGCTAATTAAGGAATTTTCTTTTCTAGGTTTTCTACTATATAAATAGAGGTCTTGGCTTGCTAAAAGCATAAGTAAATAAAGATTTAGTTGAATGTGTTCTTCCTTCTATATTTAAGAAAGCTCATCCCCTTGTACGAGCTTATAAGCTTGATTTGGTGATTTATTTTTTTTAATATTTTCTTCTCAGTCTCTAAAACTTGTTATTAGTTTGAATCTTGTATTTATTGAAGTTTGATTTAATTTGGTTCATGCAAGATAGTGATTTTCAATTGGTTGTATATTTTTTTGTGATTCTAAATTTCTATACATTATGAATTATCATTTGTGTTGAAATTCTTCGCTTTCAATTTATTTTTGATGAAATGAATAATTATTAAAAGTAGATTTTGTGGATTGCTAAGTTTTGCATGTGTTGAATGATTTGTTTTCTTATACTAAATTTGTGTTAGGAATCTTAGATTTTAAGACTTCTTATATTAGATTAATATAAGAGCCTAAGGTTATACTACTAAGTAGAGGTATGACATAACAATTGGGTCTGTTAATTAAATAATAAATTTATGTAATTTAAATGAAATCATTTTAATTATGATAGTAGACATTCCAAACTTGATTACTATGATGCTAAGGATTATATTTTTACATTCGATGAGAAGTATAATATGAGAATTTTGAAATTAAATGGCAATTTAGAATATTTATTTGGAAGTAATAAGATATTTGATTTCTGAAGAAAATTTTCTAAAACTAAGGGGCTACTTGGATTACTTTTTTTTTATTTCTTATTTTTAAATTTTATTTTGTTTCATTTATATTTTGTATTTGATTTGTCGAAATAATTAATTAGTTTTTTGATTGTTTTTTCATTTATATAAAACATGTAATAAAAAAAAAATACTCAAATATCCAAGAGTTATTTTGAGTATTTTTAAAATAATAATGTAATTTGTTTTCAAAATAAAAATAAAACACTTAAAAATATGTTAAAACAAACACATTTTAAAATTAACATAGAAATAAAAAAAAAAATATGAAACAAATTTGTTCCCCAACAGGCCTTAAATTAGTGGAAGTTGCTCAAATATTTTGGCAGGTGTTACTTCTATATAAAAAAATCTGTATAGGCTGATTTGAAACATATGCTTAAAGAATAATAATTTTCTTTTATTGATTATTGAAGTCAACTACTTAGTCAACTTAAGAGCTTTAAATTTAATGGCTATAATATGTTTGAATATTTTATGAAGTTTGAAGATCTTGTAGCTAAATATTATTTTCTTATAAACTACTTTATATTTTTCTAATTTAATGAAAAGTTTTAAAATTAAATATGAAGTAAACAACAAAGAGCTTTAAACTTTGCAAAACATTACAATTGTCATGTCAGAACTGCTACACATTTTAAAGTTATTTTTAAAGAAAATTGTTAGCATTTCTTCTAGCTTATTGAATATTCAACTAATGCAATAATTGACTATAGTTAAATTAAAATTGTATTTGAGTTTTCACTAGAGAATGCTTATAAGATTGAACTTAAAATTGAAGAGTTAAGAAAGGAAATTGAACAACAACAACAACAACAACAACAAGACGTTATCCCACTAAGTGGGGTTGGCTACATGAATCCTTCATCTCCATTGTGTCCTATTATGCCAAATTCTCATTCAATTCAAATATACTAAGGTCATTTTTTATACATCTTAACCATGTCTTTTATCTACCTACTTAACAACAAGAGTTAGAAATTGAAGTTGAAATTAAATTTGACCATGAAATTATTTCTAAACTTGCAATTCAATTAGAAATTGAAGCTATACTTGAATGTGAAATTGAGCTTGTCATGTTAATTATAGTTGATAGATGAACTAATATAATTTATGATGAAGTATATTGCAGGATGTCTTAAGGTTTATGGTTTCAATACAACTAACTAATGTGATGAATGAAAATTAATTAATCAAAATTTGTAGTTTAATGACAAATAATTATTTAGGGCTGTTTGGGATCAATTTTGTTTTCTATTTTTTATTTTTTTTTTATGTTATTTTTGAAAACATGTTTGTTTAGAGTATTTTTTTATGTGGTTTTATTTTTTATTTTCAAAATAAATAATATTGTTTTAAAAGTTTTTAAAACACTCTTTGAGTGTTTTAAAACAACAAGTACAATCAATCAAGTTTATTTTAAGCAAAACATAAATAAAACAAAACTAAAATACAAAATAAAATAAAAAACAAAAGTGATCCCAAACGACCCTTACCATATTTTGATGCTACCAAGAAATACACAAAATATGTACAAATGCTATTTGATGCTTGCTTAAATCAAAATCAATTGATGAGAAATTTAGTATAAAAACATGTTTCAAAGATGCATTAAGAATTTTATTATAGAGAATGAAGTGAAGTTATTTTAGAAGAACTACTACTACTATAAAATAAATTATATTTTCTTAGTGCTTGTTGTAGCCCTAACACAATCTATGCTAACATCTTCACAAGGCTTATATGGAATAATTAAAGGTGTGTAATGCCAATTATTATTTCTTTTCAAATTTTCTTTGATTTGGCCAGTTTTATATTGTGATATTATGTGTACATCTATTTAATCTATGTCAAAAGTTTCTATCCTCTATCATGGCTATGGCTTATCTCTAACAAAATATATTGCAGCTCCACTATCACACAATTCTATGATGAAAAGTCTCTCAAAGATGAATCAATAATGCAAAGACTAATTCCCTTAAATAATCATCTTGAATCATTAATTCTTTATTAAACAGAAATATTGTTACTTAGGTCTTGGTATATCTCACAAGAGTCTTTTTAAGTGGTATATTCATCATTCACTTTAACTTGCATAGTGTAAAATTGCAAACCTACTAAAGCATCAAAATGTTTATTTTCAATTCCAATCTAGTTTGTTCTATAGAAACTTAACCCAATTTTCTTATCTAAATTATAATTTTTTCTATGAACTCAGATATTGCAGTGCTTTATGGTCATCATAAAGTGCAAATATTATCCCCATATTTACTAACTACAACTGTTATGTTCCATTTGTGTGCTTTAGTTAACAACAAATGTTACTTGGAGCAAATAGGAAATCTTTTGCCTTGCATTGCATTTTACGTTTTGAAAATATTATTATTTTAATATAGTAGCCACTATCATAGCAATGCTAATATTTTGGCAGTAAAATTGGATTTTAAAACTAGCCAATCAGTTATGGGCTTGGGTTCTGCATAAAACTATCAATGTTTGGATTGTGAGATACTTGTTAGTAAAACTAAGTCGTAAGCTAATATGAGACTCCTTATGAAGATGTGTGTTGTAAGTATATATTGTAAACTCGTAAATGATTTTATTTTTTTTTAATTTGATGTATAAAGTTATTTTAAATAACCACTTGCATCTCCACTTTGGATAATTGATTTCTAATCACGATGAATCTTTTATTAAGAAATGTGACAATTATATGTGATCTGCATTGGAGTGGCTTGGTCACAATTTGTATTTCTTGGTTTGTTTTCCCTGCATGGCATTTCTTTGGAGCAATTTCACCAACATTTTGATGCTTGAGTCCTGAGGTATTTATTTCTTGGATTCACATGTTTTGTTAGGCAATAGTTGGGAAGTAGTCAAAAGTACTGGCAAAATGACCCATGATTGACCTTCACAAATTTCTTGTGAGATCAACTATTCATTTTGGTTTCAGCATCCTACTAGTTGTCATATCTTTCGCTGTTTTGGATTTTTTATATTTTTCCTCTCTAATAATTTTTTCTTATTTTCATTCTGTTTACCATTTCCTTCAAGCTCATGAAATGAATTGAACAAAATTATTTTCATTTACCTTTTGGGCAGCTATGGCATTAATCTGCATGAATGCTATTTTCTTTTGATTTTAGATGGCATTGGGTGAAAAATATCTTTGCCCCATTGTACTTTTTCTAGGTGGAAGCAGCTTCTTATTAACACTTTTGTTGGATATGATACGATACTTATGAACAGTTTGTTAAGCTCTCCTGGTCATGGTAAGAAATTTATTTGTTATCTTTTTTTTATTACTGTGAATTGATTGTAAAATTTAAGGAAACTCTACAATTTACAAATTCATTTGCATAGTTAGAAAAAGCAGGAATGATGAACATAATTAATTAATCTGCTTTTGCATTTTTGTGATGTGTGATTATTTCCTGTGCCATGCTAGTAGTGCTCATCCATGAGTGAAATATTATAAAATATCTAAAATAGAAAATTTAACATTTTCTTTCATCAAGATGTTTGCATGTGAAATATCTATAAGCAGTTTGTTGCAAAACTGCATGACAAATTTAACCTGGTAAGTGATCAAAAAACCATTTGTATAACTTGGAGAATAAGGAAACAAACCATGATGGCCTACTAAGATTCATTTGGCATATATAGGGAAATGCTAAATGGGGCTACAAATGAACTGAGCATTCAACAAGCTACTCTTGGCTTGGCTCGATTAGAGCTCGTTCATGATCGTTTGATTAACTAATCGAACGAGCCAACACTTTGTAAGATTGATTAAATGAACAAGCAAACAAGTCGTCACCTCATTTATGTTCATGAACAATATCAAAGCTTTTGAACAAGTTCATTAAGGAGCTCATGACTTGATTATGGCTCAATTAAGGCTTGTTTGTGAACATTTTGTTTAAATTTTTATTCTTTTAGGCTTAATAAGTTTAATTGATACAACTCATGCATATTTCTTAAAAGCTACTGCGAGCAAGCTCAATTAAGGCTTGATTAAAGCTTGCTTATTTCATTAAATGAGTTGCTCGTTAACAAGCTCGATAATCCAATTTGAATTAAGCTCATGAACAAACTCAATTGAGATCAAGCTTGATAATAGTAAACAAGATTAAACTTAAACACCATCCTTAAAGCTCAATCGAGCTCGAGTTCGATAATAGTAAACAAGCTTGAACTCGAATACACACATGCTTGGTTCGTTACAACCCTAATGCTAAATGAGAACTATTCAATCATTTATTTTTGGATGCAATCTAAACAATGATGATATATATATATATATATATATATATATATATATATATATATATATATATATATATATATATATATAATGTATGTATGTATACATATATACATACTTTATTTGGTCCAATCAAGGTCAAAAGCTTGCTTAAAACACACCTATAAACTTATCATGTGATTTACCATATCCTTAGGTACCCTCAGCTAAAGAAGCTAAAGACAAATTATCACTAGATTTTAAAATTTTTGACAATTTTCAAAATTTTTAAAATTTCTAAGGAGCTTTCTAATCAAAATTCTCCACCATAAAATTATCAAGTTAGAACTCTACTCAATTTGGTCATAAGAATTTTATATTTTGAGGTTCTTTTCAACTTTTAGAAGTTAAAAAAAACACTCAAATTAAGAAAACTAGTGATTAGCCTTCTCTCCTTTTCAATTTTTGGTAAAAATTCAAAAGCTCAAATTTTGTTATGTCAAATTTTAGACTTCTTTCAAAATCACCAAAAATTATAGTCTTGCTTATATTCACCCAATAAAAAAATTTTGAAAGCTAAAATAATCAATTTTGTATGCCAATTTTTTTCAAGTTAACAAATAACATATAAATCATGCTTATTTGTTACCCTCAATCATATATACAAAATTTCAACGTTAGGATAAGGTTAAGATACTTATGGATGAAACTAAATTAATACCCTTGTCTTCTTTGTGATGAGATCGACCGATTGACCATCCAAAATGATCTCATTATATTAAATACTTCTAAAGTTCTCCGCCCTTATGCTTTTGTGATGAGGGGATGAGGCTAAATTAACTTCTTACCTTCTTTCAACAATGATATGTGGTTAAAACCCCATAATAAGTCAATGTTCTCATCTAGAAATGCATACTAAATACATACAAGTACATCAATCCTCTTCAAGCCTTTTAAGTAAGGATAAATTACAACACATTAAAATGCTTTTAAATTGCCCAATTTTAAATCTTATTTCAAATGGAGTCTTTACCCACCTCTAAAATCAATTAGCTCATCCTTCTTGTTATGCATCGACTAATCTCATTTGGTCATTGTTGATCAAGTAAACCAATTAAATGTCCCCTTCAAGCTAATCAAGCTATTCTAATTGCTAGTGGATTAGTACCAATCAATTAAAAAAGTGATTTCTCAATGGATTACTTTTTCTTAAACACTAGTTGATAACACTACCTCCACCCAAATAAAACTTGACTATTTATTTTGCATACATGCTAACAACAAAATATTAGGAAGTTATCATGCCAACTAGCTAATTGTTTAGTTTTGTAAAATAAAACCTATCAAAAACTTGCGTTATTAGGTATAGCAGTAAACTTTGCCATCATCTATAAGCCAAAATAAAGAAATAGCTCAACTTGATGTTTGCTTGGTTAATATTGATTGCGATAATGTGGTAGGTTAGCCACTCATGTTGGATTCTCAAATCCAACACCAATCAATCCTTGCCGCCATTGGGATTCTCAGTAGTAGGGGGTTTCAATTATATATCTGGGGTAATGCAACCCGCTCGATTGGTGTTGGATTTGAAACCCACTTCAATATAATTACCTATGGGTTGACTTGATCACCAAAGCTTTAATTTGGTGACTTCTTCAACAAGAAAATCAAAACATCTATATTATAAGGGAGCATCAAGATGCTCATCAACAAAAGTTCACCCTTACCTAGCGGCGTTTAACCAATTGGTATCCCTCTAGATACATAGTACTAAAATTTAACATCTTCTAATGAGTTGGTATTCCCAAGCAACACTTGATTCAAAGTGACATGACAATGTAGGAGGATTGAAGTGCTCACATATGGCAAATATAGAGGAAATGACATTAAAGAAAATGATGCCTTTCAAATTTGATAATTCATTGATAGTCTTAAGAGTGGTTTTGTGTGATATGTTGAGTTGTCTAATGATTTATGATGTTAGAAGGGATGTTCATCTAGTGGTTCACAATTACAATTGAGAAAATTACAATCACTCACTCAATCTTAGAAAAGTGAAGAAGTTGGTGACAAAATACATCGCATTACTCACCGCAATTTAATTATGAAGTGCTAATAATAGCTCCGGAAAGTATGTGCTTCATTTTCTCTTGGTAATATCGATGATAAGATGACCCCTTATCTCTACGATATTTAACATTTCATTTGAATAGTTGGTTGGTTGAGTCACTAAATTTGAGTGACTCAAGTTATCTAAGGCTAATTTTAGTTTCAATGCCAAAATTTATGATACATTATGATCACAATACTAGAAGTTAAGTGCATGTCATCTACACCTTCGGTGTCAACAAAGGTAAATGGGAAGCAACTCCTTTTAAATAATGAAAGGTGGTCCGACACCGGGTCATAAGTTTCCACCTCTAGGAGAAGATGATCAAATAATCTTCTTACTAAAAGAACAAAGTTGTAGGGACTAAAGACGAGTCTACAACTCTTAGTCCAAACAATCTAAGAAGGCAACATCAATGGTCTCAATTATTTCTCATACCATCGGTTATCAAGTCACCGATTGAAGATTGTGATGTGTTTATGGATTGGCAACCATGGTTTGAGTGAGTTGCAATCAAGTTGGTTAGTAGCCTCAATTGCTTAATCAAATGATTGACTCCATAATTGTGAGATTCGATCCATATGTTAGCTAAATAGTGATATATCCGTGGACCTCATTTTTGATGCACTCATCTTGCAGGCTTGTGGTGTCACTTAGCTTTAGGCCATTATGTCTCGCTATCCCAACATAGTCTAATCCTTATGGATACTCTAAGGAATTTGTTATTGTTTATATGCTATCTTGAATCTATACACGTGATGGTGATATTGAATGACATACTTCTTGACTTGCCTTATAAGGCTTCATGTTTCTTGTGACTTATATATGTTGAGGTATGATGCAACAATAGCAACAAAAGAACGATAGATTAATAGAAGACATCAGTGATGCTAAATGAATGATCTCCACAAGTGTAGCATGACATCTTTATGTTTTCCTACATTTTCATGTACCCCTAACATAGTCCTTTTATTTTCATGTGATCATGCTATTTATCTTTCATTCTATGCTTTTGTTGAGAAAGGTATGTTTTATGTTCATCATTTTATAATTGTATTTTTTTACTGGAACTTTTTTGTAGTGCGTATCATTTAAAATCACCAAGTTTTTAATCATATTATTGCAAGGTTCATAAGTTTTATTGATTATGTTGGATCATTTATGGTCTTTAGCAAAGAAAATCATAAATATGTTTAAAAGCTATTGGTGATATCTAATTTTATAGATCAAACTTCTTTCCTTTTAAAATGTAAATTATGAAATGCTTTTTTAGTCCATCGAGAGAAATTTTGTTATTTTTTATGGCCGCCTTCCTCTCCTACTTTTACATAGACATAATAAATGCATTGTCAAACCATGTGATGAAGTCATTTAATGGTTATTTACAAAATTGCTGATTTTATTTCTTTCTCTTATAGTTTTATTTATTTTCTGAAGGTTGTTGTCTATCGTAGAAATCCAATTGAATGTGAACTTTGGTTTTTTTGCTATTTTGTTACATTGCAGGTTATCTTTACAATTTTCAGACAAGGGAATTTTTTGATCTTAGTCATGGACATGAGCCATCCGAAGGTTCTGCAAGATTTGGAGGTTTGTCGGATAATATTTTTCTTGATTTTTCTTAAGTTATGAGTTTATATTACCAGGAAATTTCTTTATCGTGAATTTAGGATGACGGTCGATTTTTTTAGCTTTGAGTTTGCAATAATTGTTAGTGTGGTCTAATTTCAGGTGGGATAAAATAAATTTATATTTTATTATTTTCATTGCTTTATTTTTAATTTTATTATAGCTGTCAATCTTATATTCCATTGAAGCTGTCTAAGGTAAACTGCCTTGTGTTTTCTTGCATTTTTTTTCAATTATTTTTTGTCATATCTTAAATTTTGAGTTTTTTAATTAACTTTTATATTAAATTCTCATTATCTGGAAAATTATGCATCTTATTTAGAGGTTTACATCTATTGTTAAGTTAAAGGAAATGCTTTAGTATTTTGCCTTGAACACTGATTATGCTGACGCTAAATTTTGCAATTTTTTCTTTATAGTCCTTTTCGATTGCTCATCAAGGAGAAACAATTCTTTATCATTTCCTTGCAATGTAATTAACACTTAAAGATTAGCTTGTAATTTTCAAGCTAGAAACCCTTTTTTATCAAGTTCATAACTCTGTTAAATTGTAGCTCCATCAATTTTACTCTTATGATAAAATCTTTAAAAGATGCATTTTTACATAAAATTATAACAATGTAAGACATATTTTGGTTCATAAAGATACACGAACCTACTTTTGACTATTTTGGTCAACATTATGCCTTTGAAATGATAGCTAGAAGCTCAAGTGCCTCTTTCTACGGCCTTTTAAAACATGATGGAGCAGTGGCAAACAAATATTCATTTTTTACAACTCTAAATGAATAAATTGATTATACATAAGGTGTTCACGGTCTAAGAGTCCAAATGATGTGACATTTTCTTATGATCATTAATCTACCTTTGCACCAATTCAAATTTCCAGGACAAATTTAAGTTTTAGCTATTGTTTGCTGAATAGAAGCACTCTATATTTGCAATGTTAGTAGTAGAATGCAGCATTATTTCAACGGCTGATGCCTGTAGTATCACGAGGGAAACAAATGCGTTCTTCAAAGTAGGCTGCATTTAGAGAAGCAAACCTGCACAAGGCAAAGCATAGTGTATTGAAAAACAGAAAGCCAAATGGCTGACTGCAGTAGGCAGTTATAGAAGGCAAGCTCTAGGTAATGGAAAGAAAGACCAGGACAGAAGACGCACGTTGATCTTATTCTATTTTGGATGTTTATTATCGTCAATTAATGACTTTGCTATCTGCCTTCCTTTTTCATTTTTTGTTTTGTTTAAAGCTTTGCATGTTCATGATGCTTGCATCAAGTACATGAATGCTCTGAACTACTACCATCTTTCATTTTATGGGAAGAGTCATTCTTAATGCTTCTACCTGTGCCTCGTTACAAAACGTTCTCATTCATTATTATAGCAATTTTCTTCCTTCTCATTTATTATTGTAGCATTTTCTTCCATATCTGTCTTGATGGCAACGCTTGCAACGTGGTCAAAGTTACATACAAAAGCCAAGGGATAAACATGTTTTAAAAGTTAATATGAAAGCTTAGTTGTTCTTTCCAACATTATGCTGATGCATAAACGAAAATTAATTAGCTTTAACCTCATGAGCTTGAGTTGCATGAGTTCTAAAATACACAATGTTCTAGTTATATGCAACATATGGATGTAAAAAAATTTGTGAAGAGAAAAAATGATTAAATGAGTATCAGTTGTTTTGATCACCATTAAAGGATGAATGAGCATTGTCGAGATTTTGACCGAGCAGGTACAAGAGTTTTCCTGAGGATTTTAGCATTGACGACAAATCATTAGTCCATTACTGCATTATCTATAGTTCCTCTTGGATTATATTAATGGTTGGTTCCACTTATTTATTGCTAAACTTTTTGAATAGTGTTTTATGTTTATATTGCAAAATTTGCTTAAAATCATTTTTTTTTTGCATGTGCATCTTTTCTAGTATTTGATGGGTATGTTGATTGAATAATATATCAGCACATATATCAGCACATACTTTCTTGTGAGAGTTGAAATCAATATAGCTACAGCAACTGGAGTTAAAACTCATTTCAAGATGAAAATGCCTAGAATGCTGGTGCATATTTCTTCGTGGAGTTACATAGTAGTCTTTTGAGACTTCCCTTGATCCTAACAGACAAAGCACTGGCCAAAATGGTTCCTCAAAAGTCTCATTTGATTGTGAAATGATGCCATACTAAACCCTTTGTTCTTTTTTCTTTTTTTTCTTTTTTAGAGTAAGTGTGTTTTGGCTTGAAAACAGAGGAAGATTTTAATAGAACTTAATTTCAAGGAATGCGCTTCACATGTTTTTAACTTCTGTGATGGGGAACAGAGTTTAAAGGGCTTGGTTTTTTATTTGTGTGGAATTGAAGTTAAGTATCTGTTTAGGCTTTTATTTTGATGGAAAGCTTTGAAGCACGTTCACATATTGTGAGAACTGACAGAATCATATAGATAGACTTCAAAGTGTCATCAACCAGAAAGGTTTAAAGTGGCTTCTTGAATTGAAGTCTTATGTTTGATGTCTGAACTTGTAATTATATTTGTGATAAACTCAAATATTAGATGAAAATATTTTGTTGGTAAACACTTTGGTTTTTTTTAAAACTTTGAAGAAACTGTTATTAAAATTCAAATTGCGCATCATCTCCCACAAAAGTCCTCAATTTTACTAGTGTTACATGCTATGATTTTTCCAAAAAATTATGGATATAGAAAGCTTTCTTGGAGTGCTTAGCCTTTTAAATGCATTTGAAAGATTAATGTATTATTTATTCTGAATCCTGGGAAGGTTGAAAAGGTGCAATCATCTAATTCGCTAGTTGTAGAGATATAGTACTGACTTTAAAAGGTTTACCCATTGGTATAATTCCTTGCAAGTTATGGACTGAAAATTGCACTGCCTCTCTATTGGAATACCAAACAAGTTGAACTTTAGAAGATTTTAATGTTCTTCATGCCTTCTACAATTTGTTTCAAATTTGGTTTTAACTTGATGAAGTTTGATGGAGCTAGGCGGCCAGGCTTTCATTTTTTTTTTCTTTGAATGCCGTCATATGGATTAATTTTGTTAAATCTTTACTGTTTATTAATTATAAACTGTTAAGGCTTTATAGTGTTAGATGAAAGAATTCATTGATTAGGTTTACAATTAAGTCAGTGATGGATCTCAATGAAATTTCAATCAGAAAATAATGTGCCTTGCATCATAGAGGCTTTTTTTTGCAATTTGTAATTCTATGTAACTACATTTTTGGTATGGTCCAAAATTTGGTCGATTGAGTTTGACTTATTTTTATCTTTAGGCTGTTGACCTCCACAAACATTCCATAAGTTGAATTGAGCAAATGATGAATTCAACAGACTACGATGCATCATTGCGTAAATCGAAGCTAAAATACCTCGCGTCATCAAAATGATGCAATAAACAAATTTCTTTGTTGCTCAAAATCAAAATTGTTTAAAATATACATTTCATATTATATGATGATCAATTGATGAGAAAGATGAGCAATACCGCATATCGAAGTCGAGACCTTGAAATCATCCAAACGACTGTCACTTAAATTGAGCTCCATTATTACGAAATGTCAAAATTCTATTAAAGACTATCCACAATACAATCAATTCGGGTGAGGCTATGCTAACTTTAAGCAATCAACGCGTAACGTGTTTCGTGAAATTGACTTGTTTTGATCGAGAATGACTAAACAACCTCGATTGCAAACATTGTTCGCTTCGGCCCAAAATGTCAAAATTATGTATATAGACACCCATATTAATTGGGTCTTCGTAGGAAGAGTTTCGTTAAAATGACACGCATTGAGTCAAATTTTGCAAAAATTTGAGTGTGGCAGCTACCTACTTGTTACACTCCACACTATTCCGTCTTGTCACCAAACATGTAGAATGAGAGGGCAAAAAACATTCTTTTAGCTAAGGTGGACTTAAAATTATTTTCTTAGACAAATATTCTAAGTTTATAAGGTTATCTTGGGCGATACAATTTATGATTGTTGATAGGGATCTTTCTGTTTGATCGATTAACTCCTTTGACTAAGTAGCGTGATCAAATATCCCGGTGATCTACGTAATCATGATCTTGATCAACGTCATCATCCCCACCGCCACCACAATTCACTTTAAGTTAAAAAATAGTAAATTTCATAATTCTAAATTGAAACTCCACTTATTGTTATTATATAAGTAATTAGTGACATAATAACTAGTCTTAATCGAAAGTTTTCTTAGCATTGGAAAGGTAATTAACTATATGTGCTTGCACTATAGGAAACTTATAACTAAATCTAAAGTCTTCATAAAATGAGTGGGAAATCTTTGGGTAATGTCTTATCTACAATTTTTATCTACCTTTTGAAAATTGTCCAATAAATCCAAACACTCTTCAAGGGGTCGGATGTGAATTTTTAGAGCCCACAATGTCTACTTATTCACTTGAATAGATTGTCATCTTTCACCATTGTTTACCTCCATACACGCCATAAGTCAAGTCGAGCTCACAAGGTGAATTGAAGCCCGCAACGGAGTAAACGACTCGACAATCAAAAGTCAAATGATCTCCGATCGACGAATCGCTCGCCATTCGTTGAACGAAATTGATCGTAGACATCTTGCATAATTCGACGATCGACATCAAGAAAAGAAGTTCATGACGCGACACATATCGAGTCGGAGCCGCGACGATGCCCAAACGACTCCGTTCGAAATTGATCACGTCGAACGCCAAAACCTATCAAATGAGATCAGGCTCAAGACGAAGCTAATATTGAGCGGAAGCGAACGCATTGCCAACGAAATTGACCCCGATTCGATGCCGACGCGTGAACTAACGCCCGACAAACGGATTGCGCCGCACCGAACATCGGAACTTGAGTCAATATATATATTAATACATAATAATGCCGCAAAATTTCAAATTAGGTTAATTAATTAGTTAAAAGAAATTAAAACAAAGACACTATATAAATATCCTAACACCTAACCCTAAGGGAGAACTCTATTCATTCTATTGGCACTTGACGCCTCGATATAGTCAACGAGCCTCCTCCCGATACTTCCCATTTGCACAAACCAGCTCCCTCCCTCTGTCGCAAACCCAATAGATCCCAAAGGTTGCCTCTCTTTCCTCTCTCACGCTGAGCAACAACCAACGCATGTTAGCGAACTCCCTTTCTCTTTCTCATTCTCCCAAGCAAGTGGGATCGATCTTCCTATTTCTCTGCCTCATAACACCAAACAGACTCTCCCCTTCGTCATCCATTGCTTCCAAGAAGGAAATGAACCCCTTTCTCTCGTGATCTCTCTGATCGAGCCAACCACCCTCAATCCCTCTTCAAGTTATTTGAAATCCTTGTTCTCTTTGCCTGCTAGTTCAGCGATTAGTAGGTTCAAAGTCCTATTCTTTCACAGCAATAATCTCACTTTCCAAATCTTAACACCAAGGTAAAATCATGAATTTTAATTTTAAACTTTACCAAATCTAAAGTTGTCATTCTTGTTGCTTGGGAGTAAAATCATATGAGATTTGAAGCTGGCTTACTTGTTTATGTAAATTGAAGCACGCTCATACCATATCTCCTCCTAAGTCGAAATCTCTAATCCCACTTACCTTCATTTGCTGTAGGTTTGATAAAGATCGGGATTCTATGAAACCTGAAATTTATGTTTTGATTGTTTGATTAAAAAAGGGTTTATTTTGAGCGCAATTTTGGTGAAATTATATAAATTTACCGTTATCAACCCTTACACAAAAGCATAAAAATGCTCAACCACCTAAAATCCCAATTGCGCGCATTTGATGCGAAGCGAACCTGACGCTCTTTGTGCTTGAAAACGAAGTATTCATTCATGGATGGAGAAATTTATGATTGCGGCAGAACCCATACACGCTCTTCTAGCGTGGAGGAAAAATGAAGACTTAAACCGCTATCCAACTCTTATGCAAAAGTATAAAATGCTCCTAAAATCCCAATTATGACGCGATTTGACGCGACGAGGAACTCAGCGCGCTCTTTATAGACAACGGGAAAACTCGGCGACATTCAGCGACGCGACGGGAAATTTACGATTTCTTTTGTGCAGAAACCTATGCACGCTTCAGAAGCGTGGTAGAAAAAATGAAGACTTAGTGGTTTTACACCACTTATAATGCCGCTTCTTTAGAAGGAACGAATCTGCACTTAATGCAACCCTATGCGACGCATGACGGCCAAATTTAAACCGATAAAGTATTCAAACATGATAAAATAAAAATCATCATTAAACCTAAAATTGAAGGTTCAAATGAAGTTGCATTGAGCTTAAGTTAAATATTAAATCAAATATTAATCTTAAGTATAGAAATCTTAAAATCCCAAATGAAGGTTAACTTGAAGATTTGAACTCAAGAGTTCACGGGTGAAATAATAGTTAATGAGCAACAATCTTAGTATAGTTGAAAGTTCATTCTCGTATTAAGATAAATTGAAATAATATTTAATGCTAAGCATTTCAATAAGATTTGCAAGGGCTTGAAAGTCTACACGCAAATGAGAATACTTGAAAGGAGTCATCGCAAAAGGAATTTTATGAGATTGAAGGTTAAGTTACAATAAGAAGACATCTATAGTCATGATATAAGCTTGCTTGTATGCGAAGTTTGGAATATTCAACGATATTTCATGAAATATTAAAATCTCTTAATGACAAAGCAGCAAAATTCATTAAGAAGATCATGAATATGAGAGACTTTAAATATGTCTCCTACATACATCATAACACAAGATCCAATTCCAATTCAAGCACTTCATTAATTCATGTGAAAGTTCTAAAGAATTGAGCTCCTTTGTAAGTACTATAAATCCATCTTATACCAATCTATTGCTCTAAAGATACATGTGAACACTTACGATGCATATGCATTGAAATTCACGTATCAAAGAGATAGATCCTGTGTATGCGGTAGGCAATCATTAGCTCAACTCAAATGTTTAGAAGTATATGCAAATACTTTAATGAAGTGAATTGAACATGAACATGACATACATTAAGAGGCAATGTTTTATCCAATTCAAGTGTTTCATTGATATGTGCAAATACTGATGGAAAATAGATTCATATAAACTTGTATCTAGTTCAAATACTCCAATGCTTGCATAAATTTTCAAATGAATGAATGAGATGCTTACATACATTACAGGTGATCATATGCTCAATCTGTTGGTATCAAGATGCATAAAAATCACTTGAATGATGAAGTATTGCACTCATTACAAAGTAATTTGATGTTTGAGAATGAGATGTCCACATACATTATTAAGGAGTTTCATAAACTTGATTTCAAATATCTTGGAATACATACAAGTCCTATATGAAATGGATAAACAAATATGTTTAATAATTTAAAATGAAATGAAGAATCAGAACACTATGCCAATGCTTAAACTTAAAGGAATGCGACGGTTGATTCCTTGGGTCTTGGATGGATTAACAAAACCTTAAAAAAAAAATTTAATGATATTATAATATCTTCAACCTAATAAAACATTTGAGACTAATTCTATATGACGAGATTTGATCCTCTATTATTAAATTAATGAGAGGTGATCAAACAAACAATAAACCACCCCGATGATGATTGTGTTGAATGAATATTTCAACCGAGGGGATACTTTAATCAAAATATTTTTATAATTTCAAAGCAAATTAACTTAGATTGAATCTTAATCTAAATGCAATTTGAAATATCATCGAGCTATAAATATCAAAGTGAAATTCAATATTAAAACTTAAAGCTAAAAATTCAATTCATCTTCCGAATTGTTTTTGGGTGACAAATTAAGAAAATCCTACCACTAATGCACCAAAGTCAAATCAATACAACTATGGTTCTCAAACAATCTCATGCCGAGCGAAGCTGGACGTTTCTCTGTTTGGCCAGAGCCAAGATATAATTACGATGAGTTTGGTTAAATGACCAATTATATCAGCCACGAATGTATGCTTCCAATGACTCGCCTTTGAGTTGTGAACCATAGAGATACTTGATAAAAAATCCTCTGTAGCTGGTGAACTTAAGTTTGTCTCCTTAGATAAACATCACCCAACTCTATAAAGATTTCTTGGATGTCGAACATGTGTTCGATAATGATCCTTCTACGTCGGGTCGACTTTTCTCTCGACTAAGTAGACAGTGACCACGACGTTGACGAAACCATGAGATCTAGATCGCGTGCCATCGTTCCTCAACCATCCACTTAAAGTTAAATATAATGAATTTCATAAATTCTAAATTTTAAACTCTACATGCTACACTATATGCTGATTTAATGTGACATTTTAATCGAAAGTTCTCTCAACATTGAGAGGTAATTAACTATGGCTGCTTATGGAAACTAATCGATCAAAAGTCCTCAAAATGAGTGAAATCTCGGTAGTGTCTTATTTACTATTCCATCTGCCTTACGAAAATTATACCGACACTTTAAATCACTCTTCATGAAAGGATGGGAATTTTCGAGCCCACAACCATTGTCACAATATTGTTGAAATTATTTATTTGATTCATAATATACATAGATGTGGAAAAGCAAGAGACTGGATAATAGGTGGATGAGGTATTTTGATAAACTTTTCATGAAGGATCTGAAAGTGATTGATTTTAGCAACTTAATGCCTAAACAAAAATAGAATTTCATTTTATCGTCATATTAGTAAATCAAGTTAGTGAAGCTTTAAAGAAAATGTGGAAAACAAGAGACGGATAATATTCCAATAGAAGTGTGGAAATGTTTAGGAGATCAAGGAATTTCTTACAAATCTTTTAATGTCATTTTAAAGACTAAAAGATACCGGATGAGTGGAGAAAGAGTTTGTTGGTTCCTTTATTTAAGAATAAAGGTGATGCACAAGAGTGCAAATTATAGGAATTAAGTTAATATGCCATACATTAAAATTATGGGAGAGAGTAATTGAGCATAGGTTATGATGTGATACAAAGTTTCTCACAATCGCTTTGGTTTCATGCAGATCTACTATGGATGCTATACATTTGTTAAGGGGTTTGATGGAGAAGCATAGAGAAAGTAAGGAGGATCTACATATGATATTTATTGATTTAGAGAAAGCTTATGATAAAGTTTCAAGAGATGTTCTTTGGAGAGTTCTAGAACATAAATGAGTTAATATTGGTTATATTCAAGTCATTAAGGATATGTATACTAGAGCTATTACTTGTGTCCAAACACAAGGAGGATTGACAAAATATTTTCCTATTTGGTTGGATTACATCAAGGATCAGCTTTAAGCCCTTATCTTTTACTTTAGTTATGGATGTTCTTACTAGGCATTTACAAGAAGATGTACCTTGGTGTATGCTTTTGCATGACATTCTTCTTGTTGATAAGACTAGAGAGGAGTCCAATAGAAACTTGAATTATGGAGGTTAACTCTAGAGTCTAAAGGTTTTCGCTTTAAGTAGATCTAAAGCGAATATATGAAGTGTAATTTTAGTTGTAGAAGTTAGGTAGTGTTGTGACATATTAGGTGAACAAATCATTAATAAGAGTGGCGTTTGATATTTAGGCTCTATTGTTCAAAATGATGGTGAAATAGATGGAGATGTTATTACTAGAATTCAAGTTGGATGGTTGAAGTGGAGGAATGCATTTGGCCTATTATTATGTGAAAAGTTCCACTTAAACTTAGGAAAATTTTATAAGATGGTGGTAAGACCGCAATGACTTATATATGCGTAAGCGTGACCAATAAAGAGAAGCATAAGACTAAGTTAAGTGTTAGATGAGGATGCTTAGGTGGATGAGTGGCTTTACTCTTAGAGATAGAATGCAAAATGAGTATATTCGGGAAAAATTGGAGTAGCTCGATAGATAAGATTAGGAGAGTCGCCTTAAATGGTTTGACCACATAAAGCCGTCAGATGACCATGGAGAGTAGATGTTTAGATTTGCGTTATGTTAAGAAAGATAGAGGTAGACCTAAAAGACTTGGTTAAGATGTATAAAAAATGATCTTAGTATACTTGATTTAAATAGAATTTGACACATAGGACACAATGGAGATGAAGGATTCATGAACCCACCTAGTGGGATTAAGGTTTTTGTTGTTGTTTGTTGTTGTATATAATATACATAGATGTCAAGAGCCAAAACCTCTAGGTCCTTAGTGTTAATTTCTTATTTGTTACTACTGTTCACAACACTAATGCTATAGTTCTGCCACCACCGCTACCAGTTTTTTTAGAGCAGAGTTTCTACTTTTTGTTTTCTTGGTTGAATTGATGTAGGATCATAATGATCGAATGAATCTCGATTGTCATAATTTAATCCGAATTGATTTTGCCACATTAGTTTTTGCGTGTTTTAATTATATTTTAATTAAGTTTTAATTTCACAGAAAAGACTATTTTTTCATCTTTGTTCGAGCTATATTTTAATATGTTTAAGGACTCTATTCTATATAAGTGATGCCCTACAACCATAAAAGGGTATTTGATTGATTGATTAAATAAATATGGAACTATTAAGGCCTCTAACAACTCTCTCTCTTTGGTTTTTTTTTCCCATCTTCTTGTAGCCTTATTTGGTCAGCAAGCTAGTAAAATTGGTGAGGACAGTATAGTATGTAATTATTTTGTGCATCCTTGCCTTGCAACATCTAGGGCTCAAGCAGTATGCCTGGCCATGCTTTGGATTGTAATGTGCACTCTTGAATTATTGAAAATTATGAAGCCACGACCTGACCTATTTTCAAATTTGGTGTTGATGAATGTCATTAGGGCTTC
The DNA here is from genome assembly GCA_021442155.1 of Cymbidium sinense. Lineage (NCBI taxonomy): Eukaryota > Viridiplantae > Streptophyta > Magnoliopsida > Asparagales > Orchidaceae > Cymbidium > Cymbidium sinense. The sequence continues at coordinate 75,901,895 of CM038222.1, read as the reverse complement.
AGCATTTACTGACTTCTTGTGTTCTTTCTCTACGTAATGTTGAAATTGAAGCTATAATTTTTCAAGACGAAGGTAAAGATGTCAATTATATTGTGCACCATTTTTTCTTGGAAAGAAATCATCTGTTTTGAAAAGGTGATAATCTTAAAGTAAGATGATATTTACACATATAAAGCTTGATACTTGTATCCTTTAACATTTTTTGGTTGCTTAACTGAGTATGGCATAAAGGTTGCGTAAGATAAAACAATTGAAAAGAACGGAATATGAATGATTTTCAGGTCAACATGGTGTTCGAGTTACATTTATTGGATATGTTTTCAAGTAGTAGCATCTTATCTCTAGCTTAATTAATGCACATGCATTATTCGCATGACCAATGTTATCCTCTTAAATACTTGCCAATTAGTTGATTATTTTGTCTGGTAGTTTCTTACTCTTTTATATCATGAGTAACCTGGTATCATTTTTATTATCCGATATTAATAGTTCTAGTTGGTTACTGCTTTCTACATTATTGCGGTCTGCATTCATTATTTCTAATAAACCATTAAATTCACCTTTCATCATTTACTGCTGCTTATTCTGTCAAGGCTGTATATTTTTTTATACTTTCTTTATCAAAATATGATCAAATTCATATGATTATTTATTCTATTTCAGTCATTTGTTGTGATAATTCTTTTATATATGTTTAAACTTTATTATTTTTTAATACCATAGCTCTTTATCTTTGCAGATTATTTTGTGACCAAATGCGGTGTTTTAATCATGTCGTTGTTTGTTTTCTTCACTACTACCATGTCCGTTTCATTTACGCTTAGGGAAACTCAATCTCGCATGCTCAAGTTCACAGGTTTGCTTATTTCAGTTATTCTGTATCCATATAGTGTATATATATATATATATATATAGCTTTTTTCAGATGGTGTGATGCATTATTTTCATTGTATTATTGCTAGTGCAGCTTCAACACCATCATGCCATCATCTTCCAACATTCCAGTTGATCTTTGTGCATGTCATTGAATCTCTGGTTTTGTACCGGTTAGTGGATTTTGAACTTAGCTCGGTATTTTAAGAGTTATAGATGCCTCTTGAGATATTTTCTTCTTTTGTTCATAATGTCTATAGTGCATTTTTTTATGATTATGTTTCTTAATGTTGCAGATTATGATTGGGATTCTCTTTTCCTGTTTGAATTTTATGATGATCAACTACTTGCATTCCTGGTACTTACTCTTGTTTGGTTGTGCGAGTTATTTACAATGATCAGGTCCTCGCTCTTTATCAATAGGAATCTCAGTTTCTTTCTGCCCAGACTTGCAGTATTATCAGTACTGCAAGTTTAGAGGACTAAGCCAATAGCTTACCTTAATTTTATGTTTTGCAGTGTTCGAACATCAATCTCAATGCAGTTTTTCCTCGCTTTTCTTGCTCTACTTCTTGGTATTCCATATCTACTTCTTTTCGTATGCTTATGGTATGTCTTCTCTTCGTTAATCTGAACTAAATGGTATTTTGGTAGTTCTTTTGAAAAATTTCTGAAGATATCTATGCTCCATCTATCATTCTTCCCATCCAGGTTTTCATATCTGGCCTTTTCAGCGACTGCTGCATTCATGCAACACTTGATCCTTTATTTCTGGAATAGGTTTGAGGTAATGAGACTATATTCTTTGTTTCTGGAATAAGTTTTATTTTTGAATTAATTTGCAACTTCCGTGGAAGCATACTTTTGTTTAGAGGGCAGTCCTGAGTAGTGGTTAAATTGTTTCTAGTGTACATCGGAGAACTAGTATTTGAATTATAGAAACAATCTCTATACAAATGAAGGTGTTTAAGGTTGTATATACCAACACCTCACTAGATTCTGCATATGCAGGAGTTTCATGCATTGCGTATGCCATCATTAAGCATAACTTAGTGTAGATTAAAGAGTTATTAGCACCTGTTCTTTCTTTTTTTTTTTTTCCTTGCAAACTCTATGTATGGTGCATATGATTTATTAGAAATGAAATATCACCCAAAACTTTGTTACCTTAGCATCGAGCTGGGCAGTTGTACGAGTGAATTTTACTTGCTGCTGCTTCAGACCTGGTGGATAAAAAATGCCACCAGCGACAAAATCTAAATAGGGTTGTGTGGAGCCATTTGGCTAGATGACTGTACCAAGTTGCCTCACTTATTAGAATCGGACTCTTATATAATCCTTTCATACATGCATTCCATGTGGCCTTTTGTTTGCACATTATCCAAACTTTCAATTTGTACTGATGAAAAGGGTTATATATCATGTAGGAAAGTCACGATATTCACCAAGTTCTGCATTGACAAAGCCTAGAGGTTTGCATTGTTTAGTTGTTCATAGCTAATGAAATTGACTTTTAAGGATGAAATACACTATCTTATCTTGAACTTGGATTTGAATCTTCATCATGGCTTCCTAGTCATGAGCATTTTCCAAACGGGTTGATGCCAGTTGAGTAAGGTTTTTTTAGGATTACACTCAGCGTGTACTCCATCTTTTGGCCCTTTCCCGCTTTTAGGTTTGACCCCACCAGCTTGGACATCAAAGTTGATACCCACCTAGCAATAGGTTTAGCAGTCATGCACGTTAAGGGATGCTAGCATGTATCCTTACATGGGATGTCAGTGAGCCATCTTCAAGAATTGGAAAATCCTGACCACCAAGTCAGTGCTGGTGCACTATCTTTCATGAGAGAAGTTTGTTCTTGAAATAACAAGAATTTAGAAAGCAGGCAATTTTTATTTAGCTGATGAAGGATTTCATTCACATTGCATCTAATGCAAATGATTGGCTTATAAGGTGGAATACAAAGAGTTGTAAAGCTTTTTTATGCTACATTATTCATGGTGTCAAAGGGGTGGTTTATCATCTTAGTGTTACAAAATCCCACACACAAATAAATAGATTGACTTGCAAGAGGCACAAGATTTTTACATGAAAATTTGTGATACGGTAAAACCATAGAGCATGACTTTGTTTAAACAATTGTACTATGGAAGTTAAAAGCTATAAAGGTCATTCTTTTTTCTTTGTAGTCAAAAAAGGCACGATAGGCATTGGTGTCGGTTGGTGACAGATGATAGTAAATGCCAAACACCAACATTGTGCAATACTTGGCGTGATGGATAGTTGATGATTGCATTTTGTTTGATGACACCAATAGGGTTAGTGATAGTCATTGAAGTGCATTTAGCAATTAATTACATGTGTTGGTGTCGTTGACGGGCATTAATTAATGGTTGTTAACATAGATATTTGGCATTAGTGAAGGTCGATGATAGAAGTCAATGACATATGGTGTTGATAGAATTTTGGAACTATCTAAACCCAAAATTCTTTCCTCCAAAACCTTCCCTTAATGTGTAATAAAAGTAAAACCTATTTACTTTCTTGAACAAACATCTTGGTCAAGATTTATAATCTTGGACACTTCATCAGACAATCTTTAGTGATTTCTTTTGATCATTCTATGTTTCTAAATATCATAGTCTCTTAATGATCTTAGAGTTGAGTGATTTTGAATTTGTAAGATTTATCTCATTGGAATAATTATTTCAACTATATGCTCATGAAAATTGAAGTTCATTCATCTCAAATAGTCTTCTGAAGTTTCTAATTGTAATTTTTTAAGGCTTAATTTTTGTTCATTTGGACTTGATTAGGTCATTTTGACATCATTAGGTGCATTTTTATGCTCTTAATTTTATAAAATTGGGTTAATTATATTCATTTTGGATGAATTAGTTTTGAGGAAGTGCTTGAGTTTCATAATCTCTATGGCAAGGTTCGGTCTTCCTACTAAAATAAGAGTAGTTGTCTTGTTTGATACTATTAAATCTTAGGAAAAATCATTTTTGACTAAGAAAATTGATAGTCTTATAAATTTGGTGTCCAAGAGAAAATAAGATTGAGGTTGATGCAAGGGTGTGTCATTAGTGAGATGAAAATGTGGTAACAAGAAAAGAAGGCTCTTTAAAGAAGTATGGCAGTGGTGTGACAGGCGTTCTAATTTTGTGCTATTTTCGCCAATTTTTTTTTTTTTTTTTGCTAACTTTTCTTTCTTGTTATTTTGACATTTTTCTAGGAGTGTCGTTCACACTTGTGTGTCACTTATAAATTATTAACTTGAATCTTTACCATGTTGATTTTCAAAATATTTTTATTTTTGGATTTATTTATGCTAAAATTGTGAATTTTTTTTTCTGTTAAACCATTAATAAAAAAATTCTGAATTTTTTGTGTATATTCTTCATATCACAAGCTTCATGGATTTTTTTTTTCATGTCAATATATTGATGTTTAATTGGGTATAAAATTAAATATCATGACTTCACTGAATTTGTTATTTTGTTGATTGCAGACTTTAAGATTTTTATTACTTATATGCATTTAGAAATTGACTAAAATGAATATTCTTCTTGAATTGTGGAGCTTTCCAAAATAAATTTCAGGGTTTTTTCATTAAAATATTGTTTTCTGAAAAATTCAATGTGGCCATGGGTCAGCAATTTTTGTGGCATTATTTAAAAAATTTGTTAAAGGATCAAACAAGTGATTTTTAAAGTTTGTGTTGATAAGAGGATTTCATGATCTTTGTATAACCATAGTGTTTTTGTGACTCTTAAATTTAAATTTTGTTCTCTATAATTGTAAATTTAAGTCAAAAATAATATCAAATGTCTCTGACCCTCCACCTAAAAGATGAGGTTGGAAAGTCTCATTCTATGCTTGAGGTCAAAAGTTTCAAATTCAACTTTTTGGATAGGATATATGTATATTGTGTAGATTTTGGCTTGCATATCTTCATAGGTGTGTGTTTTGCGAAATGTGAGTAATGTGGTTACTGCTTATGCCATTGTGTCTGGTGAAGCCTTGACGATATTTTGTAAGACTTCCTCTTTTCTAATGATTTGGTGACCTTTGACATACAAAATCTGATTGAGCACATTCTCTATTATTGGGATGTCATAGTGTACGATATTACCTTATACACCGACTCATAGTTCCCTCTAACTATTTAATTCTTCATGATTTGTACAACATGCAGGTTTGCCTTATTTCAATTTTTTATGCAGAGTTACTGTGATTGTAATCAGTGTAATAATCTCTTTTAGATAATGTGTGTGATTGATTCTAGATCATTTATTTAGACTGTGAGTTCACGTGTGATGGTCAAGGGAGCATCTTTTGTAGGAACCAAAAAAGGTGGTGAAAATTATGAACAAATGATCTTTTAAAGAATCGGTGCAATGGTTTTGTCTTTGTATATAATGATTGTTTTCTCCAATAAGTGGGGTAGATTATAGAAGCTATCAAAGTCCAATCTATAATGAGGAAGAAGAGGTAACAAAGATTTTAACATCATCAATGTTGGGAGTCTTCATGCTAGTTACATTTGATCGTCCAATATGTAAAGGACGGCAGACTCTTTTAAGTCAGGCAAACATTTAGGGAGTAACTTTTGATGAAGTCTAACAAAGGTAGCAGTCTAGTCAGTTCTTAGATGTTTACCTAAGTGACCTTTAAAAGATTTTAAGATGGGGAACCATATTTTCTAAAGAAGGCAGATGATAATGGATTGCATCAAGTGGCAGATGAAGTGGCAAAAGGACATCCAACATCCTTCAAATAAATAGAGCGGTGGCATTGCTATTTTAATAATAATGGAGGTATATGATCTTTAGACATACATAATTCTAAAGAGGCACTAAAACTTATCTACATTGGGCCAGTTGATAGATGAGTTGGTATATTACTCCAACTTCTTTCTTTTATGCCCTTTTAATCTTTTATTCCATTCTAATATTTTATCCTTTTTTTAGATATTATGAAATATAGAACTAAAGACAATTGAATTCTCTATTGACAAAATGGAATAAGGAGTTTGTTTGTAAGGATGAAAAGTAGTGATTCTGAAGACGAGTTGAATGTTCTTAGTCTTTCTTGGCAGTAATGGAAATTTCCCTCTCTTTGTAGAGATAGGATCATATTTGATATGAGCTTGTAGAGCTATGAGCCAAGCTTCATCGGATGGAGAAGGACCTCATAGCATTTGAAGCATATATTAGAACATTCTAAAGACTAAAAAAGAGGCTTGTAGGATCAGCTAACAGATAAAGGGGTCACATTATTGGAGGTTAAAGCCAGGGCCTTTGAAGTTTTTATTCATAAGACATTGTCTGGTAGCATTCATAAGGTCATGTGACATTGGTGGTGGCCCTACTATTTTTGACTCCAAAAGTATGGCTTGATAACAATATAATTCTTTATCAACATCTTGATTTAGTTGTATCTGAGTAAGCATGCAATGCTTAAGGAGGCATTGGGAGAAAAAAACTAAATTTTGGATAAGCTTTGTTAAGGTCGATATGATCAACTCACATTCTCTAGGTTGATTGGTCTTCTACACTATAAAGATAGTTGCCAACAAGGTGGGCTAACACATTTCACTGATAAACTCAGCCTCCAAAAGCTAATTTATGTCTCTTCTATTATTTCTAAGCGGTTTGAAGCAATTTTCACTTCTAAGTGATTGAGGCTTGAATGTCAACTTTTTTTGAGTGTGATTATCGCGGGTTAACTCTAGGCATATTCATAGAACTTTAAGGTGAAGATGTCTTGCTTATTGTACTCTAAGTTCACACATTGCTGATTTTTCTTCGTTAGGGAGTAGAAAACTGACTCGTTTATGAAGAAATAATGACAAGATTTTCTTTAGTAGAGGTCCTCTAGAGGGTGTTTTCTAGTAGTCTAGGTTATCAACGATAAGGGTCACAAATGGGCTTGATAAAGATAATAAGATTGTCTTATATATATTGATTTTGTGTGCACTACACCTATCTTAGTTGGTGTTTGGAATTTTTTTTAATTAGGAATGGAAGCAAGATATCAAAGATTGATTGCATGGTCTTCAAAATGTCATTATAGGTTTACTAATTTTACTTATGAATGAATTAAGAGTCTATTTGACAACCGCAGCTTTTGTGATGATTGTAAAGTCGCTATAGGGAAAATAGTTTTTTAAAAGTTGATATGACTATTACAAATTTTCACTTTTTTAAAAAAATTAAACAACTTTTTTACATTTTAACAACTATTGTTCTTAAAAATTTTCTTAAAAGTAGCCAAAAAATTGGTTGCCTAAAGTAGCTATGATTATTTTTTTAAAACCAAATTAGCTAAAAGCTCAAATGCACCCTAAGTCGGGTAACTCTCAGTGAAAATTCCTTCTATTTTCAAGAATCAATTGTCAAGTCTTTTGAGCAATCATGATATTGGATGGAGCATCGTTATAACTAGGGTATATAGAGAAATGTGAAGTATTAAAAGATATTGATGAGCTCTCTTTGTCAATCAGGTTTTTTTTGTCATTGTATATGCGATATTAATGTTGAAAATGCCAATCTTATTGTTGGTTTTACACCCGCCTATATTAGAGTAAACAAACATATATAGCGCGCGTGCCAAAAAATTTACGCATAGAAAAAAATTTTTGAGCCTTAGTCTTGCACAAAAGTCCACACACACATATAGTTGGAAAAAAAAAGAAACATAAGATTTTTTATGTAAAAAAATTCCAAAAAAAGGAGAAAATCATGGGATCTAGCCTTTCAAATATTTCACTATGTTTACTTTGAATTATAAAATTTCAATCTTCCCAAGATCGAGATAATTTCTTGATGATTTGAGCATCTTAACGATCTCCAAGTGATCTTGTTTGTTTGGATTATTTTAGAAATTCAATTTGACTATAACTACACCAAATTTGGAGATTATTTGTCCATCGATGAATGTCTCAAAATTTTCAAATATATATTTTGAACTTGATTTCAGCTGATTTGAACTCAATCAGCTCTTTCTTGATGTTGTGAATTTACTTTGCAAAGATGTTCAATTTGATTATAAATTTATAAAATCGAAATTTGAATTATTCCTAATTTAATTTCATACATGTATTGTCTTTATGAATTGTACTTAATTTATTTATTTAATGATATATCAAGAGCAATTAGTGTAATATTTTTTAAAACAAGTTCTTTCACTGTGGTGATCAAAATTTGATTAGATAGTAGCTGCTATGAGTGTGAATGAGTCAAGTCGAAGTTTCTACTAAATCAAGCTATGCTTGTTTATTCTATACTTGATTCAAACTCGAGCTCTAGCTCAACTCAAGCTCTAAGTTGGCTCAAGCGAAAAGTTAAGCTTAAGCTTAGCTTGAATGCTTAAGTGACTTGCTTTTGACATCGATTTCTTATTTTGGTACTAAAAATTTAAACATTTAAAAATTCCATGAAGATCTCTATTCACCATTCAAATGACAATATAAACTACTTTGAAATGTGTTGAAATGGCCGTCAAAATAAAAAACATCACAGTAAAATTAAAAATAGCTTCACCTAAAGAAACGACAAGTCACCAATAGTAGCTACAGCTGATGGTTTTGCCTTTCCGAGAAGAAGAGTATCAACAGATGTGAGGATCACAGTTTGCGTGCCCTAACAAAAAAGGAACATTTTGTGTGATTCATGAATTGCAATTTTGGCCAAGGGTGTTGAGCTATTTTGAACTAAATTTTGGCTAATAGGCAGGAGGCGTGGGACTTTGGTGATCTATTTAGGTGAAATGACTACCAATTTTAATTAATTTGCTTGACAAGTTCACGAGTAGAGTTATGCCAAGCTTGAACTCTAACTTGTATAATTTTGTAGCTCGAGCTCGTGGCTCGATAGTCTCACCTTTGAGCTTAAGTCAATTTTGGCTAGCTCATCTCATTTACACCCTAATAGCAGCACTTCAATGATTGTTTTAATTTTTCCAACCATTTGGTGGCTGCCTTGTTGGTTCATTTGTGGTTGTTTCTCCTGTAGGATTGGTGCTGACATGGATAGGTATCTTGGACAAATCTTCCAAGATGTCCTAGTTGAGTTAGTTTTTAATTTCCTCTAGTTGTTTTCACTCTTCAGTGTTATGGCAAAGAATTTGGTGGAAATCACTGCTATTGATTTATGGATGGAATTCAATTTAGTAGATTTTACCGCTTAAGAGTTTATTCATCTCAAATGACAATAAGAATATTGACATGGGATGTGTTGAGTATCATTTATCCTCGTTTGGCCTCACGTTGTTGCTAAGATGACCGAGGAGATTCTGATTTCTTTGTTGCATGTATTTTATTTAGTAGGGTGGTTGGTTAATACCTTCTCAACCATTTCTACACCTAGCTGAGTGTTATTTGAATTTCTTTCGATAGGCATTGGTGGTAATTTGCACTTTAATATGATTAAAATTTGGTGTAGGAGCATATTATATCTCTCAATAATGATGCATAGAAAACTTCAAAGTGAGGATCTCTTAAAGAAAACCTCTCATAATAGCTAGCTTGTTTGGGATGCTAAAGATTTGTCCAGCCTCTGAAAGGAATTTCTTAAAGTATCTTTTAAAGTACTCTTCCTCATTTTAGAGAGCCCTAGAAAGGTGAGAGAAGTTCTTTATAATTTTCGATAAAGATCTTGGTGAGTTGACAGAGGTATTGATAATTCTACCTACGTGATTGGAATCTTGTGTGAGGCTGAATCTTGACGGTTGTTGGGAAGACATAGTAGACAGAGAGTGGAGGCATGCCCTCCTAAATCTACATTCCCTATTTTTTGAACTATCAAATTCATTGATTTACATATCATGATCAAATTAATGAGAATTTTATAAAAATGGGTATGCTGTTATGAATTTGAATGTAATAGAATAAAAAATTGAGGTTGAAATATTTTAATATTCTTTTAATTTTGCTTTCATTTAGAAAAAAAAATCATGTCCTCCAAAATTTTAGAAATTAATTAGTAAGATTATTAAAAAAATAAAAGATTATATTTTTTTAAAAAATATTATATATATTATAAATATGTAATTATCTAAATTAAATTATTTATTTATTATTTTTAATTGTCATTTGGTTTCTTTTTCTATTCATAATAAGCAATTAAATACATTTTAAATTAATCCAAATGATTATTACATTAGTAGATTAAATGATTGTTGATGATTAGTTGAAACTTACATTAATGATATATGGCTTGATGAACAATTTTTATTCTTAGAATATATTAGAAGGCTTGCTAAGAAAATGGTCAAAAAAAAAAGATATTTTATATTTTCTTATTTTCAAATTATTAGAACTAATATTGACTCTACTAGTTGATATAATGTGTTGAAAAGAGTATTTTTTTATTATGAATAATGTAAAAAAATTGACTAGAATTGGAGTTTCATGGATGAGTGATCTTTTAGTTATATTGAGAATGATATAGTATATGGGATGATAATGATATCATTATTCAACACTTTCTAAATATGAAGAGCAGACATTATCAATTATAAGTTTTTAATCATATATATATTTTTAATTTTCTTATAAATATATATTAAATAAAAAAGGTTGAGGGCATTTTTAAATTGTGAGATTATGCCCCTCATGGTAGTATCCTTGGCTCCGCCACTACTAGTGGAGGAGTGCAACAGAGGCACATTGGATGTGCATGAGTCCTGTAATGCTCAGTGTACTTGTAGTGTCATACAATGTGTTAAGAGTCTATAACAAGTAGTTTGAACCCCATCAAAATGCTATGCTTAAGGATGGAATCGGTTAGATGCCAATACTCATGAAAATTATAGTGAGAGAAGATAATTCTTGTCACCCAATTAGAATTCCTCCCAGAGCATATATTGTAGTTCATCTTGAAGGATATTGCCAAGGGTATTAGTAAGGGCTTGGTCAAGTCTATAACGGTTGTTGGAGGATTACAAGCTTGCTAGGTTGCAGAAGATTGTTGGGTGCAATTGACGGTGTTACGTAGATCATTGTTGGGCTATGGCAGAGGAGAAATTTTAGTATATGATTACAAGAGATCCATGCATGGGTGTCCCTAGTGAACTGACCTCGACATGTGGTTGATCCTGCGGCCGATGAACTCTATAATTTTGTAATGGTCTAAAGGATTTTGTTTTTGGGCTTTATAGACAAGCCTAAGGCCTTCATTGATAGTTCGCTTGTCTAAAATGAAAGGGTTAGAGGCTTGGCACACACCCCTTTATTTAAGCACTGGTTTTGTAGTGATGAGACTTGAAGCAAGAGTCTCTATTGTCACAAGTGTTGTCATTTGGTTGTTTCCCACATACAAACAACAACAACAACAAACCTTTATCTTACTAAGTGGGGTACATGAATCCTTCTTCTCCATTGTGTCCTATTATGTGTCAAATTCTCATTTAATTCAAGTATACTAAGGTCATTTTTATACATCTTAACCAAGTCTTTTAGGTCTACCTCTACATTTCTTAATAAGCCAAATCTAATGATCTACTCTCCTAATTGGGTCATGGACTGACGCTTTTATAAATCATCTAAGGTGACTCTTTCTAATCTTATCTATCACCTGAGCTCCCAACTTTTTCCCAAATATACTCATTTCACATTTTATCTTTAAGAGTAAAGTCACTGAGCATCCATATCTTGCAACACTTAACTTCTGCTTTTATTGGTCAACATTCTGTACTATAAATCATTGCAAGTCTTACCACCATCTTATAAAATTTTCCTTTAAATTTAAGTATTTTTTCTATCACACAAGGTTAGATGCATTCCTCCACTTCAACCATCCAACTTGAATTCTACTAATAATATCTTCATCTATTTCACCATTATTTTAACAATAGATCCTAGATATCTGAATCGCTCACTCTTTTTAATGACTTGTTCACCCAATAACACAAAAATATCATTAGAACTTTACCAACTAAAATTACACTCCATATATTACTCTTTTAAGGACTTGTTTCCCACATATTATATCAAATTATTGCATTAAAAAATTTTAGTGGCAATAGGTGAAGAGTTTATCATTTCAGTATTTTACGCAAAAACACACAAATAATTTACTTTCAATTCTCAAGTGATACAATATATTTTATGTGACCCTTGAAATGAAAAAAAACTAAAGAGGCAAGGTGAGATTAAATCATGTAGGTTGGGAAGTTGTAATGATTCACCCTTCTCTTTTGTTAAAGGAGGCAAAATTAAAGGCAAGCGATGAACTTTAGGCATAGGTTATACACAAACGGTCGACGTCCATGTTATTGGATGGTGGCCACTTAACAATCAACACACCGAATACTAGCTGTTATTGCTGGCGACTTTTATGACTTAGGAGGGAGGGTGTTGACGGTGAATGTGTTGGCAAGTAGAACTTTTGAACTTTTCTAATTTTCCCTCCGTTGAAATCATTCTTTAAAAAACAGAAGCAATGCTTTTTATTAGACTTCTAGAGCAAGCATCTGTTTCATTTTATCAGGCTTGTACATACTATAATTGAAGGTACAAAGTGTTATGTCTTAGTTATTTGATTTTTTTTTTTCATAGAACCTTAAATTTTTTGAATTGGGTAATCTTGCGTTCTTTAGATTCATTTCGTTAAATCACTCTTTTCAGTCATATTCATGAAACAATCGATGGTTGTTTTGCCACTCAATGTTTTCCTGAAATTCTAATTTCAAGATTGTTCAGACTCGGAATGAAGGCATTTTTGGATATAAGCTTATTGAAAATAGAGTTTGGATGATAAAAGAAATCAATTCCTTAATTTTTTATTTTTTTGAATGTTTGGATGTTGATATGAAAATTATGTCAAGATTTGTGTTTCATAGATGAATATTTTGGTGACATATCAGTCCCATATCATATTGAATCTTTTTTAATACATATTTAATCTTTGAGCAAGAATAATATGTTTATAGGTTTTCATCTTAGTTTGAAACATTGATTGTTACATAAGATGTAGTAATTGCTATAAGAATTAGTTTTCTTATATTAAAAAATATTGAAAGTTATAAAAAAATTTAATTGATTAAAAGGTAATTTTTTATTTTTATCTATATTATTATTATTATTATTATTATTATTATTATTATTATTATTATTATTATTTTACTTTTTCTGAAACCAAGCCTATGTGTAGATTATAGGAATGTGAGTGGAAGAAAAATTAAAAACAACAAAATTACAACTCTTAACTCAATATTTGTAGATACATGATCTACTGTTACCTTGTTACCGTTGAAACAAAACCTAGATTTTTATAGTAATGCATCAAAACTGCGTTGCTGATATCAAAATAACCCACCCGAGAAATGAAGTTTATCGGAAACCAAATCTGACTTTAGATCTCTTTGTATCTCAGGTTCCAGCCCTGCAGAGATTCATGAGAACCAGAGGCCAGCTTCAGCTTGGCATCAGGCAGGCGTGCAGATCACTTCGTCCACCATCTACACCTCCACCCTGCACATCGCGAGGGTCAACGTCCGGAACGCGAGCATCGGAGGCATCAACGGCGTCCAAACTTCTGGCCAACTCGCACCCGATCCTCTCCCCCCAACCGGCGAACCCAACTGGATCTCCCGATGAACCACCTGCCGCCGGAATTGTTCCCGATTCAACCACCAACCATCTCCGATTCCCCGCCGCCCTGAATCCCAGCAAGCCGGAACGGCTCCTCCCAACTCCGGCTTCCTCAACCCCTTCGGCTCCTTTTGCTCTGGATTCTGGGCGGCGGAGCGTCCGACGGCATCGTATCTTTCTTCTCCATGTTCCGAGATGTGCGCGACCCGGACCAGGGCCAGGATTTCGCCGCCGCCGGAGGCTGAGCCTGCGAGACGGAACCAGGAAGATTAACAGGATTTCACTTTCTGAACCTCCACATGCTTGAAAATTGTATCATAACTTGTATAAAAAAAATTTAATTGTCATGAATATATATATTTTTTTCATATTTTTCATATATATAGTAGCACATGAATTTGTGTTATTGGTGCTGTGATTCATTTTTATGAAGAGAAATTTGCCTTTTAAATTTATTTTAGTGGATTTATTATGTTGCAGAAATTTACATGCATTGCACACAACTCTTATACATTTACATATCTAATGCTTAAAATTTGATATTTATAAATATAATATTTTTTTTAGTGATAAAAGGTGTATTTTTTAAAGTCAAAATGGTGCTATTTGTAATATAATATTTAAGAATGTAGTAATGTAAATATACAAAATTTAGGTGTTTAATATATAATTATATAAGAATAATGTGTTATGTATGTAAATGTCCCTGTTATGTTTTGCTCTCTTAGGTTTGAAATTAGATTCAATATTATCAACGTTTTAGATTCTATTTATTTAAAAAAAATTAAAATCTATATATTTTTATTATTTTACATTTCTAATATTTACATATGTATTCTCTCTTATTGCATGTTTACAATAACAATAATTATTTATTTCACTCTAGGGTTGGCTATATGAATCTTATTTTGTGGTAGTGTCTTATGAAGTGCCAAATAAAAAATTAGTGTCCTATGGTGTTGGCTATATTTGCAATGTTCATAGGCATTTGTTAAAATATAAAATTTGAATTGTTAGCACCGGTTTTAACGGTTGCTAATTTGTAATTATAGCAGCATTTTAATAATTGCAATTTTATAGCAATTATTCTTATTATAGATTGCAACAGTTAAAATTACTATTGAATGTCTTCAACAATATGTTTTTTTTATTGCATGCATATTATTTGAAAATAGCATAAAGTTAATATCATCATTAAAAATCTAATTTTTTTCATAAATTTGATGCATCCTTAGTTCCTTATGCTCAGGAGATTAAGGTTGTATTTGGGAGATTGGTGCTATGTGAAAATATATTATTATATCATTTTAAAATTATGTTTTTCTTATATTTTAAGAAATTTATAATGAAAAAAATTATAATTTTCAACTTATCAGAAAATTATGATTTGATTTTTATAAAATAAAAGAAATTACATATCTAATACAACTTATTTATATAACAGTTTTTTCATAATAGTTTCACAAATTTTTTTTTATATAGTTGTAATTGTCCTAATCCTAAGATTTGTTGTTAGAACAATTAATTAAGTGAAAAGTAAAACTTACAAAAATATATTTATGGAACAAAAGCTAATTTTAAAACACATAATTTGAAGAATTAGGGTATGTTTGTTTCTGAAAAGTTTATTATAAAACTAATATGCGGAAATCATTTTAAAAAAATTAATGTTATATAAATATATATATATATATATATATATATATATATATATATATATATATATATTTTAAAAATTTAAATATAGTTCTCTGATTGTCATCATATTTTAATAATTCTAATTTTTAAAATTAATTTTCACAATAATTTTTTGAAAAAATAATTAAAAGTTTAATTTTAAATATAACTATGATTATTTTGTGACTGACAGATCAGGAAAATATCCCAAAGCACCCTTAATTTACAGGTCGTGTTTCTGACTTCTTTAGAAAGTCAGCTTAACAGCTTCCATAAAACTCGTTATGGCTTTAGGAAGGTCAGCTCAACAGTTTCCATAAAAACAGGTTATCGGCACATATTATGGATCAATTTAGAGCGATCCGATTCCGGCATTTGATCGATATTTAAGATAAAAATCGAATTTTTATTGATCGGATTATCTTTCTGTTCTCCATTTCTTCCGTTTCTGAACGATGAAAGAAACGGCGAGAAGAATTATAATTCCAAAGTCAATTCCTCTGCGTAAAAAAGTGATCTTTGCTTCCGGCAACGGAAATGGCGGACGCCAAAGGGTCGCTGGATTACTGGAGGAAGTTTTTCAGCAGCGTAAGTTCAGATATTTTGAGCCGAATGAGAAGGCGATCCTCGTGGCGGCGGTGGATTGCCCGAACGAATTTAACGACAGAAAGGATCATATCGCCGAGAAGCACTACACTCCCCTCTCTCGCCCTTTGAATGCCAACTGGCCGAGCTCCAGATCCCCAACAATGGTGATACTGATCCCAACGATAAGAGTCAGATCGTCAGAGGTTATGAGGATAAAGAAGGTCCTTTCCAACAGCCAAAATGAGTCTTATTCATCCTTGCATGAATCGCTGAAGAGTCTGCAACTCATGCCATTGCCTAGAAACTCTGATAGCAACTGAAATCGGAAGAACAGTGAATTATCTTCGGAAACACAGCTCCAGCGAGATTCGAAACCTCGTTCGGACTCTCATTGAATGCTGGAAATCTTCGGTTGATGAATGGGCTGATTCCTCACCTTCAATTACTGATCACACTGTAACTGCTTCTGTTAGCAGTTTGCTGAACAAATCATCTGCAACTGATCCAAAAACAGTCCACTCATGAACAAATCAAAGCAGCGCCATGAAGTTTCTTATTATGTGTCGAAGCTGGAGATTACGAAGAGGAAGCTTCATGCTGGATATCAACGAGAGAAAAATGCAAAAGAAAAGAAGAATGATACAGGTTATACAACCGCGCGATATACCAAAGATCTCACATGGGCGACCAAAGAAGAAGCCTGAGAACCTTAATGGAAATTAGCCAATTTGGTTTTATTTCCTCTCTCTGATCACAGATTTTGCTCTAAAAATATCATTTTATTTGAATTCTTAAGACTATGTTGCAAATTTGAAGCTTTATTTGTTTGGGAATGATTAGATCTGTTCTGTGTATTTCTTGAAGGAGATATTTTCTCTTGAAAATTTTGCTGGTATTCCATTATTTGTGAAATGTCTGGTTTGATGGAGATTATTAATAGTTTGTTCATAAAGTATTTATTTGTTTTTTTGTATGATATTAAGGAGATGAAGTAAACATTTTTTTTTACTTTGAAGTTTATTTCTTAAGTAAAAGAAATTACTGTAATAAAATCTAATGTAATTATTGACTCATGCTGTTGCAATCAAAGTCATTGGTCATATTAGTAAAACTTGATAAGAATCACATTAATGCAAAAGAGTATTGTAGTATTAAAATTCCTAGTTGAAGAACTTTGCATTATAAAGTAGTTGGGGACTTGCAAAGATATCACTAATATTAATCAAATTAATTTCATGAGACTTCAGCTTGATAAATGCTAGAACTCATTGTAAAATCAATGACAACTTAGAAATCTATGTCCTTATCAATGTTCATTCATAGATATCATTAGCAAATCCATACCTACAATCCTTTTTATATATCATAGAATTGATGAATATGATTAAAGATAAGGAGCTCTTTTATCAGCTATATTCATTATACTCACATCCTCATATTTGAGATCCATCAAAGTATTGTATTTTTTGTAGGAATTATCACCATGACATGGAGGATTACTGGCCTTTATAATCTTATTGAAAAGCTTAGGTGATTATGCACTCACTAATCATAAATGATGATCTAAAAAAGAGTAGAAGGGAAAAATGGAACCTAACTTTGGCACAAGTCATATAAATATGATGAATTATTCTATGAAACATTTGTAATAAATCTTAATATGAAAGAGAAATATGCTTTATAGTTATTGTAGTTTATTTTATCTTTTTAAAAGGTGAGTTTTAGCATGAATGACTTTTTTTCATCGATTAAAATTTAGTTTTGATGATACAATGTAGATGATGATCTATGAAAGGTAAAAGGGAAAAAAAACCAACTTTGGCACAAGTCTTATTTTATGGATATGATGAATAATTCTAAGAAACATTTGCAATAAATCTTAATATGAAATGGAAACATGCTTTATAATTATTGTAGTTTATTTTATTTTTTTTTCTAAGTGACTTTAGTATATATGCTTGACTTCTTTTCATCAAATAAAATTTAGTTTGATGAAAAAGTATACTTAATAGAAGTAATCCCAAAACTCATGTAATTTTTTCAAGAAACTCATCACTACACTTGGATAACTCATCCAAGAACTTTACAATAAGCTTGATTTAATTCAAGTTCGATCCAAGATTATTTGGACTCATTAGTAGCTCATCGATTATGATCCCAACTTAATTTGACCAAAACAATCAATCCAATTTATAGAGTGATGCTTGATATTGATCAAATTCACATCCTTATTTTTTTGACCTTAGTGGATGGTAAGGATTCCTTTCACATTTTTTTATCTTGTGTAAATGGTACAATGACTCAAGAAAATGACATAATGGAACATTATTATCCAAATAAACATTCTATAGTTCATGTTGATCTTATGGTAACCTTCATTAGTGTTGTATTTAAAAGCAAAGTCTATAGCATTGAGTCTCATTTGTGATAAGTATTGCACTCCACAACAAATCACATGGGCTATAACAACCTTGCATCTCAACTGTTCATCCATAACTACCTTCACAAAGATCATCCATTCCTCTTCATCAGCTATATATAGTTGTAACTTTAATTATACAAACTAAATCAAATTATTATTATTACTTCAAGTCTTTGTTAGGTGTTTCATCTTCAATAAAGATAGTTGTAGACCTCACTTTTGGAGTGAGTTCTCAACTTCTTCATCATAGATCTAGTACTCTTGACACTAAGAGCTCCTTAGTCTTATGATACTTCTAGTGATTAGGTGAACACTTAACCTAAGCTTAGAGGGCTAGCCATAGGAATAGCTATGCCAGGACTTGGAAGACTTACCTATCCTATAGCCTAAACCCAATTCACACTTTCCTTCTCAAACCAAATCTCAAATTCATACTAAGCCAAATTTCTAAGACTCATAATCAATCCCCCGATCAAATTCAAGTTCAAGATTTCTCCATAAAACCCCATGATTAAATTCAAAACCCTTTCCAAGCCCTTTGATTTTATCTTATGGACTTAGCCTTAACCAAATTTATATCAATCGATTCAATTAATTTTCTCAAAGATCAATTTAATCCTTCAATCATTTACCAAATATAAATCCTAAAACCAAATAATTCAATCTCAAATCAAATCCAAGATTTTCTTCTTAAGTCTTATGACCCACTCTCATAAGCTTAGCCAAATCTCCACTTAAATTATACCAAACTTGATTGATTTCTTTATAAATCATTATCCCTTCATTTATATTCACAAATATAAATGAAATCCATAAATAAATAGACCAAATCAAACTAAATCAATCAAGCCAAATCCCTCTTAAGCCTTATGGACCTATCTCCATAAGCTTAATCAAATCTCATACAAATCAACCTAAAATTAATTGGTTTCTTTATAAATCAATTACTCATTCATTTATATTCATAAATATAAATGAAACCCACCCTCCAATGAAAAAAAATAAATCAAACTAAATCAATTCTCTACTTTTGACTACATCTTTAGCTTAGTCAAATTTGCTTCCAAATCACTCTAAACTCAAGTGATATTCTCATGGATCTTTTATATCTTCATTTATATTCTCAAATATAAATTCATATGACCAAAACCAAGTCCAAAATCAAATCAAAACCCAATTCAAGCTTTTTTAGCCAATTTCTTGGACTTGGCTAAATTATCCAAATCAAGCCAAAACTAATGGGTTTTCTCTTGAATCAATCATTCCTTCATTTAGCCAAATATAAATATAAACTACAATTATCAAACCAAACTCAAATCAACCCAAGTCAAGCCCAAGTTAGCCTTTTGACTTGAAAACTTCAAATGAGCCAAAATCCATTAGACTCCAAATTGATTGTAGTTGGATTTATATTTCAATCTTAAGCTCATATATGAGTTCAACTAAACTTGAATCAAGCCAAAACCAAACCAATTGACCCAAAGTGACCTAAAGAATCTTTTGAACTAAGTTCTACCTAACCCAAATTGAATTGAACCAAGGCCATCCAAACCTCATATCATGATCAACAATCACTGGGATGATCAACCATTAAATTAGGTCAAACCAAGTCAACTTGGTCCTTGACCAAGTCAACCATTAGATCAAATGAAACCTAAACTAGCCAAAACCCATCATATACCAAATTGATTGAAACCATTGATCCAAACCAACTAATCAATGATTGAACATGACCAAACTCTCAATTGAGCTAAACTAAGTCCAATTGACAATTTGTTTGACCCAAATTGGCCTAAAAAGCCAAAATATGTCAAATCATGATCTAACCCAAATTGATTGAACCAATGGCTCATTCCAAATCAATTATTGAACTTGACCAAATCACAATCAAGCCCAATTTGACCAATTGATCAACTTGACCCAACCCCAGCCTAAAAGGTCAAATTGACCAAAATTCAAACCTAAATTGATTGATCCAAGTTTATTACAAATCAATTATGAAACTTGACCAAAGCCACAATCAAGCCCAATTTGACCAATTAACTTGACCCAACCTAAATTGGCTAAAATTTAAAATTAAATCCAAATTGATTCAAACTAAAGTCTACAATCATTTTCAATTGACCAATTGAATATGAATCAACACCTAACCCAACAAATTTGGTCAAATTACAAATTGGTCAAATTGATCAACTTGACCCATTTAACCCATTTGATTTCAAATGAGCCAAAATCAAACCTAAGCCAAACCAACCAAATCATTTGAACCAAAACTCTTCAAATCATCATTTAAACCTAACCCAAGTCTTGGTTTGACCAATTTGACCAATAGTCAACCCAACCCAATATGAACCCATTTGATCATATGAAGCCAAAACCCATAAAACCAACTCATGGGACTTTGGTGGCTGACCTAACCCAACCCAAATTGACCCAAGTCAGCAAAGTCCCAAAAGCAAAGTGAACCCCATTCAAGGGATTAGCCATTGGACAAACTTTTTCACATAAGATTCTTCCCCATTTGGTAAAGTCCACTCTCTCATATGGGTAGCCATATTGCCAAATGGAGTATGCTTAGCCTTCCTAGCCCACTTTAAGCACACTAGGATCATCCATGGACCAAAAGAAACCCAATCTCATCCCCTTCATTCCAAACCCAGCACCCAAAAGATCAAGGAAAGAAATCTCCCCATATTTGAGCCACCTCCCAAGCCTTCCTCCACTCACGAGCCACGTGGACTGATGGAGACAAGTTTCGATGGCGGTGGGTGAGAAAATGGGATTGAATCTGTCTGGTCACCTTAGAATTGAGGGATATACCCCTCAATTCAAACATGAATTCATTGATTCAACTTCATTTTAAGCCAAAAGAATGTGAATGAGAGTTTTCCATAGCCTTTCCCCAAGCTTCCAAGCTCCTTCATTTCTCCCTTTCTTGGTTTTACCAAACCAAATAGGTGACCATTTCAAAATCCAATTTGCAAAATCCTCCACCAAACTTTAATTCCTTGCACATCCTCGGTGTCATGAGCCATTGAAGCCATTTCGAGCCCCAAATCCACTCTAAGCAAGAGTTCAATCAAGATCAAGATCCAAAGCATGGATTGGTCATCCGAGGGATCCACACTAAATCAAGGCCCAAACTTCTTAAGGGCTTCATCTCTAAGATGAAGATACCACCGCCGATCCCACCATGGTCTTGAGCTCACGAGGTAATTCCTCAAAACCGTATGGAAAAATTTTCAAGTGTCATGCAATTTGACCGTTGGATGTGTTCCTCCTTCCCTTGATGGTGTGAGATCATTTTGGAAGCAATAAGCTTTGGTGAGCTTGGATCGAATGGAGAAAGATGGACGACATCCTTTTGTCGCCATGAAGGACAAAGATCATGGCCCGTTCCACGTGATCGAATGGATGATTGTGATTAGATCATGCTTAGATCCTGTTTATTTTCTAAATGAGATTAATCATGGCCATCCGATCTTAGATCGACGGTCAGAATGACATCCACCACACCAATGATGTGACAAATTAAATTACCAATCCACACCATGTGGAAAGCCGCGTGGCATTGATAGGATTAAGGCTTTAATTAGGGTTAATTAATCTATTTTTTGTGTTGAATCTAAATAATTAATTGTAAAAAATTTCAAAAATGCAAATGAGGGCTTATTTTAAACATATTTTAGTGAGGAATTTAAAAAAATGTTTCAATGGATTTTAAATAGTAAATAGAGCTTAATTAGGATTTAATTAAAACTTTATTAGTTTAATTATTAATTAATTAACCAATTGATTTCAAATTTTTTGAGGATATTTAGGGGAATGACCTCTGCCTATTTTCTTGAAATTTATTGGTTGCTTAATTAGAAAAATTGATTGATTATTATACCCTCTTAACTTCATTAAGGGTGAATGAACAATGATTAATTAATTATTTGGACTCTAACCACTGTTGAATAAAGGAGACTTAGGAAAGTGGATTGGAGCCTTCCTAATCCTTTCTTTAATTTTCCCTCTTTTTCAACTAAAGTCCTAATTATTAATTAACTAATTAAAACTTAATTAGCTAAATTGGAATTAAAATCATGTTGAATTATGCTTAATCCAATGGATGGCTTATGAATTAGGGGGACCTTTTTTTTCCAACCTTTTCCTTAAGTCCATTTCATTTTCAAAAGATGATCAAATTTGATAATTAAGAAAGAGAAAAATGAATTAATGGATTAAACCTTTGATTAATTAAATTAAAAATTTAACTAAATATAATTTCCCTCATTAATCCTTAGGTAGTTCTTTGGATATTCAATAACCTAAAGAGAGCTTAATGAAATTATGATTAGCTCACATGTGAGAAAATAAAAGTAATTAAAATGGTTCCTTAAGTTTAATTGTTAAATGATTATGAGCTAATTGCATTAGCCCCTTTCATTTCATAGAAGCATTGCCATTTACTTTTCAATTTATTTGCATATCATATTAGCTCACAATTATTTAATTGATTATCTTAAGGTAACATAGGTAAGGGTTAATTAATTGATTTAATTCATGCTTAACTTAATCCATAAAATCAACCTAATTGATTTCCTTAAATAAAATTAATTTGGTGGGAATGGGATTAGGATTAGCAAACACCTCTCTCACATGTCTCTTAAATCAAGTTAAACATGAAAATCAAAAAATGACTTTAAGAAACTTTGGTTTATTTTAAATATACTTATTTAATGTGATTGTCCTTAGGAATTAGTTGGTTTGAATGATATTACATGCTTGTTTTCTTTATTTCTTTCTAATCATGTTAAAATGTTGCATGCCACTTGATTCATGTATTTATTTCTTTTAAAATCAATTAAGAATAAATGATTTCCTTTATGTCAAATTTGCATGGGTTGACTTAATTAAAAATATTGTGGCTATTATCACTATTAAATCTCAAATGTATTTTCAAAAGTTTATTAATGAATAATAATACATGTTATGATATTAGTTATACATACATAGAAGGTGCATGTGAATATATAAGATTAGTGTATGATGTGAATCTTCTTTCATTCATTCATATGTTGATTTGCATAAGTATGAATCTTAGTGGGTATATTAGTCTAGATATTCTATGCACGATTTTAAGTAGCCCCAAGGAGGTCTCTACCTCACCCCGTAAACAATGATGCATTTTGATTTCATTCTCATACATTTTGACATTAGAATTTGGATAGAGCTTCAATTCATTCACACAAATAAATCAATTATATTAAATACAATTTTTTGATTTTCATTATATAGTTGTTTGATACTTATGTATTTAAGAATAAGTATATCTAGTCGGACATTAGGGATGCATGGATTTAAGTAGCCAAAGAGGTTCCTACCCCCTCGTAAAAATAATGGTGAAGTACTTACTTAAAACTTTCATTTTGAATGTATATTTAGCAAATGAATGAGAATCCTCTTTTTATGAAAATCATTTATGCATCTGCATTTAAGTGTGTCAAAAGCATATTGTATGCAAAATATGCTTAGGACTTAATCATATGCACATGATGAAAAGAAATGAACATGTATGTGATAGTAATTCCAATTAATCTTAAGATGTCTTTCTTATTGAATGAGATTATTTAAAGTGAACTTAAACTTAGATTAATTTAAAATATATAATAAGTCATTCATTAAAGAGAATTGATTAATTAATATGCTTTAGATATGGCTTAAGGTAGGGATAAAAGAGAGTGATCCTCTTTTTCTTCTCTTTATAACATTTAGTTGTTAAGTATAAACCAAGTGAAATAAAAAAATACTAAAACTCACAAATCAATTAAGCTACTTAAAGTGAAACCATCCTTCAAAATTAAATGCTTTCTCACTTAGAAAATTACAATAAAGCCTAGCTAAGGCATACCACACAAGCCTTAATACACACACCTAGTTTAAGTCACCACTTTTAGCCTTATGTAAGGTGCATGGTTTAATTGTATTTTATGATGTATTATGTAAGTTGGATATTAGGATGCTTTTATAGACTGAGAGTGATTAATTAATTATGTTTTATTGTGCTTAAGGGGTGCATAAAATAAATATAAATGCTCTCTTTATATGCTTAACCCTAAGCATAATTTAAATAGACATAGACTTGGTTACCCATGGTGCTAAGTCTAAATTATTCATATAACTGCTTAGGTTGTATGGTGTGTTTAGCTAACACTTATTTTGGTGTAGTTAGATTTACTTTTTTCTTTTTTAATGTAATTGCATTAGAAATGTTATAGGGGATTATAATGAGTGGAGGCTAGAAGACATTATCTTGGGAGGCCCAAAGTGATGCCTTTGAAGCAAATCCAAAGGAAGAATGAAGGAGAAATGAAGAAAAAGATATGAAGATCCCCATAACATTTATTCATTATAAAATTATAATTATTCTTTCATATACCGGGTTGTATAAGGGTAGAGCTCTACCCATTTCTCTTTTGGTTGCATGACAGACCCCACTATTATTATTCTTTTACATTGGGTTTATAAATTATTTGATATTGTTTACAATTATAAATAGAAATGACATGTCTTTTCCTAGTTTTTCATATATGGTGGTTTAATGTGTCTGGATCCACTTAGGCTCTTAGAAAAAATAAATTTTATCCCAACTACAACTCATAACTAATTTTCTAAATAACTCATAACCTCATTTAAAGCCTAGGTATTAAATCAAGATAACTAAAAGATTTAGCAACCCATTAGTGGATGTTGTATGCTTAATATCATGCATGTCATTCTACTTTGCTAAGAGAGGGTTTCCATCCATGCACGATAGGAGAAGACTTGACCTGAGGGTCTCCTCCATGTAGAAAACACCTCTTTCATTCTGATTTAACCAATTTCATCATGCATTTAGGCATATAAAAATCCATAGCCTTTGTCAAAATGAAAGTCCAAAATCAAATAAAAAAATTCTAAAAATGCATTAGACTAAGTCATTACTCATACCACTCATATTCTAGTTTCTAAGGAATGGGTTTAAGGACTCTAGTCTCTTTCTAATAATAACAACCTAACCATCTTGAAAACATATTGATTTGACATTTTAAAATATAGGAGGAGTTAGCTACCACCACTCTAGGCCATTATAAGTCAACAAGAGTTTACTCTCTCTGGAGATCATATACCCATCTTAGCAGATTTGCTTTGGCTTTGCTAAAAGCTCTAGATTTAGGATCTAAGGTTGTTATTTTCTTTGGGCTATAAGCATAATTCCTCACCTCTTAGCATAAACCATATAATATTGTATTATGGGATTATAAAGCCCAACTTTCTAATAAACTCAAATACATAATTCTCTTCAATTTCAAACATAGAAAGCCCAACCATAGGATAGATTGAAATGCTCACTAGGTTTCCTAGTATTATGAGCATTCCATACTCATCTCCTTTGCTAATAAGTCTCTCCTTTTGATCTATCATTGATTTTTCAAATATAAATTGATGGTCCTATCTTTATAATCTTTGGAGACAATAAATATCCACTTTAATCGAGTATTCCTAAGGAACTCACCTTCCTTATGTAATTAATAATGGGGCTTGCCCATAGGAACTTTAACCCATTTAAATAAACCCTACTTTATTCATCCATGTAAAGTAAGAAAAAAATCTGGTATATTCAAGACCCATTATGTCTTAGAGTCCTTGTTAAGGTGATTAGGTCCATTGGGGTGGTGATTTCTATCTTTTGAGATAGTGCACCATTGCTTGATGTCGCACAATCACCTCAATAAGTACACCCTCATATGGTGTCCCCATATACATAAAAAAAAACACCAGATTTACGACTTGGGATGGTTCCTCTCTCCATCTCTAGTATTATTGTCTCCAAGCATCAATAGTGGACTTGTATTTCATATGAGTCTAAGACTATCTTTCCTTATGTTAACACTTATTTATTTTCTTAAGCAAAGCCAAACATCCTCTAGGTTTTAGGACCTCACCTTAGGTCTTGAAACCTCATTGGGTCTCCAAATAGGTGAAAGATAAAATTAACTAATGAAAGGAGATGACAAAAACAAAACTTAGAGCCTCCTCACCACTAGCTTGGTAAGGCAAGGTTCATCTTATATTTGAGAAAATAAACTCTTTTGCAAAATGCCACTTTCCAAAAGCACTTTTTTAAAATTCACATAACAAAAGATCTTGCACAAAATTCATAAAAAACTTTCAAAAGCACAAAAAACTATACAACCAAACCTCATCTAACAATCCCATGATTGTTACATGGAGGTTCTTTTCAAAATCAAAGTCAAAATTACTTTTCAAAGTACACTTTGAAAATGACCATCTTCATTCAACATACCAATTTGTTGAATGAAGATTATTTTCAAAATAAAATCATAGCATAAAATTAAAACTCCACTTAACATATTTCACATATGCTAAAGTTGAGTTTCTTCAAAAGCACACTCTTGAAAATGACCACCTTCATCCAACATGCTCAAATTTGTTGAATGAAGATTCTATTTTCAAGTAAAATTATAGCATAAAATTAAACTCCACTTAACATATTTCACATAAAGTTTCACATCTTTCTAAAGCAAGAAATTACACACATGAAATCAAGATATTTTGGACTCATTTGACATATCCAAATTTGTGAGAGTCCCATTTTCAAAAGTCACAAAAAAAAAATAAAATAAATAAATAAAAAAATCATATCACATATGATTCCTACTTAACATACCAAAATTGTTAAGTAAGAGTCTCATTTTAAAACCATATCACATTTGAATCCCACTTAACATACCAAATTTGTTAAGTGAGAGTCTCATTTTCAAAATACAAATCATAATCACACTTGATTCTTACTTAACATACCAAATTTGTTAAGTGAGAATCTCATTTTCAAATCATAATACTCAACACCTACTTAACATACCAAATTTGTTAAGTAAAGTCTCATTTTCAAAATCATAACACATTTGACTCCCAACATACCAAATTTGTTAAGAGAGTCTCATTTTCAAAACACAAATCATAATCATTTGACTCCCACTTAACATACCAAATTTGTTAAGTGAGAGTCTTATTTTAAAAACACAAATCATAATCACATTTGACTCCCACTTAACATACCAAATTTGTTAAGTAAGATCTCATTTTAAAACACAAATCATAATCACACTTGATTCTTACTTAACATACCAAATTTGTTAAGTGAGAATCTCATTTTCAAATCATATCACACTTAACTCCTACTTAACATACCAAATTTATTAAGTAAGAGTCTCATTTTCAAATCATAAATACAGTTAAGTGAGTCTCATTTTAAAACACAAATCAACCACATTTGACTTCCATTTAACATACCAAATTTGTTAAGTTTCCAAGCAATTATAGAATGAATTGGACTTAACACCCACATATGGGTAACTAAGTCCACTCTAATTTGGGTTATGCTAGGGTATCCAACCATAAAAAAACATTTATATTTTTCAAATAACCTTTAAGCACAATCCCTGTAAGATAATGATTAGATTAAGATCGTCCATCATCTAGTCTACATTAATGCATCTTAACATCCACCAAATATTACATCACAAAATAAAATCAAGCATCAAACCAACAACATAGAGCTAGAAATTATGACTTGTGTGGCATTTAAGGCTTGTGTGACATGTCTTAGCTAGGCTTTAAGGTTAGAATTTTCTAAATGTGAATATTAGAGGGTGGTTTAATTTAAGTAATTTAGAATTTGTTTTTTTTATCATTTGATTTTTTGAATGAACCTACACTTAATTACTAGTGTGAGAAGAAAAGTGAAGAGAACTTCTCTTCATCCCTACCTAAGTAATTTCTAAGGTAGATTCATTAGTGATTTTTCTTTAGTGAATGTTTTATTATGTATTTTAGTTAATCCTAAGTTTAGATTTGCTCTAAATAAACCTATTTTAAGAAAGATATTTTAGATTAATTAAAGTGAATTACTTCACATAACACACAATCATTTATTTCTTTCTAACATGTGTATCATGCATGAATGATCCTAAGCATATCTATACATAATGAAAATATTAGCACACCTTAATGATGAATGCTAAGAGATATTATTTAAGAAAATTTGGAGATTTCATGAATGCATGATTTTGTTAAGTAAAAAAGAGGGACTTTTTATCCATTAATCAAATGCACATTTACATGTATGAAAGACATAAGTGAGTACAACATTATTTTCTACACCAGTGGTATAAGACACAATAATTCTTGGGCTACTTAAAGCCTAAACCTTATGTCAGATTAATATATCACTTTTTTTTAAATACATGTGCACAAAAAAGAAAAAAAATGGATGAAGAATCATGCAAAAGATTTTTTTTTTTTGTTTGTTTGATTTGATTGTATAATTTATATGTGTGAACATGAGAATCCTTCTTAAGTCATAACATAGAGTGAAAATAGATTTAAGCAAGTGTTATGTTATTTTCAAATGAACTATACACTTTGCAAATCTATACAAATCCATGTTAAGAAAGAGAAGAAAATCCATAACACATTTTAAGTTATAACCACATGAAAGCTTATAAGTATTTTATAAGTAGCATACCTTCATTTACAATCTTTGATTTATAAGTTTTGAAAATAATTTTGATTTAATAGTGATAATATCCACTCATATTCTTACTTTAAATAAAAAACATGCAATTTGACATAAAGGAAACATTTTATTTAATTTATTTTTCAAAAGATATGAATACATGATTTCATATGGCATACAACATTTAACACTTGGAAAGAAATAAAGTGATGTAAGCATTTAATTTCATTCACCCTAATTAATTCTAAAGACAATCCAATGAACTAAGATCATTTAAAGTGAATCAACATTTCTTAAAGAGATTTTATTTTATTTTGGATTTGATTTGAAAATGATTTGTGAGAAAGAGTTTGCTGGTCCTAACCCATTTCCCCATGTGTGAATTGATTTAGTTTAATTTTGAACCATTAAGTTGATTTTATATTTTTAGGTTAAGGTGTAAATCAAGTCCATTAATTACCTTACCTACACCACTTTAATATAATTAACCAAAAAATTATGAGCCAACATATGATATGTACCACATGGAATTTAAACTAGTAATGCACCTAAGAAAAAAGGGGCCTAATACAATCTTATTGATTAATTAAGCTAAAGGGTTTTCATTAAGTGCTTTCATAACCTTCCCACACATGTGGGTTGGAAATGATTTCCTCAAATTTATCTTAGCTTTTGAACACCTAAAGATCTACCCAAAAGAAATTGATTAAGTTCATATTGGTTTTGAAAGTTTAATTAAGCTAATTAAGTATATCATTAGTGGGATAATACTTAATTATGTTTGGATTAGGAAGAAAGGGGTTTATAACTTAGGAAGAATATCCCAAACTCATTACATAAACCTCCATTTACATAAATAAAGTTTAATTATCTCAATTAAGTGATTAAACTACTGTTCATATGCTTAATTACTCTTAATTACAAGGTGGTGATTAGAGTTCATTAATTAATTCTAATTAACTCATTAATAAATTCCAAGAAAATTGGGGAGTGTAAGCCATCTCCCTAAATATCTCCTGAGAAATTTAAAATTAATTAATGGAGTAATAACAATTCAATTTTAATTAAACCTTAAATGAAAATTCACTAGTCAAAATCCATTAAACTTAATTTTATCTTATTCCCCTTTGAATTATCTTTAAAATGAACTTGAGTTTGCATTTTTAGATTTTTTATATTTAGTTATGAATTTTTGAAGTTTTTTGTTAAAAGAATAAAATATCCTAAGTATAACTAATCCCATGGTGCCATGTACGCTAACACGGCACGCTTTCATGATATTATTTAAGCGTCATATCGCACATGCCACGTGGCATTTCACGCTCGGGTCGTGTGAAGGATCGATGGTCTGATTACCCAAATGATTGATTAAATAAAGGACCAATGATTTAATGATCGCCCATCCAAAACATGCGATGGATGTCCCGATTTATCCTTGTCTAAGTATGGAGATGGAGACATGGCCCTCGATGGTTTGATCCACTCACCAGCTGATTTGAGATTCAACCCACACCATCAAGCATAGGAAAACATCCAATGGTTGAATTTTAATGGGATTGCATCTTAAAAGGACCAAGCATTTTTAACAGGGGATGATTTTGTGTCATACCTGAGGCTATCATGCTTCAAAAGAGGTAGCTTGAGTAGAGACAAAGCCCCTGAAGGTTTGGCAGAGATGAAGTGGATCTAATTGACCAAGCTCCTTCAATGGCTTGTGGCTTTGGTTCAGTCTCCTCCCGTGGCTTGAATGCTTGGGAAAAGCTGGGTGAGCTCAACTGCTCCTTGAACTTGTAAAGGGAATTGATGTTTGGTTAAGTATCGAGTGAATTTGAAATTTCCCACCTCCCCATTTCAGCTTTGAAGAAATGAGAAGGAAAATTAAAATGAGCTAAAATCCTTGGAGATTTGTCTTGATCCAGCTCAATCAATGCAATGAAGGTGGTTTGAAAGAATGAGGGGAGATATTCCCCTACTGAAAAGGCTTGCTCTTCCATTTTGATCAAATTGAGAAAATTAAATGTATTTTTTAGAGTGCCATGTGCATCGATTTTGGCAAAGTGAGGGGAATAGGAGGCACATGTGCTGGTGAGTGAGGATCAAGTGGAGAATTTTGAGGAGAGATGGTTTGATTTGGGTTGGGTGGCTGACCCAAACCCATTGATGTCACCACCTCCTTTCCAAATGGTCCACTGAGGATGCCAAGTGTCCATGAAAAGGAATTGACCAAATTCAAGTGGATTTGATAGGTTACCCTTTGATCCAAGGGTAAAAGGGTCATTTGGCCTTGATTTTGATTTAGGTATTTGAGATGTTTCAAAATAGGTTGGGCCAAATTTCAAAGAATTTGGTGTTGATTTGATATGATTTGGCTCAAGTTGAACCATTTAGGTCAAAATCTTGTCAAGTTGACCAATTGGTAAAATTGGATCAAACCATGGTTAGCTTTAAATTGACTTTGGTATCATTGGTTTGGTTCAATTTAATTTATATTTGGTTTTGGTTCATTGAATTCACTTAGGTCAAATGGGTCAAGTTAAATTTGACCCATTTGAGGTTGGTTTAGGCTTGGTTGATCATTTGAAATATTTGCAAGCTTTAGTTTAAATCAATTTTGGTTTGGTTTGATTTCAAGTTGATTTGAACTTTAGGTCAAGTCAGTTCATGGTCAATCTGGGTCTAGCCAATTGGAGCTTTGGTCAAGTTCAATAAGTGATTTAGAATGAATTTGATCCAATGGTTGCAATCAATTTGTCTTAGATTTGACCCATTTTGACTTTTAAGTCAATTAACTTCAACTTGGGTCAAGTGGCCAATTGGGCTATTTGGCTCAAATGACTTGGTCAAGTTCAATCTTGATCATGGATTTGATCAACATTTCAATCAATTTGACCCATGATGGATTTTGCTAGTTTAAGTTTCATTTGGGCTAAGTGTTGACTTAGTCAAAGGCTAGTTTGACTTAGCTTGACCCAATTTGAGTGATCATCATCCATGATGATTATACTCACAATGTGAGAAGCTTAGATGTTTAGTTCAATCCAATTTGGTAGGATTAGAATTTGGTCATTTTTTTAGGTCACTTTGGGTCAAGTATTTGGTCAATTGGTTTGATCAAGGCTTGATTCAAGTTTGGTTCAACTCACATATGGACTTATGATAAAAATATAAACCAATAGGCGAGTCAAATTTTGATTCATTTAATTTGTCAGGATGAAATATGGTTGATTTGGGTTAGTTTGATTTTGATTTGATGATTAAAGTTTATGTTTATAATTATTTATGAATGAAGATTGATTTTTAAAGAGAAAATCCAAAGGTTTGAATTGATTTGAGAATGAATTGGCTAAGTTCAAGTGACTCAAGGATGTAGGTTGGGTTTGATTGAGTTTTGAATTTATATTTCATTTATATTTGGAATATAAATGAGAATATAAATGGGTTATGAGAAAATCTTTGAATTTAGCTTAATTTGATTTGAGCTAAGTCCATAAGATGAAATCAAAGGCTTAGGAAAGATTTTGGATTTAGAATTGATCATGGATTTCAATCATTTGAAATTGATTCATGATTTGAGAAAATCAATTAAGTTGGGATTGATTTAAGATTTGATTTGAAATTGATTGAAATTTGAAAATTAATTAGTTGGAATTGGTTTGAGGTTTGATTTTGATTTGAATTTGAAGTTGGTTTGAATTTAAAATTTGACTTGAAAGAAGGAAGTAAGGATTTGGTTCAAGATATGCTAGTTTTCCTAATAGCCCTAAAGCTGACTTATTCTATGTCTAACTCTTCTAAGTCTCTAGGTTAAGTGTTCACCTAATCATTAAGTGTCTTAAGACTAAGAACTTTTAATGTCTAAGATGAAGAAGTTGAAAGCTTACTCCAAATTCAGGTCAACAAGGGTTATCCCCACAGACCTCTCCACTGAAAGTGGTAGGAGGTTCCACCCCTCTTGGCCTTATGGAGAGGAAGACTACCGGAGGATCGCATCTCCTTCACCACCCATATCATGAGACACTATAGGGAGCATAGGCTCGGACTTAAGACTATTCTACTAGTCAGAAAGCTTATAGATGCTCAAAGTCGTACCTTGTTTGATTTATGATCCATGATCCTTAGTAGTGTTTGGGGTTAGATCCATAAAGAGAGAGAGAGAGAGAGAGAGAGAGAGAGAGAGAGAGATCATGGAGGTGGAGAGAGCCTCTAAGGTACTATGACCTCTTCGATGGATTTTCAATGAACAAGGTGATCACTCAAATAACATTCTTATTGTGTAGTCCACCAGAAGGAGATCTCCAATGGAGGGGGTACTTTCCATCACCGCTCCTCACCGTCCACCAACCAAATTTTGCAACATCTACCATTCCAAGGTGTCCCCATCAAGAGAAAGATATCCCCAGGTGATCCAACTATGGCCCAAGGAACTCGCTCCATCAATTCACTGAGGTGAGATTGAGCTCCCCTCGATCCCCTATCTCATCTATGGTCAAGAAGGAGTGACAACCAAGAGTATCCATCGCACCACATCCACAATAGATAAAGATGGAGAGGGGAGTGGACATAGACACACCCCCATGACGGTTGATTCTCCGGAGAAAGTCTTGACAAGAGGGCGTTGTTCGCTGCATTGTAGAGAGTACCCCAATGGCTATCAATAGTATTCATACCATTCCAGAGGCATAGTAAGATCGATAGATGACATATGACAACTTAGAGAAAAGATAAATTCTTGAGAGTGACCACTTAGATCGGAGAAGGATAGAGTCAACTTGATCTGATGAGATGACATGTTGGACTATACTTGAAGTCCACAAGATTGATACACATGAATCCTTATAGGAGCTTAGGTGAAGGTGTTGTCAGGGAAGGTGACACTTCTCACTTGACTCACCTCCTCCACTATAGAGGGATAATCATATTGATAAGATGGGGAAGAAAATTGAGGAGTTGATGGAAAAGTTTTAGCATTACAAAACCCAAATTTCTCACAAACTTCTCCCAAGGTCGCTAACCATCTAGTTTTAGCATTACAAAAGTTTTAGCAGTATCCCAGTGCACTTTCATAGAGGATGATGATGGTAGCTTGCATAGGAAGGTTACATATGGCACCTCCATGCATGAAAAGGATATCAAGAACATAGTAGAGAAGAGGGATGGCACAAGCAGGGAGCTCATTTATTCCAAAGGATAGACCATACTTCGAATTTGATGAAATTCAATACCCCATGGTTTTGTGCCACCTTCCTTCAAAATATTTGATGGCTGGGAACCTTCCACATATTGCACTTTTAGAACCAAATTGCTGTCGATGAAAGTGATGTATTGTTGTTCGACTTTTGTCGTCCTTGGGTTGCATTTGATTGGTATGCCAAACCAATGGTAGAGACTTTTCTGAGTTGGAGAACCCTTTATTAAGAGGTTTGCTAGAGCTCATCAAAGAGTGATAGGTGACCTTGTTGTAGCACTAAGTTCTAATGAGTCCCTTATTGATTATATTCTCGTGGAGCAATGAGCATGAATCAGTCATGCTATCCCAATAACATGCCATTGAGATTATTCTCAAGAATATTCATGGCTGCCTTTATGCTTAAGGGATTTACCATATGGATATTTGAGAATTAATTAATAAGGAACAATGAGGAAGCCAAATAGTTGTCCTTTCCTAACCAATCATCTCACCCAAGCCATAAGGTGTTCAAGAAGAAGCTGGATAAATTGTGGTGGATAGAGGGAAG
Organism: Cymbidium sinense; assembly: GCA_021442155.1. Lineage (NCBI taxonomy): Eukaryota > Viridiplantae > Streptophyta > Magnoliopsida > Asparagales > Orchidaceae > Cymbidium > Cymbidium sinense. Next base: position 75,867,429 of record CM038222.1, on the reverse strand, counting down.
TAGCCGAGTCTAGTATGAAGGACCGAGCTCAACAACCTCCTTTGCCACCTCCTCTGACCATATCATCATTCGCCTAGGCCATTCTTTCCATGAACCCAATAGTGGTATTCCTATCCTTGGATTAGACATTGAATATGGTCATTTTAAGTCAAGAAATTGATCGATATTGTTTTATCAAGAAAAATATTCTACGTTAGCTCATAGTTAAGAAAAAAAATGGCCATATATGCTTGAGAGGGATCAATAAGGCATGTCCAAAAGACAAATTTCCTCTACCGAATCACAGAACATACCTCATCTCATGCGCCTTCTCTTTCATGGATGGATCATCCTTATAACCAAATAAAGATGGCCACTGAGAAAAGAAATACATTTTGAACCCCATCAAATCTTTTTTATAGATCATGCCTTTCACCTTAAAAATATCGGTTACATACTAGCCATGACTGGATCTTTAACAAAACTCATTCATCATCAAGTTGAATGTTACATTGATGATCTTGTAGTCAAAAGTAAAGAAAAGGAAGACCATCTTGACTTGAGAGTAGTTTTGAATGATTAAGATAATTTAACCTTAAAATGAATTCCTTAAAGTGTCATTGAGTAGCTTCGTGAAAATTCCTTAGGTTTGTGTTTGACTGGAATAGAAATTGATCGGAGAAGATCAATATTAAAATGTCACCCCTAAAAGTCTAACTCTAGATCATTTCAAGGGCGATTACGTATCTAAGATGCTTCATTTCCAACTTGTCGGAAGATGCCCATTCAAAGACTTGTCAAAAGGATGCCAAGTTCAAGTGGGATGAAAATGTCAACATACCTTTAAAGACACACTACCTGATGACGCCGCTATTTTAGCAACTCTATCACGGCAAGCCACCGATACTATATACTCGCATTAGACAACTCCCTTGGCACTTTGTTGGCCCAAACCAAAGACAAAGGGAAAGAAAATGCACTTTACTATCTTAGTCATCATCTAATAGAGAGACAACTATCCACTATTGAAAAGCACCCTAGATTTAATCTTTGCATCCCAAAAGTTATGATACTATGCTTTCTCATAAGGTGAACTGATCTAGATACCCATTGCAATATCTCATGGAATGGCCGACACTATTGACAGCTAAGTACATTGGTCCATGATTTTATTAGTTTGACATCACTTTCATAACCTCCGCATGAAAGGACAAGCACTAGAATTTCTTAGCAACACATTCCTCGTTGATTCTTAGTGATAACCTCCTCAAGAACAAATCATGAACTTAGGGGACAGTATTCATCAGGGAGATATATTTTGATGGAACTTCCTTTCAAAAAAGAAGAAAACCATAATCTACTTTCAAGGGGGAATAGTTCTCCCAACTAGCGTGATGTGATGAGATTCTTATATCATCCAATCCATGCACCAACAACAAGTCAAATATGAGGCTCGATTATTAGTCTAGAGATAGCCATTATACCATGCATCCGGGTATCAACATCTTTGGGGATTCTTAATTAATTATCAACCAAATTGTTGGGTCTTACAAGGTTCTAAAGCCTAAGCTCCATCATTACCACAAGTACACCATGGAGTTATTGGCTCAAATCCCAGGTAACTATTTATAAGATTCCTGAGAGAAAGCTCTATCAAATGCATTAACCAAGCTTGCCAAAGTATGTTGAAAGATAAGTCCATACCAATAAGGGTCCAAAATAGACAAGTCTTATCCTCATTGATGTTGAATTCATCAAGAAATTCTTTCTTGAAGGGGAGGTTGTCACACAAAAAGGATGAGGAGTGATTGAGGCAACCATTCATGGATTATCTAAATATAGGAAACTACCTCAAGAGAAATCACTAGCAAATAGATGAAGTAGAGAGCCCTTTATGCTCTCTTGTAGATGGCACTTTATACCGGCAGTCCTTCAAATATATGTGGTTACATTGTTTGGACAAGCACAAGCCCATAGAATCATAACCAAGGTACACATGTTTATGTGGGAGCATCAATCCAACAAGATGAAAGCCAAGATCAAAAGACAGGATACTACTTACCTTTGATGATCATGACTACATGACATAGGAGATGCCACCAATGTGTATAGGTGTGATTTTACACCAACCACCCAACATTCTACACCTTACATTAGCTCATGGTCATTGGAGTGTTGGGGTACCAACATAGTGGGTCGATCGATCCTCCTTCTAAAGGTCATTCATTCTATCTACCACTACTTTTGAAGTGAGGCAATCCCACTTAAAGGTCACAAAGATGTGCTCAATTTTTAAGAATTATATATATAGATTCAGTTCCTGAATTATATTCGATAATGATACTACATTCAAGAATCAAAATCAATAGCTTTTAGAGACACATAGATTGAGATATTCTACCATCTACTACCCAAGAGAAAATTGCTAGTATAAGCCTTCAATAAAACTCTCATCTAGATATTAAAGAAGTCACACAACAAATGATAGTGGCATGAGTACTGGTTGTGGGCTTACCACACCACAAAAACTCTAACTCAATATACCCCATTCTCCTTAGTGTATGGTCAAGTAGTTATACCATTAGAAGTCCAACTCCCATCATTAAGGATAGTGGGTAGTAAGATTACCACAGCAATAACACCAAGTTGCGAAAGAAGAGCTTGAAGGTTTGGAGGAGAGACGCCTGAGCATGCCGAGAAGTTACAAAGACAAAATGATCAAGCAAAAGTTGGTCCGTCATTGAGCTTTTTAAGTAGAGAGCTTATTTTAGTTCTACAATTAATCATTGTCAAAAAGATGGGAGGCAAGTTTGAACCCATTTGGGAAGACCCTTTACCATAGAGAAAGCCCAAGAAGGATCTTATTAACTTGTAAATTCTAAGGGAGAGACCCAATGCTTCCAATTAATGGGCTCTACCTAAAGAAATATTACCATAATCTTTGAAAATAATTATCAATGAATTTCTTTCATCTCAAATTCTATCCTCCATGGTTAGAAATATCTTTGCTTAAATCCTCACGATGTATTTAGGGTAGGTGAAAGGAACCAAGAACATCTTATCCTTTAGCAACATATCACCAACACAAACTACACATTCAAATAAAATAAACATATATCTTTATCTCAGCTATTTGATGTGGGATAAAACCCCATGGCACTCACTCATTAATTTGGTTGGATGACATGCTACCTTGCTAGTCACCTGGATTACTTGTTTGGAGGATGTAAGTCTACAAGCTTTCTTCCTAACTTGACCACTCCAAAGATGTGCCTTCTTAGTTTGGTAGGCCTACTGATAAACTACCCCATGTTGACTTTATTTAAGAGGATGTAAGCTACATGCTTTCTTCTTGAACTAGACATCATGCAATGACCAGTCGAATATTTAAAGTTTAGGATAAGTCCCATAGTGGTTCCTTTCTCCCGACAACTTTAAGTCGGTTAGTCCTTACAGACTCCCCACTTGGTAGTCACCTAGGTCGATAGTATCTATATCACCTGATGTAGACTATCCCAATGATTATTTCCATCAGAAGATGTAAGTCTAAGCCTTATTCTCAAATTAATTATAAATTGGGGCACCTTTGATTGGTTATCTCCATGTGACGGACTCCTGATACACCACTATATGTAAGTCTACAAGCTTTCTCTTAGAGTTGGCCACCAGATACCTATAGCTTTCTTTTACTCCAAGATAAATCCTAATGGCACCTCCCTTGTGAGCACTCTATTTGGATCACAATATTTAGACACTACCAGTTACTCTTGGATTAGACAGTCCCCCCTTCCTGCCACCCTGGTGATTGGAGAATTCATCTGCGGATATACATATCCCTTGGTCCAAGAAGTATGAGATAGTACTCTGATGAGCCCTTCTCATGGTCCGACACCAACAGGTCCACAAACATATAAACAAAATAAATATATATTTTTCTTGTAGATTAGAGGAAACTGAGTACTTTTCCAAGTAGACATTCTATCTTTAGGCAATGTAACAAAACTTATAGGAATCTCCAACCACTTTTGAGTTGAGATAAGTCTTGGCACTCTTCAGTCAGTGTTCTCACTTGACAAGAGGTCACTTTGTCCTTGCTTTGGAAGATATAAGTCTATCACACATTTTCCCCAAGACGATCATAGCACAGATGGGTAGCCTTGGCCAAGTTCAATTTATTGTGCTATCAATTGATCACCTTGGTTTCTTGTTTAGGAGGATGTAAGTCTACAAGCTTTCTTTTCCGACTTAAGCATTTCACAAAGAACCCCTTAGGGTAGTTAGCTCACCTCACTATTAAACTATCCCTTGGATTTGTAAATCTAAGATAGACTATATTAGCCCCTTCTAGATCCATCGCATCAGGGTCCAAAATAAAATTAATTATTTTTGAATAGAGTCCACAATGATATTATTCGCTCAATAGTTACCTTAGGTCGGGTTCAATTTGTTGTGCTATCAACCATAATCGGTTTCTTGTTTTTGGAGGATTAAGTATACAAGCTTTCTTGACTTTGCACATTGAAAGACACCAGGTTGGATAGTCCATCAATGGGTTAGATCCCCTTTGGATTTATAAATGAGATATGAAGATATTACTTCTTAGTGGATCCATCGCATCAAATAAGATCCATTTTATTAAATCGCCATCCTTCCTAGTGGAATCAGATTAAATCCATCCACTATCCTAATGGATACTTCCCAAAATAAACCTGAGAAAACCATAAATAAAATTCACCTTTTTCTTAGAGAACTGGTGTTTATTTTTGAAATGTATGTATATGTGACACCAAATCAGGGTGTACTTATTGAGATGATCTATAACATTAAGGAATAGTGCACTATCTCAAAAGATAAAATCACTACCCCATGATGGACCCAATCACCTAAGGACTCTAAGGTATGATGGGTCTTCAATGTACTAGAGATTTTTCCCCACTTTACATAGATGAATAAAGTAGGTTTATTTAAATCGGTTTTGAAGTTCCTATGGGGAAGCCCCATAGTTAATTACATCATAAGGAAGATGAGTTCCTTAGAAATACTCTGATTAAAGTAGACAATTGAGTCTCCAAAGATTTCAATGATAAGACTATCAATAAATTGGCTATGTTTAGAAAATCAAGTGGTGATTCAAAAGGAGAAACATGTTTATTGAAGCTAAAGGAGATGAGTAAGGAATACTCATGATACTAGGATAACTAAAGGCATTCTAATATATCTATGATTGGGCTTTATATATTTGAAATTGAGGACAATTATGTATTTAAGTTGAAATTAAAAAGTTACTTATGATTCCACAATGCAAGATTATGAAAATGCCTAAGAGGTGAGAATTTATGCTTGTAGCAAGGGGAAACAACAACCTCAATCTAAATCTAGAGAGCTTTATGAGGGACAAAGCATCCTAAATCCAAGAAAAAATGGGTATATTGTTTACTCGATAAGAGAGGTAAACCACCTGCCGGACTTATAACCGAGTGGCTAACTTCTCCTATATTTTAAAACCATATGATCAAGTCATATGATTTACAAGATGGTTATATTATTATTTAGAAAGAAACTAAAATTCTTAAACCCACTCTCTAAAATACTAGAGCATGAGTTGTATGAATAATGACTTAGTCTAATGCAAATTTTATCAAATTTTATTTTATTTTTGACTCTTCATTTTGACACAGCCATAGGATTTTTATATGTCCAAATGCATGATGAAATGACTTATGGACAAATCAAGAGAGAAGAGGGTGAAACCCCATCAATAGGAGTTGCTCTAGGTCAGCCCATGATGCAAGAACGGGGCCCTCATTTTAGAGTGGAGAAGATGTATGTATGATATTAGACATACAACATTCAACTATTAATTCTTTTAATTATCTTGATTTAATACCTAGGTTTTAAATGAGATTATGAGTTATTTAGAAAAATTAGTTATGAGTCATAATTAGGTAAAAGTTTATTTTTCCTAAGAGCCTAATCAGTCCAGCACACATTAAATCATCATAATAAGAAAATACATGCCATTTCTATTACACAATTGTAAGCAAAGCATCAAATAATTTATAAACTCAAAGTGAAAGAATAATAAGTCGGTGGGTACCATCGACAACCCGAAAAGAAATGGGTAGCCAAGCTCTACCCTTATACAACCATATGAAAAGTAATTAAATTACAAATGAATAAATATTATGGTGGGGTCTTCTTATCTTCCTTCTTCATGTCTCCTTCATTTCTTCATTTGAATTTGTTTGCTTCAAAGGAATCACTGGCCTCCCGTGACAAAGCCTTATAGCCCACTCATCCTTATCCCCATAACTAATCCTAATTCCTAATGCATAATTACATTAAAAATAGAAAAAGGAAATCTAACTAAACTACAAGACAAGTGTTAGCTAAACACACCATATAATCTCATATATGTATAATTTGGACTTAACACCCTACACATGGGTAACTAAGTCCACATGTTCTAATTTAGATTATGCTTGGGGTTAAGCAACCTGTAAAGAGAGCATTTATATTTATTTTAAGCACCCCTTAAGCATAATCTCCAAAAAAATATAATTAGGCTAATCACAACCTAACATCCTTCTGAAGCATAAATCTAACATCATACAATAATACATCATAAAATCAAACATACATCAAACCATAATGCCTCTAACATAAAGCTGTGGTGACTTAATCTAATGTGTATGTGTGTTAAGGTTTGTGTGGTATGTCCAACTAAGCTTTATAGTTATTCTCTAAGTATGAAGGACATTTAATTATAAAAGGTGGTTTCAATTTAAATGGTTTAATTGATTTATAAATTTTACTTAATATTTTCTTTTGTTTCATATGCTAAACAACTATGTATTTTAAAGAGAAGGAAAGAATGATCACTCTCTTTATCCCTACCTTAAGTCACATCTAAAGTAAATTAATTAAATGAATTCCATTTAATGAATGGATTATTACATATTTTAATTAGTCCAAGGTTTAGGTTCACTTTAAATGATCCCATTCAATAAGAAAACATCTTAAGATTAATTGGAATTAATTACTATCACATGATACATGTTTGTTCACTTCTTTCCATCATATATAGCATGTATAGATTAAGTCCTAAACATACCTATACATGCAATTTATATCTTAGCACACTTAAATGATGAATGTAAGCAAATGTACTGAATTAATGTTTCATTTGATTGAATTATTTTGGCATATTAATTTAAAGCTCTATCTAAATTCTTCAAAAGCATAAGAAAGAACTCTAAATCATATGACTAATCAACCCAACCACTTGAACAAAATATGAATGCATGTCTTTTAATAGAAAGAGGGGATTTTCATTCATTAGCTGGTACACATTCAAATGTATGAAAGTCTTAAAGCAGCCGCCATTGTTCACCGGGGAGTAGGTAGGAACCTCCTTGGGGCTACTAAATGCCATCCCTGTTGTTGACCTCATTTTAGAATGAGTTCTCAACCCTCCATCTTAGACATGGGACTCCTCTTAGACTTTAAGAGATCCTTAGTCCTAAGACACATCTAGTGATTAGGTGGATACTCAACCAAATCCTAGAGACTTAGAAGTTATCCATGGAGTAGTCATGCCTTGGGGGTGTTAGGAAAATCACCACCCTATGAACCACTTTCCTTCCTTCCTTCAAGTCAAACTCCAAATCAAATCAATTTAAATCAATTTTAGCTTAATTGATTTTCTCAAACTCAAATCAATGCCATAGATTAAAACCCATGATTGAAATCCATGATTGAAACCCATGATTGAAATTCCAAATTCAAATATTTCCTAAGTCCTTTCCTCCCAAGGACTTAGCTAAAAAAAATCATCTTCAAATCAAACTCATAAAATTTTCTTGAACCATTTATATTCTCATTTATATTCACAAATATAAATGAAATATAAATTCAAATCAATCAAATCAAATCCAAAATTCAAATTCTTTAACCTTCTAAGTCCTTCCTCTAAGGACTTAGCCTAAATCATCTTCAAATCAATTCAAATTCATGAAATTTTCTCATGACTCATTTATATTCACATTTATATATATAAATGAAATATAAATTCAAGTCAATCAAATCAAATCCAAAATTCAAATTCTTCTAAGTCCTTAATCCTCTCTTAAGGACTTAGCCTAAAATCATCTTCAAAACTCATGAAATTTTCATGACATTTATATTCTCATTTATATTCACAAATATAAATGAAATATAAATGAAATATAAATTCAAATCAATCAAACTAATTCCAAAATTCAAGTTCAAATTAAATCAAAATTTAACCTAAGCCTTTCAAGTCAAATTCTTGAACTTAGCCAAATCAATTTCAAATCAAGCCAAACTCTTGATTTTCAATCAATCCTTCAATCATGAACCCAAATATAAATACAAACTTCAATCACTTAACCAAAACTCAATTCAAAATCAAGCCAAAATCCATTTCATGTTCACCCTTTGAACTTGAAATTATCAAATGAATCAAAACCTATTTGACTTCAAACCACTTGCAAATGGATTTATATTTCAATCATAAGTCCATATGTAAGTTCAATCAAACTCAAATCAAAGATTTGACCAAGCCATTTGACCTACTTAGGCTCACTTGACCAAAAGTGACCTAAAGTACCCTTATGAGCCAAATTCTAATCCTAACCAAATTGATTGAATCAAACTCACCTAAGCCTCTCATCATGAGATGATCAATCATCAAATTGGGTCAAACTAAGTCAAACCTAAGGGTTGACCAAGTCAACACTTAGCCAAAATGAAACCCAACATAGCCAAAATCCATCATAGGCCAAATTGATTGAAACCAATGATCTAAGTTCATTCATGATCAATGTTTGAACTTGACCAAGTCAACATTTGAGCCAACCTAGCCCAATTGACCACTTGACCCAAGTTGAAAGTTGACCCAACTTGACCTAAAATGTCAAAATGTGTCAAAACTTCATCTAAGCCAAATTGATAGAAACCAATGGGTCAAGTTCATTCCACTTGTTGAACTTGACCAAAGCCTCAATTGGCCAACTAGACTAACCTAACCCAATTGACCTTGAACCCAACTTGACCTAAAGGGTCATATTGAGCCAAATTCAAACTTAACCAAAATTGATTGGAAACAAAGATACCAATCCACTTCATATGACTAACCAAACCTAAACCTACCCATGACCTAGCTCAAATAGGTTAAATGGGTCAAATTGGTCAACTTGACCCATTTGACCTAAATGAAATCATATGAACCAAATTCAAACCTAAACCAAATTGAATCAAACCAAAGCCATCAAAATATTTCAAATTGTCATATGAACTTGACCAACCCTTGGTTTGACCCAATTTGACCACTTGTCAATCAAGTTGACCCATTTTGACCTAAATGGGTCAACATGAGACAAACCATCAAACCAACTCCAAATTCAATGAAACTTGGCCAAACCTATTTTCTCAACATACCAAACATACCAAATTCAAAACTAGGCAAATGACCATTTTACCCTAGGCCATAGGGTAAATTTTGGCCAATTCTACTTGGAATTTGGTCAAATCCTCCACTTGACACTCTCCTAGTGGATCAAGTGAACATTGGGAGGGTGGTGCACCCAACAATGGGTTTGGGTCAACTAAACCCAACCCAATGGCCCGACCATGTGCATGGAAATGGCCACATGAAAAACCTTCTCCCACTCAATTGAAGCACATGGGAGTTCACCATTCCACTCCTCGCAAAACCAAACTCAAGGAAACTCCTAATCCACAAACCCACTCCTTGTGGGCAATTAGACCAAAATGGCAAAGGGAAGCTATGCCATCTGATTGCCAAAGGGGAGATATACTCTAATTCATTTGAATTTTCACTCATCGATTGAAGCAGGAACTCATAGCAAGTTTTAGAGAGTCTTCCAAGCTTCTAGAGGATTGAAATCTCCATTCTTGGTTTTCCTTAAGCAAAAAATAGGGGAACTCCAGATTTTCCAACTTGCTCTATACTCAAACCAACCAAATTCCTTCTTCAAGCATCATCGAGGACCAAGTCGAGCTCACCAAGCTCTTTCCTAAGCTCCAAAGGCAAAGGAAGGGTGCCCTAGACCAAAGTCGAGCTCAAGGTGGGGTCCATAGAGCCATCCACAACCTCAAGAGCTCAAACTTAAAGCTTTGTCTCAACTAGATGAAGCTTCCAAGGGAATCGAACTGATCACCCATCGAGGTTAGCCATTTTCATTAAATTTAATGTGGTTTGGAGCTTTGTGAAAGAAATTTTCATGGCATAGATTTTGGCCATTAAATGTGATTTAGGATGCATGATGAGATGGGAGCCCAATATGAGCTCAATCAAGCTTGGATCATAGCCTAAGATGGACCATCCCATTTGGTGGAATTAGGGGATGGATCTGCCATCCATCCACACATTTTGGATGGATGATCGAGATTAAAATGTGTAATATCTTTATTTTTCTCCTCGATCCACGCTTTAATCTTGATCGATTAACCGAGAGAAAGTATAGCCACCATGCTGACGATGTGATGGGTTAAATCTTATGGCGTGGCAGTGTATGTCCTCCAGTGCATGGGTGGTGCTATGGGATTAATGATATAATTAGGATTTAAATAATTCTAATTAATCACCTAAACTTCTAAAATTCATATCTCAACATAAAAAATCAGAAAAAATATGAAATAAATTGCATCGAAAGATAATTGAAATAAAAATATTCTAAAATTAATTTTGATTGATTTTGAATAGTTCTTTTCTAAATTTGGGTTTTATTAGAATATTAATTACTAATTACTCTAATTAATCCATTGATTAATCCAAATTTCTTGGGTGTAATTAGAGGGATGACTTCTCCCTCTAATTTTCTTGGGATTTATTGGTGGCTTAATTGGGGAATTGTTCATTCCTTAATCACCTTAATATAATTAGACTTAATTAAGGTATAATTAGTGATTTAATCCTATTGAGCCAATTAAGTTTTGAATAAGTGATGTGAGGTTTAGGGAATAATTTTGGAATACTCTCCAAAATATTCCTTAAACCCCTTTATTCCTTAATCTCTTAATTAAAGGTTAATTCACCAAATATCCCTTAATTAATTTCATAAAATTCTAAAACTTTCTAGAAACTCAATTAATTCTTCTTGGTAGATGCTTAGTGTTCAAGAGCCTAAGTACAATTAAGAAAATCAAAATTCAACTCATATGTGTGAGGGTGTTTTGAAATTACTTAAGTTAAACCCTTAGTTTAATTAATCATTAATCATGAGCCAAATTGCATTAGGCCCTTTCTCCTAGGTGCATTGCAATTTAAATTCCTTGTGTGGTTTTATGTCATCTCATTGGCTCATATTATTGATTAACTATGCTAAGGTGGTGTAAGGGGTAATTAACATGCTTAATTCATACCTTAACCTAATCAAAATATAAAATGAATCTAATCACCTAAAAATTGAACAAAATATCAAATACATGTGGAATGGGTTAGAATAGCAAATTCACCTCACATTTTCCAAATTAAATCAAACTCAAAATCAAAAAAAATCACATTAAACAAACTTTGATTTGTTTTAAGCTTTCTTATTTCATAAGATTATCTTTAGAATTAATTAAGGTGAATGTGTTTACATGCTTTCATTACTTTAGTTCTTTCCTAACATGCTAAATATGTGTGTCATATGATTTCATTGATTCATGCTTTCAAAAATCAAATTTAAAATGAAAATGTTTTTTATGTCAAATTGCATGTTTTGGCTAAAGTAAGAATATGAGTGGCTATTATCACTATTAAATCCAAATTATTTTCAAAATATATGAATCAATTATCAAAATTGAAAGTGTGTTACTTATATCTTACTTATAAGCTTGCATGTGAGTAAAATATAAGGATGTGCTTAGTGTAGTTTTCCTTCTCCTCTTTTGGTATAGTTTTGAATAGGATTTGACAAAGTGTATAGTTCATTTGAAAAGAACACAATCTTGCCTAATTCATTTCATATTCATTCCTATGTTATGACTTAAGAAGGATACCTATACATATATAAATTGCATAAACAAACCAAAATAAAATAAATACAACTTTTGCATTCTTTCTTTTCCATTTATTTCTTTTGTACATATGCTTGTATTTAAGAAAGTGGTATATTAGTCCGACAACCTGGTTGTGAGGTTTTAAGTAGCCCTAAGTAGTTGTCTTACACCCCTTAACAATGGCATCGCACTCACTTATGCCTTTCATACATTCATATGTGCATGTGAAAATTGGATAAGAAACCCTTTGCTACTTAATGAAAATCATGCATCATAAACATTCAAATTTTCTTAAGTAATTTATTTAGCATGCATCATAAAGTGTGCTAAACATTCCATTTGGTATGTATAGATATGTTTAGAATTCATTCATATGCATGTTATACATGTTGGGAAAGAAATGAAGTGATGTATGTTTTGTGATCTTAACTCACTTTATTTAATCTTAAAATGCATTTTTTTTGAATAGTTTGTTTAGAGTTCATCTAAACTTAGGATTAATTAAAACACATAATAAAAACATTCACTAAATAAACCAAAAACATGAATCCACTTTAGAAATTACTTAGGTTAGGGAAGAAAAGAGTTCTCTCTTTCTCTCTTTACAACTTAGTAATTAATTGTAGGATTCACTTGAACCCAATCAAAACATAAAATAAAATCAACCCAAAATAACTAAACCACTTAAATGAAACCCTCCTCTAAGTTGAACATTCTTCACACTTAGAAAATTCTAACTTAAAGCCATATAATAGCATACCACACAAACCTTAAAGCACACACTTTAGACTAAGTCACCACTTCTAGCTTTAGGTTGGGGTGGTGCATGGTTTGATGTTTGCTTTTGTTTTATGATATATGTTTTAGTCAGATGTTATAGTGAATTTACATAGAATGAATGATAGGATGATTTAGTCTAATCATTATTTTTTTGTAGGGATTGTGCTTAAGGGAGTTGAATAAATAAAAATATAAATGCTTTTGATGTGTGCTTATACCCCTAAGCATAATAATAGTGGACTTAGTCACCCATGTGTGGGGTGATAAGTCTAATATACATGCTTGGGATTTGTGTGTTTGTTTAGCTAATCTCTTTTTAAGTGTTAGCTAGATTTACCTTTCCTTTTCATGTAATTTTTTATAGATTTTGGAATGATTGTTATGGGGATTAGATGAGCATTGGTCTTAAGACTCATCTTATGTACCATGTGAATCCTTTGGAGAAACTACCCTTCCAACCATCCAAAAGAAGGAACCAAAGAAGAAAAAAGAAGAAAAGAAGAAAAAGAAGAAAAGAAGAATGAATAAAAGTTTGAAGACCCCATAACAATGAATTCTTACTTAATTGTAAATTTAATTCATTTGGTAATAATCTTGTATAAGGGTAGAGCTCAACTACCCAATTTGTTTTAAATTTGTGGATGGTTTCGATGACAAATGACCTCTTATTCTTTAGCTTTATAAATTGATTGATAATTTATTTAGTTTGGGCATTAAGATGTCATCTTTTTATAGTTTCTTTCTTGCTTGATGTATGGCTGATGTGGATTAAGCTCTTAAGAAAAATAAATCTTCTACCAAATTTAATAATTAAAATTAAAAATAAAGAACTCATAACCTCACCTAAATCTTTAGGCTAAAATCAAGATAAAAGAATTAGTAACCCCTTATTGGATGAGTACTTATTTTATAATATCATGCACAAAAGCATAGTATTTTAACTCTTGATTGAGGGCTTCCACCTTTTGAGAAACTTGGCTTGACTTTTGAGTGCCATGGTGGAAATACACCTCCTCCCTTCTGATTTTGGCCAATAATCTTACTTCTCATGCATTAGGCATATGAATCCTAATAGTCAAAAAATGATCAAAAATAAAGATAAAATGTAATATGAATTGCATTAGATTTAGGTCATTACTCATGCTCGCAACATGATCTAGTCTCTTAAGGAGTGAGTTTAAGGACTTAATCTCTTTCTAAATAAATAACAACTATCTATCTTGCATAAACATACAGCTTAATTTAAAATTTTGTTTCCTCAAAGCTCCATGATTTAGGTTCTAAGGTTGCTTCTCCCTTTCATGGACCATAAGTATAAATCCTCACCTCTGAGCATTTCCTTAATCTTGTGTTATGGAATCATAAGTCCTAAACTTCTAATAAAAGTCAAGTCAAATGAATAATAATGCAATTTCAAAATGTAAAGTCCAACCATAGGATAGTTCTGCTAAGTTTCCTAGCATCGTGAACATCTCCTACTTATCTTACTTTGGCTTGATAATAACTCTCTTTGATCAATCCCATTTGATCTTCAAATAAACTAATAGATTGATAGTCCTATTAAAAATCTTTGGAGACAATGATCATTTACCTTAATCAAAAGTATTCATGAGGATCTCATTCCTTAGGATGTAATTAACTATAAGAGCTTGCCCTATAGGGAACCTAACGAACGATTTAAAATAAACACTACTTTACAATTCCATGTAAAGTAAGGGAAGAATCTTTGGTACACATGTAGACCCATTGGAGTCCTTATTGAGGTGATTAGGTCCATATGGTGGTGACTTCTATCTTTAGAGATAGTACACCTCTTCTTAATGTCATCATATCATCACCAATAAGAACATCTATGGATCTATGTGGTATCAAAATTGCATAAAAAAAAAAGAAGTATATTTCAACCTTCATTTTATCCGCATAGAGTGAAGATTGAAATATATTTCCATTCTTTAGAAATTCTCATCAAAATTTCATCACATATTTTTTTTTGACTCATAGGGATGGTTCCTCTTTCCATCTTTGATAAATGATCATTATTTCCAAGTATCGAGGGTTTGTACTTTGGTATGAAATCCAAGACTATCTTTTGTTCGTGGCACTTATTTTATTTCATTCTTAAGTTAAGCTAGCCATCATCTTTAGGTTTTAGGACCTCACCCATGTTGGTCTTAAAACCTGTTGACTCATTTTAGAATGAGCTCTCAACCTCTCCATCTTAGACATAGGACTTCTCTTATACTTTAAGAGTTTCTTAGTCTTAAGACACATCTAGTGATTAGGTGGACACTCAACCCAACCCAAGAGACTTAGAGTTAACCATAAAAATAGGTCATGCTTTAGGGTGTTAAAAATTTTCACCCTTAGCTTGAACCCCTCCTCTTCCTTCCTTCAAGTCAAACTCCAAAAATCTTATTTGATTTTATCCAAAACTCAAATCAACTCCATGTAATTGAAATCCATGATTGAAACCAATTTCAAAATTTCAAACTCCAAATTCAAAATCTTTCTAAGCATTTAATTTTCTTCTTAAGGATTTAGCCTAAATCATGATCAAACCAATTCAAACTCATGGGATTTTATCATAATTCATTTATATTCTCATTTATATTCACATATATAAATATAAATTCAAACCAATTAAACTAAACTCAAAATTCAAAATTAATTTATAAATTTTTCCTAAGTCCTTTAAATTTTCCTTCAAGGACTTAGCCAAAATCATAATCAAATCAATTCAAATTCATGGGATTTTCATAACTCATTTATATTCTCATTTATATTCACATATATAAATAAAATATAAATATAAATCAATCAAACCAAATTCAAAATTTTAAATCCCTACTCCAAAATTTCCTAAGTCCTTTAAAATTTCTTAAAAGACTTAGCCTAGATCATGATTAAATCACTTCAAATCCTTGAAATTTTCTATTGACCCATTTATATTTTCATTTATATTCACATATATAAATGAAATATAAATTCAAACAATCAAAACCAATTCCAAAAAATAAAAATCAAATCCACTCAAAATCCAACCTAAGCCTTTCAAGTCAAAACCTTGAACCAAATCGCCACACTCTTGATTTTTCTCATGATTCAATCAACCTACAATCATGAATCCAAATATAAATACAAACTTCAATCACTTAACCAAAACTCAATTAAAAAATTAAACACCAAATCCAATCATATTCTTCCTTTGAATATGAAATTGTCAAATGGATCAAAACATTTAACTTCAAACCATTTACAAATGGATTTATATTTCAATCATAAGTCCATGTACAAGTTCAATCAAACTTAAATCAAGCTTTGACCAAGCCATTTGACTTGTAGGTTCACTTGCCCAAAGTGACCTAAAGTACCTTATGAGCCAAATTCTAATTATAATCAAATTAGATTGAATCAAACTCACTATGCTTCTCATCAACAATCATCTTGGGATGATCAATCAATCTAATTGGGTCAAACAAGTCAAATCTTAAACTAGCCAAAATCCATCATAGGACAAATTGATTGAAACCATTGATCTAAGTTCATTCATGAACTATGTTTGAACTTGACCAAGTCAACATTTGAGTTAACCAAGCCAACTAATTGGAAGTTGACCCAACTTGACCTAAAAGTCAAAATGTGTCAAAACTTGATCTAAGCCAAATTGATTAAAATTAATGGGTCAAGTTCATTCCAAATCACTTTTGAACTTGACTAAAGCCTCAATTGGCCAACTAGAGCTAACCTCAGCCCAATTGACCTTGAACCCAACTTGGGTCATGTTGAGCCAAATTCAAACTTAATCAAAATTGATTGGAAACAAAGATATCAATCCATTTCATATGACCAACCAAATATGAACCAACCCATGACCTAACCCAAATAGGTCAAATGGGTCAATTGGTCAACTTGACCCATTTGACCTAAATGAAGTCATATGAGCCAAACTAAAAACTAAACCAAAGCCACCAAAATATTTCAAATGGTCATATGAACTTGACCCAACCCTTGGTTTGACCCAATTTGACTAGTTGGTCAACTTGACTCAAGTTTACCCATTTTGACCTAAATGGGTAAACATGAGCCAAAACCATATCAAACAAATTCTAAATCCAATGAAACTTGGCCAAACTTATTTTCTCAACATACCCAACATATTCAAATTCAAAAATTAGACAAATGACCATTCTACTCCTAGGCATAGAAAAAAAATTTTAGTCAAATCCATGGTGAATTTGGTCAAGTCCTATTCATATCAACTTGATACCTTCCTAATAGGTCAAGTAGACCCTAGGTGCACCCAATCTAATGGGTTTGGGTCAGCCCAAATGGACCCAAGGCTAAAATCAACCACATGGCTCAAATTGGCCATGGAACCTCCTCCACTCAATTTGAAGCACATGGGAGGTTACCAATCCACTCCTTCACTCAAATTGACCATGTGCCAACTCCTTATAAATCAAAGACCTTTCCATATTGGAATTGGATCAAAATGGCAAAGAGATCTTCTCCGTCTCGATTGCCATGGGGAGATATACTCCCCTAATTCACTTCAATTTTCATGCTCACCATCGATTTATGAGATTGATGGGAAGAATTCTTGAGTGTTCAAGCTTCATAGAAAGGATTCAAATTTCTCATTTTATCCTTTGAAAATAGGGAAGTCCATTGAATTGCAAATTTCTATTCAAACTCCACCAAATTCACTTGCACACTCCATGTGAGGGCCAAGTCTTTTCCCATACCTCAAGTCCCAGTGAAAAGGAAAGGCTCACCCAGATAAAAATGCAAAGGAGCTAGGAGTGTTGGTCCATGAGAATAATGGAGCTAATTTTTTTCAAAAGTCATCAATGCATGAAGCCTCCAAGGAACTGCTCTATGATCACATGAGGAAGTGTGATTTTCGCTATCACTAAATTCTTTCCTTTAAAAAATGTGGGATTTTGGCATGGAAATTAATCATGAAATTCCATTACATAAATTTTATCCTAAATGAGTTCACATGATCAAATCTAACATATGTTACATGACATAGGTTTTAATGGATAATATCACCACATATTTTATATAAAAATTAAAAAATTTAAATTTATTTATATTTAAAATCTAATTGTAATTCTCTTCTAAATTTTAATTTCTCTCCACCTCTAATTTTAATGGAAATTATTGGGTTATTGGTGGATAAACCCCCTCTATTGGGATGTTTTTGAAAATGAAATGCAATTTGATTATTACCCTTGAAGTTGATTAGTTTGTGAATAGAAGGTTTAGGAAATAATTTTGGGGCATTTCCCTAATTACCTAAACCCTTTTCTTCTCTCTTTAAGGGTTAATTCATTAATTACCCTCTTAATAATTTCTAAAATACTAAAATATTCTAGAACTTAATTAATCTACTTTGGGTAGATGCTTAGGTGTTCAAGAGCCTAAGTTCAATTAAGGAAATCAAAACTCAACTCACATGTGTGAGGGTGTTTTAAAATTACTTAAGTTAAACCCCTTAGCTTAATTAACCATTAATCATGAGCCAAATTGCATTAGGCCCTTTTCTTCCTAGTATTGCAAGTTTAAATTCCTTGTGAGGTTTTATGTCATCTCATTGGCTCATAATTATTTGGTTAACTATGCTAAGGTGGTGTAGGTAAGGTTAATTAACATGCTTAATTCATACCTTAACCTAATCAAAATCTAAAATGAATCTAATCATCTAAAAATTAAATAAAATGTCAAACACATGTGGGAATGGGTTAGAATAGTAAACTCAATTTACATTTTCAAAATTAAATCAAATTCAAAATCAACCAAAAAATCATATTAAATAAACTTTGATTTACTTTAAACTTTCTTATTCATAAGATTGTCTTTAGGAATTTAATTAAAGTAAATGTGTTTACATGATTTCATTGCTTTAGTTCTTTCCCCAACATGTTAAATATGTATTTCATGTGGTTTCTGCATCCATGCTTTTCAAAATTAAATTTAAAATGAAAATATTTATTTTATATCAAAGTGCATGTGTTGGATAAAGTAATAATATGAGTGGCTATTATCACTATTAAATACAAATTATTTTCAAAATATATGAATCAATTATAAAAAATTGAAAGTGTGTTACTTATATCTTAATCATAAGCTTGTATGTGAATAAAATATAAGGATGTGCTTAGTATAGGTTTTCCTTCTCTTCTTTTAGTATAGTTTTGAATAGATTTGGTAAGATGTATGGTTCATTTGAAAAGAATCTAACACTTGCTAAATTCCATATCCTATTCATTCCTATACCATCACTTAAGAAGGATACTCATGCTTGCATATATAAATTGCATAAACAATATAAATCAACTAATACAAATTTTTTCATTCTTTTTTCCATTCATTTCTTGTACACATGTTTGTATTTAAGGAAAGTGGTATATTAGTCTGACAACCCCGAGGTTATGAGGCTTTAAGTAGCCCTAAGTAGGTCTTGCACCTTACACCTCTGTTAACAATGCGCTATACTCACTTATGCTTTCTTACTTTCATGTGTGCATGTGAAAATTGGATAAGAAATCCCTTTCTACTTAATGAAAATCATGCATCATAAACTTTCAAATTTCCTTAAATGAATCACTTAGCATGCATCATAAAGTGTGTTAAACATTCTCATTTGTGTGTATAGATATGCTTAGGACTCATTCATATGCATGTTATACATGTTGGGAAAGAAATGAAGTGATGTATGTTTTGTGAATTTAGTTCATTTTATTTAATCTTAAAATTCCTTTCTTTTGAATGGGTTTGTTTAGAATTCATCTAAACTTAGGATTAATTAAAACACTTAATTAAACATTCACATAAACAAAACTAAAATGTGAATCCACTTTAGAAATTACTTAGGTTAGGGAAGGAAGAGAAGTTCTCTTCTCTTTCCCTCTCTTTATAACTTAGTAATTAATTGTAGGATTCATTTGAACCTAATCAAAACATGAAATAAAATCAACCCAAAATAATTAAATCAATTAAATGAAACCCTCCTCTAAGTTGAACATGCTTCACACTTAAATTCTAACTTAAAGCCATAGCTAAGCATACCACACAAACCTCCAAAGCACACACATTAGGCTAAGTCACCACTTCTAGCTTTAGGTTAGGTGTGATTTTGTTTTATTTTATTTTATGATATATATTTTAGGCGGATGTTAGGATGTGTGTGTGTAGAATGAATGGTAGGATGATCTTAGTAACCATTATCTTCTAGGGATTGTGCTTAAGGGTTTAATAAATAAAAATATAAATGCTTTTGCTATGCGTATACCCTAAGCATAATCCAATAGGTGGACTTAGTCACCCATGTGTGGGGTGATAAGTCTAATGTACATGCATTTGGTGGTTTGTTTAGCTAACCTTTATTTTCTGGTGTTAGCGATTTACTTTTCCTTTTCATGTAAATTTTGCAATTAGGATTTTGGAATGATTGTTATGGGGATTAGGATGAGCATTGGTCGCCATAAGATCTCATCTTATGCACCATGTGAAATAGACATCCACCTTCCAACCATCAAAATAAACAATAAAGAAAGAAGAAGAAGGAAGAAGAAAGAAGAAAGAAGAAGAAGAAGAAAGAAGAAGAAGAATGAAGAAATGAAGCTTGAAGACCCCATAACAATGAATTCCTTGCTTAATTGTATTTAATTCATTTATAATATGGGTTGTATAAGGGTAGAGCTCGGCTACCCAATTTTTTTTGGTTTGTTGGTGGTACCCACACAATGACCTCTTATTCTTTTGTGATTAGCTTTATAAATTGATTGATGATTTGTTTAGCTTGCATTAAGATGGCATCTTTTCCTAGTTTCTTCCTTGCTTTATGTATGGCCTGGATGTGGATTAGGCTCTTAGGAAAAATAAATCTTTACCAAATTTAACAACTTCAAAATTAAAAATAAAGAACTCATAACCTCTAAAGCTTAGTTTAAAATCAAGATAAAAGAATTAGCAACCCCTTATGGATGAGTATTTCTTTATAACATCATGCATAAATGCATCTTTTCACTCTTGATTGGAGGGCTTCCACTTTGCCGTGAGAAACTTGGCTTGACCTTTGAGAGCCATGGAAAAACACACCTCCTCCTTCTCATTGATTTTGGCCAATAATCTTCTCATTAGGCATATGAATCCTATTAGCTGAGTCAAATGATTGTCCAAAATGAAAATAAATTGAAATATGAATTGCATTAGATTTAGGTCATTTGAAGCATACCCTACATGATCTAGTCTCTTTAGGAGTGAGTTTAAAGACTTAGTCTCTTTCTAAATAAATAATACCTAGCTATCTTGCATAAAGCATATGACTTGCCTACATGAATTTAAAATTGGAGGAGTTAGTTGGCCACCCTAGCGGTTGTAAGTCCAAGCATGGGTGGTTTGTCTCTTGTGGAGGCAAACCAAATACCCATTTTCACCTTAGATTTAGGTTGTGCTTTTGGCCCTCGCCAAAGCTCCCTAGATTTAGGTTCTAGGTTGCTTCTCCCTTTATGGGCCATAAGCATAAATCCTCACCTCTTAGGCATTTCCATAATCTTGTGTTATGGAATCATAAGTCTAAATTTCTAATGAAAAATGCAACTCAAATAAATTAAATCAATTTCAAAATGTAAAGCCCAACCATAGGATAGTTTGAGATGCCGCTAGGTTTCCTAGCATCGTGGGCATCTCCTACTTATCTTTCTTTTGGCTTCGATAATAACTCCCTCTTTGATCAATCCCATTTGATCTTCAAAATAACTAATTGATTGATATTTTTCCTATTGAAATCTTTAAAGACAATGATCATTTACCTTAATCAAGAGTATTTAAGGGATCTCATTCTAGGATGTAATTAACTATGAGGGCTTGCTGAGGGAACTTAATGAACTATTTAAAATAAACCTTACTTTACTTTTAAATTAGGGAAGAATATTTGGTACATATGAGACTCATTATCCTGGGAGTCCTTATTGAGGTGATTAGGTCCATTGATGGTGACTTCTATCTCGAGATAGTACACCTCTCCTTAATGTCATACTGATCACTGAATAAGAACATCTGGATCTATGGTATGTCCCAAAAGGCATGTATATTTTATATATTTTGTATTTTCATTTATCCATGAAAGAGTAGGGATAGATGAAGGCAAGATGTATCAATATATATATATATATATATATATATATATATATATATATATATATATATATATATATATATATATATATATATATATATATATATATATATATATATATATATATATATATATATATATATTATATATCACCACAAACCCCTGGTTCTCCAATGGGTAAAATAAAAAGATCTAAATAAAAAAACATTTAAAGACTTCCTCCTTATCATTTCTATGATAAGGAAAGGTTCATTCTAAAATAATAAAGATAAATAAATCCTTATAAAAAATCATCTTTTCAAAAAATAAGCACTCTTTCAAAATGCACATAATAAAATATTTTGCACAAAATTTTCTAAATTATCTTCATCTAATAATCTTTATGATTGTTATATGTGAAGATCATCTTTACAAAAATAAAATTCCAACAATCATATTTTCAAAAGCATAAAATTTGAAGATATCTTTCCATTCAATACACCCAAATGTATTGAATGGATATTACCTCTTCAAGCAAAATCATAACTTTGAACTTCCACCCAATACATTCCACATGTGTTAGTTGGGATTTTCATATTTTCAAAAGCACATATGAACATCTTCATTCAATATACCCAAATTTATTGAATGAAGATTTCATTCCCAAATAAAATAACATCATTTGAAATCCCACTTAAACATATTCCATATATGATTAAGTTGGAATTCCCTCTTAAAAAAAAAAAAGCAATAATCACACACAAAGAAAAAAACAAAATTTCACATTGCAAAATAGATTGACTTCCATTCCTACATACCCAAATTTATTAGATGGAAGTCTTCTTTGAAAATCAAAATTTAACAATCATATTTTCAAAATTCAAACACATTTGGAACTTCATTTAGCACTCAAATTTGCTAAGTGAAGTCTCCAAATTTGAAAACAAAATTTTCAAAACACATTTGAAACTTCATTTAGCATATCCCATTTGCTAAAATGAAGTCTCTCCTTTTCCAAAATAAAATTTGAAACACACTTTAGAAATTTCATTTAGCATACTCAAATTTTCTAAGTAAAATATCCATCCCAAAATTTTCAAAACATATTTGGAATTTCAATTTAGCATACCCCATTTGCTAAAATGAAGTCCCCTTTTTCAAAATCCAAAAAAAAATTTGAAACACCTTTGGAATTTTTAACATACTCAAATTTGCTAAATGAAATTTCCACTTCACAAAATTTCCAAATTTTTTGAACTTCATTTAGCATACCAAATTTGCTAAAGTGAAGCCTCCATTTTCAAAATAAAACCAAAACATAAAAATTTTAAACATCTTTTGAATTTCATTTAGCATACTCAAATTTGCTAAGTGAAATTTCCATTTCTAAAATTAAGTGGAACTTCATCTTTAGCATACCATATTTGCAAAAGTGAAGTCTCCACTTTCAATCAAAAATAAATCAAAATAAAAGGAAACACATTAGGATTCCTTAGTACTTAAATTTGCTAAGGATCCTACTTTTCAAAAAATAAATCAAAGCCAAAAGGAAACACATTAGGATTCCCTTAGCATACTTAAATTTGCTAAGGATCCTACTTTTCAAAACAAATCAAAATCAAAAGGAAACACATTAGGATTTCCTTAGCATACCCAAATTTGCTAAGGATCCTACTTTTCAAAAATCAAAATATCCAAAACAAAATGAAACACTTTAGGATTTTCTTAGCATACTCAAAAAATTTGCTAAGTGGAATTCCAATTTCAAAATCAATAATAATTCACAAGATAAAACAAACAAAGAAAAAGAAATAATTATTTTCAAACACTTCACTTAGCATACCCAAATTTGCTAAGTGAGTGAATTCCAAAATACCAAATCAAAACAAAAAAACCAATTGACCCTTACTTTAACATACCCAAATTTGTTAAAGGAAAGGGTCCTCAAATCAAAATCTAATTTCAAACATGAACCTATGGAAGCATCTTTCTAAAATATTTGAATCCATTTTCAACATACCCAAATTTGTTGAAGTTGGATTCATATTCAAAATTCTCTTTCCAATCAAATATCTAAATCTTCTCAAAATCCATTTGAACCCCACTTAACACTTCCAAGATGTTGGATGTGGTTCAAATTTTAAATTCAAATTCAGAAATCAACAAAATAGAAATCTGATCCAAGCTTGTTTCCAACTTGCATTCTCAAGATCATCTCGCTTACTACAATTCGTTTTCGTTGACTATAAATGTCAAGTTCATAGAAGTTTGTGTTTACTTTCCCTCACATGGACTTGGCCTTGATGCCACCTCCCCAAGCCGATCACACATCTCATCCATTTCTTTAAGAGGTTTGAGAGATCACATGAGGGCACTCCCTCACAACTATTAGAGGTGGTGGGAAGAAGTTGATCATTCAAATCAATTTACCATCGATTCGACATCCCCTCATTAAAGAGGAAAGAGCCTTATCGCCCAAAGGCGTGAAAGTGCACCCCATTTTCTGTGTTACCCCTGAAGGGCTAGCACCACTCATGCACCTCAAGGGTAAGGCCCTCTAATCCTGTGAGATTGCCTCCCCTTTGAGGTTGGGTCTAGCTTACTCCACCACCCTACCGTGACAGAGGAGAAATAAAATTGCATGATTAAGCGATCATACACATATTGCTGGAGATGGAGGCCACTATGCGTCGCTGGAGGAGGTACCCACTTTGATCACCCCGCTGGTTATAGAACCCATTTCATCCTCTCTAGGTTTGATAGAGAGGATGCTAGGAGATCGATCACCTCCACCTGGTTCAACACCCCAGCCGTAGGGAGTCGTGATGGCTTTTGATCACCTCTATTGAGCTTGGCGATTTAAGTTTGAAGCTCGGAGCTTTGGTTTGAGATCATCATTCCCCACAAGGTGGGGAAACATACAACGAGAGGGCTAGAGGCCCACACACATCACTAGGAGAGGTGGAGGTTTGGCGCGCCCTCGACTCATTGATTTCCACGGCATGCTACCCATGCCGATCACATAATAGTATTTTACTGGGACAACCATCAGGAAGAGAGGTCCCTGAAGAGAGTGGTGTCTCCACCACACGCCTACCTCCCCCATCCATCACATGTTCATGTCAAAGATCTCCCCATCAAGGCCATGAAGGCCACATCCGGGAGAAGCATACCGGTGATCCACTATGACCAGGGATCCTATTCCATCTACACCACCTATGGTGAGTGACCTCTCGCCCTTCTTTCGCTAGTGGTGAAGGAATGACCAATCATAGTGGTTTCCTTCACCAACACCACCGCAGGACAGGAGATGGTGGTACATTGAAGAGGGAGTAGATGATAGCCTAGTTGCACCGATGATAGTAAAACCTCCTAGAGTGTCACCCCTTTCGAGTCAAGATAGAGTGTGTCTCTTCTAGTGAGTACAGTCCTCATAGGATTGATTCTATAAGATAGGGAGGTGCCTCAAGATACGACTGATCACATTAGCCAAAATCATTTGTGCTCAGATTGATCATTCTTGAGGACATAGTGCACATTATCTTGTAGAAAAGAAGGAAATTTGGGATATGATTGGTCTATGAGGAGAAGATACTTTGATCCCAATGAAGATGATTTGTTGGGAGACTCAGTTTGCATTGGTATAGGGATCCCTCCTAGAGTAGCAGCTATGGAAGGTGATGAGGTTGAGCAGAAGACACAACAATCAGCCCAACACCTCATAAAAGAAAAGATGAACAAATAGATAGGATGGCAAGGCGCTTGAGGACTTGTTAGCAGTAGTCTCGAATTTTCAAATAAGCCCAGTTCATCCTACTATAATATTAGTCACCAAGTTAGTGCATGTCTTGGACCTAGCCAAGACCTTACCTCCATTGAGCAAGGTACACTAGCATGTATAGGAAGGTAGTGGAAAGTACCTCCATATAGAGAGACATCAAATCTATGGTTGAAAGTGTGAAGGAAGGTTCAAGGGGAGGATCATTTCCAAAGGGTAGACCCTACTTGAGGAATTTGATGCAATCCAATATCCCAAGGGTTTTGTGCCACCTTCCTTCAAGAGTTTTAATGATAGTGAAAACCCAACATATTGCACACTTCTGGGCTGTTGTAATGATGTTGGCAATGATGATTCGCTATTCCACCTCTTCGTCAAGCCTAGGGATAGCTTTCAATTGGTATGTAAACTTTCCAACAATAATAAAGATATTTTGAGAGCAACTCTTTATCAAGAGGTTTCGAGCTCAAAGGGTTATATCTAGGATCTGGCAATAACAACACCCAGTGAGTCCCTTGACTATATTCTCATATGGTAACCTAAGTATGAAATGCAGTATTCTGAGTAGCATGCCATTGAGATTCTTCTAAAGAATATCCATGGCCTCCACCTTCATGCTTAAGGGCTTCACTATCAAAATATTTGAGAAGCTAATCAACAAGGTGGCTAGTCTATAAGGAGAGGCCAAATAGTTGCCTTTTCAAGACCACCCAAAGCAAAGCCATAAGGTCTATGAGAAGAAGTCAAGAATAGTGACAAGGTAGATAAGGGGAAGCAACTAGAGATCAATCCGAGACCATGACCTCAGCCTTCGCTTCCACCTCCTCTACCACCACCGAGGTAGCCCCTACCTCCACACAGCCTCCATGGCACCACCTCCTCATACCATACCATCAAGAACACATACACCCATACCGTGTAGTTATGGTCCACCTACTCTTTTAGATAAGCTTAACAAACCTTATTCATTTAAGAGGGAGGTAATCAAGAAGATCTTTAAGAATCTCTTAAAGAAGCCTAATTTTAGCTACCCAGCCTAGGGAGAAAGTGGGCAAAAGTCATGATCCTAACTTTGCCTACCACCATATGCTTGGTCATGTTTTTTGGACACATTTAAGGACACTTGAACATAGCTTCAAGATCTGTTGTAGTTATCCCAAAGAATACCTTATGGAACAACCATCTAGTTATTAAGGTAATCCTTGGGGATACTTATGATCCTTCCAAAAATAAAGAAGGTTGGGATATCTTTATCCAAAACCTCTAAAAGATCATTTAGAAGATCAAGAAACTTTTCTCAGTTCTGAGTCTCAAACCTCCAACATCAAGGAAGGTTTGCAAGTTGCTGCCAACTTGGAAAGGGGAGTCAAAGAAGCAACAGAGCAGATGTCACCCGATAGCACAACCATCGAAGTCCAACCTCCACCTTAGCTACCACAATGACTTCCTCTACTTCAGCTAGTTCTTCTTCTACTAGTAGAACTCTTGTATATATAAGGGCATCAAATCCCTTACCCCACTTACTTTACTTGATTTCTACTTTGTACCACCTATCAAATCCAAGAAATTGAAGAATAAAGCTAGCTTTGAATTACATCTTGTGTCACTTAATGATGGGTTATCTACTTCTATTCTTAATGATAACTCTTCAAGTCAAAATAACTATAACAATTCTGATTTTTTTTCTTCCTCGATTTTCCATTACCCCACAAGAGATCACCAAAGTCAACCTCAGAGTGGCAATGTTCTACCTCCTAGGGCAATCCTCAAGATAGAGGAAATAAGTCATTGGTATAGAGATCGAGAAGCCCTCCACGGATGCTCCACCCTTGGATATGCTTGGAGGATCGCCCCAAGGTGGACTATAATGTCCTCTCTCATCTAAGAAAGTTGTCCATCTAAGCATATATGATTGTCTTATCCAAAGAGATGAGGGAATCATTAATCAAGGCTCTCCTTGATCAGATATGCTTAGCTCTACCGCCATTGGTGAGGAGGACATTACACAAAAGAAGCTGGGATCACCTTCACAGATGAAGACCTTCTTGGGGACTTGGAGCCTCTACATCATAGTTGACATGGGATTTTTAGAGTTCTCATCAATCCGTGCATCGAACATTATGAGTCTAAAGACCCTTGCCTATTTGAGGATTGACATCTCCACACTCAAGGAGATCGATGATGTTGAGAGGATTCAATGAACAAGTGATGAGCTTTAGTTCCATAGTGTTACCTTTGGAGATAGGTGATGGAAGACTGCCAAGTTTACATCATTGATTTGAATACTTCATTCACTTGCTTTGGTAGGCCTTGGATATAGAATAAGATAATTCCATCCTCCCTCCATCGCATGCATCAAGTGAAGGGATTGAATACTGTCAATGGAGATGAAAAGCCATAGAGAGGTTGAGATTTATGAGGATGCACCTACTATCTTCCTCAAAACACCCTTTCATGAACTTGGACAAAATTTAAAATTCAAAAGAAAAGAAAATGAAGGAAAAGAAAAAGAAAAATGAAAATCCAAGTGAACAAGAAAGGGAATTGAAGAAGAAATAGATCCGTGATATCACATTCCACCCATAATTCATTCCATCATATGGACTCGGGTAGGATGACTCAACCTCCACCGAGGCAGGCGGAGGCAAAAATAGAGGCGGTTCGAGGTGGAAGACCCAGTTGGCCATCAATAGAGGTCATGTTCCGTTCATAGGAGTACCCTACTATTCACATAGACTTGGAATCCTGAGGATGAGTCTAATGTGATTAGTATACCGACCAACCTCTCGGATTCCATTGGAGGTGACTTTTTGATCTGACGATGAAGATGAGCCTCCAGACAAAGCAAAGTATTGAATCAGTTATGTGAGACTATTAGGTAGTTGGGAACCTTAGCTCTAACCTCACTTTCATCTCAAAAGTTGAAGGTTTAGTAGTTAAGGAAGTCCCTAAGTCTTGTGACATGAAGCAAAGAGATTCTTTTTGGGATCATCATCCTCAAGTCGAAGTTGATGTAGAACTTGAGGAGGATACATTTAAAGAATTAATGGAATTACCATTTGACTTTTACTCACCTTGTGTTCATAATCTTATATAGAAAGGTTTAGTTCCTCATACATGGTCCAAGCACATGTCGAGTACTTTTTAAATATGGAACAATAATATAGGCAAGGAAGCACAATCAAAAGCGAAGGATTGATGCGTGGGTCCAATGATGATGATGATTACTTGCTTAGTTGTTACCAACCATTTGGAGTATGATGGTTCTTTTCACAACAACTCTTATGAGAATGTGTGTTTAGAAATCTCGGATGATCGAGATGATCTCCAAATTAAAGATACACCACCAAAATTTGAAGAGGAGATTCATTCAATGATAAGTTTAAAGAAATCAACCTCGGGATGAAGAAAATCCGCGACATACATCAATTCATTCTGAATGAAGAAGAAACCAATGACTTAGTTAGGCTATTGATTAGTTTAAAGACTACTTGCATGGTTATGAAGAGATGCCCGGATTATCTCATAGTAGTCTGCTAGCAATAGATCCAACATATACACTATCAAGCAAGCTCCTAGACAGCGATTAGAAATTGAACAAGTCATTTATGAAGTCAAGAAATTGATCGATGCGGTTTCATCGGAAGAAAATATCTCACGGTTAGCTGTCATCCCTTAAGAAGAAGAATGGCCAAATTTGCATATGTAAATTTTAGGGACTTAAATAAGGCATGTCTAAGGATGAGTTTCCTCTTCCTATACCAAAATTAATGGTGGACATCACCTCATCTCATGCAATTTTATCTTTCATGGATGGGATCTCAGCTATAACCAAATCAAGATGTCTCACGAAGATGAAAGAAACACTTCTTTTCAAACCTCGATGAAATCTTCTGTTATAGGGTCATGCCTTTGACCTTAAAATACTTGTGCTACATATGGCCATGACTTAGATCTTTAATGAACTCATCCATCATTAGGTTGAGTGTTATTGATGATCTAGTAGTCAAGCGAGAGAAAAGAAGACCATCTCTTTGACTTGAGTAGTTTTGAATGGTTAAGACAATATAACCTCAAAATGAATCCCCTAAAGTGTGCATTAGTAGCTTCAGAAAATTCCTTGGGTTTGTTGTGACACCGGGGAATAGAAATAGATCAAAAGATTAAAGCTATCTTAGAAATGCCACCTAAGAGTTTAACTCAACTCGATCCTTCCAAGGATGGTTGTATCTAAGAAGCTTTATCTCCAACTATTAGGAAATGCAAATATTCTCGCACTTGTCAAAAGGATGCCAAGTTCAAGTGGGATGATAAGTGTCTATGCCTTTGAAGACATCAAGTGTATTTGGTGAAGCGGCCAGTTCTAGCCCTATCCGAGCCACTCATCCTCTACACTATGCATTGGATGACTCTCTCGATGCTTTATTGGCCCAAGCCAATGATGAAGGGAAGGAGAACCTCTCTACCTCGGTTGTCATCTTATTCTTTGAAGTGAACTATCCACCTATTGAGAAACATTGCCTAGCTTTGATCTTTGCTTCCCAAAAGCATTATATGCTTTCTCATAAGGTGAACTTGATCTCCAAAACAATCCACTACAATATCTCATGACACGACCAATGTATCGGCATTTGGCATGATGGTCCATGATCTCTCACGGTTTGATATCACATTCATACCCCTCGCGATAAAGGATAAGCGATTTCTTAGCACACCCACTTCCTGTTGATTCTTGCTTAGTGATGATCTCCCGATGAACAAATCATGAACTTAGGGAGGTTGACAACCACCAATGGGAGATGTATTTTGATGGTGCAACTTCTTTTCATAAAGGGAAGCACCATGATCTATTCTTTTAGGAAAGGCAAGGGTAGGAATAGTTCTAACTCCACCGTGATATGATGAGATTCTCATACTATCTTTCCAACCCACACAACAATGAAGCAGTATGAGGCTTTGATTGCGGTTGGAGTTAGCCATCACTATATGTCAAGAGCATCAACATCTTTGGGGATTCTCGGTTGGTCATCAATTGATTGTGGGTCCTACAAGGTTCTCAAACCCAAGCTTCATCATTACCTTGAATATACCATGAAGTTGGCCCAAATTCTGAAGTCACCATCTACAAGGTTCCGAGAGAACACAATAGCATATGCTTTGGCCAAACTTGCCAAAGAATTGGCATGTTGAAGATGAGTCCATTTCAATAAGGGTCCAAAATAGACAAGTCCTATCCCTTATTGATGTTGAACTCATCGAGACTTTCTCTTGAAGGGGAGGTTGCCATTGCCAAAAGGACAAGGAGATTAATTTGAGGCAACCATTCATAGACTATTTGAACACAAACTACCTCAAGAAAAGTCACAAGCCCATGGTGAAATAGAGCTCTCTCTTATGCTCTGTTGATGGCACCTTGCACGTCCTTTGACCAAATGGTTATGCTTTGTTTAGACAAACATGAAGCCATGGCATTATAATTGGTACATTTGGTCTATGTGACACATCAATCGTCGAAGATGAAGATGAAGATCAGACTAGGATACTTGGCCTTGATGATTATAGGCGCATGGATGTAGCTAGGAGATGCCATCGTGTCGGTACAGTGTGGTCCTCCACCAACCAACATTCTACACCACATTGGCCTCATGGCCATTCAGTGTTAGTGTGACATTGGGGTCGATCCTCCTTCCAGGGGGCATCGGTTCATCTTAGCGCCGCTACTTTTCCAAGTGGGAGGCATCCCACTTAGAGAGGTCATAGCTTCATGTGCTTCAATTTTTTAGAACCATATCATATATAGTTTGAGGTGCCTCGATGATTATCCGATAATGGTATTGCATTCAAAAGCACCATCAACATCCGAGAAGACGTATAGATTGGAGATACTCCACCATACTACCTCAAAAAGCAAGCGAAGCATTCAATAAAACTCTCATCCAAATATTAAAGAAGACTCTTGATGACAACAAATAATGGAATAAGCGGTTGGTTGAAGCCTTGTGGGCTACCACCCCCATAACTCAATCCTCATTTTCCTTAGTGTATGGGTGCAGCCATTCTACCTTTAGAAGTTCAACTCCCATCACTAAGGATAGCATTGGGTAGCAAGATCACTACGAGTAGAATGCAAAGTTTTGGTTAGAAGAGCTCAAGGTTTGGAGGAGTACTATGGGCGCAGAACCTCGAGTTGTACAAGGCCAAAATGATTCAAGCTCATCAATGGGTCGCCCTAGGTCTTTTGAGTAGGAGAACTTGTGTTAGTCCTAAGGAGACCAATTGTTGCCCAAGATGGGAAGCAAGTTTGAACCTTGGGAAGGCCCATGTCATAGAGAAGGCCTAGGAGGATCTTATTAGCTTATTGATTATAAAGGGGAACACCGATGCTTCCAATTAATGGGTTCTAAGAAATATTACCCATGAAATAAATCATGTTTGAAAATAATTCTATCAATAAAAAATATGATTCCATTTCATCAAAATCTTCTCTTCTTTGAGCGTTTGTATCTTGCAAATCTCATGGCGTGTTTAGGGTAGGTGTAAGAGTCCCTGTGGCATCTATCCTCTTTCACTTCACACACAATCTCTCTATTAGAATAGGTGTAAGAGAACAGAGGCATCCTATTTATTAGCACAACTAAGTTAGGTGTGAGAGAACGGACATCCTTTCTTAGTGGGAATCTTGGTTTATCCATGGCACCATTTCATCAAAATCCCTAGCATGTTTAAGGTAGGTGTAAGAGTCAGAGGCATCTATTCCCTTTAACACATGCATAAAATAAACACAAATCTTTTATCTCAAGCTATTTTGATGTAGAGCAAGCCCACGTGGCACTCACTCATTAGTTGCTAGGTTGGTCTACATGCTACCTCATTAGTATGTCACCCTAGTGGTCACTTATTTGGAAGATGTGAGTCCCTGCTTTCTTCCTAACTTGACCATTGCAAACCAATGAGCACCTTGTTAGTATGGTAGACTTCTTGCCAACTAGTAAGCTACCTCATGTTGATTTTGTTTAAGAAGATGTGAGTCCCCATGCTTTCTTCTTGAACTAATCATCATGATCTAACTAGGTTGAGTATATTTGAGGTCTAGGATAAGTCCCCGAGCTCCTTCCTCTTGACTACATTTGAGTTGAATATAAGTCCCAGTGGCATTCTCAGAGTAAGCCCTAGGTCGGATGGCACTTATCGAAGGCAGACTATCCCCAATCATTCTATAGGAGGATGTGAAGTCCCGAGCTTTCTTCTTATGTTAATTATTACAAATCGATGACACCTTAGGTTGGTTGATGTTCTATGTTAAATGACTCACCCGGTGGATACACCACTCTTGGCAGATGTGAGTCCTCAGCTTTCTCCTTGAGTTGGACCGAATACCTATTTGATATATGACTAGCATGTCATCTTCTCCGATTTTGGATTAAGCCCTTAGCGACCCCATCCCATGGGCATTCTATTTGGATCATCCTTTGCGACCCCATTTAAACATTGCAGTTACTTTTGGATTCTCTCCCCTTTCTAGTAGCCACGTGGTTGGAGAATTTGTTGCGGATGCATATTCTCCCTTTATTATTCTGAGATAGTCTAGGTGATATAAGCTCCTTCTCGGTTTGATCCCTCATAAACTAATAGGTCATGATAAACAAATTAAATAAAATAAATAAATAAATTTCACTTGTGGATTAGAATTCAAGCCCCAAAGGGCCCCGGCATCTTATCTTTAGGCGGTCGTAACTCCTATAAAATTGCGACTACGAGTTGAGATAAGTCTCGGTCACTCACTCTGTAGCTCTTTAGGTCGATTCAATCTATTTTTGATTAAAATAGGTTACCGGTCATTCTACTTTGGAAGATGTAAGATATGATGCATTCTTTCTAGCATGATTGTCGAAATGACGACCTTGGGTTTGATTATTTCCCAAAAAAATCACCCTCTTTCGTGGAAGATGTGAGTCCCGAGCTTTCTTCCCTTCATTGATCATTGCAAACCAAAGGCACTCCTTTTGGATAGTTCTCCCATCGGTAGAAGCTACTCCCTTTGGTTTAGTAAATTTGAGATAGGTCTAGGCGATATAAGCTCCTTCTCGGTATGATCAATCGCAAACCAGAATCCATCAAAAAAATCTAAAATGAAATTAATCTTGACTATCTTTGAGTTGATCTAAGTCCCCAAGCATTCACTCAATAGTCTAGGTTGGGTCTTTGCCTTGCCAATAGATTACCCCATCAACTGGTCCCTACTTTGGAAGATGTAAGTCTACACTTTCTTCCTAGATAGTTCTGCATACTTAAAGGCATCCCTTTGGTAATCTAGTCCTACTTGTGTTTTAGACTACCCTTTGGATTGATAAATGTTAGGTCTCAGTGGCTCCCTGCATGGTCCCACAAATGGATCCATCTCAAAAATCAAATCTAAAAATTGAAAACAAATTCAACCCTCTTCCTCGTGGAAATTTCTCCCTGAGACTTCAAATCAAATCAAACCCTCATCCCTTATGGATGACTTGAACTGCTTCCCAGTGGAAGGTTCACAAACTCTATCCCTAGTGGATTCCTCCTTCCCTCTCTTATGTCCTTTGATATAAGTAGAGCCACATTGCATTAAGTTTGGATTCTTTTACACCTGGTTAGTAGATCATCTCTTTAGTGCTTGTGATCGTTTGTTGTTGATCATTCTCAACACAAATACGTGTGTTCCTTGTCACCACACCACACTTGGGTGCCCTTTTGACCTCATTTTTAGAATGATCTCAACCCCTCCATCTTAGACATAGGACTCTCTTAGACTTTTAAGAGTCCTTAGTTAATACATCTAGTGATTAGTGGACACTACCTAACCTAGAGACTTAGAAGAGTTAGCCATAGGTAGGTCATGCCTTGGGGTGTTAGGAAAATTTGCCACCCTAGCTTGAACCACTTCCTTCCTTCCTTCAAGTCAAACTCCAAATCAAATCAATTCAAACCAATCAATTTTATTTGATTTTCTCTAACTCAAATCAATGCCATGATTGAAACCCATGATTGAAATTCCAAATTCCAAATATTTTCTAAGTCCTTAATTTCCCTAAGGACTTAGCCAAAATCATCTTCAAATCAATTCAAACTCATGAAATTTTCTCACATTTATATTCTCATTTATATTCACATATATAAATGAAATATAAATTCAAATCAATCAAATCAAATCCAAAATTCAAATTCCTAATTCAAAATCCTTCTTAAGGACTTAGCCAAAATCATCTTCAAATCACTCAAACTCATGAAATTTTCTCATAATATTTATATTCTCATTTATATTCACAAATATAAATGAAATATAAATTCAAATCAATCAAACTAAATCCAAAATTCAAGTTCAAATTCAATCAAAACCTAACTAAGCCTTTGAGTCAAATTCTTGAACTTAGCCAAATCAATTTCAAATCAAGCCAAACTCTTGATTTTCTTCATGATTCAATCAATCCTTCAATCATGAACCAAATATAAATACAAACTTCAATCACTTAGCAAAACTCAATTCAAAATCAAGCCAAAAATTCATTTCTTCTTGAACTTGAAATTGTCAAATGAATCAAAACCCATTTGACTTCAAACCACTTGCAAATGGATTTATATTTCAATCATAAGTCCATATGTAAGTTCAATCAAACTCAAATCAAGCTTTGACCAAGCCATTTGACCCACTTAGGCTCACTTGACCCAAAGTGACCTAAAGTACCTTATGAGCCAAATTTTAATCCTAACTAAATTGGATTGAATCAAACCCACCTAAGTCTCATCATGATCAACAATCATCATGAGATGATCAATCACTCAAATTGGGTCAAACTAAGTCAAACCTAAGGGTTGACCAAGTCAACACTTAAAATGAAACAACATAGCCAAAATCCATCATAGGCCAAATTGATTGAAAACAATGATCTAAGTTCATTCATGACCAATGTTTGAACTTGACCAAGTCAACATTTGAGCCTAACCTAATTGGCCACTTGACCCAAGTTGACCCAACTTGACCTAAAAAAATAAAATGTCAAAACTTGATCTAAGCCAAATTGATGAAACCAATGGGTCAAGTTCATTTTAAATCACTTGTTGAACTTGACCAAAGCCTCAATTGGCTAGAAATCTAGCCCAATTGACCTTGAACCCAACTTGACTAAAGGGTCATGTTGAGCCAAATTCAAACTTAACCAAAATTGATTGGAAAAAATACCAATCCACTTCATATGACTAACCAAACCTAAACTACCCATGACTAGCTCAAATAGGTCAAATGGGTCAAATTAGTCAACTTGACCCATTTGACCTAAATGAAATCATATGAACCAAATTCAAACCTAAACCAAATTGAATCAAACCAAAGCCACCAAAATATTTCAAATGATCATATGAACTTGAAACCCTTGGTTTGACCCAATTTGACCACTTGACCAACTTGACCCAAGTTGACCCATTTTGACCTAAATGGGTCAACATGAGCCAAATCACATGAAAACTCCAAATCCAATGAAACTTGGCCAAACTTATTTTCTCAACATACCAAACATACCCAAATGACCATTTTACCCTAGGCCATTGAACACAAATTTTGGTCAAATCACTTGGAATTTGGTCAAATCCTCTTCATACCACTTGATACTCTCTTAATAATCAAATAAACCATGGAGGATGGTGCACCCAACCAATGGGTTTGGGTCAGCAAACAACCAAGACCAAGCACATGTGCATGAAATGGCCACATGGAAATGTCTCCCACTCAATTTGAAGCACATGGGAGTTCACCATTCCTCTTTGGACAAATTTAAACTAAAAACACTCTAAACCTAACAACCCATTTCTAGTCAATTGGATCAAAAGTGAAGCTATGTCATTGCCATGGGGAGATATACTCCCCTAATTCATTTAATTTTTACATCAATTGAAGAGAACTCAAAGCAAGCTTTTGAGTCTAAGCTTCTAGAAGATTTGAATCTCCATTCTCAATTCTCATTAAAAATAGGGGGGCTCCATTGATTTTCAACTTCCCATACATCAAACCAAATTTCCTTTTCACTCAGAGGACCAAGTCGAGCTTCACTAAGCTCTCTTCCCAAGTTCCAAAAAGGAGGAATCTAAAGCCAAGCTCAAGGAGGGAGTTGGTCATATAGCAATCCACTCAACCTTAAGCTCAAACTTTCAGAGCTTCATCTCACTGACAAAGCTTCTCAGGGAATCAGCATGGTGATCACCTCATGAGGTAATATTTTCAAGCTTAAATTTAATGTGGTTTGGAGCTTTGTGAAAGAAATTTTTTAATGGCATGAGATTGTCCATTTGTGATCTAGGATGCAAGATGAAGGTGTGGAATTTCAATCAGCTCAATCGAGCAGATCATCCATGAAGATGGGCGATCCCCTCACAGAATTATAGGGATGGATCTATGATCCATCCATTGTGCATTTTGGATGGGCGACCAAGATTAAAATTTTATATTCTTTATTTTCCTCCACCATCCGACTTTAATCTGATCCAATCGCGGTCGGATGATTGAAAGCGCATGGCGCGCCACCATTTGGCGCTATGACTAACAGTTAAATATCAATGTGTGCGTGTGTAAAGTACATGCCCGCGTCATGCGTGGCGATGGGATTAATGATATAATTAGGGATTTAATTCTAATTAATCACTAAACTTCTAAAATTCATATCTCTTTAAAATCAAAAAAATATGAAATAAATTGCATTGAAAGATAATTGAATCTAAAATATTCTAAAATTAATTTTGATTTTTTGAATAGTTCTTTTCTCGATTTGGGTTTTATTAGAATGTAATTTGCTAATTACTCACTAATTAATTATTAATCCCAAACTTTTGGGTATAGGATGACTTACCCTCCCTAATTTTCTTGGGATTTATTGGTGGCTTAATTGAATTACTATTCATTTCCTTAATACTCCTTAATGTAAGGACTTAAGGGGTATAGTTAGTGTTTAATCCTATTGAGCTAATTAAGTTTTTAATTAAGTGAATGAGGTTTAGAAAATAATTTTGGGATACTCTCCTTAAGATATTCCTAAACCCCTTTTTTAATCTTACCTTAATTAATTAATTCACTAATTACCCCTTAATTAATTTCATAAAATTCTAAAACTTTCCAGAACTCAATTAATTCTTCTTGGGTAGATGCTTAGGTGTTCAAGAGCCTAAGTTACAATTAAGAAATCAAAATTCAACTCATATGTGTGAGGGGTGTTTTGAAATTACTTAAGTTAAACCCCTTAGCTTAATTAATCATTAATCATGAGCCAAATTGCATTAGCCCTTTCTTCCTAGGTGCATTTCAAATTTAAATTCCTTGTGACTTTTATGTCATCTCATTGACTCATAATTATTTGATTAACTATGCTAAGGTGGTGTAGGTAAGGGTAATTAACATGCTTAATTCATACCTTAACCTAATCAAAATATAAAATGAATCTAATCATCTAAAATTAAACAAAATGTCAAATGTATGTGGGAATGGGTTAGGAACAAACTCAACTCACATTTTCAAATTAAATCAAACTCAAAATCAAAAATCACATTAAATAAACTTTGATTTGCTTTAAGCATTCTTATTTCATAAGATTGTCTTTAGGAATTAATTTAGGTAAATGTGTTTACATGCTTTCATTACTTTAGTTCTTTCCCAACATGCTAAATGTATGTGTCATGATTTCAAAAATTAAAATGAAAATGTTTCCTTTATGTCAAATTGCATGTTTTGGCTAAAGTAAGAATATGAGTGGCTATTATCACTATTAAATTCAAATTATTTTCAAAATATATGAATCAATTATCAAAACTAAAGTGTGTTACTTATATCTTATTATAAGTTTGCATGTGATAAAATATAAGGATG
The DNA here is from genome assembly GCA_021442155.1 of Cymbidium sinense. Classification (NCBI taxonomy): domain Eukaryota; kingdom Viridiplantae; phylum Streptophyta; class Magnoliopsida; order Asparagales; family Orchidaceae; genus Cymbidium; species Cymbidium sinense. Next base: position 75,828,858 of record CM038222.1, on the reverse strand, counting down.
TGCTTAGTGTAGTTCTTCTCTCTCTTTTAGGCATAGTTTTGAATAAGATTTGCAAAGTGTATAGTTCATTTGAAAGAAAAGAACACTTTAATTCTATTTATATTCATTCCTATCTACTTAAGAAGGATACCACTTACATATAAATTGCATAAACAAAAAAATAAAATAACTACCAACTTTTGCATTCTTTCTTTTCCATTCATTTCTTTTGTACATATGCTTGTATTTAAGGAAAGTGGTATATTAGTCTGGACAACCTGTTGTGAGGCTTTAAGTAGCCCTAAGTAGGTCTTGTACCTTACACCCACAGTTAACAATGATGGCTCCATACTCACTTATGCCTTTCATACATTCATATGTGTGAAAATGGATAAGAAACCCCTTTGCTACTTAATGAAAATCATGCATCATAAACATTCAAATTTTCTTAAATGAATTTACTTAGCATGCATCATAAAGTGTTAAACATTCTTATTTGTATGTATGATATGCTTAGGATTCATTCATATGCATGTTATACATGTTGGGAAAGAAATAAGTGATGTGTGTTTTGATTTAGTTCATTTTATTAATCTTAAAATGCCTTTCTTTTGAATAGGTTTGTTTAGAGTTCATCTAAACTTAGGATTAATTAAAACACATAATAAAACATTCACTAAACAAAACTAAAATATGAATCCACTTTAGAAATTACTTAGGTTAGGGAAGGAAAGAGAAGTTCTCTTCTCTTTCTCTCTCTTTTACAACTTAGTAATTAATTGTAGGATTCACTTGAACCTAATCAAAACATGAAATAAAATCAACCCAAAATAACTAAATCACTTAAATGAAACCTCCTCTAAGTTGAACATTCTTACATAGAAAATTCTAACTTAAAGCCATAGCTAAGCATACCACACAAACCTCTAAAGCACACACATTAGGCTAAGTCACCACTTCTAGCTTTAGGTTAGGAGGTGCATGGTTTGATGTTTATTTTATTTTGTGATATATGTTTTAGTCTAGATGTTAGTGTGTAGAATGAATGATAGGACAATTTAGTCTAGATTATTATTTTTTTTGTAGGATTGTGCTTAAGGGCACTATAATAAATAAAAATATAAATGCTTTTTTGTGCTTGCTTATACCCTAAGCATAATCCAATAGGTGGTGGACTTAGTCACCCATGTGTGGGGTGATAAGTCAATATACATGCTTGGGATTTGGTGGTTTGTTTAGCTAATCTTATTTTGTAGGTGTTAGCTAGATTTACTTTTCTTTTCATGTAATTTTATAATTAGATTTTGGAATGATTGTTATGGGGATTAGGATGAGCATTGGTCATAAGATCTCATCTTATGTACCATGTAAAACCTTTAGCATCCACCTTCCAACCATCCAAAAGAAGGAACCAAATAAGAAAGAAGAAAAGAAGAATGAAGAAATGAAGCTTGAAGACCCCATAATAATGAATTCCTTGCTTAATTGTATTTAATTCATTTATAATTCAAGTTGTATAAGGGTAGAACTTACCCAATTTATTTTTTGTTGTGCGGTGGTGCACCATAAATGCCTCTTATTCTTAGCTTTATAAATTGATTGATGATTTGTTTAGCTTGTGCATTAAGATGGCATCCTTTTCCTAGTTTCTTTTCTTGCTTATGTATGGCCTGGATGTGGATTAGGCTCTTAGGAAAAATAAATCTTCTACCAAATTTAACAATTCAAAATTAAAATAAAGAACTCATAACCTCACCTAAAGCTTAGGCTAAAATCAAGATAAAAGAATTAGCAACCCCTTAGTTGGATGAGTACTTCTTTTATAACATCATGCACAAATGCATATTATTTTCACTCTTGATTGGAGGGCTTCCACCTTTGTTCAGAGAAACTTGGCTTGACCTTTGAGAGCCATGGTGGAAACACACCTCCTCCCTTCTCTTGATTTTGGCCAATAATCTTACTTCTCATGCATTAAGCATATGAATCCTATTAGCACAGTCAAAATGATTGTCAATAAAAATAAAATGTAATATGAATTGCATTAGATTTGGTCATTTTGATACTATACATGATCTAGTCTCTTTAGAGAGTGAGTTTAAGGACTTAGTCTCTTTCTAAATAAATAATAGCCTAGTTATCTTGCATAAAGCATATGACTTGCCTACATGAATTTAAAATTGTAAGAGGAGTTAGTTGGCGGCCACCCAAGGTTGTAAGTCAAGCAATGGTGGATTTGTCTCTCTTGTGGAGGCAAACCAAATACCCATTTTCTTAGATTTAGGTTTTGCTTTTGGCCTCAGCTCCCTAGATTTAGGTTTTGAGGTTGCTTCTCCTTTGGGCCATAAGCATAAATCCTCACCTCTTAGGCATTTCCATAATCTTGTGTTATGGAATCATAAGTCTAAATTTCTAATAAAATTCAACTCAAATAAATTAAATTAATTTCAAAATGTAAAGCCAACCATAGATAGTTTGAGATGCTCGTTAGGTTTCAGCATCATGAACATCTCTACTTATCTTCTTTGGCTTGATAATAACTCCTCTCTTTGATCAATCTATTTGATCTTTTAAACAACTAATGATTACATTGAAATCTTTGGAGATAATGATCATTTACCTTAATCGAGAGTATTCCTAAGGGATCTCATTCATTGGATGTAATTAACTATGGGGCTTCCCTGTAGAACTTAATGAACCGGTTTAAAATAAACCTTACTTTACTTTTCATGTAAAGAGGGGAAAAAATCTTTAGTACACATGCACATTATCCTTAGGAGTCCTTATTGTGATTAGGTCCATTGTAGGGTGGTGACTTCTATCTTTTAGATAGTACACCTCTCCTCAATGTCATACCGATCACCCTCAATAAGAACATCTATGTGATCTCAAATTACATAAAAGAAAATATTATTTTTCATTTTTTATCTCACATAGAGTGAAGATGGAAGTATATTTCTATTCTTTAGAAATTCTCATCATAATTTCACCACAAATGTCCATACTAATATACTCATTATTCTTAAATACATTATGTATAAACTATAAGAATAGAAAAAGAAGCAAAATTTGATTTATTTATGCTGAATTAAAGCTATATCCCAATTATAATGTCAAATGCATAAGAATGAAATCAAGCAGATGCGTACCATTATTTGCACTAGGAGAGGTAAAGAATCTATGGCTACTTAAAAGTGTCACAATTCTAAATATACCCATTAACATTATGTATGCAAATCAATATATGAATGTAAGAAAGAATTCACTTGTACACTAATTATATTCACATGCACCTCTTATGTATATGTAACTAAAACACAATATATATTATTATTCATTAAAAGCTTTTGAAAATACATTTGAGATTTAATAGTGATAATAGCCACACATATTCTAATTAAGTTAACACATGCAAATTTGACATAAAGGAAATCATTTTTTATTTAATTAATTTTGAAAGAGATGAATGCATGATTATAGTGGCATACAATATTTTAATATGATTGGAAAGAAATAACAACCAAGCATGTAATTTCATTCAATCAACTAATTTCTAAGACAATCACATTAAATAAGCTTATTTAAAATAAACCAAAGTTTCTTAAAACCATTTTTTAATCTTTATGTTTGATTTGATTTAAAAAAAAATGTGAATGAGGTTTGCTAATCCTAATCATTCATATGTGTGAGTTAATTTGATTTAGGAAAATAATTAGATTTATTTTATGGATTAGGTTAAGATATAAATTAAATCATAAATTAAACCTACATCACCTTATTAATAAATTAAATATTTTGAGCCAACATGAGATGCAACCATATAGAAAAGTAAATTAGCAATGCTCAAATGAAAGGCCAAATGTAATTGGCTCATTAATAGTTAATTAGCTTAAGGATATGTTTAATCACTTTTATGATTTTTCTCATAGTAAGCTAATCATAATTTCATCAAATTTCCTTAGACTATTAAACATCTAAAAAAAAATGAGGTTGATTAAGCAAAGTTAGGAATGAATTGGATTAAATTAATTTAATTAATCCCTTATTAGTTAATTAAATCCAGATTATATTTTAATTAAGATAATGAAATTAACTTAGGGAAATCAAGAAAGAGGCCTCAATCTCAATCTAAGTCATTTCAAACAATCATTGGCTAAAAATAATTAGATTACCTTTTCTTTTAATTTATTAATTAGTGGCTAATTAATTAGATTTGATTAATTTGAAATAAATGAAGAGTCTTAATGAAATGGTCTTGAGAGTAAACAAGCCATTTTCAAGACTTTTCACATTAGATTAAAATAACCTTAATTAGTTAATTAATTCACTATTTATTTGGTTATTATCATTTAATTAGAAAGAGTAATTAAGGCTTAATCCATCAATTTCCCAATTAACTATCCAATAAATTCCAAGAAAATAGGGGGCTAAAGGTCATCCCCTAAATAACTTAAAGTTTGGGATTAATTGGATAATTGATCAAAGTAATTAGGCTAATTAAATTTATAATTAAACCTTAATTAAACTAAAATTATTGTTCAAAATTAATTAATAATAATTTTAATGAACTCATCTTTGAAATACCTTTAAAATGAGCCCTCATTTTGCATTTTTTTTGGATTTTTTTTATAGTCAATTATGAATTTTGGAAGTTTTCATTAAAAATTAATTAATTAACTAATTAAACCTAATCCTCACGCACATGATACTGTGGCGTGCTTTCCATGTGTGCGATGGGATAGGCTATTTAAGTTATCAATCGAATGCTAACTCAATTATGATAGATGTGCTTTCGTGGCAATCTATCCCAGATCGGATGATTAAATCTCATTAATGAGAAATAGAGAGGATCTAGAGTGATTTGTCATCATCCATTATCATGTGGAGACGGCTTGTGATCTATCTCCTTTTGAGAAGCAAAGGAACAATCATCTTTCATTGATCTAAGCTCACCCGAGCTTTGAATTGGGATCAAAATGATCCCACACCATCGAGGAGGAGAGACAACACATCCAATAGCTAAGATCTCCATGGATTTCTTCACAAAAGACCAACCCATTTTTAGCAAGGATCGATTTTGAAAATTACCTCACGAAGCTAATGTCATGGTGAGATTGTGAGTAGCTTCATTTGGTAGAAACAAGCCTGTTGAGATACGAGCTTTGATTTAGGTGGTTTGCTCTATGGACCAATCTTCCCTTTGAGCATTCAATCTTGATCAACTATGGATTCATGACTTGGAAGCTTAGAAAATGATTTAGTATTTGATGGGGTGTGGTGATGGTGTGTGCATTGATTGAGGTTTGGTGGAGGATTGAGCAAGGGGATTTAGAATGGTGCTATTTTGGTTTCTGTAAGAAGAAATATCGATCAAGGGAGGTTTAGGGTGCTCTAGGAAACTCTCGATTTTGAAATCACTCAAGGAACTCACAGTGTGAATGGTGATGAATCTCGCTTGAATTGAGGGGGGTATACCCCTCTCACTGATGGAAAAGATGATTTTAAATTCTAGATTTGCCACCATAGGTGTTGAGGGTCATTGTCCTCACGTGGACTCAAGGTTGGAGAGGAAGTTGTGGTGAGCTCAAGGTTTGAGATGGAGATTATGTGCTAATTTTTCATCCATACATCCATTGGGCTGCCATGGGTAAGGGAGAGAGGATGCTTTCTTTGGTCCATGGAAAGTCCTAGGCAAGCATAGGTTGAGCAAGGCAAGTTAGGTATGCCATGTTATGAAGTTTGATGGTACCCATGAGAGAGGAGAAAGTGGACTTTGCTTCTTATGGAAAGAATCAATGCAAATGAGTGTGTCCAATGGTTAATTCCATTGGATTGGGTGATTTGGGCTAGTTTAGGAAGGATCGAGCTGGTTTGGGTGTTTGGCTAGCTCAGGTCCCATTGGTTGGTTTGGGTGCTTTAGCTTCATATGGTCAAATGGTTCAAATGGGTTCATGTTGGGTTGGTGACCAATTGGTCAAATTGGGTCAAACCAAGATTTGGATTAGGTTCAAATGATGATTTGAAGAGTTTTGTTTTAAGTGGTTTTGATTAATTTGGCTTAGATTTGATTTTGTCTCATTTGGATTCAAATAGTCAAATGGCTAAGTTGATTTGACAAATTTGAAATTTAAGTGGATTGATTGATGCTCGTTTGATTGGTTATTGAAAATGGTTGTAAATTTGGTTTGGTTTGATTTGTGTTTAATTTGATTTTGGCCAATTTGACCCTTTTAGGTCAATTTGGGCTGAGTCAAGTTGACCAATTGGTTAAATTGATTTGGCTCAATTTGGTCAAGTTCAATAAGTGATTTGGAATGAACTTGAGCCATTAGTTGCAATCAATTTGGGTTAAATGATGATTTGACCCATTTTGGATTTAGGCCAATTTGGGTCAACTTAGGTCAAATGATCAATTGGTCTTGGTTTGGCTCAATTAATGGTTTGATCATGTTCAATCATTGATTATGAATGGGTTTTTCAATGTTTCAATCAATTTGGTATATGGGGTTTGGCTAGTTTGGGTTTATTTGGGCTAAAGGTTGACTTGATCAAAGGACAAAGTTGACTTGGTTTGACCCAATTAAAGGTAGTGATCACCTTAGGATGATTGTTGATCATGATAAGAGGTTTGGATGGGCTTAGTTCAATCCTATTTGGGCTAGATTAGAACTTGGCTCAAAAGGTTCTTTAGGTCACTTTGAGTCAAGTGGACCTAAAATGGGTCAATTGGTTTAGGCTTGATTCAAGTTTAGTTGAACTCACATATAAGCCTAGATTGAAATATAAATCAATTGCAATCAATTTGAGTGTAATAGATTTTGTCTCATTTGAAGTTTTCAAGTCAAAAGGATAACTTGAGTTTGACTTGGGTTGACTTGAGTTTGGTTTGATAATTGTAGTTTATGTTTATATTTGGATGAGTGATTGAAGGAATGATTAATTCATGAAGAAATCTAGGGTTTTGAATTGATTTGGGTTTCATTTAGCCAAGTTCAAGAAATTGGCTAAAAAATTTAAAATTGATTTTTGATTTGGGTTTAGTTTTGGATAATTAGATTTATATATTTCAAGATATAAATGATTCATGAGAAAATCACTTGAGTTTGGAGTGATTTAGAAACAAATTTGACCAAGCAAGGATGTTGGTCAAAAGGGCTTAAGTAGGGAATTAATTTAGTTTGATTTATTTTAGTCATTGGAGGTGGTTTTATTTATATTTGTGAATATAATATGAATAATTGATTTATAAAAAATCAATTGAGTTTGGGTTAATTTGGGTTGAGATTTGATTAAGCTTATGGAGGTAGGTCCATATGGCTTAAGAAAGATCTTGTTTAGTTTGATTTGATTTGGCTCATTTGAATTTTGATTTCATTTATATTTATGAATATAAATGAAGGAATGATTGATTTATAAGAAATCAACCAAGTTTGATTTGATTTAAAGGGGCTTTTGGCTAAGCATATGAAGGTGGTTCATATGGCTTAGGAAGGGATTTTGGAATGAATTTGGTTTTGGGTTTCAATCACTTGATTTGGAATTTGGGTTGGAATTTGATTTGAGATTACATTTGATATTTGAGAAAATCAATTGAATTAGGTTTGATTTAAATTTGGTAAAGGCTAAGTCCATAAGATAAAATCAAAGGGCATAGGAAGGGTTTTGGAGTTTGAATTTGATCATGGGTTTCAAACATTTGATTTGGAATTGATTTATGATTTGGATTTAAATTTGAGGTTTGGTTTAAGGAAGGAAGAATGGATTGGGTCTAAGGCTATAGGGTAGGCAAGTTTTCTAAATCTCTAAGGCATGACCTATTCTCTTGGCTAATCCTTCTAAGTCTCTAGGTTTAGGTTAAGTGTTCACCTAATTACTAGAAGTGTCTTAAGACTAAGGAGCTTTAGTATTTATAAGAGTCCTAGATTTATGATGAGGAAGTTGAGAACTCACTCAAAGTGAGATTAACATGCTCATATCTCTTGTAGGTATACTCTCCACTTTTCTAAATCAAGATCACATCCTCTCCCCAATGGAGCCCCAAATCATAAACAAGTCAAATCATTTCCTCATCCCTAGTAGATACCCCACAAATAAATCAAATCAAATTTATCCCAGTAGGTGCAAGTTGATTTAGTCTTCTTTACAAAGCGAAACCTAAATTTAGTAAACCTAACCAAATCCTAATCCCTTGCGGATATTTTCCCCAAATCATGTTTATAATCAAACCAAATCAAATTCATATCCCTAGCGGATAACGAACCCTTTCTAGTGGAAGGTTCACATGCTTGATCCCTCAAGTGGATCCTTTCTTTCTCTCTTATGCTCTTGGCATAAGTTGAGTCGCATTGAACTAAGATCTTGATTCCATATATATCTCAAGTTTATGGGTAGATCATTTATGTTAGTTCTTGTGACCCTTGGACGTTGTTGATAGGTCAAGCTAATACATGTGGTGTGCCTTGTGGTTACACACCCATTGGGGTCCTTTTGTTGACCTCACTTTGGAGTGAGTTCTCAACTTCTTCATCATAGATCTAGGACTCTTGTATACACTAAGAACTCCTTAGTCTTAAGACACTTCTAGTGATTAGGTGAACATTTAACCAAGCTTTAGATACTTAGATGGGGCGACTATAGGAGCAGGTTATGCTTAGGTACTTAGGAAGACTTACCTATCCTATGCTAAACCCAATTCACACTTTCCTTCTCAAACCAAATATCAAATTCATACTAAACCAGATTTCCAATACTCATAATCAATCTCGCAAATTCAAGCTCAAGATTTCTATAAAACCCCATGATTAAATTCAAAACCCTTTCCAAGCCCTTTGATTTCATCTTATGGACTTAGCCTTAACCAAATTCAAATCAATCTTTATTCAATGGATTTTCTCAAAGATCAATTCAATCCTTCAATCATTTACCAAATCAAATCCAAATTCCAAACTAAATAATTCAATCTCAAACCAAATCAGATCAAAATTCTTCTTAAGTCTTATGACCCACTATCATAAGTTTAGCCAAATCTCCACCTAAATTATCCCAAACTTGATTAATTTCTTTGTAAATCAATTCCTTCATTTATATTCACAAATATAAATGAAATCCATACCCAAATAGTCAAGACCAAATCAAACTAAATCCAATCCAAATCCTCTTAAGCCTTATGGGCCTATCTCCATAAGCTTAATCAAATCTCATACAAATAAACCTAAAATCAATTGGTTTCTTTATAAACCAATTACTCCTTCATTTATATTCATATAAAATGAAACCCACCCTCCAATGACAAAAAAAATCAAATTAAATCAATTCCTACTTAAACCCTTTTGACTTACATCCTTAAGCTTGGTCAATTTGCTTCCAAATCACTCCAAACTCAAGATTTTCTCATGGATCTTTTATATCTTCATTTATATTCCCAAATATAAAAGAAATATAAATTCATAAGAACAAAACCAAATATAAAATCAAACCAAAACCCAATTCAATTTTTTTTTAGCCAATTTCTTGGACTTGTCAAAATCCCATCCAAATTAAGCCAAAACTAATGAATTTTCTCTTGAATAAATCATTCCTTCAATCATTTAGCTAATTATAAACATAAATTACAATTATTAAACTAAAATCAAATCAACCCAAGTTAGCCTTTTTGACTTGAAAACTTCAAATGAGCCAAAATCCATTAGACTCCAAATTGGTTGTTGGATTTATATTTCAATCCAGGCTCATATATGAGTTCAACTAAACTGAATCAAGCCAAAACCAAACCAATTGACCCATTTAGGTCCACTTGACCAAAAGTGACCTAAAGAACCCTTTTGAACCAAGTTCTAATCCAACCTAAATTGGATTTAACTAAGCATCCAAACCTCATATCATGATCAACAAGTGGATGATCAACCACCTTGAATTAGTCAAACCAAGTCAACATTTAGCTCAAATGAAACCTAAACTAGCCAAAACTCACCATAGACCAAATTAATTAAACCATTGATCTAAACCAACTCATAATCAATGATTGAACATGAACAAACCCTTAATTGAGCCAAACCAAGTCCAAGATCACCTAAGTTGACCTAAATTAGCCTAAAAGCCAAAATGGGTCAAATCATGATAAGCCAAAATAGGTCAAATCATGATTTAACCCAAATTGATTGTAACCAATGGCTCAAGTTCAGTCTAAATCAATTATTGAACTTGACCAAAGCCACAATTATGAATTTGACCAATTGGTCAACTTGACAACCTAGCCCACATTGACCTAAAAGGTCAAAAAATTCAAATTAAACCCAAATTGATTCAAATCAAAGCCTACAATCATTTTCAATTGACCAATTGAACATGAACCAACACCTAACCTAACCTAATTTGGTCAATTTAGTCAAATTGGTCAACTTGACTCATTTGAACCATTTGATTTCAAATGAGCCAAAATCAAACCTAAGACAAACCAACCAAAATCATTTGAACCAAAATGCTTCAAATCATCATTTGAACCTAACCCAAGTCTTGGTTTGACCCAATTTGACCAATTGGTCAACCCAATCTAACATGAACCCATTTGAACCCATTTGACCATATGAAGCCAAAACACATAAAACTAAGCCATGGGACTTTGGTGGCTGACCAAACCCAATCCAAATTGACCTAGGTCAGCCCAAAGTCTGTCCAAAAGTAAAGTGGACCCCACCCAAGGTGATTATCCATTGGACAAACTTCTTCACATAAGATTCTTCCTCCATTTGGCAAAGTCCACTCTCTCATCACATGCACCATCCAATTGCCAAATGGAGTATGCCTAAATTTCCTAGCCCACTCTAAGCACACTAGGATTAGCCATTGACCAAAGGAAATCCAATCTCATCTCCTTCACTTCAAACTAAGCACCCAAAGGATCAAGAAAATAACTCTCCCCATATCGGACCTTGAGCCACCTCCCAAGCCTTCCTCCACTCCGGCAAGCCATGTGGACTGGAGACAAGTTCTGGTAGATGTATGGCCGGGTGAGAAAAATGGGATTGAATCTTGTCCATCCACCTCAGCAATTAGGGATATACCCCTAATTCAAACAAGAATTTATTGATTCAACTTCGCTTTTAAGCTAGAGAGTGTGAAGGAGAGTTTTCCAAGCAATACGTAACTGAACGGAAGTAGTGCCATTGAAGCCATTAAGCCCTAAATCTACTCTAAGCATAAGTTCAATCAAGACCAAGCTCCAAAACACGTGGATTGGTCGCTAGGGATCCACACCAAATCAAGTCCCAAGCTTTCAACCTTCCTCTCTACTATGAGCTACCTCCATTGATCCACCCAGGTCTTGAGCTCAAGCTAATTCCTCAAAATCATATATTTAGAAAAAGTTGGTCTTTTGAAGAAAATTTGTATGTCAAGCAATTTTGACCGTTGGATGTGTTCCTATTCTTCCTTGATGGTGTGAAATCATTTTGGAAGCAATCGAGCTTTGGTGAGCTCGATCAAATAGAGAAAGACGACACCATCTTTCATCACTCATTGAAGGCAAAAGATCACGTACATTCCACGCATCGAGTCGATGGACGTGATTAGATCACACTTAGATCCTTTATTTTCTAAACTACGTGATTAGTCATGGTCGTCGATCTAGATCGGATGGTCCACGAAAGCGACTCGCATTTGCCAGCCTAGTCGCACAATGTAATAACTTAAATAACCAATCTCATGACATGGAAAGTAATGTCGCGCCAATGGTGTCGATGGATTAGGCTTTAAGGTTAATTAATCTATTTTTGTGTTGAATCTTATAATTCATAATGAATTGTAGAAAATCCAAAAAAAAAAATAAACGAGGGCTTGTTTTAAAGAAATTTTAGTAGGAATTTAATAAAAATATTTCCAATAGATTTTGAATTGTAAATAGAGCTTAATTAAGGTTTAATTAAAATTTAATTAGCTTAATTATTCCTTAATTAATCATCAATTGATTTCAAAGAGGATATTTAGTGGAATAACCTTACTTCCCTATTTTCTTGAATTTATCGTTTTAATTAGAAAAATTGATTGATTAAGCCTAATTACCCTCTTAACTTCATTAAGGGGTGATTAAGAATATGAATAGTGATTAATTAATTATTTGTACTCCCTAACCACTGAACAATAGGAGACTTAGGGAAGTGGATTGGAGCCCTCTCCTAATCCTTTCTCTAATTTTCTCTCTTTTTCAACTAAAGTCTAATTATTAATTAATTAAAAAAACTTAATTAGCTGAATTGGAATTCAAATCATGTTAAATTATGCTTAATCCAATGGATGGCTTATGGAATTAAGTGGGGACCAATTTTCCAACCTTTTCCTTAAGTCCTTTTCATTTTCAAGATGATCAAATTTGATAATTAAGAAAGAGAAAATGAATTAATGGATTAATCCTTTTATTAATTAAATTAAAATTTTAACTAAATCTGATTTCCCTCATTAATACTTGGATAGTTCTTTGGGTGTTCAATAACCTAAAGAGAGCTTAATGAAATTATGATTAGCTCACATGTGTGAGAAAACCATAAAAGTAATTAAAATGGTTCCTTAAGTTTAATTATTCAATGATTATGAGCTAATTACATTAGCCCCTTTCATTTCATAGGAGCATTGTCATTTACTTTTTAATTTTTTGCATATCATATTAGCTCATAATTATTTAATTGATTATCTTAAGTAAAATAGGTAAGGGTTAATTAATTGATTTAATCCATGCTTAACTTAAACAATACATAAAATCAACCTAATTGCTTTTCCCTAAATCAAATTAATTTACATATGGGGAATGGGATTAGGATTAGCAAACACCTCTTTCTCACATTTCTCTTAAATCAAGTTAAACATGAAATCAAAAGTGACTTTAAGAAACTTTGGTTTATTTTAAATAAGCTTATTTAATGTGATTGTCCTTAAGAATTAGTTGGATTGAATGAAATTACATGCTTGTGTTTCTTTATTTCTTTCTAATCATGTTAAATTGTTGCATGCCACTTGATTCATGCATTTATTTCTTTCAAAAATCAATTAAGAATAATGATTTCCTTTATGTCAAATTTCCATGTGTTGACTTAATTAAAATATGTGTGGCTATTATCACTATTAAATCTCAAATGTATATTCAAAAGTTTATTAATAAATAAATGCATGTTGTGATATTAGTTATACATACATAGGAGGTGCATGTGAATATAATCTTAGTGTAAAGTGAATCTTCTTTCTTCCACAAATATGTTGATTTGCATAAGTATGAATGTTAGTGGGTATATTAATCCGGATATTATTATGACTTTAAGTAGCCCCAAGGAGGTCTCTACCTCACTCCCTTGCAAAATAATGGCATACCCATTTGATTTCATTCTTATGCATTTTGACATTAGAATTTGGATAGAGCTTTAATTCATTCCCAAAAAATAAATCAATTATATTAAATATAATTTTTGCATGATTTTCATTCTTATAGTTGTTTGCACACTCATATGTATTTAAGAATAGTGGGTATATCTAGTCCGACATTCCGGGATGCAGATTTAAAGTTGCCCCAAGGTGGTTCCTACCTACCCCTCGGTGCAAAATAATGGCATTACTTGCTTAAAACTTTCATACATTTGAATGTTTTATTTAACTAATGAATGACTCTTTTTCTATGAAAATCATTTATGCATCATGCATTTAAGTGTTCCAAAACATATTGTATGCATAGATATTTTAGGACTTAATCATATACATGTTACATATGATGGAATGAAATGAACAAACATGTGTCATGAGATAGTAATTAACCCAATTAATCTTAAGATGTCTTTCTTATTGAATGAGATTATTTAAAGTGAACCTAAACTTAGGATTAATTTAAAATATGTAATAAGCCATTCATTAAAGAGGATTGATTAATTAATATGCTTTAGATGTGGCTTAAGGTAGGGATAAAAGAGAGTGATCCTCTCTTTTCTTCTCTTATAACACTTAGTTGTTAAGTGTAAATCAAGTGAAATAAGAAAACACTAAGTAAACTCACAATCAATTAAACTACATTAAAGTGAAACCAACCTTTCAAATTATATCCTTTCTCACTTAGAAAATTACAACAAAGCCTAAGCATACCATACAAGCCTTAATACACACACTTAGGTTAAGTCACCAATTTTTAGCCTTATGTTAGGGTAGTGCATGGTTTGATGTATGTTTGGCTTTATGATGTATTGTTGTAGACGATGTTAGGGTGTATATTTTGTAGACTGGATGTTAGTGTGATTAGCCTAATTATATTTTATAGGATATTAGCTTAGTGAGTGCTTAAAATAAATATAAATGCTCTTTTACAAGTTGCTTAACCCCTAAGCAAAATCTAAATTAGACAGATGGACTTGGTTACCCATGTGCATGGTGCTAAGTCCAAATTATTCATATAATTATTTGGGTTGTATGGTGTTTAGCTAACACTAATTTTGTAGTTAGATTTACTTTTCCAATTTTAATGTAATTGTGCATTAGAAATTAGGATTAGTTTTATGGGGATTAGGATGAGCGAGGCTAGAAGGTTTTATGGGAGGCCCCATGATGCCTTTAAAGCAAGCAAATCTAAAGGAGGAATGAAAGAGACATGAAGAAAGAAGATATGAAGACTCCCCATAATATTTATTCATTTATAAAATTGTAATTATTCTTTGATATAAGGTTGTATAAGAGTATATTCTACCCATTTCTCTTTCTTGGGTTGTATTGGATTGACCTACCAATTACTCTTTTACATTGGGTTTATAAATTATTTGATATTTTATTTACAATTATGTAATATAAATGATATGTCTTCCTAGTTTCTTCATATATGGTGATTTTAATGTGTCTGGATCCTCTTAGGCTCTTGGAAAAATAAATTTTCTACCCCAACTACAACTCATAACTAATTTTCTAAATAACTCAAAAACCTCATTTAAAGCCTAGGTATTAAATCAAGATAATTAAAAGATTTATCAACCCCTTAGATGGATGTTGTATGCTTAATATCATGCATGTCATCTTATTTCACTTTGCTAAGAGAGGTTTCCATCCTGCACGATAGGGAAGACTTGACCATTGAGGGTCTCCTCGTGGTGGAATACCTCTTTCTTTCTAGTTTAGCCAATAACCCTATTTTATCATGCATTTAAATATAAAAAATCCCATAGCCTTTGTCAAAATGAAGAGTCCAAAATCAAATAAAAATTGAAAAGATTTGCATTAAACTAAGTCATTACTCATACCTTGCTCTAGTTCTCTTGGGAGTGGGTTTAAGGACTCCAGCCTCTTTCTAATAATAATAACCTAACCATCTTGCAAAATATGACTTAACTATATGGTTTTAAAATGTAGGAGGAGTTAGATGGCTACAACCTGTTATAGTCAGGTTGGGTGGTTTTCTCTTTAAATTTATACGTGCTTTTGGCCCTCACTAAAGCTCTCTAGATTTAGGATCTGAGGTTGATGTTTCCTTACAAGCATAAATTCTCACCTCTTAGGCATTTCCATAATCTTGTTTGTGGGATTACAAGCCCTAGCTTTCTAATAAATTTCAACTCAAATGCATAATTCTCTTCAATTTCAAATATATAAAGCCCAACCATAGATAGATTGGAATGCTCACTAGGTTTCCTAATATCATGAGCATTCCCTACTCATCTCCCTTTGACTTGATAATAAGTCTCTCCTTTTGTATCTATTTTGATTGATTTTCCAAACATAGCCAATTTATTAATAGTCATATCTTTGAAATCTTTGGAGATAATAATTGTCTTTAATCGAGAGTATTCTAAGAAACTCACCTTCCTTAGATGTAATTAACTATGGGGCTTACCCCAAAGAACTTTAGAACTTGGTTTAAATAAACTCTACTTATTCATCTATGTAAAGTAAAATAAAAATTCTCTAGTACATTCAAGGCCCATCATACCTTAGGAGTCATTATTAAGGTGATTTGGTCCATTGTAGAGTGCACCATGCCTTGATGTCATTCCCGACATCTCTCAATAAGTACACCCTCGATCTACGTGTCCTATATACATAATCAAAATAAACACCATAATAGCAAAATGTAATTCAATATGGTATCAAAGTAGAAGGTCCTAATCTATGGCTTCTAACCTCCTTTGCAAGCACTAAAACCTCACAACTACCTACACCTACAAACAAGTGAGAAAACACTTGTTCCCATCAATATACACCATCTCCTCCAAGTGAAACTTGACAAGACTAATTATATTTTATGGGGATCATAGTTTCATCTATTTTTTTAGAGCCCATAATCTTCGGTATGAACAAGATCACCTTGTTTCCCCTTTGTTACATAGCTCCAATGAAGTAAATCCAACTTATACATTCTATCTTCATCAAGATTAACTAATCCTCGGATTATCTCTACCCTCACTAAACCAAGTTTTGCTCAAGTTATTTGACATGAAACCTATGCAAGGCTCTTGTTGCAATTTATGCCTCTACTTAGTTCTATCTACAATAGTTAGAGCTACAAATGCGCACCTTCAAAAAGGATCTCTTATTATGACTAATTTTTACAACAATTCAAATATATTGCTCATAACTTGGTTCTCTGATGGTCTCCTCAAACTTATCAACAATTGATTCTCGGTATTTTATCCTTCCTTGCCCCTAGATGATTCTTCCTTGGCTACTATAATTATGCCGGTTAGAGCCCATCTCGTTGATGAACTATGTAGATTACTCCTTAATCATGAGTTACTATATACACGGCATCATATCCTAAATGAAACTCGACCCTCGCTAATTCCATCTAGAAACATTCAACACCTACACCACCCTCCTCGAACCATATCACTCCCTCCTTCATATCTCGGGGCCATAATAAAGTTCATGGATGTTTTTCTCTCAAGGACAAAATTCATTCGCCAAGTCTTTAATCGCATTGGTCCATATAAATCTCTCAACTACAACCATCACCAAATTTTTCTACTTACCCTCTCAAAGATACCAACTATTAATACCGCTACTAAGCAAAGTATTGATGCCTAGTTCTCATTCTCGAGCATCACATCATGTTACCACAAATCTACAAAACCTCTCTTCATAAACCCTACACTAGTTCGTATAACAAGCCTGGTAATGGTACAAATTTACCTATCTTACATACGTTCCTTTCCTTTTCCTTTGTCATCTACTACATTACATCTAACTAACATTCTCTATGTTCCTTTCATTTTTACGACAATAATGTATTTGTTAAATTTCACCCCTCCTATTGTGTTGTGAAGGATCTTAAAACAAAGAACTCCTTGGGAAACACTTGACAGTGGACTCTACAAATTCTAATCATTCCAGCTTCATTGAAGCCTGTTCCACCTATCACACTCACCTTGTTTGTCTTGAAAGATTGGGGCATCCTATGCACCCTTCATCATCTCCTTCGACCATTTGCCCAATAACAACTAAATCATCCAATCCTATGCCATTGTTGACCTCACTTTTGGAGTGAGTTCTCAACCTCCTCCTCATAGATCTAGGACTCTTGTAGACACTAAGAGCTCCTTAGTCTCAAGATACTTCTAGTGATTAATTGAACACTTAACCTAAGCCTAGAGACTTAGAAGGTTTAGCCATAGAATAGGTTATGCCAGGACTTAGGAAGATTTTTGCCTACCCTAACAAACCAAACCTCAAATTCATACCCAAATTTCCAAAACTCATAATCAATCTCATGATCAAATTCAAGCTCAAGATTTCTCCATAAAATTTCATGATTAAATTCAAAACCAAACTCAGTCAAGCCCAAGTCGCTTTTGACTTGAAAACTTCAAATGAGTTAAAATCACTAGAATCCAAATTGATTATAATTGGATTTATATTTCAATCAATCTAGGCTCATATAAGAGTTCAACTCAAAATTAATCAAGCCAAAATCAAATCAATTGACTCATTTATGTCCACTTAACCCAAAGTAACCTAAAGGACCCTTTTGAGCTAAGTTCTAACCCAATTGATTCCTTATCCAAACCTCATATCATGATCAAAACATCTTCTTGGGATGATCAACCACCTTGAATTGGGTCAAACTAAGTCAACTTGATCCTTTGACCAAGTCAACCTTTTAGCCCAAATGAAACCTAAACTAGCCAAAATCCACCATATACCAAATTAATTGAAACCATTGATCCAAACCAACTCATAATCAATGATTGAACATGACCAAACCCTCTTGAGCCAGTCCAATTTGCCATTTGACCTAAGTTGAAATTGGCCAAAAGCCAAAATGGGTCAAATCATAATTAAACCAAAATTATTGCAACCAATGGCTCAAGTTCATTTCAAATCATTATTGAACTTGACCAAAATCAATCAAGCAATTTGTCAATTGACTTTCTTAGCCCAAATTGACCTAAAAGGTCAAATTGGCTAAAATTCAAATTAAACCCAAATCAAATCAAACCGAATCATTTTTTAATTAACCAATTGAACATGAGCCACTAAACTAACCCAATTTGGTCAAATTGGTCAAATTTATCAACTTAGTCCATTTGACCTATATGAATCCAAGTGAGCCAAAATCAAACTTAGGCCAAACCAACCAAAATCAATTAAACTAAAACTCTCCAAAATATCATTTGAACCAAACACCAACCTTAGTTTGACCCAATTTATTGGTCAACCCAATAACATGAACCCATATGAACCCATTTGACCATATGAAGCCAAAGCACATACCCATGGGACCTTTGTGGCTTACCAAACTTGAGTTAACCCTTAACAAAGTCTACCCATAAGCAAAGTGGGCCCTACCAAGAGGATTAGCCATTGGATAAACACCTTTGCTTTGGATTCCATCTATAGAGGCAAAGTCCTCTCTCCCCTTTTCTTGTAAACTTTTGCATTTAAAGTATCTACCCCATAGCCCAATCTAAGCAAGCATAGGATCGACCATGGACCAAAGGGAATCCAACTCCTCCTCCTCACTCAAGCCAAATCCCATGGACAAAGGAAGGAGTAAATTAGCCACCACCTACCCATATTTTGTCTTGGACCTCCGCCAGTTACCTCAACTCTAATGCCACTTGGACTCGATTGAGACCCTCCCGGCTAGTGGCGGGTGAACTAGCCTAAAATCAAGGCGGTCTTGTCCATCCATTAGGGATTAAGGGGTATACTCCCTCAATTCTCACAGGGTTGACATAATTGAACACATTGAGCTTCCAGTGTTTTGAAATCTCGAGAGCCTCAAGCCATCCCAAGTGTCCCTTCTTTGGAATTCTCCATTACCGTGCGGACAAAATAGGCATCCATCTTTCAAGAAATTATCTTCCTCCACATAACCAAACTTTAATTCCTCTTGCACACACCATCCTCTGTGTGTCAAGCCATTCAAGCCTTTTCCCAAGCTTCTAAGGCATTGGTGAGGGAGTTTGATCAAGATCGAAGCTCCAAAATAACTATCTTGGTCATCCGGGATCCACACCAAATCAATGCCTGCGCTTAACAGACTTCACCTCAACTAGGCTACCCCATCGATCCCACCATGAGCTCCCAGGTAATTCTTCAAAACCATGGATTTAGGAAAAAGTGGTTGGTCTTTTAGAAGAAAATTTGTATGTCATGTGATTTTGTTGGATGTGTTTCTCTCCTTCCCTTGATGGTGTGAGATCATTTTGGAAGCATCTAAGCTTTGGTGAGATCGATCGAATGAAGAAAGATGGATGACATCCATCTTCATCACTCACAAAGGAGAAAGATCACGGGTCATCCGTTCCACATGATCGAGATGAGCGGCCGTGATTAGATCTTAGATTCTATGATTTTTTCTCTAAACCATGGGATTAATCGTGGTCATCCAATCTTAGACGGATGATCCACAAGTGCATCCACCAGGTACTCGACCAATGTGACAACTTAAATAACCTATCCATGGGCCACATGAAAATGTGTCAGATGTGGCACGGATTAGGACTTAATTAAAGATTAATTAATGGATTTTAAGGCTGAATCTTCTAAAATCATAAATGATTATGGAAAAATCCAAAAAATGCAAATGAGGGCTTATTTTAAAGATATTTTAGTGAAGAATTTAATAAAAATATTTCCTATAGATTTTGAAGATTAAATAAAGCTTAAATAACTAAAACTTAATTAGCATTAATTAATTTGCTTTAGATGTGGCTTATTTAAAGTGAACCTAAACTTATGATTAATTTAAAATATGTAATAAGCCATTCACTAAAGAGAATTGATTAGTTAATTGGCTTTAGATGTGGCTTAAGGTTGGGATAAGAGAGTGACCATCTCTTTTCTTCTCTTTATAACATGTAGTAGTTAAGTATAAATCAAGTGAAATAAAAGAAAATACTAAGCAAAACTCATAAATCAATTAAGTCATTTAAAGTTAAACCACCCAAGGAAATTACAATAAAGCCTAGCTAAGACATACCACACAAGCCTTAATACACACCTTAGATTAAGTCACCACTTTTATTCTTATGTTAGGTGGTGCATGGTTTGATATATGTTTGGTTTTATGATGTATTATCTATATTTGATGTTAGGCCATGATTAGCCTAATCATATTTTCTATAGGAGATTTACTTAAGGGGTGCTTAAAATAAATATAAATACTCTCTTTTGTTGTTTACCCCTAAACACAATCTAAATTAAGTCGGTGGACTTGGTTACCCATATGCAGGTGTTAAGTCCAAATTATTTATATACTACTTGCTTGGGTTGTCTGAGTGTTTAGCTAACACTTGTCTTGTAGGTGTGGTTGGATTTACTTTTCTTATTTTTGATGTAATTTTGCATTAGGAATTAGGATAAGCGAGGCAAGAAGGCTTTGTCTGAGTGATGCCTTTGAAAAGCAAAAGTTCAAAGGAGGAATGAAGGAGAAATGAAGAAAGAAGAAATATGAGACCTCCAATATTTATTCATTTATGTAATTGTAATTATTCTTTCATATACCATGTTGTATACTTGTCTACCTATTTCTCTTTTGGGTTATATAGTTGTACCCATACCGCCTATTATTCTTTTACATTTGATTTATAAATTGTTTAATGCTTTGTTTACAATTATGTAATAGAAATGGATGTATTTTTCTAATTTCTTATGTATGGTGATTTAATATATGGATCCGGTTAGGCTCTTAGGAAAAAATAAACTTTGTACCCCAACAAGAGCTCATAACTAATTTTCTAAATAACTCATAATCACATTTAAAGCCTAGGTATTAAATCAAGTTAATTAAAAGATTTAGAAATCCATTAGATGGATGTTGTATGCTTAATATCATGCATGTCATCTTATTTCACTTTTGCTAAGAGAGGGTTTTCATCCTTGCACGATAGGGAAGACTTGACCTTTGAGGGTCTCTCCTCTACGGTGAAAACACCTCTTTCTCTATGATTTGACCAACAACCTTATTTCTTCATGCATTTGACATATAAAATCCTATAGCCTTTGTCAAAATAAAGAGTCCAAAATCAAATAAAAATGATAAAATTTATATTAGATTAAGTCATTATTCATATCACTCATGCTCTAATCTCTTATGGAGTGGGTTTAAAGACTTTAGTTTCTTTCTAAATAATAACATCCTAACCATCTTATAAAATATATGACTTGATCACATGGTTTTAAAATGTAGGAGGAGTTAGCTACTCAGCAGTTCTAAGTTCATGGTGGTTTACCCTCTCTTGTGGAGATAAATAATACACCCATTTTCACTTTAGATTTAGGATGTGTTTTGGCCCTCACTAAATCTCACTAGATTTAAGATCTGAGGTTGTTGTTTCCCCTTGCTATAAGCATAAATCATCACCTCTTAAATATTTTCATAATAATATGTATTATGGAATTATAAGTCCTTGTATTTTAATAAATTTTAACTCAAATACATAATTCTCTTCAATTTCAAACTATATAAAGCCCAACCATAGGATAGATTGGAATGCTCACTAGGTTTCTTAATATCATGAGTATTTCTTACTCATCTCCATTAGCTTGATAAATAAGTCTCTCCTTTTGATCTACCCACTTGATTTTCTTAAATATAACCAATTTATTGATAGTCTTATCTTTGAAATCTTTGGAGACAATAATTACCTACTTTAATTGTGTGGGTAATAAAAATTTATCCGAACTCTCACATTAAAGAGAGTGATTTAAAATGTAGTGTAATTTTCTAAGAAGATGAGATGAGATAGTAGATAAGACACTACCCAGATTTCACCCTCATTTTGTGAGGACTTGATCTGGTTCGGGTTTCTATAGGTGCAAGCACCTATAGTTAATTACCACTCAATGCTAAGAAAGAACTTTCAATTAAGACTAGTCATTAGATCGCTAAATGCTTAGCATATAGCGACATGTGGAGTTTTAGACCTTGGGTTTTAGAATTTATGAAATTCATCATTATTATCTTAAAGTGGATGGTTGGGAGAATGATGATATGCCTAATCTAGATCACATGGTTCCATCATCCCGCTGGTCCCAATCTACTTAGTCAAGAGGTTAGTCAACCCCGATCAAGGATCCTTATCAATAACACATGAGTTACGTCATCAAGAAATCTTATAGATCTGGGTGTGTTTTCTAAGGAAATAGGCTTAAGTCTACCTTAGGCGACATAGGATTTTTTCCTATCAAGTGTGCCCTATGATTCACAACTCAAAGGGTAGAGCCATTGGGAGCATCATGATCATAATATAATGGTGCTATTTGGAGGTGACCCCGATTGAGGACTCAATCATATGTGGAGCCAAAAAATCAGGACATGAACCATGTCCTAACTAGCATGAGAATAATTTGAAAGTGAATATAGAAATATATTTGATTTGATATTAGCTCCTTTATGAGCTAGAGTTTTCTTAATTTATCACTCGATAAACTGTAGAAGGTGTATTGAGTTTTAGCTTTAAGCTTTTAAATTGATGATTTTTATTTAGCTATTTTTAGATTAATACTTAATTTGAGTAATTTTATTTGAAATTAGAATCACAATTTGATGGAAGTATCCCCTGATTGAAATCATCATTCAACATAGCCATCATTAGGGTAGATGTATTATTTTAATCATTTAATTATTATTTTAGATCTTATCAATTCTATTATTTTATTAATAGAGGATCGATTTACTATCATATGAGAATTAGCTTCTTAGATATTTTAATAAGTTTAAATTCTTATAATATTATTAGATTTTTAGATTTTGTTAACCAACCAGTCCTAAGACCAAACGGGAAGCGCGATAACATCCCAACACTAAGTTTAAGCATTGATAGTAATGGGGACCATGCAAGTAATTAGTAATTTAGGTAAACTTTATTTTGAATTATGAGATTGATTTCATATTTTTATTTAAATTCCAACTTAGCACACTTTCATATTAAAATTTGTATTTTAAATCTCCATGTCCGAGCATGTAGGTATTTATAGCTTAGATAATTTCATCTATTTAATGAAATCATTTTATTTTAAAATCATAATTAAAATAAAATTCTTTAATTTTTGGATTGAAAGTAATTCATAGCATCACTTTCTTTCCTTGTAAGAATTGCATATTGTGGCATTAAAGGCATTTTAAATTGTTCTAGTAAACTGCATCCCTTTGAATTTTAATTACTTTCTTTTATTCAAAGTTGATTAATCTTTGAATGTTCAATAGACTCTCATTCATATATATATTATAATTCTTAAACTCATCATAAACTCTATTCAATTTCTCCTTGATCCAATTTGAGTATTTAATAAAATGAATAATATGTTTCAAATATTTATAAGAATTCCTTGATTATGCTTATTAGCAATCCTTCAATTTCATTATGAATCTCTTATGCATACTTTGATTTTCTTTAATTTACTTGGCATGAATTATATTTGAAGAATATATCTTAATTCCAAAGGAATCTCTTATGCTTTGATTAGATATTTAATCGGATCATCTTTCACATCAATTGAGATGAGGTATTGAAGTGCTAAGCTTATATTTTTCACCAAAATATCAAACTCATTCAATTACTTCATGATTGGGTATCAAAATATCTTTCCACATTGCATATTTTAATCTTAAAATGATTGAAATTTTCTTTTGATTATCTCAATTTGAAATCCAAGATAATTTAAATATTGAGTGAGAAATGTTTATTCATTTAAGAGTAGTTAACTAATCCTTGAATTTAGTTGGATTCAAATTTTGTTTACTTCAAAATTTAGCAAACTCAAATTAAATTTAAAATTAGCTTAGAATTTTTAATTTAAACTAATTTATTTGAGTTTTTATCAATGTAAAATTTGGTAGAATTTTGGTGTATTTTGGCATCATCTCCATATGGGGCTACATCATAACTATTTTGGCCTTTAATGAGTATGATGGTTGGTGTTTTGAAGCACCTCGTGAATTTCAATCTTCCACGATGAGCATAACGAGGCCTTCAATCACCTATAAAAGAAAATATATATGCAAATATTCTCCTCCCTCTTTTTTTTTTAAGTCCCATTTAGTCAAAATTTTGACAAAGATTTCTAACAATTTTTTTGGCTTACTCAAGACGCCTAATGAGCATAGCGAGTGGTGTCTTATGACACCATAACTGAATTTCATCTTGTCATGCCCTAATAGTGTGAGGCCTTCAAACTTGCAAGAGACGAGATATATATATATATATGCAAATAATTTCTACACATTTACATTCATATACATCCACAAATTGTACATTGAAATCTAACTTCCTATTTTGGATGAGAGAAAGAGAATATGGTTTTAGGCTAGGTTAGAGGAGGTTGGTTGGCAAAGGGGAATTTCAGATTAAAGAGAAGAATGGGGAGAGGCTATTCATAGATTTGAGCAGATTTAAATCGATCTAACTTAAACCCAACCAAACAACATTTTGAAACTTAAATATGGATTTACCAAATACTTGTTGGCTGAGTTTATGATTTAGAAGCGAGGTGTGTGTGATGGTGAGAGGAAAGACAAGAAGAGAAGCTCAACCACTTCATTGGAGGCCGGATGAGGGAGGTATTCAATCGGATGGGAGGTCGAACAAAGTACAAGCCATGAGGAGAGGTAACAATGGTGTGACTCATTTGGAGATGAATAAAAGGGGCTTTGTTCAAGCTGAAGAAGACTGAAGATGGTTTATTTGAATGGATCCATGTGGAGCGATCGAAGAAGAGGAGGCTTGGATCGGGAGTGGAGAAAAAATGGGAGATTAAGCGAGATTACTATAGATTTAGGAATGAACGAATGAGCATGGGATTCCTCTTGCAATTGAGATAAATCGAAAGAGGAAAGGAGATATCGACAGGGATGAACGAAAATGAGGAGTGCTTTGAGTCTCGGAGCATCTATCGGGGAAGATCATGAGGGAGTTTTTTTTAAAGAATCGAAAGCTTGCCATTTTAGGAAGGATTGAGAAAAGAGAGTGAGTAGTTTTGCATGTAAGTGAGGGTCAACAAATGCCCCCCAATAAATTTGATTCACATGAGTCATGTTTGTTGAAAACTAGTTGACCCTTTGGGCTTGTGCGAGCTAAATGATATGATTAACCAATTTATCTTGATTGACTTGTGGATTAATAAGAGCTTCTTTTACCTCTATTCTCTACTTCAATGGGTTTGTTAAAGATCTCTTTCTTTTGTGTCATTTCATATTTGAGTTTCTCATAACCCATAAGTTTAATGGAGGAATTGGTGTTGTTTTGAGATTTGAAATTCCTTTCCTAGCTTTAAGCTTGATGGACTTGATGAAGGATTGACTGATTTGTCCATAATGACTTGTCAAGAGGTCTATGTACACCAAAATCTTGTGCTTGCTACTTTGATAAACTTGTTGAAGGGTGCATAGATGACCCACCATATTAGGTCAATGTTGAGTTATCAATCTAGCAATGTGTGCTTTAGAATTAATCATTGAATTCCTTTAGTTCTTCCATCAACTTTGTATGAACTATAAAATCACTTCCCATCTTGCTTTTACACAGACTTTATGAGATTGGCTTTGATATGTGCTTTTTTGCTTGATCGGATCATTTTAGAATAAATTGAAATATCACCCCTGCGAGATTGATTTGAGATAGCTCTAGGTTGAGAGTTATTTCCTAATATCTCGATTCATCAATCAAAAAAGATCTCTTAGATCATGGTTTGCTTATTATATAAGGATCGGTTTGAGATTAACTATCATCATTGACCGAGGAGCAAGGGCACTTTCACCCGGCATTTTCTTATGGCTTGTTGAGTGAGGAGGAGAACTTAGCCATTTGTGCTTGTTGAGTCGGCCTTTAGAACTTATTTGAGTCTTTGACTTAAGCTATGATGGGTTGGTGATTTGGTCATCTAACTAATGACGGGGCTCTTTCACTGGCCTTTCTCTTGTTGATTGAGGAGAGCATCAATAACTCAACCATTTGTGGGCTTAAGTTTGACCTTAGAACCTATATGTCTAGACTTTAAGATGTAGAGGTTGATGTTTTCCAACTCATTCTTGAAACTTCCAAAATTAAGAGTTCTTGATCTTTAAAATTTGGCAAATGGGAGATAAACTTTTGATACTTAGGCTATCTTTTCATGCATAAAAATATATTCTTTTAGTTCCTATAAGAACTTAACTTAATAATAATTATGGATATATTCAGGATTTTGGCATAAATCTCGATGTCGACTATATATATAAGAAAGCCCCTGTTTCATAGGAGAGGATTGAACAACCTTGATCATAAAAGGGCTCTTGTCTAATAGGAGGATTGCGACAAGCTTAAATATATCATAGTTTGAACTTTTTTTTAATATAAACGTAGCTCATTCGATCATCATGTAAATTTATGAGGATCTCTACTTGTAGCATGATTTCAACTTAGCTAAATATATAAAAAAATGCCCCTATCTTACAGAAAAATTCTAAAGGACTTTGAAAAAGCTCTAAAATAATTTAAGAAAATATATCAATGTATGAGTTTATATTTGATCTTAAGAGTTTTAACATGTAACATTGATTTCATCTATGTATAGAAATCTAAAAATGCCCCTATGTAAGAGAAAAAAAATTTTTTTCATCTTGAGTAAGTATATTTATTTAGGGATCTCGACATGAAAACGATGTCAACTAAAAATGCCCCTATATTACATGGGGATTTCTATTATACCTCAAGAATATATTTATCATGTATAATACTTTTTCGTGTATCGACCATTAATTGGAATTGGTCTTTCACCCTTTAAGTCAATGAGTTGGTATGCCCCTCCTTGATACACTTTTAATGACAAAAGGGCCCTCCTAATTAGGCTCAAATTTTCATCAAATTTTTTTATTAGGAATAATTAGTCTTCTTTGCACCAAGACCAATTCTTTTTTGAAATGTTGAGGTTGCACCGTATGGTCAAAAGCCCTCGACATCTTTGCTTTATAGACTTCAAATTTTGATGAGCTTGCAATCTAACTTCATCAAGTGTGTTGAGTTCCTCCATTCTCAAATGAGCATTTTGATCTTCGTTAGATTATATTGGATGGCTATCAAGTGATGGTAACTCAACTTCAAGTGGAAGAACCGCTTTAGTTCCAAATACTAATGTAAATAGGGAATGGCTTTAGTTGGCATCTTATAGGTAGTTCGCCCATAATGCCTCTATTAGTTTGGTATGTCATTCTCTTTTATTTTAATGTGGATCTTCTTGAGCGTTTGACCAATATTTTGTTGAAGGCTTCAAAACCATTTTCCTTAGATTATATATTGAATAATATCACTAATCAATTTTGTGTCGATCTGATAAATCTATAAATCTTTGTATTTTTGAAAGTTGTGTCATTATCAAAAATTATTCAACACTCTAAATCAATAGACCATATTATGTGAAGAGTTGATCACTCAATAGTAACTTCTTTAAATGGGGTAGCTTGCCCACTTAAATAAATAATCAATCGTTACTAGGATGAAGCGAGACTATGATGGCGAATCAATCGGTCCAATTACATATGTACCCCAACATTCAAAAGGCCATGATGTTATTGTTGGGTGTAATGGATTTGGAGGTTGGTGGATTATATTCTCATGTACTTGACATTCATGACACCTCTTTATGATTGATACACTCTCTCACCATAGATGGCTAATAACCCATCCTTTTGATCTTTTCTACCATCTTGACTGGTGATGTGCACCACAAAGCTCTTCATGAACTTCAACCATTACTTTGTTAGCTTCATTTTAGGCATCGTAGCCATATTTGTTCAAAGGATCTATATAAAATATTATTAATGAAAGCATAACACAACATTCTCTTTTCGATTTGAGCTATCGGTGATTTATTATTTGGTAATTTACCTTTTTTTGGTAGTCGGTGAAGGGTTGCCTCCAATCATGTAGCTCTTCTACTATAAAGGCTTCTTCTTTTTTAAAGCAATGTTATAACTCTTCTCGGTATAATTTTGTTGATATTGGGGAGGATAAGGAGCAACCTAAGTCACCTCCTACTTGTCAAATTTGATAACCCCTCAACCTGTGGGGATTGATACTTTTCAGAACTCATAAATATCGATCATGACATAATCATAATTCATACTTTCATCTCCTTAGCTAATTTTAAGTAATCTTCTTCTATTCTGGATCGAAGAGGCTCAAGTCAATGTGACATATTGGTATTTGCTTCATAAGCTCAAGAACTCATTTGTGGTAAAAGCTAACTCAACCTTATTATTTTATAGATGCATACTTGATTTATAATAAGGAATCACCAAAAATATGCATGTTTTGAATGCTTGTAAAATAGCTTCTTCAAGACTTGTACCATGCTTCATACTCAACTTCATTATTAGTTCTTGGCTCAACCCATATGATTGTCTCATTATTTTTCATTCTCGGTGTTATGAAGATGATGCGATGATTCTACTCTTTCCTTGGAAATTTAAAGGTTCGACTTGTTTGATCGATGAGGCTCCATCAAAGTACATTTTCAAATTTATGATTTTCTCTTTCATGAATGAGCATAATTTTCTCATAAAAAAAATCATCGTTAGAGAAGATTCTGAGGGATGGGATGCACAACAAGAAAATCTAAGACTTTCCCCTTTTTTACTTTCTATAGAATGTGATATCAAATTGTAAAAGCAATATTGCCCATCTTGCCAAGTGACATGTGATGGTCTTATCATAAAGTATTTCAGTGGATCGATCCTTGAGATGAATCTTGTGAGATAACATATAGTGATGGAGCTTGGACTACAAAGATCAATGCCAAATAATGCTTCTCTATGAAGAGTATCTCATTTCTACTCTACCTCAATTAATATATAAAGAGCATTCTCTTTACTTTCTTCATTGTGTTGTGCCAATAATGCTCCAAGGGACTCTTCTAATGTAGCTATGTATAGAATGAGGGATTCCTAGAGTAGGTCTATAAGGATTTATGGATTAATAAGTATATTTTAATCTAAGGCTTCATACTCCTTGTCCCATTTGAATGGAGCATTCTTCTTCATCAACTTTGCAAATGGTTGACACACCTTGATAGGTTTGATATAAATCATCATGAATGCAAGTTGTCCTTGTAAAGATGAAGCTACACAAACTCTTCGGAGATCTCCAATTGTCTTGATTTTAGCAAGATCAATTTTAATTCCTGTGGTGTACAATGTACCCAAGAAATTTTCTAGAGGACACCCCAAATGCACATTTTAGAGGATTCATCTTGAGATCATATTTTTTGATTCTTTCTAATACAATTCACAAGTCTTCAAAGTGATTTTATGATTTAAGCTTTTCACCATCATCAAACATAACATTCCACCTCGTGAATCAACTCATCAAAAATATGTCATGACTCTTTGGTATCTAGCTCCAGCATTCTTCAATCCAAAGAGCATAATTATGTAGTAGTATATGAATTGACATCCTAAATGATGTGTGCTTTCATCTTCGAGCCATCTTGATTTGATTGTATTGATGATCCATCCATGAATAACATGATGTAGTTGGAAGAATTGTCCATTAGTTGTTACGATATTGGAAGCGTAAAGTCATCTTTTGGGCACTTATTTAGGTCCAAGTCAATGCGCAAAATTTGATCATTCTTCTTCCAAACGGATAATGTTAGCTATCCAATTCATATACTCCTCCGATGAAGCCTCTTCGATCGCTTCTTAGTTATTACAATTACCTATTCTTCAATCTTCAATCTCATTGCTAGAGCTTGCTTAATGCATTGCATCTAGTTTAATGGCACATTTTTGAACTACATCATGGGATAAGCACATTTTAGAATATGTCCAAGCAAAGTAATCCTTGAATTCACAAAGTAGCATTTTTAGCTCTTCAACTTTCTCATCCGGTAGAAGGGCATTGAAGAAAGTTGAATGGGGATCATCTTAGCTCTAGGTTGATTTCCTTGAGTTCATCCATAGTAGTTGTTTGTCCACCATCTTGAGTTCTTCAGCGCTTAGCTTCTACTTCTTCATCATTTGTAAGAATAATTTCATGGTGATCATCTTCTTCATCACTATTAGTTTTGATCTAGCTTCTATTATATTACAACTTTATTTTGATGAAATTTGTGGATGAACCTAAGACCTTTAGTGATAAACTTATCACATCTTGTGATGCTTGAGGACTTCTTTGGCTCCACATCTATTTGATTTGAGTTCTATGTTTATTAGTTCCAATATGAATTCCAAGCTTATGCATCATTCTTCATAATTTTTTGTGGATATTATATTGTATTCTTATTGGAACTATCTAATCGAATTTTCATGTTGAGTATCAAAATTGTGAGGTGAGACTCTTCATATTGTAAAATAGAGTTCATGTTCCGCCACTCTCACTCAATGGCACATAGAATATTATCAATTCTTCAATATTATGAACCTCCGGTGGAGTGATTTCTTTGAAGTACTACTAAGGGATGGGTATAATTTTGAATAAGTCATATGATACCAAGTGCTATCCTTCTTGATGTGACCTTAACACTATTTCCATAAGTAGATTCAAAGTCATAGTTTGAATCGAAACACTTATTTCATACTTTGCCTTTTGAAAGCTTATAAGTTCCCTTAGGTTTGATAGAAATATTTTCTTCTTCTTGTGTGTCACTTCCTGAGAAACTAATTTTCTTGATTTAGGTGTAGAATCAAGTGCTTTAGAGAGTCGGCATTATCTTCTTTCTTCCTTTTTGGTTCGCTCACCTTCTAAAGTTACTTGTTAATCTAAAGTGGATGCTACCACCTCAAGAGGCTCTATTGGCTTAAGCTCTTTAGGGATGAAATATTTTGCATCTTCATAAATCTTTGCTTCATGGATGGAGAATGGTTGTATAAGTTTCATCTTTTAGGTACTTCATATATGCATAGTTGATGGGACCATGCCATACTCATGTAGCCACGATCGAGAGAGCTCTAAATGATGTATCATCGATTACATGAAACTTGGCTTATGTATACAAATCCTAAAACTTGAGTGGGAGAATAAAAGAACCCGTGGTTTTTACCCTTTCACATTAAAACCATGAAATCAACTTATCCTCCCAAGATGTTGGATATCGTGATAATCCTCTTAATGCTTTTAGACTCATAAGATTGATAGAAGAACGATGAATCAATATTTGGTTGATCAAGATGTCATCACTCTACGATAATATATAGAGGATGATTGTGATCCATTATTCCCAACATAAGATCTTCTTCATAAAATATAATTATTGAGAGATCTTGAGTTTACAATGATTAGTCATACATTTTTTAGCAAGTAAGCTTCATAACTCTCCAAAATTTTGAGAGCCTATATCAAAGTTTCTCAAGATCTTTTGACATTAAGAGAGCCTCATACACACTTAATTATGTTGGATCTTTTCGATAGAATATTATAATATCATTTCATTTGATTTAGGCTTTATTTTGGGATTTTGGGAATGATATCTTCATTGACTTCAATTTATTTTTTCCTTTGTATTTCTTTGATGATGGTGGTAAGACTTTACCACTTCTCAAAACTTTGAATCACTTTATTTTGCTCATTCCTCGAGAAGTAGTTTCTTCAAATTCACTTATTCTGAGGATTTACCAAAAGGCTAGACTTTTTTAACTTCATACATTTCATATGATGATATCGATGAGTCTAACTCTTCTCCATAAAGAAAATAAATCTTCTTATCTTTTTGTTGAGTCATTTAAAAAATTTAGATGTTAACTCCTCGACACTTCTTATTTTCCGATAAGAATTTGTATGGGTTGGTCAAGTCTATCACTACCCTTATCATTTTTAGTAACTGATGTTGAATAACATATGATATCACATAAATAATTCAATGTCTCTACTTGACAAGATTCACCATCATCTTCTTCATCCAATTCATCAATATAAAGTTTAGGCATAAAGTCTAAACTAAATGGTTGCTTGTTGGTGATACTCTCTAAATTTTAATAATCTTTTGAGTTATAGTCATCTTCTTGCTCTTTTTTCTTAGCTTTGATTTATGAGGCCTACATTTAGTAAATTACTTGTGATGAAGTAGCCTTATCAAAATGCTGAGAAGCCAAAATGCTTGGTTTAGGCACTTCTTTTAAGTCTAATATAGGTTCAAGTGGTGATTTCCACTTAACACTAAGGACACCTTTACCCCAACATTTTCACGGTCTTCTTAGAGACTAATGTTTCTCATTCTTTTTCTGAATTGATTTTTTTTTTTTATCTTTAATGGATGATATGAAGAGGATGTAATCATCCTTGTAGACTCTCTCTTTTGGGTTGACTATAATACTATCGGATAATAAATTCACCTCATTGATACTTCTTTTTAGCCAATCTTAAATACATAACAATCTTCAATAAGATGGATGATCATGATAGGGATAGTATTTTGGATTATTGACTTGCTTCTTCAAACCTTTTAATTTTACGGTTAGACCGCTTTGATGCAAAATAATTTAGTCATATTATCCCTTCTAAAGGAATATTATTTGTTCATATTTTTTCTTAAGAGATGGTAGCATTGCTCATCATCTTATTGCTTGTCTTAGATGCTCTCCACCACCTAAAATTTATGAGGTTTATCATTGCCTCCAATACCAATTTTGGCGTGGATTAGATGAACAAGCTTATTTCCCTTATCATCATTGTACATTGGTTATTTTCCTTTATCTACATTATAGATTATCCATTTTTTTAGCACTTGAGCTATAGGAAGCCATATGAGTTTCATTTCTTCTTGAGTCTAAAGGTTTGTTTTCTTTGATTTATCTATATAGATTTGGACTTAGGCAATTTAGCTTTTCAAATTTGGCCACCCTATTATCAAGTCCTTGAATGTTATAATTGATGTCTTACATAAAAATGGTCATTTTATCATCCATATTTCCCATTAACAATTGGATTGAGGTTCTTCTTCCAATTGTTGTTCATATTTCATGCTTAGGTTATGCCAACGAGTTACAAATTTTATCACCGACTCATCTTTTCTCTTTTTTAACAAGGCAAAGTGTGATCATTATCTTCTCATTGCGGAAACCTTTTCATGAACATTGTCTCTAGCTTAGTGAAGATTTTGAGAATCATTTGGTAGTTACGCCACTCAAAAGCATTTGAGGCTACAAACTGTGGAAAAGCAATGCATCATTTCCTCATGTTACCAAAGTAGCCTTGAATTGGGCTAGATGTTATTTTGGATTACCATACCCACTAAAATATTAAATTTTGGCAGTAACCTTGGATATGACTTGATCAAATTCATTTGGGTAAGGGTGACCCTTACTCAGCTTTTCACCTACTATGAAGCTATAACTTCCTTTATCTTTTCATTAATTATTATTTCTAGTTGAGCAATTTTATTCGTGCAATTTTTTGAATTACAAGTTTGAAGAGCTAGTTGATTAACTTCCTCCTCCCTTGGTGTAGCATATACTATAGAGCAGGTATCGAGTGATTGGTATAGAGGTTGTATTATTAGCTACATGATTAGCGGATGAAACAAGTGTTGCATTTGATGTGATACTCTTCTATATCCATCATGATATTTATTTGTCATCATGTCATTCATTTTGGTACCAAGTCAATTTTTTTTATCTTTTGGCTTTTATTTGTTTGTCTTTACTTCTTTTCCCAGCATCAACCAATAGCTCTTCTTCTTCCTCTATTTTTGTTGTTGTTCTCCTTGCTCGTCTTCATGGGAAGAACTTGACTATGCTTCTCCATGTGCATTTATAGGACAGTTTCTTTGAATGACATGGATTGTAAAATCATGTACCGTTGATCATTTCCTTAACCATATAAATAGCTTCAACTCCCATAACTTTCTTTTCATTTTGATCTTCTTCTTCTTCTTCTTTCAGTAGAGATTGAAGATCCATCTTCTACTCTCTTTTGAAGACTCTCCTTCATAAACATTGAATTCGTTCAGTTCCCTGGATTCATTTTATTGCGATGGTGAGTAGAAAGTTCATCTATATCTCGACCATATAGATAACTTCTACTTCCATAGTGTCATATTCATCATCATCTTCTTGCACATGAATTTATGATCGACGCCTTCCAATGAATCTTTGGTTCATTATAAGGAATAGATTTCTTCCATTGGGGATTGATCAAAGTAGACTTTCTCTTGCGGGTGAATCGATTGATGATGGGATCCCCTAGAGGATTCTCCAAGGTGTCACCATCATGTATTTTATCAATGATATCCCTTCTTTTAGGTATCCACTTCGATGAGTTATTTTTTAAGGTGGATTTGAATATGTGCATCAAATGTCACACCTCTTTCTTTATTCGTAATTTTATCACGGGCTTGGCTTCCATACCCTTACCCTTTCAGACTTTTCAATTGGGTTCTTAGACACAGACCAAGTGTCATGCTCGATGCTCACCGCATAAAGCATACTTAGCTTGATGACTAGTTACCATAAGAGATGGAAACCTCCTTGGCATGGCTTCAATATTTTCAATCATCACGCCTTTGAAATTTTCTTTTCATTAAGCCTCTTTCCTTGGCTACTTTAAGGATGTTGTGTATTCTAATAAATAGTGTTTCGGTTGTCTCCTCTATGGTGGTAGAGCTTGACATTGTTGAGTCCATAAAGACTTCACCTCACTAGTAGAGTTATTCCTTTTATCCATTTTAGATTATCAAAGTTGTTATGGGTAGGAATACTCACTTTTAGTGGTAGTATTGCTTGTTCACGGTCATTTAGATGGGATTTGAGCCCTCACAGATTTCTTCTTCTTCTTTGTGGTTAATTTTGCTTTTGATGAGGAAGCCCCCAAAATCATCTCCTCGTACAAATATTTCATTGGTGAAGCTTGTACCATGAAGCATTAAAGATACAAGATGCCCAAGGATAGTTTTCTTCATTACGGGGCTTTGATTGACCAGTCTTTCAAAACTGAAGTTCTTTATGAACTCTTAACAACGTTGGTCTTTAGTTGTTGGACCATGGTAGGAGCTTTAGTAAACCGAGGCCTTCCAACATGACCTGGATGAGTACACCGCGGGTGGGTACTTGAGTTAGCTATAATAATTGGAAATCCAAGCAAATTGAATGGTAGCTCCAACATCTCTATGTTGATGATGGATGTTAGCTAAGTAGATGTTTGCACCATACCCTAGTTAAACAATGAAAGAAGTGCTCAGATCCATTCTACAAAGATGAAAGATGAGGATTAGTAATTAGCAATTTATTTCACCCATACTTTCAAAAAGACTACATAACAAAATAATAGTGTAATAAAGATATACTCTATAGAATAATTCATTACATAGAGTCTCATACATTAGAAATTTGGATTTATTACACATTTAAATCACCATTTTTTATTTTAAATTTTTTAATATTTTATTGCTACTATAGCATGTATATTAGCCAAAGATGAAAAGAGAATCTATCCCCCAACAAAATTTCCAGATCTTCACACTAACCTCTCATTGAAGAGTGATTTAAAGTGTCATATAATTTTTTAGAAGGATGAGATAGTGGATAAGATGCTACCTAGAGATTTTGCCCTCATTTGTGAAGACTTTAGATTTAGTTCCGGGTTTCTATGGCACCTATAATTAATTACCTCTCAATCAAGAGAGAACTTTCGATTAAGACTATTCATTAGATCTAATAGTGTATAGTAGCGACATGTGGAGTTTTAGAACTTGGGTTTTATAATTTATGAAATTCATCATTTTTAGCTTAAAGCGGATGGTTGGGGAATGATGGCGTGCGATCTAGATCTCATGGTTCCATCATCTGGTTATCGCGGTCCCTAGTTTACTTATTTAGAGGAGGTCAGAAGATCTTATCGACACATGGGTTATGTCAAAATCCTTGTAGACTTGGTGGTGTTTGTCTAAAGAAATAGTGTTAAGTCTACCTTAAATAGGCTTTTTCCCTATCGTGTATGATTCACAACTCAAAGGGAGGAGCACAGAGCATAAGCTAGTCATGATCATAATATAATAGTGTCATTTGGTGGTAGCCACGATTAAAGGACTGTCATAACGCATCATATATGGAGCATATTAGCCAAACCAGACGGAGGACATGGGCCACATCTACGGTATGAGATTAATTGAGAGTAAATATAGAAATATATTTGATTTCACATTGGTTCCTTTGTAAGCTAGAGTTTTCTTAATTTATCACCTCCAACAAATAGTTGGAGAAGGTGAATTGAGTTTTAGCTTTAAATTTTAAATTGGTGATTTTATTTAAGCATTTTAGATTGATACTTAATTTGAGTTAATTTGATTTGAAATTAGAATCATATTTTGATGAAAGTATCCCCTCAGTTAAATCACCATTCAACACACAATCATCATCGGTAGATGTATTATTTTAATATTTAATTATTATTTTAGATTATATTGACTCTATTAGTTTAATAATAGAGGATCAAATCTACTATCATATGATAGAATTAGCTTCTCATATTTTAATAAGTTAAAATTTTTAAAATATTATTATTATATTTTTTGGTTTTGTTAACTCATGGTCCTAAGACCAAAGCAGAAACAACACATGCAAGCTCTGGTTTAAGCATTAGTGAGGCCCATCTGATTTAGTAATTTAGATGATTTTTATTTCTAAATTATGAGATTGATTTCATATTTTCATTTAATTCCAACATAGCTCAACCTTTTTAGACATTAAAATTTGTATTTTAAATCTCCATGTCCAAGCACATACATGTATTTATAGCTTAGATAATTTATATAAATAATAAAATCATTGATTTTGAAAATCATAATTAGAATGAAACTCCTTAATTTTTGGATTGAAAGTAATTCATAGAATATGATTTATCACTTTTGTTTGCTTGTATAAAGAATTATAAATTTATGGCATTGATGGCATTTTAAATTGTTCTAGTAACCTAGATCCCTTGAAATTTTAATTACTTTCTTTTATTCAAAGTTTATAAATCTTTGAATGTTCAATACTCTCATTCATATATTGACAATTCTCAAACTCATTATAAACTCTATATTCAATTTCTCCTTGATCCAATTTGAATATTTAATAAGATGAATAATAGTTTCAAATATTTTCTAAAATTCATTGATTATCCTTATTAGCAATCTTTCAATTTCATTAAGAATCTCTTATGCATCCTTTGATTTTCTTTAATTTACTTGGAGTGAATTATATTTGAAAACTATATCTTAATTCCAAAGGGATCTCTTATGCTTTGATTAGATATTCAATCGATCATCTTTTCATCAATTGAAATGAAGTATTGAAGTGCTAAGCATATTTATCAACAAAATATCCAACTCATTTCATTACTTCATGATCAAGTATAATATGTTTCCACATTGCATATTTCAATCATAAAATTGATTGAAATTTTCTTTTGATTATCTCAATGTGAAATCTAAGATAATTTAAATATTGAGTGAGAGGTGTTTGTTCATTTAAGAGTACTTGACTAATGATTTCGTTGGAGTCAAATTTTGATAATTTTATTTACTTTAAAATTTAGCAAACTTAAATTAAATTTTAAAATTAGCTTAGAATTTTTAATTTAAACTAATTTATTTTAGTTTTTGTTAATGTAAAATCTAGTAGAATTTTAGTATTCTAGCATTATCCATGGGGCTACATCAAAACTATTTTACCCATCACCTAATGAGTGTGTGTTGGTATTTTGAAGCACCTGACTGAATTTCATCTGCTTGAAGAGCATAAGGCCTTCAATCAAACGATATATATATATATATATATATGCAAATATTCTCCTCCCACTTTTTTTTCTAAGTCCATTTATTCAAAATTTCAAAATATTTTGACATAGTGCATCTAATAATTTTTTTGGCTTACTTGGTATGCTCTAATGAGCATAGTGAGCGGTTCTTGTGACACCAATGTGGAGAAAAATTCTTATATGAGTGGGGAGTTGCCCTCAAATTAGTTGGTGAGAAATGAAAGGAGGCAAACATATGGAAATTCATCTTTTAGGATGCCATGCAAATATCAAACATACTTATTCAGTGATCGATTAAATCATCAAGGAAATAGTGTACTATCTTGAAAGACAAAAGTCACTACCATTTAATGGACCTAATCACCTCAATAAGGACTCCTAAGGATGATGGTGCATATGTACAAGAATTCTTCCCCTACTTTACATGAAAAGATAAAGCTTTATTTTAAACTGTTCATTAAGTTCCTACAAGGGCAAGCCCCATAGTTAATTACATCCTAAGGAATGGGATTCCTTAGGAAAACTCTATTAAGGTAAATGATCGTTATCTTTGAAGATTTGAAAGGACTATCAATCAATTAATTCATATTTAAAGATCAAATAAAATTGATCAAAAAGAGATTTATTATTGAAGCCAAAATGGAAGATAAAATAGGAGATGCCTCGATGCTAGGGAACCTAGAAAGCATTTCAAACTATCCTATAATTAGGCTTTACATTTTTGAAATTAATTTAGTTTGTTTAAGTTGATTTTCATTAAAATTTAGACTTATGATTCCTTAATACAAGATTAAGGAAATGCCTAAAAGGTAAGGAATTTTTCTTATGGACCACAAAGGGGAGAAGCAATTAACCTAAATCTAGGGAGTTTTAGGAAAAAGCACAACTTAAATCTAAGGTGAAAATGGGTAATGGTTTGCCTCCATAAGAGAGGATAAATCACCCGATAGCTTGGACTTACAACCCCGGGTGGCCTCCAACTAACTCCTCCTATGATTTTAAATACATGTAGGCAAGTCTATGCTTATGCAAGATAGGTTGTTATTTATTTAGAAAGACACTAAGTCCTTAAACACTCCCTAAAAGAGACTAGATCATGTAAAGAGCATGCTTCAAATGACCTAAATCTAATGCAATTCAAATTTAATTTTATTTTCATTTTGAACAATTATTTTGACTGCTAATATGGTTCATCTGACTAATGCATGAAAAATAAAGTTATTAGCCAAAATCAATGAGAGGAGGAGGTGAGTTTCCATCATGGCTCTTAAAGGTCAAGCCAAGTTTCTCTACAAATGTGAAAGAACTCTAATTAAGAGTGAAATAAGATGCATTTGTGCATGATATTGTAAAAGAAATGCTTATCCATAAGGGGTTGCTAATTCTTTTATCTTGATTTTAAACCTAAGCTTTAGATGAGGTTATGAGTTGTTTAATTTTTATTCGAGTTGTTAAGTTGGATAAAAGATTTATTATTTTATAAAGAGCCTAATCCACATCCGGACATATATAAAGCAAGGAAGAAACTAGGAGAAGCATGCCACTTAATGCACAGCTAAATAAATCATCAACCAATTTATAAAGTTAATCGTAAAAGAATAAAGGTTATGGTCGCACCACCAATGTAAGTACCACCCTACCCTTATACAACCCACAATAAATGAATTAAATTACAATTAAGCAAGGAATTCAT
This sequence comes from Cymbidium sinense, assembly GCA_021442155.1. Classification (NCBI taxonomy): domain Eukaryota; kingdom Viridiplantae; phylum Streptophyta; class Magnoliopsida; order Asparagales; family Orchidaceae; genus Cymbidium; species Cymbidium sinense. The sequence continues at coordinate 75,789,027 of CM038222.1, read as the reverse complement.
TGTTATGGGGTCTTCAAGCATTATTCTTTCTTCTTCTCTTCTTTCTTCTTCTTTCTTCTTTCTTCTTTTGGTTCCTTCTTTTGATGGTTGGAAGGTAGATGCTCCAAGGCTTCACATGGTGTAAGATAGGATCTTATGACCAATGCTCATCCTTATCCCAATAACAATCATTCCAAAATCCTAATTACAAAATTTATGTGATAAGGAATAGTGGAAATCTAACTAACACCTACAAAATAAACCACATAAATCTCAAGCATGTATATTGGACTTATCATACCACACATGGGTGGCTAAGTCCACGGCCTATTGAATTATGCTTAGGGTATAAAGCACCGCAAGCAAAAGCATTAGTATTTTTATTTATGATAGGCCCCTTAAGCACAATCCAGAAAAATAAGTTAGACTAAGAGCGTCCTACCATTCATTCTATGAGCATACACCCTAAAATTGAGTCTAAAACATATATCAAAAAATAAAATAAATATCAAACCATGCACCACCTAACCTAAAGCTAGAAGTGGTGACTTAGGCTAAGTGTGCTTTGAAGGCTTGTGTGGTATGCTTAGTTATGGCTTTAGGTTCAAATTTTCTATGAAGAAAATGTTCAACTTAGAGGAGGGTTTCATTTAAGTTATTTAATTTTTTTGGGTTGATTTTATTTTATGTTTTAATTTGGTTTAAGTGGATCCTACATTACTAAGTTATGAGAGGGAAAGAGAAGGAGAACTTCTTTCCTTCCCTAACCTAAGTAATTTCTAAAGTAGATTCACATTTTTTTTATTTAGTGAATGTTTTTATTAATCATTTTAGTTAATCCTAAGTTTAGATGAACTCTAAACAAACCTATTCAAAAGAAAGGTATTTTAAGATTAAGTAAAATGAATCAAAATTCACATAACACACATTACTTCATTTCTTTCCCAACATGTATAATGTGCATATGAATGAATCCTAAGCATATCCATACATACAAAATGAGAATATTTAATATACTTTATGATGCATGCTAAGTAATTTATTTAAGAAATTTAGAAGTTGAATAAGAATGATTTTTCTTAAGTAGAAAAGGGTTTCTTATCCAAATTTTCACATACACACATAAAAGTAAGAAAGGCATAAGTGCGCCATTGTTAACCAGAGGTGTAAGGTACAAGACCTACTTAGGCTACTTAAATCCTAGCAATCACGGGATGTTGGACAAATATACCACTTTTCTTAAATATAAACATGTGTATAAAAGAAATGAAATGGAAAAGAAAATGCAAAAGTTGTATTAATGGATTCATTTTATTTATGCAATTTATGTATGCAAGTAAGTATCCCTTCTTAAGTGATAGCATGGATGAATATGAATTAGGTAAGTGTTAGGTTCTTTTAAATGAACCCTACATCTTACCAACTCCCATTCAAAACTATGCTAACTTAAAAGAGAAGGAAACCTATGCTAAGCAAACCTTTATAATCTTTAACATGCAAGATCATAACTAAAATATAAGTAGCATACTTTTAGATTTGATATTTGATTTATATATTTTGAAAATAGTTTGAATTTAGTAGTGATAATAGCCATTCATATTTCTATTTTAGCCAACACATGCAAATTTGACATAAAGTAAATAATTTCATTTTAAACTTGAATTTGAAAAATATGAATGCATGGAACCACATGACATACAAATTTAATAAGTTGGGGAAAGACTCAAAGCAATGAAAGTAAACAAACTCACTTTAATTAAATCCTAAAGACATTCTTATGGAATAAGAAAGTTTAAAATAAATCAATGTGTATTCATTATGATTTTTGTTTAGTTTGAAGTTTGATTTAATTTTGAAAAGGAGATGAGTTTGTTGTTCTAACCCATTCCCACATGTGTTTGATATTTTTGTTTAATTTTTAGATAAATGTATTAATTAGGTTAAGGTATGAATTTAAACTTAATTAACCCTTACCTACACCACCTTAGAATAATTAAACAAATAATTATGAGCCAATGAGATGACATAAAAACTCATAAGGAATTTAAATTTTCAATGCACCCCACAAGAAAATGTTCAATGCAATTAATGGCTAAAAAAGCAATACGTAAAGGGGTTTAGCATAAGTAATTTCAAAACACCTTCATACATATGAATTGGGTTTTGATTTCTTAATTAAATTTAGGCTATTAAACACCTAAGCATCTACCCAAAGTAGATTAATTAAGTTCTGAAGTTTTAGAATTTTAGAAATTAATTAAGGGGTAATTAATGAATTAACCCTAATTAAGAGAAGATTAAGGAAAGAAAAGGGGTTTAGGGAATAGCTTAGGGAAATGCCTCAAAATTATTTCATAAACTTCCTATATTGGATCTAACCTTAATCAACCCTAATCATGGATTAAAATTACTAATCATACCCTAATTATGCTTAATTAGGTTAAGGAGTAATTTAGAAATCCATATGCAATTCCCTAATTAAGCCTTCAATAAATCCCAAGAAAATTAGGGAGGCAAGTCATCCCCAAAACATACCCAAGAAATTTTGAATTAATCAGGGTTAATTAAAAGGTAATTAGCAAAATGATCTTTCTAATAAAACCCAAAATTAGAGAAAATTATAATCCAAAATCATTGAAATTAATTTTAAAATATTCTAGGTTGAATTATCTTTCCATAGGATTTTATTTCATATTTTTCTAAATTTTATTGAAAGATTTATGAATTTTAGAAGATCTTTAGATTAATTAAATTAAAGCATCTTAACTAATCCTTTAGCTCACCAATGTGTGGCGGTGTCAAAGACGCTTCATGCATCACAGAGTGCTCACTAAATGTCAAATCTAAACGACGTGATGATGCGCTTTGATCTCGCCTGATCAAAGATCGGACAAAGAGATCTCCTGGTTTTAAAATGGATAAAGGATTTTATAAATGTGTGTTTAATCTCGCCGTCATCCAAAATATGTGATGGATATAGCTATCCCTACCAATCCTCCAAAATGGAGACCATCCACCTTTGTAGCCATGAAGCTCGATTGAGCTCGATAGAATGGAAACAAACCCACACCATCTAAGCATGGGTACAAACATATCTAACGTCAAAACTCCATGAAATAAAATTTATTTCATAAAGATCCACACCACATTGAGTTTAATGATCGAAAATGGCATACCTCACCGGAGGTGATCATCGCTGATTCCCTTGAAGAAGCTTCATCTAGATGAGATGAAGCTCTATCAGTTTGAGCTCAAGTTGAGAGAGTTATGGACCAACTCCCTCCTTTCTTGTAGCCTTCATCAAGCTAGCCTTCCTCTTGCCTGGGAACTTGAAAGAGAGCTTGGGTGCACTGACTTGCCTCTGATTGAGTGTGCAATGGGAATTTGGTGAAAATTGAGTATGGAGAAAGTTAGTTCTTCAATTTTCCTCCCATGCTTTTCACCATTCAAAAAATTGAGGATAGGAAAATGGCTAGAGCTCTAGGAAGCTAGAGATCACTCTTTGATGGCTCCTTACTCTCTAGTACTCAATTGAATGTGGAATTGCATAATTGATTCAACTAGGGGAGTATATCTCCCCTTGAAGGATCGATGGCCATAAGCCATTATGTCATTTTGATCCAATTGATCACAATGGGGAGTTTTGGTTGTTGAGTTGGCACATGGTTGATTTGAGCCAAGAGTGGATTGCCAACCTCCCATGTGCTTGAATTTGAGTGGGAGATGGATTTTAAATTTATCATTTTGACCCATGGGGTTGGGTTTAGTCTTGGGGCCAATGGGCTGACCCAAACCCATTAGGTTGTGCACCACTCTTCACTAGGTCCCCTTGAGCTATTAGGAAAGCATCAAGTGGATATGAGGGTATGACCAAATTACCTATGGATATTTCTAAGGGTAGAATGGTCATTTTGCTTATTTTTACTTTGGATATGTTGGGTATGTGGAGAAACTAGGTTTGGCCAAGTTTCATGATATTTGGAATTCATTTGATACGGTTTGGATCATGTTGACCCATTTAGGTCAAAATGGGTCAACTTGGGTCAAGTTGACCAATTGGTCAAATTGGGTCAAACCAAGGGTTGGGTCAAGTTCATATGACCATTTGAAATATTTTGGTGTCTTTGGTTTGATTCAATTTGGTATAGTTTTGAATTTGGCTCATATGACTTCATTTAGGTCAAATGGGACAAGTTGACCTATTTGACCCATTTGACCTATTTGAGGTAGATGGGTAGGTTTAGGTTAGTCATATGGATTGGATTGGTATATTTGTTTTCAATTAATTTTAGTTAAGTTCAAATTTGGCTCAACATGACCCCTTTAAGTCAAGTCTAAGGTCAAATTAGGTTAGGTCTAGTTATGGCCAATGAGGCTTTCAAGTTCAACAAGTGATTTGGAATGAACTTGACCCATTGGTTTGGATCAATTTGGCTTAGATCAAGTTTTGACACATTTTGACCCTTTAGGTCAAGTTGGGTCAACTTGGGTCAAGTGGCCAATTGGGCTAGGTTAGGCTCAAATGTTGGCTTTGTCAAGTTCAAACATTGATCATGAATGAACTTAGATCAATTGGTTTCAATCAATTTGGCCTATGGTGGAATTTGGCTATGTTAGGTTTCATTTTGGGCCAAGTTGACTTGGTCAACCCAGGTTTGACTTGGTTTAATTCCAATTTGATTGACGTTTGATCATCCCATGATGATTGTTGATCATGATGAGAGGCATAGATGAGTTTGGTTCAATCTAATTTGGTTAGGATTAAAATTTGGCTCATAAGGGTACTTTAGGTCACTTTGGGTTAAGTGAACCTAAGTGGGTCAAATGGCTTGGTCAAAGCTTGATTTGAGTTATTGATCTTGTATATGGACTTGAAATATAAATCCATTTACAAGTGGTTTGAAGTCAAATGGATTTTGATCCATTTGACAATTTCATATTCAAAGTAAGAATATGAAAGGGTTTAGGGTTTGATTTTGAATTGATTTTGATTTGGTGATTGAGGTTTGTATTTATATATGGGCTCATGATTGTAGGGATTGATTGAATCATGAGAGAAAATCAAGAGTTTGGCTTGATTTGAAGTTGATTTGGCTAAGTTCAAGATTTTGACTTGAAAGGCTTAGGTTGGATTTTGAGTGGATTTGAATTTGATTTTTGGAATTGATTTTGATTGTTTAAATTTATATTTCATTTATATATGTGAATATAAATGAGAATATAAATTGATCATGAGAAAATTTCAAGAATTTGAAATCATTTGATCATGATTTGCTAAGTCCATGAAAAGGAATTTAAAGGACTTGGGAAATTTTGGAGTTTGAAGTTAATTTTGAATTTGGTTTGATTGATTTACATTTATATTTCATTTATATATGTGAATATAAAATGAGAATATAAATGAGTTATGAGAAAATTCCCTTGAATTTGAGATGGTTTGATCAAGATTTTGGATAAGTCCTTTAATGGAAAATTAAGGACTTAGGAAATTTTAGGTTGGGAATTTAATTTGAGGTTTTGATTTGATTGATTTATATTTATATTTCATTTATATATGTGAATATAAATGAGAATATAAATGATTTTTGAGAAAATCCCATGAGTTTGAATTGATGTCATGATGATAAGTCCATTAATGGAAAATTAAGGGACTTAGAAAATTTTTTTTAATTGGGAATTTAATTTTGATTTAATTTGATTGGTTTATATTTATATTTCATTTATATATGTGAATATAAATGAGTTTTGAGAAAATCCCATGAATTTGAAATGGTTTAATCAAGATTTAGGCTAAGTCCATTAATGGAAAATTAAAGGGACTTTGGAAAATTTCATGAATTAAATTTTGGAAGCTTAGTTTGATTGATTTTAATTTATATTTCATTTATATATGAATATAAATGAAAATACGAATTAATTATGAGAAAATCACAAATATTTGAATTAGTTTAGATCATGATTTTGGTTAAGTCCTTAAGAGAAGATTAAGGACTTAGGAAAATTTGAGCTTAGGAATTTTGATGGATTTTGATCATGGGTTTCAATCATAGATTTCAATCATGATTTCAATCATGGAATTGATTTGAGTTTGGAGAAAATCAAATATAATTGATTTGGAGTTTTACTTGAAAGAAGGAAAGTGAGGAATGGTTCAAGCTAAGGGTAGAAAATTTTCTAACACCCTAAGGCATGACTTATTCCTATGGCTAACTCTTCTAAGTCTCTAGGGCTGGTTTGAGTATCCACCTAATCACTAGATATGTCTTAAGACTAAGGAACTCTTAAAGTCTAAGATGAGTCCTATGTCTAAGATGGAGGGGTTGAGAGCTCATTCTAAAAATGAGGCCAACAAAGGGTGCCCAATATGTGTGGTTTGGACAAGGAACACACATATTGATCAAATGATCAACAACATTGAAAGATCACAAGCATTAACGAAATAATCTATCCTTAACCCAAGAAATAAAAAATCTAGAGCTTAGTGTAATGTGGCTCTACTTATTTCCAAGACAGAAAGAGGGAATAATCCACTAAGGGATAGAGTGTGAACCTTCCACTAGGGAAGCAGTTCAAGTCATCCACAAGGGATGAAAGATTTCATTTGATTGGAATCTCACGAGGAGAAAAAGATTTGATTTGTTTTGTTGAGAAGAGGGTTGAATTTATTTAATTTTGTTAGGTTTGAATTTTTTAGAAATGGATCCTGTTGGTTTGCGATGGACGAGCCATGAGGCTAAGACCTAACTCGACCAATCCAAAGGGTAGTCTACTAAACACGTAGTAGGACTAGCCAACCAAAGGGATGCCTTTGGTATACAATAGATGTACCAGAAGAAAGTGTAGTAGACTTACATCCCCCAAAGTAGAGGCCGGTTGTTGAGGTAATCTATTGGCAAGGCATCAGACAACCTAGGGCTAACTATTGAGTGAATGCCAGGTGACTTAGATCAACTCAAGGATAGTCAAGATTAACTTCATTTTTTACATTGTTTATTTTGATTATGATGGATCCCATCGGTTGTGATGAACGATCGAGTAGGGCCATGGAGGCTTAGACCTAACTCAAATTTATCAATTCAAAGAGAGTAGTCTATCAACCACAAGGTAGACTATCAAACAAAAGGGGAAATGCCTTTTGGTATAAAATGGTCAAGTTAGCAAGAAAGTGCATGGACTCACATCTTGCACAATAAGGAACCACTAGGTGATGGTTGATTTGGGCAATAAATCGAACCGACCTAAGGCACTATTGAGTGAATATAGGACTTAAATCGCTCAAAGATTGTCAAGGATTAATTTCATTTTTTTTTTTTTTTTTGGATTCCATCATTTATGATGGATCAAAGAAGGAGCTTATATCAACCTAGACCTATCTCGATTTGAACCAAAGGAAATTGTTTCCCGAGATGGGAGAACTATCCAGATGCCTTTTGGTTTGCAATGATTCAAGGGAAGAAAGCTCGGGGACTCACATCTTCCACTAGAAAATTCCACTAGTGATCGGTTGCTTTTGTCAACAAATCAACGACCTAAGGCTACCGTGTTTACATTCATGCTAGAAAGAATGTGTCCTAGTCTTACATCTTCCAAAGAGGAATGATTGTCGAGGTAACCTGCTTGTGGAAAATAGATTGAACCTAAGGGTGATTCTGAGTGAGTACCACGAGGATTTATCTCAACTCGGGTATTGGGCAATTCCTATAGGAGTTCTCACGTCTACCTAAAGATAGGATGCTTGGGAAAAGGGGCCCTTTGGGGCTTGAATTCTAATCCACAAGCAATTAATTTTGTTTATTTTATTTATTTTAGTTTGTTTTATTATGGACCTTATTAGTTTGTGAGGGATCAAACTGAGAAAGAGCTTATATGCTCGACTACCTATCTCAAATTTCTTGAACTAAGAGAGAATCATCCGCTGAATAAATTCTCCAACCATAGGGGTGGCTACTAGGAAAGAAGAACTGCCCAATCCAAAAGTAACCGGGTAGTGTCTAAATATGGGTCAAAGGACTTGATCCAAATATAGTGCCCATAGGGATGGGGATGCTAAGGCTTAATCCACACCACGGAGAAGATGACACTAGTCATATCCAATAGGTATTCAATGTCTAACTCAAGGAGAAAGCATGGGGACTCATATCGCCAAGAGTGATGTACTCACCGTGAGTCAGTCAATGTAGAACATCAACCAACCTAAGGTGTGTCGGTTTGCAATCAGGAAGAAAGCTCATGACTCACATCCTCCTATAGCGAAATTGATTGCTTGATAGTCCGTCTTCGGCTGGTGTAATTTGACCTAGGGAGACTGAGTGAATGCCATTGGGGACTTAGATCAACTCAAAACTAGTCAAGAGGAAAGGAGCCTGGGGACTTATCCTAAACCTCAAATATACTCAACTTAGAATATGATGGCTAGTTCAAGAAGAAAGTATGGGGACTCACATCTTCTTAAATGAGTCAACATGAGGTAGCTTATTGGGCAGTGAAGACTACCATACTAACAAGGCACTCATTGGTTTGCAATGGTCAAGTTAGGAAGAAAGCTTGGACTCACATCTTCCAACAAATGACCACTTTGGGGTGATACTAGTGGGTAGCATGTAGACCCAACCTAGGCGAATGAGTGAGTGCCATGGGGCTTGCTCCCACATCAATAGCTTGAGACAAAAATTTGTATTTTGTGTGTGTGTTAAAGGAATAGGATGCCTGGGGGACTCTTACACCTACCTTAAACACACTTGGGGTTTGATGAATGGTGCCACGGATGGAAAATTCCACTAAGAAAGGATGGCGCTTCTCTCACACCTACCTTAATGCTAATGAAATAGGATGCCTCTTGGGTTCTCTTACACTATTTTAATAGCAGAGATTGTGTTTGTGTTGTGAAAGAGGGATAGGATGCCACAGACTCTTACACTACCTAAACACATCTCATGGATTAAGACAAACAAACAATACTTTGAAAGAAGAAGATTTGATGAATGGAATCATATTTTGTTCTTTTTACTAATGATTATTTTCAAACATGATTTATTTCATGGGTAATATTTCTTTAGATAGAGCCCATTAATTGGAAGCATCGTGTTCCCCTTTATCAATAAGCTAATAAGATCCTCCTTGGTAGGCCTTCTATGACATAGGGGCCTTCCCAAGTGGGTTCAAACTTGCCTCCCATCTTTTTTGACAGGGCAATAATTGGTCTCCTTAGGACTAACACAAGTTCTCCTACTGGAAAGACCTAGGGTGACCGACTTGTTGTGAGCTTGAATCATTTTGGCCTTACAACTCGAGGATTTTCACGCGGTGACTCTCCTCCAAACCTTGAGCTCTTCTAATCATAACTTTGCATTACGCTTGAAGTGATCTTGTTACCCAATGCTATCCTTAGTGATGGGAGTTGAACTTCTAAGGAAGCGACGGACCCATACACTAAGAAAATGGGGTAGAGTTGGAGTTATGTGGTGCGGTAGGCCCAACTTCAACTATCGTTCCACTATTGTTTATTTATCATTAAGAGTCTTTTGGATCAGATGAGAGTTTTGTTGAATGCTTTGCTAAGCCATTTTCTCAGGGTAGTAGATGGTGAGTATCTCCAACTATATACCATATCTTAGCAAATTGATCTTCATGCTTTTGAATGCGTACCATTATCGATATAATTCATCGAGGCACCCCAACCTATATGGTTTTAAAATTGAAGCACATCTGAGTTGTGACCTCTCAGTGGGATGGCTTCGCCCACTTGGAAAAGTAGTAGGTGGGACTAAGATGAATCGATGCCCCTTGGAAGAAGGAGGATCGATGGACCTACAATGTCGGTACCCTCGAATGGCCATGAAGCCAAAGTAGGGTGTAGAATGTTGGGTGGTTGGTGGAGGACCACCATGTACGACAACATGGCATCTCTAGCTACATCCATGCAATTTATGATCATCAAAGGCCAATAGTATTTTAGTTTCTTGATCTTCATCTTCATCTTTGGACTAGATTGATGTACTGCATAGACGATGTACCTCGGTTATAATGCCATGGGCTTCATGTTTATCTAAAATGTAACCATATTTGGTCAAAGGACCGCTGAGGTGCCATCAACAAGAGCATGAGAGCTCTCTGTTTCACGATGGGCTTGTGATTTTCTTGAGGTAGTTTGCGGTATTCAAGTAATCCATGAATGGTTGCCTCCAATCTAGCTCCTTGACCATTTGGCAAGGCAACCTCCCCTTCAAGAAAGTCTCTCAATGAGTTCAATATCAAGGGATAGACTTATCTATTTTGGACCCATTGAAATGGACTCATCTTACATGTCAATTCTTTAAAGTTTGGCCAAAAGCATCTCGCATTCTCTGCTCGGGGAACCTTGTAGATGGTGACTTGAGGCCAACAACTTCATGGTATACTCAGTAATGATGAAGCTTGGGTTTGAGAACCGGTAGGACCGCGGTTGATGACCAGAGAATCCCAAAGATGTTGATGCTCTTGACGATAGTGATGGCTAACTCCCACTCAAAGCCTCATACTTCATTTGTTATTGGTGTAGGGGTTGGATAGATAGTATGAGAATCTCATCACATCATATTTGGAGTTAGAAGAACTATTCTACCCTACCTTTCTGGAGAATAGATCGTGCTTCACCTTTAAGAAAAGAAGCGGCACCATCAAAATACATCTCCCATCGGTTGTCGGCCTCCCCAAAGTTCATGATTTGTTCAGGGAGATCATCACTAAGCGGAGAATTAGTAGGAAGTGGGTGTCCTAAGAAATCTGCTAGTTCTATCCTTTTATGCGAGAACAAATGTGATATCAAACTATGAGTATCATGGACCACACAAATGTTTGGCGTTGGTCATGTCATGAGTACTTGTGGATTTATTTGGGAGATCAAGTTCACCTTATGAAAGCATATAATGTCATAGCTTTTGGGATGCAAAGATCAAAGCTAGGCAATATTTCTCAATAGGTGGATAGTTTGCTTGAAGGATCAGATGGACGAGTAGTAGAGCTTTCCTTCCCTTCCATTGGGCCAAGAGCCAGAGAGTCATCCAATGCAGTGTATAGGATGAGTGGCTTTGGGGAGACTAGAACTAGCGACTTCACCAAATACTCTTTGATGTCTTGAAGCATGCTCACTTATCATCCCAGAACTTGGCATCCTTTTGATAAGTGTGAATGGCTTGCATCTCCCGATAGGTTTGAGATAAAGCATCTTAGATGCCATCATCCTTGAAAGGATCGAGTTGAGTTAAACTCTTAGGAGGTGGCATTTCTAAGATAGCTTTAATCTTTTTAGGATCTATTTCTATTCTTGATGTCAAACAATAACCATGGAATTTCCACAAGCAACTCCTGCACACTTCAAGGGATTCATTTTGAGGTTATATTATCTTAACCATTGAAAACTACTCTCAAGTCAAAGAGGTGGTCTTCCTTTTCTACTCTTGACTATAGATCATCACATCACTTTGATGATGGATGAGTTCATTGAAGATCCGAGTCATGGTTATTGGTATGTAACTAGCATTTTAAGGCGAAAGGCATGACCCTATAAGATTCAATCGAGGTTCAAAAGTAGTGTTTCTTTCATCTTAGGAGACATCTTGATTTGGTTATAGCAGATGACCCATCCATGAAAAAGAAGATGAGATGAGGCAATGTCCACCATTAATTACGGTATAGGAAGAGGAAACTCATCCTTAGGACATGCCTTATTTAAGTCCCTAAAATTGATAAATGTGAATTTGGCCATTCTTCTTCTTAATGAGGATGACACTAGCTAACCGGTAGGATATTTTTCTTCCGATGAAACCAGCATCCAATTTCTTGACTTTAGAAATGACATGTTGTTGTTAATCACATGCATCTAGGAGCTTGCTTAATAGGGTAACATTAGGGTTTATTGCTAGCTTGTGGAATGCTATTAGGAGATAATCTGGGCATCTCTTCATAACTCCATGTGAAATCTTTAAACTCAATCAATAGCTAACTAAGTCATTGGTTTCTTCTTCATTCAGCAATGGGTGATGTATGTCAAACATATATTTTCTTACGTCAGGTTGATTTCTTTAAGCTTGTCTATTGTTGAATGAATCTCCTCTTCAAATTCTAGCATGCCTCTTTAACTTGGAGATCATCTAGATCATTTTGAGGTTTCTAAACACACATTCTCATAAGAAATGGTTTAGGTTTAGGGTTTAGGGTTTAGGGTTTAGGGTTTAGGTTTAGGGTTTTGGGTTTTGGTTTGAGTTTAGGGTTTATTTAGGTTTAGGGTTTAGGGTTTAGATTTGGGTTTAGGTTTTAGGTTTAGGGTTTATGGTTTAGGGTTTAGTTTTAGGGTTTAGGGTTTAGGGTTTGGGTTTAGGTTGGTTTAGGTTTAGGGTTTAGGGTTTAGTGTTTAGAGACTCAAATCCACTCAATTCAACGTAAGCCCTTCAAGTCAAAATCTTGAACTTAGCTAAATCAACTTCAAATCAAGCCAAACTCTTGATTTTCCTTCATGATTCAATCAACCCTACAATCATGAACAAATATAAATACAAACTTCATCAAATCAAAATCAATTCAAAATCAAACCCCAAATCCATTCATATTCTTCCTTTGAATATGAAATTATCAAATGAATCAAAACCCATTTGACTTAAACCACTTGCAAATGGATTTATATTTCAATCATAAGTCCATATACAAGTTCAATCAAACTCAAATCAAGCTTTGACTAAGCCATTTGACCGGCTCACTTGACCCAAAGTGACCCAAGGTACCCTTATGAGCCAATTTCTAATCCTAACCAAATTGGATTGAATCAAACTCACCTATGCCTCTCATCATGATCACAATCATCATGGGATGTGTGGGAAAGCTGTCATTCCAAATGGTTGGTAATAACTAGGCAATAATCTTCATCATCGACCCAAACCCATTGTACCAAATCCTAGTTCGCTCTTGATTATGCTTCCTATATTCCATAGTTGTTTGAAGTATTACGTCTTATGCTTGGACCATGTGTGAGGAACTAAACCTTTATGTATAAGATTTTGAACACAAGGCAAGTAAAAGTCAAAAGGTAATTCCATTAATTCTTCAAAAGTATCTTCTCAAGCTCTACATCAACTTAGGGGATTGAGGATGATGATCCCAAAAGAACTTCTTCTACTTCATGTCACTAGAAGACTTAGGGACTTCCTTAACAAATAAACCTTCAATTTTCTAAGATGTAAGTGAGGTAAGATAAGGTTCCCAGCCTAATAGTTTCACATAAACCGATTGAATACTTTGCTTTGCTTGGAGGCATCTTCATCTCTGCGGATCAAAAGTCACCTCCAATGGAACCAGAGGGGTTGGTTAGTATACTAATCATATTAGACTCATCCTTGAGATGGATTCCAAGCCTATGTGAAGTAGGGGTACTCCATGAACTAGAATGCGACCTCAATGGAACTTGTTTCTACCTCACTTTTGGTGGAGGTTGAGCCATCTACCCACATGTCCATATGATGGAATGAAGCGTGGGTGGAATGTGATATCTTGATCTATTTCTTCTTCAATTCCCCTTTCTTGTTCACTTGGACTTTTATTTTCTTTTCATTTTCTTTTTCTTTTGTATTTGCATTTGAATTTTGTCCAAGTTCATGAGAAGGGTGTTTTGAGGAAGATAGTAGGTTGCATCCTCATAAAACTCAACCTCTCTCGAAAATGGCTTTTCATCTTTGTTAACATGGTAGTCAATTCCATCTTTTGAACTTGATGCATTGATGAAGGGAGGATGGAATGATCTTATTGATGTATCTAAGTCCAACCAAGCAAAGTAGCGAATGAAGTATTTGAATCAATGATGTAGAACTTGGCTTGATCTTCCGGTCACTATCTCCAAAGGTAACACTATAGAACCTAAAGCCACTCACCTTGATCATTGAATCCTCTCATATCATCCAATCTCTAGGAGTATAGAATTTCAATCTTCAAATAGGTAAGGGTCTTTAGACTCATAATGTTCATCGATGCACACAATCCACGAGAACCGGCAGTCGAACATGTCCATGTTATTTGTGATGTAGAGGGGCGGTTGTGCTCAAGTCCTCCCCAAAAGAAGGTCTTCATCATGAAGGTGATACTTGGGCTTCTTTTGCATAATGTGCTTCCTCACTATAGCGGTCGGTGAGCTAAGCATATCGTGATCAAGGAGGGCCTTGATTAGTGATTCCCTCATCTCTTGGATAAGACAAGGGCATCATATATGCTTTTAGATGGAAACTTTCTTAGATGAGAAAGGATTGTAGTCCACCGGTCTTCCACAAGCATATCCAAGGGTGGAGCATCCTATGGAAGGGCTTCTTGATCTTCGCATCAATGACTTATTTCCCCATCTTGAGGTGCTGTGAGGTAGAACCTGCCATGGAGGTTGACTGATCTCTTGAGGCAAGGTGGTGGAAGGTTCTACCTGCACTTCAAGCTCACCTATAGCTTCTCCTATGGGACCTCAAATGATTTCCAAGTCTATCTCAAGAGGTGAACCCATAGTATTGAAAAGTCCAACTCAATGAAAGAAAAGATTGAAATTATTATAGTTAATTAGACTTGAAGAGTTATCATTAGAATAGAAGAAGATAACTCATCATAAGAGACATGTAATTCAAACTAGCTTTATTCTTTAATTTCTTGGAATTATTTGAGTACAAAGTAGAAGTCAAGTAAAGTGAGTGGAGTAAGGATTTGATGCCCTTATCACGATACAAGAGTTCTACTAGTAGAAGAAATAAGAGCTAGCTAAAATGGAAGAAGTCAGAGTGGAAGCAACTAAGGTCGGACATGGTCGGTGGTCGAGCTAAAGGACTATCCCAGTCGACACACATGTCAGCCGCTATCTGCCGAAGCTCCCCTTTCTTAGAGTTGGCAACTTGCAAACCTTCCTTGTGTTGGAGGTTTGAGCCTCGCACCTACAAGGAAAGCTTGATCTTTTAAATGATTTTCTTAGAGGTTTTGGATAAAGAAATGTCCCAACCTTCTTAGTTTTGTAGGATCACATGTATCCCCAAGGATTACCCTAATGGAACTGAAGGTTGTTCCACAAGGTATTCCTTTGGGATAACTACAGACCGTCTTGAAACTATGTTCAAGCCCCTTGAATGTGAAGCAATCCTCCAAAATGTGGCCTAGCATATGGTGGTAAGGGTTTGGATCATGACTTTGCCTACTTCCTCCGGTCTCCTAGCTGTAGCAAAATCAAGTTTCTTTAAGAGATTCTTAAAGATTTTCGATTACCTCCTCTTAAAAGAATAAGGTTTGTTTAACTTATCTAAAAGAGTAGGTGGACCATAGCTACCGGGCGATGGGTATGTATGCCACGGGTGGTATGGTGGGGGTGGTGTGCTATGGAGGCCGCAATGGAGGTAGATGGTCGCCTGATGGTGGCAAAGGAGGTGGAGGCTACCGAGGTCATGGTCTCTTGACTGATCTCTAGTTGGTGCTTCCTTGTCAACCACTGCCATCGCTTGCTTCTTCATAAACCTTTTGGCTTCGCTAGTAACCGATCTTGAAAAGGCAACTATTTGGCCTCTCCTTGTAGACTAGCACCTTGTTGATTAGCTTCTCAAATGTCTTGATAGTGAAGCCCTTAAGCATGAAGGCTCGGCCATGGATATTCTTCAAGAGAATCTTAATGGCATGTTGTTCGATAGCTATGGTTCACACTTCATACTCGTTATGCCATCAAGAATATAATCAATCAAGGGACTCACCGGGTGTTGTTATGCTACAACGAGATCACCTAACCCTTTGTTGAGCTCCAAGAAATCTCTTGATGAAGAGTTGCTCTAACTCAAATCTTTACTGAATCGTCAAAGATACCAATCAAAGCAATACCCATAGGCTTCTAATGAAAGGCAAAATATTAAAGCATCGCCGCCACCTATGCACAATAAGCCCCAAATGCGCTATGTGCTTGGGTTTCCACTACCATCAAAGCTTTTGAAGGAAGGAGGCATGAAACCCTTGATATTGGATAACATCGAATTCCTCTGGTAGGGTCTACCCTTTGGAACCGATGATCCTCCCCGCTTGAGCCAAAGCTTCCTTCCCGCCGCTCAACCATGGATTTTATGTCTTTTCTTATATGGAGGTACTTTCCACTACCTTCTATATATGCTAGTGCTACCTTGCTCAAGGAGGTATAGTCTTGGCGGGTCCAAGACATGACATGCTAACTCAGAATTAATGTCAACTAGTATGATGAACTAAAGGGCTTATAAGCAATGACACTAGCTAACAAGTCCTGTAACTAACATGCTCATCCTATCAATTTTCATCCTTCGCCTCTTGATGTCAAAGGTGTGGCTATTGCGGTGTCTTCTTGATCAACCTCATCACCTTCCATGGCTTGTTGTTTCAAAGAAGAGATCCTCTAGTGTCAACCATGCATCTACTGAAGTCCCAACAAGTCATCTGGGATCAAAGTCGACTTTCTCTTCATCGACCCATACCCAAGATCTCCTTCTTCCATGAAATAATGTGCAACTATCTCATCTAAAATGTGATCCATCTCGAGGTATAATAGCTAGCCGACCGATGTGATCATCATGCAAACCGAGAGTACCTCACCTGATCATCGAGAGTCAATCCTATGTGGACGTACTCACTGATGAATGACACTCGACTACTAATAGTATGAGAGGGTAACAATCCCAAGATGTTCCACTACCACCGTGTACCGGACTGTCATCTAGAATATATAATAACTATCACCATCTCCATATCCAGGGGTGGAGTTGGTGAAGGGACACCATGATGCTGGTCGCCACTCCTTCCGCACCACCACAGCGAAGGTGAGCAGAGAGCTCAACCCTACCATAATGGGTGGTAGAAGGGGTAGGATCCTCATAGCCGATCACCAACGGGGTGCGCTTTTCCCGATGCCTTCATGGCCTTATGGAATGGGGAGAGAACCTAAACGCATGGTGGATGAGGGGTAGAGTGGTGAGGTGGAGACACCACCGACTCTATGAAACCTCCTGGTGGCTAGTCTAGTGAGAAGGATACTATCAAGATGGTCGATGGTACGAGCGGAAAATCAATCAGTGGAAGCTGATGACTAACAACCACCACCTCCCTGCTGGTAATATGTGTTATATGGGCCTCATGGGCCCTCTCTAGTGACCGCTTCCCCACGCTATGGGGATGATATATCAAAAAAATCAAACTGAGTCGACTCAAGTTCCCGTACTCCACCTACATGGCATAAAATATGACCTCCTACTCTTGGCTATAATTGCACCACCGAGGAGGTGATGAACGATCCTGACATCCTCTCTATCTAAGAGAGAGGATGAACTAGTTTTGTAACCAATGGTGAAGTAATAATGGGAAACTCATCCAAACAAGCCGCTTCTATCCTAGCTATCGTGGTACCGCTTGATCATGCGATTCTTATTTCTATGTTGTGTAGTAGGATGGGAGGAGTGTGAGCTAGACCATACTCAAATGAGAGGCAAGCCCAAGACCATGGGAGCCTTACCCTTGAGGGTACAGATGGTGGCCCCTCACTAAACAGAAACTCACAAACTCGGTAATCAGATATTGGCTGCTATAACTAATGGTATTGCCATACTTTCCTCTTCAGGAGACATCAAAATCGAGGGTAAGTCAATCTTGATGACCGCTCGCCCTCACTTTGGTTCTCTACCGGAGTGAGGGAGTGCCTCACAAGTAATCCTGCTCAAATCCCCAACCAAAGTGAATTAGAGGGTATGGTCCAGATGGGGAAGTCGCCTTGATCTAAAGCATCCATACCATGGGGAAGGTAAAACAAACTTCTAAGAACCGCCATTTCAATGATGTAAGAGACTAAACTAACTGCTGATCGATTGAAGAATCTACAATGAGAAATGAATTTGTATCGATTTATATCTCTATAGATTTTGAATTTTGAATTTGAAAATTTGAACCCACATCCAACAACTTGGAAGTGTTAAGTGGGGTTCAAATGGATTTGAGAAGATTGATTGAAGAAATATGAATCCAACTTCAACAAATTTAGGTATGTTGAAATATGGATTCAAAATTTTGATAAGGATGCTTCCATAGGTTCATGTTTGTTTGAATTTGAATTTTGATTTGAGGAATTTTCCTTTAACAAATTTGGGTATGTTAAAGTAAGGGTCAAATTGATTTTGTTTTGTTTGATTATTTGGAATTTTACTTAGCAAATTTAGGTATGCTAAGTAAAATATTTGAGAAAGTGATTTTTTCTTTATGAATTTTGTTTTGATTTTGAAAATTTGAATTCTCACTTAGCAAATTTAGTATGCTAAGTGAAGAATCCAATGTGTTTTGTTTTGATTTTGAAAATAGGATCTTAGCAAATTTAGGTATGCTAAGAAAATCCTAAGTGTTTCATTTTATTTTGATGTTTTGATTTTGAAAAGGTAGATCCTTAGCAAATTTGGTATGCTAAGGGAATCCTAAGTGTTCATTTTGTTTTGATGTGATTGAAAGTGGAGATTTAACTTTAGCAAATTTGGTATGCTAAAGATGAAGTCCCACTTAGTTTTGTGAAATGGAAATTTCATTTAGCAAATTTGAGTATGCTAAATGAAATTCCAAATGGTGTTCAAAATTTTGATTTCATTTTGGTTTAAAATGGAAACTTCTTAGCAAATTTGGTATGCTAAGAAGAAGTTCCAAAGGTGTTTGAAAATTTTGATTTTGATTTGAAAACTTCACTTAACAAATTTGAGTATGTTAAATGAAGTTCCAAAATATGTTTTAAAAATTTTGATTTTGGATTTGGAAACTTCACTTAACAAATTTGGGTATGTTAAATGAAGTTCCAAAATGTGTTTGAAAATTTTGATTTTAGATTTGGAGACTTCACTTAACAAATTTGGGTATGTTAAATGAAGTTCCAAATGTATTTGAAAATTTTATATTTTGATTTGGAGACTTCACTTAACAAAATTGGGTATGTTAAATGAAGTTCCAAAATGTGTTTAAAAATATTTGATTTTGAATTTGGAGACTTCACTTAACAAATTTGGGTATGTTAAATGAAGTTCCAAATGTGTTTGAAAATTTTGAATTTTGATTTGGAGACTTCACTTAACAAATTTGGGTATGTTAATAAAGTTCCAAATGTGTTTGAAAATTTTGAATTGATTGGAGACTTCACTTAACAAATTTGGGTATGTTAAATGAAGTTCCAAATGTGTTTAAAAATTTTGATTTTGATTTGGAAACTTCACTTAACAAATTTGGTATGTTAAATGAAGTTCCAAAATGTGTTTGAAAATTTTGATTTTGATTTGGAGACTTCAATTAATAAATTTGGGTATGTTAAATGAAGTTCCAAATGTGTTTTGAAAATTTTAGAATATGATTGTTGATTGTTGATTGGATTTGGAAATTCCACTTAGTAAATTTGAGTATGTTAAATGAAATTCCAAAATGTGTTTAGAATTTTGAAATATGATTATTCATTTTTTGAAAAGCAGTGTGATTATTGCTTTTTAAAGAGAAATTCCAAATTAATCATATGTGATATGTATGAGTTCCAAATGATATTATTTTAGAATGAAATCTTCAAATAAATTTGTATATTAAATGAATATGTTAATTTAATTTTGAAAATGAAACTTCCATTCAATAATGTGTATTGAATGAGAGATTCAATTTAAAAAAATTTAATTTGTTTGAAATGAATTCCATTCAATAAGTGAGTGTATTGAATAGAAAGATTCATGTGTGCTTTTAAAATTTATGATATGATTGTGATTTTAAAAGATGATTGTTCATTTTATTTTGAAAATGAAATCTTCATCAAAAGTGAATTGAAAGAAGATTCATTTGTGCTTTTAAAAAGTTTAATTTATTTGAAAATGAAACTTCCATTCAATAAGTGTGATATTGAATGGAAAGATTCATGTGTGCTTTTGAAAACTTTATGATTATGATTGATTTTGAAAGATGATTGTTCATTTTATTTTGAAAATGAAATCTTCATCAAAGTGAATTGAAAGAAGATGTTCATTTGTGCTTTTGGAAAATGTTGTTAGTTTTATTTTTGAAAATCCTACATGTAACAATTATGGGAATTGTTAAATGAGGGTGAAAAATTTTGTGGAAAATATTTTATTAAGTGCATTTTTGAAAAGGTGCTTTTGAAAAGCAAAGTTCTTATGGAAGATTTATTTTATCTTTATTATTTTAGATGAACCTTTCCTTATCATGAAAATGATAAGGAGGAAGTCTTTAAAATATTTTTTTTTTTATTTAGATCTTTTCATTTTACCCATTGGAGAACCAACGGGGTTTTAAGACCAACAAGGAATGCCTAAAACCTAAAGATGTTGGCTAACTCAACTTAAGAATGAAATGAGCTAAGTGCCAATGAAAGAAGGATAGTCTTGGATTCATACCAAAGTACAAAACCCACTATCGATACTCAAAGATAATGATCATTTACCAAAGATGGAGAGAGGAACCATCCCCACGGAGTCAAAAAAATATGTGGAGAAAAATTCTATATATAGAGTCACCTTTCAAATCTGGTGAGAAATGAAAGAGAGACAAAATATTCATCTTTTAGATGCCACAGATCCAGATGTACTTATTAGGTGATCGAGTATGTCATCAAGGAAATAGTGTACTATCTCAAAGATAGAAGTCACTACCCTTTAATGGACCTAATCACCTCAATAAGGACTCCTAGGATGATGGGTCTCATATGTACTAGATTCTTCCCTACTTTACATGGAAAAGTAAAGCAGTTTATTTTAAACTAGTTCATTAAGTTCTCTAAGGGCAAGCCCCATAGTTAATTACATCCTAAGGAATGGGATTCCTTAGAAAACTCGATTAAGGTAAATGATCATTTTCTTGAAGATTTCAATAGAAAGGACTATCAATCGATTGTTTATTTTGAAGATCAAATGGGATTGATCAAAGAGGGAGTTATTATCGAAGCCAAAATGAAGATAAGTAGGAGATGCCCATGATGCTAGAAACTAACGAGCATCTCAAACTATCCTATAGTTGGGCTTTACATTTTGAAATTGATTTAGTTTATTTGAGTTGAATTTTTCATTAGAAATTTAGGACTTATGATTCCTTAACACAAGATTAAGGAAATGCCTAAGGTGAGAGGAATTATGCTTATGGCCCACAAAGGAGAAGCAACCTCAAACCTAAATCTAGGGAGCTTTGGCGAGGGGCCAAAAGCACAACCTAAATCTAAGGCAAAATGGGTAATTGGTTTGCCTCCACAAGAGAGACAAACCACCCTTGGACTTACAACCACTGGGTGGTCGCCAACTAACTCCTCCTATGATTTTAAATACATGTAGGCTTTATGCTTATGCAAGATAGATAAGTATTTATTTAGAAAGAGACTAAGTCCTTAAACTCACTCCCTAAAGAGACTAGATCATGTAAAGGGACATGCTTCAAATGACCTAAATCTAATGCAATTCAAATTTCATTTTATTTTATTTTTTTTGGACAATTATTTTGACTCTGCTAATAGGATTCATATGACTAATGCATGAGAAATAAAGTTATTGGCCAAAATCAGAGAAGGAGGAGGTGAGTTTCCACCATGGCTCTCAAAGGTCAAGCCAAGTTTCTAAAGGTGGAAGCCCTCCAATCAAGAGTGAAATAAGATGCATTTGTGCATGATATTATAAAAGAAATGCTCATCCAAAGGGTTGTTAATTCTTTTATCTTGATTTTAAACCTAAGCTTTAGGTGAGGTTATGAGTTGTTTAATTTTATTTTGAGTTGTTAAGTTGGGTAAAAGATTTATTTTTCCTAAAGAGCCTAATCCACATCCAGCCATACATAAAGCAAGGAAGAAACTAGAAAAGCATGCCACTTAATGCAAAAGCTAAACAAATCATCAATCAATTTATAAAGCTAATCAAAAGAATAAAAGGTCATGGTTGGGCACCACCGCACAAACCAAAATATCAAATGTGGTGAGCTCTACCCTTATACAACCCAGATTATAAATGAATTAAATTACAATTAAGCAAGGAATTCATTGTTATGGGGTCTTCAAGCTTTATTCTTCTTTTCTTCTTCTTCTTTCTTCTTCTTTCTTCTTTCTTCTTTTGGTTCCTTCTTTTGATGGTTGGAAGGTAGATGCTCCAAGGTTTCACATGGTGCATAAGATAGGATCTTATGACCAATGCTCATCCTAATCCCCATAATAATCATTCCAAAATCCTAATTGCATAAATTTACATGAAAAGGAAAAGTAAAATCTAACTAACACCTACAAAATAAAGGTTAATTAAAATAAACCACACAAATCCCAAGCATGTATATTGGACTTATCACCCCACACATGGGTGACTAAGTCCACTATTGGATTATGCTTAGGGGTATAAAGCACCTGCAAAAAAGCATTTATATTTTTATTTATGATAGCCCCTTAAGCACAATGTAGAAAAGAATAGTTAGACTAAGAGCATACCATTCATTCTATGAGCATACACCCTAACATCTAGCCTAAAATATATATCACAAAATAAAATAAACATCAAACCATGCACACTAACCTAAAGCTAGAAGTGGTGACTTAGGCTAATGTGTGTGCTTTGAAGGTTGTGTGGTATGCTTAGCTATGGCTTTAGGTTCAAATTTTCTAAGTGTGAAGAACATGTTCAACTTAGAGGAGGGTTTCATTTAAGTTGTTTAATTATTTTGGGTTGATTTATTTTATATTTTTGATTTGGTTTAAGTGGATCCTACAATTAATTACTAAGTTATGAAGAGAGGAAAGAGAAGAGAACTTCTTTCCTTCCCTAACCTAAGTAATTTCTAAAGTAGATTCACATTTTAGTTTTATTTAGTGAATGTTTTGATTAAATCTTTTAATCCTAAGTTTAGATGAACTCTAAACAAACCTATTCAAAAGAAAGGCATTTTAAGATTAAATAAAATGAATCAAAACATAACACACATTACTTCATTTCTTTCCCAACATATAACATGCATATGGAATGGACCTAAGCATATCTATACATACAAATGAGAATATTTAACACACTTTATGATGCATGCTAAGTAATCCATTTAAGGAAATTTAGAAGTTGAATATGCATGATTTTTTTTAAGTAGAAAAGGGTTTCTTATCCAAATTTTCACATACACACATGAAAGTAAGAAAGGCATAAGTGAGTACATCCATTGTTAACCAGAGGTGTAAGGTACAAGACCTACTTAGGGCTACTTAAAGCCTCAGAACCTCTGGGTTGTCCAGACTAATATACCACTTTCCTTAAATACAAACATGTGTATAAAAGAAATGAAATGGAAAAGAAGAATGCAAAAGTTGTATTAATGGATTCATTTTATTTATGCAATTTATGTATGCAAGTATATAGGTACCTTCTTAAGTGATAGCATAGGGATGAATAGGATATGAATTAGGTAAGTGTTAGGTTTTTTTCAAATGAACCATACATCTTACCAAATTCTATTCAAAACTATGCTAACATAAAAGAGAAGGAAACCTATGCTAAGCATACCTTTATAATCTTCACATGCAAGCTCATAATTAAAATATAAGTAGCATACTTTCAGATTTGATATTTGATATTTATATATTTTGAAAATAATTTGAATTTAGTAGTGATAATAGCCATTCATATTTCTACTTTAGCCAACACATGCAAATTTGACATAAAGTAAACAATTTCATTTTAAATTTGAATTTGAAAAATATGAATGCATGAAACACATGACATACAAATTTAACATGTTGGGGAAAGATTCAAAGCAATGAAAGCATGTAAACAAACTTCACTTTAATTAAATCCTAAAGACATTCTTATGGAATAAGAAAGTTTAAAATAAATCAAAGTGAATTCAATGTGATTTTGTTTAGTTTGAAGTTTGATTTAATTTTGAAAAGGTGTGATTTGAGTTTATTCTAACCCATTCCCACATGTGTTTGATATTTTGTTTAATTTTTAGATAATTAGATCCATTTTTATGTATTAATTAGGTTAAGGTATGAATTAAGTAACTTAATTAACCCTTACCTACACCACCTTAGAATAATTAACCAAATAATTATGAGCCAATGAGATGACATAAAAACTCACAAGGAATTTAAATTTGCAATGCACCTAATAAGAAAAGGCCTAATGCAATTTGGCTCACAATTAAAGTTAATTAAGCTAAGGGTTTAGCTTAAGTAATTTCAAAACACCCTTTCATATTATGAATTGGGTTTTGATTTTCTTAATTGAACTTAGGCTATTAAACACCTAAGCATCTACCCAAAGTAGATTAATTAAGTTCTAGAAGTTTTAGAATTTTTAGAAATTAATTAAGGGGATAATTAATGAATTAACCCTTAATTAAGAGAGATTAAGGAGAAAAAGGGGTTTAGGGAATAGCTTAGGAAATGCCCAAAATTATTCAAACCTCCTATCTACCGGATCTAACCTTAATCAACCCTAATCATGGATTAAAATTACTAATCACACCTAATTATGCTTAATTACATAAGAGGGTAATTAAGAAATCCATATGCAATTAAGCCTTCAATAAATCCCAAGAAAATTAGAGGTAGAAGTCATCCCCAAAACATACCCAAGAAATTTGGGATTAATCAAAGGCTTAATTAAAAAAAGCAAAATGATTTTCCAATAAAACCCAAAATCATAGAAAATTATAATCAAAACCCATTGAAATTAATTTTAAAATATTCTAGGTTGAATTATCTTTCCATAGGATTTTATTTCATTTTTAAATTTTATTAAAGAGTTATGAATTTTAGAAGATCCTAGATTAATTAAAAATTAATTAAAGCATTTAACTACTTTAGCTCACAACACGACGTGGTAGCGGCAGGCTTTACACGCATGTGAGATTCACTTAAATGTCAAATCCAAATGGCGGTGATGGTACGCAGCTGATTCATCCATCGATCAATGATCGAGATCTCCTGATTTTAAAATGGATAAAGGATTTTCTATGGATTAATCTCGCCATCCATCCAAAATGCATGGATGGTGAGATCTCTTCTTCCCTTGATCAATAGATCATCCATGATCCAAGCTCGAAGCTGATTGAAAAAATCAACCCACACCCTAAGAGCTACAAACATAAAAAATCCATGAATTAAAATTTCTTTCACAAAGCTCCACACCACATTGAGTTTAATGGTCAAAATCATACCTCACCGGAGGTGATCACCGCCAATTCGGAGAAGCTTCATCTATGGAAAGCCTTGAGAGTTTGAGCTCAGGTTGAGTGATCTCTATGGACCAACTCCTCTCCCTTTCTTGAGCTTGATTGATAGCCTTCCTCTTGCCTTGGGAACTGAAAGAGAGCTTGGGTGCACTGACTGCTCCGATGGAGTGCAAAGGGAATTGGAGAAATTGAGTATGGAGAAAGTTAGCTCTTGATTTTCCTCCCTATTTTCACTCAAAAAAGGATAGAAATGGCTAAATCTGGAAGCTGGGACACTCTCTGATGGCTCCTTACTCTCTAGTACTCAATCAAATGTGGAATGATAATTGATTGAATTAGGGGAGTATATCTCCCCTTGAAGGATCGGATGACCATCATTTTGATCCAATTGATCAATGGGAGGTTGTTTTGGCTATTTTGAGTGTGCACATGGTTGGTTTGAGCCAAGGAGTGGATTGCCAACCTCCCATGTGCTTGAATTTGAGTGGAGAGGATTTGAATTTGCATTTTGACCCATGGGTGGGTTTGGTCTTGGGCCAATGACCAAACCCATTGGGTGCACCACTCTTCACTAGGTCCCTTGAGCTATTAGGAAAGTATCAAGTGGATATGAAGAGGGTATGACCAAATTACCCATGGATTAAGCCAAAATTTGTTCTATGGCCTAGGGTAGAATGGTCATTTTGCTGATTTTTTTACTTTGGATATGTTGGGTATGTGGAGAAACTAGGTTTGGCCAAGTTTCATGAGATTTGGAATTCATTTGATGGTTTTGGCTCATGTTGACCCATTTAGGTCAAAATGGGTCAACTTGGTCAAGTTGACCAATTGGTCAAATTGGGTCAAACCAAGGTTGGGTCAAGTTCATATGACCATTTGAAATTTTTGGTGGCTTTGGTTTGATTCAATTTGGTATAGTTTTGAATTTGGCTCATATGACATCATTTAGTCAAATGGGTCAAGTTGACCTATTTGACCCATTTGACCTATTTGAGGTAGATCAAGGGTAGGTTTAGATTTGGTTAGTCATATGGAGTGGATTGGTATCTTTATTTCCAATCAATTTTGGTTAAGTTCAATTTGGCTCAACATGACCCCTTTAGTCATGTTGGGTCTAAGGTCAATTGGGCTAGGTTAGGTCTAGTTGGCAATTGAGGCTTTGGTCAAGTTCAACAAGTGATTTGGAATGAACTTGACCGTTGGTTTGGATCAATTTGGCTTAGATCAAGTTTTGACACATTTTGACCATTTAGGTCAAGTTGGGTCAACTTATCTCAATGCCAATCTAGGTTAGGCTCAAATGTTGGCTTGGTAAAGTTCAAACATTAATCATGAATGAACTTAGATCATTGGTTTTAATCAATTTGGCCAATGGTGGAATTTGGCTATGTTAGGTTTTATTTTGAGCTAAGTGTTGACTTGGTCAACCCTTGGTTTTGGTTTGACCCAATTTGATTGATTGATCATCCCATGATGATTATTGATCAAGATGAGAGGCATAGATGAGTTTGGTTCAATCCAATTTGGTTAGGATTAGAATTTGGCTCATAAGATACTTTAGGTCACTTTGGGTCAAGTGAACCTAAGTGGGTCAAATGGCTTGGTCAAAGCTTGATTTGAGCTTGATTGATCTTGTATATGGACTTATGATTGAAATATAATTCATTTATAAGTGGTTTGAAGTGAAATGGATTTTGATCTTTGACAATTTCATATTCAAAGTAAGAATATGAAATTTAGGTTTGATTTTTGAATTGATTTTGATTTGATTGATTTGTATTTATATATGGCTCATGACGCAGGGTTGATTGAAATGAGAGAAAATCAAGAGTTTGGCTTGATTTGAAGTTGATTTGACTAAGTTCAAGATTATGAAAGACTTAGTTGATTTTGAGTGGATTTGAATTTGATTTTGGAATTGATTTTGATTTTTTGAATTTATATTTCATTTATATGTGAATATATAATGATAATGTAAATGGATCATGAGAAAATTTCAAGGATTTGAAATCATTTGATCATGATTTCAAAGTCCATTAAAAGAGAATTTAAAGGACTTGGGAAATTTTTGGAGTTTGAAGTTTGAATTTTGAATTGGTTTGATTGATTTATATTTATATTTATTTGTATATGTGAATATAAATGAGAATATAAATGAGTTATGAGATAATTCCATGAATTTGAGATGGTATGATCAAGATTTTGGATAAGTCCTTTAATGGAAAATTAAGGACTTAGAAAATTTTAGGTTGGGAATTTAATTGATTTTGATTTGATTGATTTATATTTATATTTCATTTATATATGTGAATATAAATGAGAATATAAATGATTTTGAGAAAATCCCATGAGTTTGAATTGATGTGATGATGATTTAGGCTAAGTATTAATGGAAAAAAGGGACTTAGGAAAGTTTTTTTTTTAATTGGGAATTTAATTTTGATTTGATTTGATTGATTTATATTTATATTCATTTATATATGTGAATATAAATGAGAATATAAATGAGTTTGAGAAAATCCCATGAATTTTAAAATGGTTTGATCAAGATTTAGGCTAAGTCCATTAATGAAAAAAAAGGACTTAGGAAAATTTTATGAATTGATTAGAATTTTGAGTTTAATTTGATTGATTTGAATTTATCTTTCATTTATATATATATGAATATAAATTATAATATGAATGAATTATGAGAAAATCTCAAATATTTGAATTAGTTTAGATCATGATTTTAGTTAAGTTCTTAAGAGAAGATTAAGGACTTAGGAAAATTTGACTTAGAATAATTTTTATTCTAATCATGAGTTTCAATCATAGATTTCAATCATGGATTTCAATCATTGAATTGATTTGAGTTTGGAGAAAATCAAATAGAATTGATTTGGAGTTTGACTTGAAAAAAGGAAAGTGAGTAATGGTTCATGCTAAGGGTAGGAAATTTTCCTAACACCTCTAAGGCATGACCTATTCCAATGGCTAACTCTTCTAAGTCTAGGGCTAGGTTTGAGTGACCACCTAATCACTAGATGTGTCTTAAGACTAAGGAACACTTAAATTATAAGAGGCATCCTATGTCTAAGATAGAGGGGTGAGAGTTCATTCTAAAAAATGTCAACACACCATAATTAAATTTCATCTCGACGCCTAATAAGTGACAGGCCTTCAAACTAGCAAAAGAGACACAAGCATATATATGTAGATAATTTCCACATATTTACATTTATATACAACCACAAATTGTACATTAAAATTTGACTTCCTATTTTGGATGAGAGAAAGAGAATATGTGGTTTTGTGGCTAGGTTAGAGGAGGCTATTAAAAAAGAATTTTGGCTTGATTAGAAACAAGAAGAACGGAGAGGGACTGTCACTATAGGATTTGAGGATTTAAATTGATTTAACTTAAACCTAACCAAATGACATTTTGAAAGTTAAATCTAGATTTACAAATATTATTGTTAGTGGATTTACAAGATTTAGACAAGCAAGCTCAAAGGATGGTGAGAGGAAAGATTAAAGCTCTATACTCAATTGGGAGAGGTTAAATGAGGAGGTGACTGATTCAATGAATAGGGCAATGAAGTACAATCCATAGAGAGGTCATGATGCGGCTTAAAACTTAGGAGATGAACAAAAAGGGGCTTTGTTTGACTAAAAGGATGAGAAGATGCAAGGGATTGATTTGAAGGAAATGGATCTCAGATACACGATCTGAAGAGAGAGGCTTGGATCAGTCGAGAAAAGAATAGAAATGGGATTATGCCTTCCAGAAATGAACGAACTAATGGATGCCCTCATATCATGAGAAATTGAAAGAAGGAGGGAGATCTATTTAAGGGACAAACGAATGAGAGGAGTAGCTGAGTCTCAAGCCAAATCAGGGAAGATCAGCAATTTTTTTTTTCTTTGAAGAAACCTTTATGGTTTTAGCAAGGGTATCAGTGAAGAAAGTTTGTGTGCAAGATGAAGCCATCAAAAATTGAGAGAATTCTTTAGACTCACCTTCCTTAGATGTAATTAACTATGGGGATTGCATAGGAAACTTTAGAACCCAGTTTAAATAAATCATGCTTTATTCATCCATGTAAAGTTGGGGAAAATCTGCATATTGAAGATTTTGACCTCACTTTGGAGTGAGCTCTCAATTTTCATATCATAAATCTATGACTCTCATAGACACTAATAGTTCCTAGTCTTAAGACGCTTTAATGATTAGTGAACACTTAACCTAATTTGAGACTTAGAAGATTTAATATAGGGATAGGTTTGTAGGGATTTAAGAAGACTTGCCTACCCTATAGCCCAAACCAAATCCTTGCTTCCTTTAAATCAAATCACAAATTCAAATCCAAATTCTAAAATCAAATCAACTATCAAAATGATTGAAACCCAGATTACATTCAACCTCAAATCCCTTCCTAAGCCCTTTGATTTTATCTTATAGACTTAGCCTTAACCAAATTCAAATTAACCTCAATCCAATTAATTTTCAATTATCAAAATTCAATTTCAATCAAATTCTAAATCATAAATCAAATCCAAATGATTGAAACCCAAATCAAATTAATTCCCAAGTCAATCCCTTTGACCTACATCCCTAGATTTGGCCAAATTTGCATCCAAAATCACTCCAAACTCAAGTGATTTCAACCATTTAAGCCTTCATTTATATTCACAAATATAAATAAAAAATATAAATTCAAAGGCCATAACCAAACCCAAATCAAATCAAATTCCGATTTTAGCCTTTTTTAGCCAAATTCTTGAACTTGGCTAAATGATATCCAAATCAACTCAAAACCTATGTATTTCTTTGTGATTCAATCACTCTTCAATCATTGTTCCAAATATAAATATAAACTATGATTATCAAACCAAATCTAAGTCAACTCAAGTCAAACCAACCTAGCCCATTTGACTTGAAATATTTAACTAAGCCAAAACTCATTTGAACCCAAACCAATTGCAATTGAATTTATATGTTAATCTCAAATCCATATATAAACTCAACTAAATCAAACTTAACTCAAAATCAAGCCAACTAAACCCAATTAACTCACTTGACCCAAAGTGGCCAATTTGACTTACATTAACCAAAATCTAATTCAATTAAATTAAAGTGAATTAAAATCCAAACTTCATGTCATGATTATTAATCATCCTAGGTTAATCAATTATCAATTGTCAAACCAAGTCAACCTAGTGACCAAGATCTTCAACTCATATGAACCCAAACTAGCCATATTGCAACCTAAATCAATGAGTACTAATGGATCAAGTTCACTCCAAATTTATTATTAAACTTGACCAAAGCCTCAATTAAGTCCAATTTGACCAATTGGTCATAACCCAACTTAGCATAATTTGACCTTAAAGGTCAAATCAATCTAAAACCCAATCAAATCCAAATTGAACTTAACCAAAGCCTATAATATATTCCAAATGATAAACCAAACCCAAAACAAGCCATGATTCAAACCAATTTGTTCAATTGTTTCCTATTGTTCCTAGCCCAAATTGACCTAAAAAGATCAAATTATAAAAATCCAAATTAAATCAAATTAAACCAAATTGATTAAAACCAATTGAACTGATATACTCCAAATGATCATTTAAACTTGACTCAACCATTGGTTTGACCCAATTTAACTAATTGGTCAACCTAACCCATTTTGACCCATTTTATCTAATTTGACCCAAATTGGTCAAATTGACCCAAATTAAACCAAATGAACTCCAAATGATATGAAAATTAGTCCAACTCACTTTTGACTCATTTCAAATCTGCTCAAATTAAATTCAATGCCAAATGATAACTTTTCCCTTGGGTCAAGGGCATCCCATGAGAAAAGACACTTGCCCAAGTGGTCATTTATCTTCCTTAGCTACTTGGCACTCATCCATTGGTCCACATAGTCACCAAGGACAAGATTTTCTAATCCAAGGAGTGAAACCATGACTCATGCAAAGGTGAAATCACCTCACCTCTCCATTGGAACACTTGGCATGAAGTGTTGGCTTAATGAGCCTTATGTTCAATCCGATCAATTTTGATGATAACAAATGAATGTTTGGATGTTCTAATGAATATTTTTATGTGTTTAGATATATCAATTGTTAATTACATATCCAATACATCTCATAATATGTTTGAGGAAATTTTAAGAGTTGAAGAATGAAAGATCAAAATGGATAATGAAGCTCAAGATATAATATTTTAGGTTATATGCATTTATAACTATCTTAGAAATTCATATGAGTTCATTGGAATGAATCAATTTGCTCACAACTTAATATATTATTTTAATGAGGTTAATTTATATAAATCTCTATGTAATTAATATTCAATTATATATTTTCATACATAGCATTAAAATTGTCAAAATAAATGATAATGACTATTAAGTGTAATTATTTTATTTACTTAATATAATTAAATATTTTAATTTAATTTGATGGTTATATGATAACTAACATGCATGATTATATAAAATTTATCTCATAATATTTAAATGTCATATTTCAAAATTAACAAAAAATATATGAAATTTTGTATTTTAGCCAAAATCATTTTATAATCAAGGAATTTAAATCTGATTTCATCTCCAACAAATTCCTTGGATTTTTTTTCCTTTAATTTGATAGGTTACATGACCCATTTTTTGATTAACATTGAATTTATTATGACTTTTCAAACATTAGTTGATTTTAATAATGAAAGAATGCTATATGCTTTGAATATATTAAGAGTCATATTTGATTATTTTAACTTGCCCATGTGAATAAATGAATTTTGGTTCAATTTAATATAAATTATATTTTTATTGAATATTAAATTATTAGATGATAACATGATGTTAGAATAATATATTTTTTGAAATAATTCAAAATAACCTTCTTGCCTATAAATAGCCCTCATTCTCTTCATGAGAGTATTCCTCATTCAAAATTCAAAATCCTCTAGCAAATCTAAGAGAAAATTTCTTAGATTTTTCTTCCAAGTGTTCTCCAAATATTGCAAGATCAAATCCTTGGTTTGAAAGCTTCAACATCTTCAACTAAGCAAGCTTTCTCAAATTACTTGAGTTTGTTTTCTTGATCTTAATCCTTTTAGTTGTTCATGCTATCTTCACCATCTATTTATTCTTTCCAATTTATACTTTGGTGGATTAGTCTTTGGACATTATTTTCACATCAGTTTCTCAATCATTTTTTTGTGAAAACTCTTGTGATAGTTTGTAGGATCTATTTCAACTTGTTGAAATTTTTAACTTCCTCTGATTTCTTTTGGCTTCTTGAAATATTTCTTCATCGTCTTATTTTAAAAGATCATTTATTCTTAGATCTATTTTAGAAGTATATTTTAAGCATTTTAAATTAAATTATTATGCTAAAATTATTTTCATATTTGCTAGATCTCTTTTTAATTAAAAGCTTACTACTACTTAGATCTATCATATACTCATTTTATTTAAGTATTTTGTGATCATTAGCATTGAAAGAATATTTTGGTTAAAATAAAATATATTATTCCTTACTAAAATTTATTTTATTATGCAAAATAATATTGTGAATTTATTTTGAAATTATTTTATATTAGAGTACAAATTGTAATAACATAAACATCTTAGTAAGATCACTTTAAGATATTTATTTTATTATTTCTTACCAATATTAACTGATCATTTATAAGTTGTGAGATCATTTTTTTGAATTGGATAGCTTGGTATATTTGTGAGAGATTTATTTTATCAAAATTTATTATTTTATATTTTGTGTAAAATTTATATTGGTTGTACTCACTCCTTGTAAGAGAGAGTACATATTATTATAGTTGTACTCACTCAAATAGGAGAGTACTATTTATAAGCTATTTTGCATTTAGTGGATTCCTAGCCATGGACGTAGGGTTTGGCCGAACCACGTAAAAAATTATGTGTTTATTGTCTCTTTACTTTATCAGACTTTTATTTTTACATTATGAATTGTATCTTATCATTATAAAATCAAAATTAATTTTCTACTAAATCTTAAAATTTAAGATTTAACTTTTAAATTTTTAATATCAATCAATTCAAAGAAAAGGTGGATTTTCGCCACATTCAAACCAAGAGAGTTATAAACAACAAAACTCATTCTATTCCTCTCATTTTCATCCCTTAGAGCACCCAAACCAACCAAAGAATCATTCTCAATTGAGTTTGGGGTGAAAAATACCAAAAATAAGTGGATTTTGGTGAGTAAGTGGAGGTGATTGGAGAACACATCATTCGAGTGAAAGAGAAGATCTAGTCTAATTTAAGGCTTCTTCCCCACTCAAAAGTGTGCTCGATCATCACGCCTTCAAATATTATCCCAGTGAGGTAATCTTTAAAAACTCATAGACCTTAGGATTTCTTACTTTTTATGATGATTTTCTTATGGTTTTAAGAATTTTCCTAAGATAAATCTCACATTTTCATTTTATTTGATCCCAATATGAAATAGAATTTTTTTGGAGAAGATTGACGAAAAATGAGCCTTGGACCTCATTTTGCATTTTTGTGATTTTTTAGTTAGTTTCGCATGGTCAAAGAGTGAAATGCCCCATCCTCGCGGTTCGGGAATCTGGATGGATCAAATTACATTGGACTCACCTCATTATTAAATCCAGCAATTTGGATTTGGGATGCGATCGTGATTGATGGTCAGTTGATCCTCGCTCTCTTCCCGATTTCTCACTGGTCACTTATCGTGGCTATCATGCGGTGTCCGCATGATGCACCGAGCGTGTCAATCATGCAGCGTTGCCACATCAGTGATGGTGCTAACTTCATTAAGTGAGAAAATCATTTTGATTTTAAAATTATTTAAATCACCTAAAACTTCAAAATTTTATATAACATAAAATACTTAACAAAAAAATTGCAAACAAGGGCTCGTTTGATTCTTTTCTAAAGTCCAAAAAACCCAAAATCGAACTTTATAGAATATTGTGAGCTTAATTTGAGTTTTAGTAAGAATTTAATTTCATTAATTAAGCTAAAAATACACCTCAAATTAAGTTGTAATTTTGAGATATTGCAATTGAAGTTGAAATCTACTTATCATAAAATTTTCAATCAAAATCACTTCGGATTGAAAGATATTGAATTTTTTAATGATTTATTTTAATAAAATAAATTAGCAAACTTCATGAAAATTATCTTAATCAATAGAAACTTCCTAAATTCATAACTAATTGTAAAAAAATATCTAAAAATTATAAGTTTATATTCATTTTAAAGATATTTCATAGTATAACCTAGGAAAATTATTATTAATTGATTTGAATAGTGAATTTAGCTTAATTAAAGTTTAATTTAAAATGTAATTATTATAATTACTCCCTAATTAACCATCCAATTAATCTCAAACTTTTGTGTATATTTAGGGGATGACTTATGCCTCCCCTATTTTCTAGGATTTTATTGTAAACTTAATTAAAATCAATGGATTAAGCCTTAATCACCTTCTTAATTTAATTAGTGATAAAGAATGAGTAGTAAATTAATTAATCAATCAAGCTTGTTAACCTCTATTATGATGATGTCTAGGAAAATGAATTGGGACTCCCTCTTCCATTTTTTTCTTAAAGCTTCTCTAATCCCTTGAATTGGGTCATCGATGACCGGTTAGAGAAGATGCATTAGATTTGTCTTATGTTAAAAAAAGGTAGGTAGACCTAAAAAAGCTTGGTTAAGATGTATAAAAAATGACCTTAGTATACTTGAATTAAATGAGAATTTGACACATAATAGGACACAATGGAGATGAAGGCCTCATATTTTAACCCCTCTTAGTGGGATAAAGGCTTGTTGTTGTCTTATAATTAATTAACAAAATTAATTAAAACCCCAAATCATACCGAACCTTAATCAATTAATTGAAAGGATTTAAGGATTGAGACTTAGACTCTCTTCTTTGTCTCTTTCTCTAAGCCCATCTCACTTGTGTTGGTTAAGGTTAATTCAAATTAAATTAACAAATTAATGAACTTAATTAATCCAATTGACATAATTTATCTAATCTAATCTTGGTAGCTCTTTGGGTGTTCAATAACCCAAAGGGAGAGATAATAAAATTATGGTTGGTTCACATGTGTGAATAAAGTAGTTAAGTGTAAGATCCTTAAGCTTAATTAACTTAATCATGATTGTTAGCACCTTTCATTTCTTAGGAGCATTGCAAATTTACTTTCCATGTAGTTTCATATCATGTTGGCTCATTATTAATTAGTTAATTAACTTAAGGAAATGTAGGTAAGGGTTAATTAATCCATTTAATCCATACTTTAACTTAATTAAATCATAAAATTAACTTAATTACTTCTTCATTAAACCAAATTAACTTATACATGGGGCATGGGGATCAGACAAGCAAACTTCTTTCACTTAACTCAAATCAAACTCAAAATGAAATGACATTAAAAAACTTTGATTTATTTTAAGTGGTCTTATTTAGTATGATTGTCCTTAAGACTTAATTGGATTTGAATGAAATCACATGCTGTGTTGTTCTATTTCTTTTCATGTTAAATGTTGGTTCATATGAGATCATACATTAATTTTTTTTTTAAAATTAATTAAATGAAATGGTTTCTTTATGTCAAATTGCATGTTGATTTAAATTAAATAGGTGTGGCTATTATCACTACTAAATCAAATGTTATTTTTAAAAGCCTATTAATTAATTATTGCAAAAGAAGTGATGTCAATACCTATAAACTTGCATATGTTAATATAAGATATGTAACATGAAGTCCTCTTTCCTTATCTTACATGGGTTCATATAGGATTTCCAAATGTATAGTTCATTTGAAAAGAACACAATATTTGCCTAAATCTATATCTATGCATCTCCATGTCAAGACTTAGGAAGGATTTCACATTACATATATAAAACACATAACCAAATCAAACATAATTTATTGCATGATTTCTTATTCTTGTGGTTCTTTTGTACAATCATATTTATTTGAGTGGTATATTAGTCTAGATATTGCTACTTTAAGTATCCCTAAGTAGGTCTTGTACCTTAGTGTAGAAAATAATGGCATCGTACTAAAACTCAGTATGTGTGATGTGGCCAATGAATAAGAATCACAAATTAAGTAAATAAAACACAACTTTTGCATGTATTTTTCTATCCTTATAGTTTTTCATACAACTACATGTATCTAAGAAAGTGGTATATTAGTCTGGATCCAGCTTTGGCTTTAAGTAGCCCTAAGTAGGTCTTATTTTACACCCATGGTGTAAAAAAATAATGGCATCATACTCACTTAAAACTTTTATATATGAATGTGTGTTTAGCTAATTAATGAAAATCCCTCTTTCTATTAAAATGCATGTATTCATAATTCAATTAAATAAAATATTTGAATGCCAAACATACTTCTCTACATTCATCATTAAAGTGTGTTATGATTTACATTGCATGTATAGGTATGCTTTGGATTATTCATATGCATGATATACATGATGGAAAGAAATGAATGAACATGTGTTATGTGATAGTAATTCATTCTAATTAATCTTAAGATGTCTTTCATATTGAATCAGGTCATTTAGAGTGAACCTAAATTTAGGATTAATTAAAATATATAATAAGTCATTCACTAAAGGAAATTGGTTAATTAACTTGCTTTAGAAATGACTTAATGTAAGGATGAAAGAGATATTCTCTCTTTCTTCTCTTTATAACATTTAGTTATTAAGTTTAGGCCATATGAAATAAAAGAAATTAAGTAAAATCTTCAAATCAATTAAATCACATGAAGAGAAATCAACCCTTTATAAATTAAATCTCTCACTTAACAAATTATAACTCTAAAGCCTAGTTAGGGGCATGCCGCTTTAATTCACATATTAAACTAAGTCATCATTTCTAGCTTTATGCTAGTGATGTATGATTTGATGTACATTTATTTTATGGTGTATTATTGTGACGGATGTTAGGTGTATATGCATAGTCTAGATGTTAGGTCGATATTAATAATAATGCTTTTCTGCAAGGGGCACTAAATAAAATATAAATGCTTTTTTTGTCCAAGTTGCTTACTAAGCATAACCCAAGTTAGACAGGTGGGCTTATTACCCATGTGTGGGGTGCCAAGTCCAAATTATTCATATAACTACTTGGGTTGTTTATGTTTAGCTAATATTTATTTTACAAGTGTAGCTAGATTTACTTTCCTTCTTTAATGTAATTTTGTATTAGGATTAGGATGAATGTTATGGAAGATTATTGGTTATAAGATCAAGTCTTATGTACCATGTGATGCCTGGAACCATATTCCAATCAAGACAAAAGAAATAAAGAAAGCAAATCAAAATGAAAAAATAAAAGTGAAGAAATGAAGAAGGAAGAATGAAGAATGAAGACCCCATAACATTCATCATTCTTAATTGTAATTATTTTCTTGTAATCCAGTTGTATGAGGTAGCTCGACTACCCACATTTTTTTTGGTTGTGTGAAGGCATCAACCTTTTATTCTTTTGATAGTTTTATAAAATTATTTAATGATTTGGTTAGTTTTTGCATTATAAAAGCATGCCTTTTCATAACTTATTTATGATTGGTGATTGTTGTATGGCCGATGTGATTAGGCTCTTAGGAATAAATAAATAAATAAATTTTCTATCCCACTAACCAACTCATAACTAAACTTTTAAAATGACTCATAACCTTGCTTAAAGCTTAGTTTTAAATCAAGATAATAAAATATTTAGCAATCCTTATTTGAATGTTGTATGTTTAATTTTACATATCATCTTGTTTCACTCATGATTAGAGACTTCCATCTTACTAGATAGAATGGGCTTAACCTTTAGAGCCTATGTTGGAAGAACACCTCTTTCTCTCTTGATTTGGCCCATAATTAATTTCTCATGCATTTAGGCATACAAAATCCCATGTATATGTCAAAATAAAATAAAATTTGATAAAATTTGCATTAGATTTAATTCATTATTCATATCCCTCTAGTCTCTTAAAGAGTGGGTTTAAGGACTTAGTTTCTTTCCTAAATAATAATAATCTAGTTATCTTGCAAAAAGTATAAGACTTGCCTACATGATTTTGAATGTAGGAGGAGTTAGCCACACCATGAGAAAATAAGTCCAATAGTTGGGTGGTTTACACTCTCTTATGAGGTAAATCATATACCCATTTTTGTCTTAAATTTAGGTCATGCTTTGGCCCTTGCCAAAGCTCCCTAGATTTAGGATCCAAGATTGTTTCCTTTTCTATAAGCATAAATCCTCACTTTTAGGCATTTCCATAATCTTGTATTGTGGAATTGTAGCTCTAGATTTCTAATAAATTTTTACTCAAATAAAAATCTCCTCAATTTCAAATATATATAAAGCCCAATATAGATATGGAGTGCTCACTAGGTTTTTAGTATCATGAGCACTCTCATCCATTTGGTGTCGATAATCTCTCCTTTTGATCCATCCCACTTGATTTTTAAAATACAATTAATCCTTTTGATAGTACTATCTTTGAATTCTTTGGAGATAATGTTCACTTTAATCGAGTATTCTTAAGAGATTCACTTTCCTTAAGATGTAATTAACTATGGAGGCTTTCCTCCATAGGATATAATGAACCTAGTTTAAATAAACACCGCTTTACTTTCATGTAAGTAGGAAAAATCTCGATATATTTTGAAGACCCATCATGCCTTAAGGGTCCTTATTTGATTAGGTCCATTGTAGTGAATTCTATCTCTCGAGATAGTATACTATTACCCAATTACCTCAATAAGCACATCCTCGATCTGTGGTGTCCACATATACACACACCGAGCGAATCCAAAAATAAACACCGAGAGACCATCATGCCATAGAGTCCTTATTAGGTGACTAAGTCCATTATAGGATAGTGATTTATATCTTTGAGATAGTGACTATTTCTTAATGTCATACCTCACCTCAATAAGTAAACCCTCAAATCTATATGGTGTCCCTTATACATAAATCAAAAAAATAGCATCATGCTTTTGCCAATAATCAAGAGATCATCACCTTTGCCTTCTATAACAAATCCCTACACCAAACCACTCCAACTTATTGTCGATATTTAGGGACTTCCCATCTCGATGTAAATAATAATACATCATCTTTATTGATGTGTGTACCCATTTTTGGTTTTACCACTTAAATATAAATCGATGCTCTCGATGTTTTCTTACAAATTACATGTTGAAAATTTGTTCATTTAAAGATACAATAATTATAATTTGACGGGGTGGAGAATATGTAAAATTTACACCTATTCTTCGAACTCATGGCATTCATCATTGATTTTCAGCACCTTATACCCGCTCAAAATAGGATTGTTGAACAAGTATGTGACCTTGGTCATACTCTTCTAAATAAATCCTCCCTTCCTCTATCCTATTGGTCTTATGCCTTCCACATGGCAAATTATATTATCAATAGACAACCCTATGTTATTCTCCATCACTCTTCTCCTTTCCAAATACTTCATAAAACCACGATTACATTAAACTACGCATTTGGTTGTGTTTTCCTTGGTTTTTGCCCTTATACATCATAAATTAGAAAATTGATTTAAATCTTTTTTTGGTTATAGTGGAAACCACAATGCCTATCTTTGTATGGATCTTTCCACCTGCAAATATATATATATATATATCAATCCATGTTCAATTTGATGAATTCATTTTTCCCACCCTACAATCCCCAATACCTCTACTACTATCACCCTCCCCAATCCTACTATTCCCAACACTTAAACAAAATCTCCATCTCCCGATCCCCCAAAACAAATCCTCTATCACTAACAACCACCACAATATATGCTCAAAAATGGGTCCCTAAACTGAAAATTTTTCACTCTAAATATCCACCTTGCCAATACTTTACCTCTCTCACTTCAAACCCCACATCTTATACTCAAGCCAAAACCCATCCTATGGCTCAAAGCAATGGAAACAATTTAATGCACTCCTTCACAATCATACATGGTCCTTTTGTCCTCTCCAACATGAATGTCTCTTGCAAATGGATCTATCGCATTAAACATAAACCGACGATACAATTGATCGCTAAAAAGCATGCCTTATTTCCGAGGATTCACTCAAATTAAAGGACTCGATTATGATGAAATTTTTTAATTTTGTGGTTAACCTTATTACTATTTGGATTATTCTCAAAATTATCATTACTCACTCTTGGCTTATAAGGCAACTAGACTTTGATAATGCTTTTCTAAATGGTGATCTCATATAAGACAATTATATGAACCAACCATAAAGCTTCATAGATCCCATTATCCTAATCATGTATATACTACTGGTGGTGAAAATTTATAGGGTTGTCGCTTTCAAATCTATTGAGAAGGGAAAGAGGAGACTATATAAATTCATTTTTTAGGGCGCTATGCAAATCCAGATGTACTTATTAGGTGATCAATATGTCATCAAGAAAATAGTGTATTATCCGAAAGATAGAAGTCACTACCCTTTAATAGACTCACCTCAATAAGGACTCCTAAGGATGATGGATCCATATGTACCAGATTCTTCCCAACTTTACATGAAATAGTAAAGCAAGATTTATTTTAAATCGTTCTTTAAGTTCCCTACTGAGGGCAAGTCCCCATAGTTAATTACATCCCAAGGAATGGGATTCCTTAGAAAACTCTTGATTAAGGTAAATGATCATTGTCTTTAAAGATTTCAATAGGAAAGGACTATCAATCGATTGGTTTATTTGTGAAGATCAAATGGGATTGATTAAATATGGAGTTATTATCAAAGCCAAAATGGAAGATAAGTAGGGGATGCCCAACGATGCTAGAAATCTAGTGAACATCTCAAACTATTCTATATTTGGTTTTACATTTTGAAATTGAATTAATTTATTTGAGTTGAATTCTTCATTAGAAATTTAAGACTTATGATTTCTTAACACAAGATTAAGGAAATGCCTAAGAGGTGGAATTATGCTTATGGCCCACAAAGGGAGAAAACCTCGAACTTAAATCAAGGGAGCTTTGGTAAGAGCCAAAATCAACCTAAATTTGAAAATGGGTATTTAGTTTGTCTCCACAGAGGACAAACCACCAGGACTTACAAGCACTGGGATGGCCAACTAACTCCTCCTACAATTTTAAATATATGTAGGCAAGTCTTATGCTTATGCAAGATAAGTTAGGTTGTTGTTTATTTAGAAGAGACTAAGTCCTTAAACTCACTCCCAAGAGACTAGATCATGTAAAGGGCATGCTTCAAATGACCTAAGTAATGCAATTCAAATTTCATTTTATTTTTATTTTTGGACAATTATTTTGACTCAGGGAGGATTCATATGCATGCAAAATAAAGTTATTGGCCAAAATTAGAAGGGAGGAAGGAGTTTCCACCATGGCTCTCAAAGGTCAAGCCAAGTTTCTCAGCAAGGTGGAAGCCTCCAATCAAGAGTGAAATAAAATGCATTTGTGCATGATATTATAAAAGAAATACTCATCCAAACTAAGGGGTTGTTAATTCTTTTATCTTGATTTTAAACTTAAGCTTTAGGTGAAGTTATGGGTTCTTTATATTAATTTTGAGTTATTAAGTTTGGTAAAAGATTTATTTTTTTGAGCCTAATCCACATCAGGTCATCATAAAGCATGGAGAAAACTAGGAAAAGGCATGCCATAATGCATAAACTAAACAAATCATCAATCAATTTATAAAGCTAATCACAAAAGAATAATAGGTCGTTATGGTGACCACATAAACCCAAAAATAGCAACTTGATAGCCGAATTCTACCTATACAAATTATAAATGAATTAAGTTACAATTAAGCAATTCATGGGTCAAGCTATATTTATTAAACAATTAAGCAAGGAATTCATTGTTATAGGGTCTTCAAGCTTTATTTCTTCTTTCTTCTTTCTTCTATTCTCTTTTCTTCTTTCTTCTTCTTTATTTTTCTTCTCTTTTTTTCTTCTTTACTCTTTTAGTTCCTTCTTTTGGATGGTTGAAAGGTAGATGCTCCAAGGCTTCACATGGTACATAAGATAGGATCTTATGATGCTCATCCTAACCCCATAACAATCATTCCAAAATCTAATGGCACAAATTTACATGAAAAAAAAGAATCTAACTAACACCTACAAAATAGAGATTAGCTAAAATAAATCACACAAATTATAAGCATGTATATTGGACTTATC
Source organism: Cymbidium sinense (assembly GCA_021442155.1). NCBI lineage: Eukaryota > Viridiplantae > Streptophyta > Magnoliopsida > Asparagales > Orchidaceae > Cymbidium > Cymbidium sinense. The sequence continues at coordinate 75,746,640 of CM038222.1, read as the reverse complement.
ACACATGGGTGACTAAATCCACCTAACTATTGGATTATGCTTAGGGTATAAAGCTCTACAAAGCATTTATATTTTTTTATTTAATAATGCCCTTAAGCACAATCTCTGAATAAGATTAGACTAAGATCTACCATTCATTCTGAGCATACACCTAACATCTAATCAAAAATATATATCACAAAATAAAATAAAACATCAAACCTTGCACCGACCTAACCTAAAGCTAGAAGTGGAAACTTAATGTGTGCTTTGAAGGTTTGTGTGGTATGCTTAGCTATGGCTTTAGGTTCAAATTTTCTATGTGTAAAATATATTCAACTTAGAGGAGGGTTTCATTTAAGTTGTTTAATTATTTTGGGTTGATTTTATTTCATGTTTTGATTTGATTCAAGTGGATCCTATAATTAATTATTAAGTTATGAAGAGAGAGAGAAGATAACTTATCTTTCCTTCCCTAACCTAAGTAATTTTTAAAGTAGATTCACATTTTGATTAAGTCTTTTAACTAGTCCTAAGTTTAGATAAACTCTAAACAAACATATCCAAAAAAGGCATTTTAAGATTAAATAAAATGAACCAAATTCACAAAACATACATCACTTCATTTCTTTCCCAACATGTATAATGCATATGAATGAAATTAAAAGCATATCTATACACAAATGAGAACATTTAACATACTTTATGATGTATGCTAAGTAATTCATTTAAGAAAATTTAGAAGTTTATGATGCATGATTTTCATTAAGTAGAAAAGAGTTTCTTTATCCAATTTTCACATACACATGAAAGTAGAAAGGCATAAGTGAGTACAACACCATCATTAACCGAGATGTACAAGACCTACTTTACTTAAAACCTCGTCTCGGGTTGTCCGGACTAATATACCACTTTCTTAAATACAAACATGTGTATAAAAGAAATATATTGGAAAGAAAGAATGCAAAAGTTATTTTAATTGATTCATTTTGTTTTTATGCAATTTATGTATGCTGGTATAAGTAACCCTTCTTAGGTGATAGCATAGGGATGAATAAGATATGGAATTAGGTAAGTGTTAGGTTCTTTTCAAATGAACCATATATCTACCAAATTCAAAACTATGCCAACATAAAAAGAGAAACTATAACTCTTTCACATGCAAGCTTATAATTAAAATATAAGTAGAATACTTTCATATTTGATAATTAATTTATATGTTTTGAAAATAATTTTAGTTTAGTAGTGATAATAGCCACTCATATTTCTACTTTAGCCAACATACAAATTTGACATAAAGTAAATTTCATTTTAAATTTAAATTTGAAACATATGAATGCATGAAACCACATGACATACAAATTTAACATGTTGGGGAAATAATCAAAGCAATGAAAGCATGTAAACACATTCACTTCAATTAAATCCTAAAGACATTCTTATGGAATAAGAAAGTTTAAAGATAAATTAAAGTGAATTCAATGTGATTTTGGTTTAGTTTTAATTTTGATTTAATTTTGAAAAGGTGAGTTGAGTTTCTGTTCCTAACCCATTCCATGTGTTTGATATTTTGTTTAATTAGATGATTAGATTCATTTTATGTATTCATTAGATTAAGGTATGAATTAAGTAAATTAATTAACCTACACCACCTTAACTTAGTTAACCAAATAATCATGAGCCAATGAGATAACATAAAACTCACAAGAATTTAAACTTGCAATGCACCTAGTAAGGGTCTAATGCAATTTGGCTCATTAATAGTTAATTAAGCTAAGGGTTTAATTTAAGTAATTTCAAAACACCCTTCACATATGAATTGGGTTTTGATTTCTTAATTGAACTTAGGCTATTCAACACATAAGCATCTACCCAAAGTAGATTAATTAAGTTCTGGAAGTTTTAGAATTTTTAAAATTAATTAAGGATAATTAAATGAATTAATCCTAAGAGAATATTAAGGAAAAAATGGGGTTTAGGGAATAGCTTGGGAAATGTCCCAAAATTATTCTCTAAACTTTATCTACTAGATGACCTTAATCAACCCTAATAATGGACTACAATCACTAATCATACCTTAATTATCCTTAATTACATAAGGAGGTAACTAGAAACCCATTTGCAATTATCCTAATTAAGCCCCAATCCAAAATTAGGAGTAGAATCATCCCTAAAATATATCTAAGAAGTTTGGGATTAATCAAAGGTTTAATTAAGAATTAGTAAAAATATGATTTCCAATAAAACCCAAAATTAGAGAAAAGAATAATTCAAAATCCATTGAAATTAATTTTAAAATATTCTAGGTTGAATTATCTTTCCATAGGATTTTACTTCATATTTCTAAATTTTTGAGAGAGATATGATTTTTTAGAAGAAGATTAATCACTAATTAAAATCCATAACTAATCCTTCCTCAGCACACGTGGTGGTGCAACGGCGCTTTACGCGTGTCATGTATGAGCATCCCACTTAAACATCCCATCGGTGGCAAGCGGATGCGCTTTGATCTATCGTCCGATCAAAGATTGGATGGTCGGGATCAACCCAGTCTTAAGAGGGATAAATGAATTTCTAAATGTCGAATAATCTCGTCCATCCAAAATGCGGATGAACAACGGATCTCCCATTCTTCCAGGCTTAATAGAGATCGTCCATGATCTAGGGAAGATCCGAACTTGATTGAGCTAATTGAAACAAAACTTTACCACACCATCTAAAGCCAATAAGGAACACATCCAACGGTGGATCTTGCATGACTTGAAAATTTCTTTCACAAAGAACAACACCTCTTATGCTAGGTGGTTAGAAAATTTCATACCTCGAGATGGGTGAGGTAGCCGTTAGTGGAAATGAAGCCCGAAATTCTTAAGCCTTGGGGTTGAGTGGATTACTCTATGGACCAACACCACTTGATGTTCCTTGTGACTTTGATTCAATTCCTTCTCTCCTTGTGGGAACTCAAATGGATGCTTGGGTGTGCTCGATTGATCCTTAGAGTGTGAAGGACTTGAAGTAATATGAGTGTGGAAAGTTCAAGATTGAAGTGAGCTCCATTTTCAATGAGAAACCAAGAGATCTCAAATTCAAAATCCCTCTTATAATGCTTACAAAGGCTCTCCTTTCCTAACACTTTAGGGCTTGATCGAATTGAGGAATCATGATTTTGAATTGAATTAGAGTATATCTCCCCATGGAAATCAGATGGACCATAGCTTTTCATTTTGATCTAATTACTCAAATTGGAGAGGTTTTTTGATCCATTTTTGTTGGCATGATCGATTTGAGGCCTTGATTGCCAACCTCCCATGTGCATCAAATTGATTGGAAGAAGGATTTGGAAAGAATGACATTTGACTGGGGTGGTTGGCCTTGGGTCCAACTGATCCAAACCCATTGGGTTGGGTGCACCACTCTTCATTAGGTCCCTTGAGGTATTAGGAAGGTATCAAGTGAATATGAAGAGGGCATGACCAAATTATCCATGGATTAGCCAAAATTTGTTCTATGGCCTAGGGTAGAATGGTCATTTTGTTGATTTTTTTAATTTGGATATGTTGGGTATGTGGAGAAACTAGGTTTGGCCAAGTTTCATGAGATTTGGAATTCATTTGATAAGGCGGCTCATGTTGACCCATTTAGGTCAAAATGGGTCAACTTAGTCAAGTTGACCAATTGGTCAAATTGGGTCAAACCAAGGGTTGTCAAGTTCAAATGACCATTTGAAATATTTTGGTGGTTTGGTTTGGTTCAATTTGGATATAGTTTTGAATTTGGCTCATATGACTTCATTTAGGTCAAATGGGTCAAGTTGAAGTTGACCATTTGGTTGACTATTTGATAGGTCAAGGTGTATGTTTGGTTAGGTTATTCATATAGTGGATTGGTATCTTTGTTTCTAATCAATTTTGGTTAGTTCAAATTTGGCTCAACATGACCCCTTTAGGTCAAGTTGGGGCTAAGGTCAATTAGCTGGGGTTGGGTCTAGTTGGCCAATTGAGGCTTTAGTCAAGTTCGATTTGGAATGAACTTGACCCATTGGTTTGAATCAATTTGGCTTAGATCAAGTTTTGACATATTTTGACTTTAGGTCAAGTTGGGTCAACTTGGGTCAAGTGGAGTGGGCTAGGTTAGGCTTAAATGTTGGCTTGGTCAAGTTCAAACATAGTCATGAATGAATCTAGATTATTGGTTTCAATCAATTTGGCCTATGGTGGAATTTGGCTATGTTAGGTTTCATTTTGGGGCTAAGTGTTGACTTGGACTTAGGACTTGGTTTGACCAATTTGATTGATTGATCATCTCATGATGATTGTTGATCATGATGAGAGGCATAAGTGAGTTTGGTTCAATCCAATTTTTAGGATTAGAATTTGGCTCATAAGTACTTTAGGTCACTTTGGGTCAAGTGAGCCTAAGTAGTCAAATGGCTTGGTCAAAGCTTGATTTGAGTTTGATTGATCTTGTATATGGACTTATGGTGAAATATAAATCCATTTTCAAGTGGTTTGAAGTCAAATGAGTTTTGATTCATTTGATAATTTCTTATTCAAAGGGTGGACATGAAAGGATTTAGGGTTTGATTTTTGAATTGATTTTTGATTGAGATTGAAATTTGTATTTATATATGGATTCATGATTGTAGGGATTGAATCATGAAGGAAAATCAATAGTTTGGTTTGATTTGAAGTTGATTTGGCTAAGTTCTAGATTTTGACTTGAAAGGCTTAGGTTGGATTTTGAATGGATTTGAGTTTGATTTTGGAATAGGTTTTGATTGTTTGAAGATTTCATTTATATATGTGAATATAAATGAGAATATAAATGGATCATGAGAAAATTTCAAGGATTTGAAGTGGTTTAATCATGATTTAGGTTAAGTCCATTAAGGAAAATTTAAAGGACTTAGAAATTTTATGAAGTTTGGAGTTTAAATTTTTTTGGTTTGATTGATTTATATTTATATTTCATTTATATATCTGAATATAAATGAGAATATAAATGAGTTTTGAGAAAATCTCATGAGTTTGAATTTATTTGATCATGATTTAAGCTAAGTCCATTAATGGAAAATTAATGACTTAAGAAAGATTTTAGATATAAAATTTAATTTGAGGGTTTGATTTGATTGATTTATATTTATATTTCATTTATATATGTGAATATAAATGAGAATATAAATAAGTTTTGAGAAAATCCCATGAGTTGAAATTAGTTTGATCAAGATTTAGGCTAAGTCCATTAATGGAAAATTTAAAGGACTTAGAAAATTTTCATGAATTGATTTTGAGTTTTAAGTTTAGTTTGATTGGTTTGAATTTATATTTCATTTATATATGTGAATATAAATGAGAATATAAATGAATTATTAGAAAATCTCAATATAAAGAAGAATATAAATGAATTATGAGAAAATCTCAAAGATTTGAATTGGTTTTGGTCATTATTTTAGTTAAGTCCTTAAGAGGAATATTAAGGACTTAGGAAGATTTGAACTTAAGAATTTTGATGGATTTTGATCATGGATTTCGATCATGGATTTCAATCATATGGAGTTGATTTGAGTTTGGAGAAAATCAAATAAGATTGATTTGGAGTTTGACTTGAATGAAGGAAAGTGAGGAATGGTTCAAGCTAAGGGTAGGCAAATTTCCTAACACCCCAGGCATGACCTATTCCTATGGATAACACTTTCTAAGTCTCTGGGGCTAGGTTGAGTGTCCACCTAATCACTAGATGTGTCTTAAGACTAAGGAACTCTTAAAGCCTAAGAGAAGTCTTATGTCTAAGATGGAGGGGTTGAGCTCATTCTAAAAATGAGGTCAACAACTACAAAAGATCTTTCAGTATAAAATAATCACAACGTGGTTCCATAAACTATCATCTTTCTACTCTCTCATAACTTTCATAAAACCTGTGATAATTCTCTTTTATCCTCTATAAGCATAACACTTTATCTCCTTATCTATGTTGATGACTTAATCATTACCGGAAATAACCCCTACTTACAACAATTCATTCAATAACTCTCCCACGCATTCTCTATTAAATATATGGGACTATGGTGCTTTTATTTCTCAAACTTTTGGGAATTTGAAAAATAAAATCGTGATGTTGGGACACCATATAGATCCATGAGATATACTCATTAGGTGATCATGCCATTAAGGAATGATTTACTATATCGAGAGGAAGTCACCATATAATGGACCTAATCACTAATAAGGACTCCTAAGGACAATGGGTCTTCAAATGTACCAAAGATTTTTCCACTACTTCACATGAAAAAGTAAAGTAGAGTTTATTTTAAACCGAGTTTATTAAGTTTCCTATGGAGCAAGCCCCATAGTTAATTACATCTTAAGGAATGAGATTTCTTAAAAATACTCTCGATTAAGGTAAATGATCATTATCTCCAAAGATTTCAATGATAGGACTATCAATAAATTGGTTATTTTTGGAAAATCAAGTGGGATTGATCAAAAGAGAGAGTTATTATTGAAACTAAAAGGAGATGAGGATGCTCATGATACTAGAAACCTAGTAAGCATCCCAAACTATCTTATGGTTGGGCTTATATTTTAAAATTTGAAGAGGATTATATGTTTGAGTTGAATTTTTATTAGAAATCTAGGGCTTACAATTCCACACAAGATCATGAAAATACCTAAGAGGTGAAGATTTATGCTTGTACGAAGGAAATAGCAACCTCGGATCCTAAATTTAGGGAGCTTTGGTGATGGCCAAAGCACCTAAATCTAAGGAAAATGGGTATATGGTTTACCTCCACAAGAGAGGATAAATCACCCGATTTTTGAACTTATAACCATCAGTGTGGCCCTAACTCCTCGATTTTAAATACATATAAGAAAGTCTTATGCTTGCAAGATAGCTAAATTATTGTTTATTTAGAAAGGAAATCCTTAAACACACTCCCTAAGAGACTAGATCATAAAGGCATGAATAAATGACTTAATCTAATGCAAATTTTATTAAGTTTTAATTTTTGGACATTTTGATTTGACGTTATGGGATTTCATATGTCAATGCATGAGAAGATTATTATGGAAATCAAAAATAATGAGGTGTGTTTCCACCATGGCTCTCAAAGGTCAAGTCATTTTCTCCGGAAAGGTGGAAGCCCTTCATTAGCAAGAGTGAGATAATATGATTTATGCATAATGTGAGATATATAACATCCGGCTAATGGGGTTGCTAAATCTTTTATTATCTTGAATTATGTCCTAGGCTTTAGGTGAGGTTATGAGTTGTTAAATTTAATTTTAAGTTGATTAATTGGATAAAAATTTTATTTTTCCCTAAGAGCCTAATCACATCTAGGTCATTCATCAAATAATGAAGAAACTAGGAAAATCATGTCATCTTAATACACAAAATAAACAAACATTAAAAATTTTAAAAAGCTAACATAAAAGAAAAAAAGAGGCGTAGTAGGGCTCCACCTAAACCCAAAAGAAAAATAGGTAAAGCTCTCTTATATAACCCATTATAAAGAATAATTACAATCAAAAGGAATTCATGTTATGGGGTCTTCATTCTTCATTTCTTTATTTCTTCATTTCTTTCTTTTCTTCACTTCTTTCATCCTTTTGATTTTACTTGGGATGTAATTTGCTCCAAAGGCTTCACATGATACATAAGACATGGTCTTATGACCAATGTTCACCTTAATTCCCACATAACATTATTCCAAATCTTAATTGCAAAATTTACATCAAAATGGGAAAGATAATTCTTAAACTTATAAAATAGAGATTAGCTAAACATACCACACAACCCAAAGTTATATGAATAATTTTGGACTTAATACACACATGGGTAACCAAGTCCACATTCCTAGTTTGGATCATGCTTAGGGTATAAGTAACCCTTGCAAAAGTATTTATATTTTATTATATAGCTTAAGCACAATCCTATAGAATACATGATTAGACTAAGATCATTCTATCATCCAATCTATGCACATGCACCCTAACATCCAATCTAAAATATTACATCACAAAATAAAATCAGGCATCAAACCATGTACCACTAACATTAAGCTAGAAATGGTAACTAGCTAATGTGTGTGATATTTAAAGCTTGTGTGGCATGTCTTAGCTAGGCTTTAAAGTTAAAATTTTATAAGTGTGAAGGATTCAACTTAGAGGTTGGTTTCATTTTAAGTGATTTAGTTGATTTGTCAATTTTATTTTATTATTTAATTTAGTTTGAATGAACTATGCTTAGTTACTAAATATTGTAAAGGAGAGAAAGAGAAGATAACTTTTCTTTCATCACCTTAAGTAATTTCTAAGGTAGATTCATTAATGATTTTTCTATAGTGAATATTTTATTATGTGTTTTAATTAACCCTAGTTTATATTTGCTCTAAATAAACCTATTAAATATGAAAGGCATCTTAAGATTAGTTAAGAATTACTATCACATAACACAATCATTTATTTCTTTTTCATCATGTATATCATGCATATGAATAATCCTAAGCATACATATACATATGCAAATCTTAGCACACCTTAATGATGAATGCAAAGAGATGTTGCTTAAGAATATTTGGATATTCCATAAATGCATGTTTTTATTATGTAGAAAGAGGGATTATTTATCCATTAACATAATGACATCTACATGTATAAAAGACATAAGTGAGTATGATCATTAATCTACACCAAGGGTGTAAGTACAAGACCTACTTGGGGCTACTTAAAATCTCGACCCAGATGTCTAGACTAATATACCACTTTTCTTAAATACAAGTAAATGTACAAAAGAAATAAATGGATGAAGAATCATGCAAAAGATTTTTTTGTTTGTTTGATCTAGTTGTATAATTTACATGTGTAAATGTGAGGATCCTTCTTAAGTCATAACATAGAAATGCATGGGAATAGATTTGAGTAAGTGTTGTGTTCTTTTCAAATGAATTATACACTTTGTAAATCCTATTCAAATCCATGTTAAGAGAAGAGAAGAAAATCATAATTGCATGCAAGCTTATAAGTACTTATAAGTAGCATCACCTCATTTATAATCTTTTGATTTATAAGTTTTGAAAATATTTTTAGTTTAATAGTGATAATAGCCACTCATATTCTTACTTTAGCCAAAACATGCAATTTGACATAAAGGAAATATTTTATTTAATTAATTTTTCAAAATAAATGAATGCATGATTTCATATGGAAAATAACATTTAGCATGCTTAGAAAGAAATAAAGTGATGTAAGATATGACTTCATTCACCCTAATTAATTCTAAAGATAATCCTATGAAATAAGATCATTTAAAGTGAATCAAAATTCTTCAAAGAGATTTTATTTTGTTTTGAGTTTTATTTGACTTAGAAAATGTGAAAAGAGTTTGTTGGTCCTAACCCATTTTCCCATGTGTGAATTGATTTTGTTTAATTTTAGAACAATTATTAATTTTATATTTTGTTTAGGTTAAGGTGTTAATTAAATCCATTAATTACCACTTACACCACTTTACATAATTAAATAAATAATTATGAGCCAACATATGATATGCAATCACATGGAATTTAAATCATCAATGCATAAGAAATAAAGGAGCCTAATGCAATTGGATCACAATTATTGATTAATTAAACTAAAGGTTTCATTAAGTACTTTCATAACCTTCCACACATGTGGGATAGAAATGATTTTCTCAAATTTACCTTAGCTTTTGAACACCTAAGGATCTACCCAACAAGAGATTGATTAACTCTAGATTGATTTTGAAAGTTTGATTAAGCTAATTAAATAGATCATTAGTGTATTAATCCTTATTATGTTTGGATTAAGGAAGAAAGGAGGTTTAGAGAATAACTTAGGAAAATACCCCAAACCCATTCCATAAATCTCCCCACTTAAATAATGTTTAATTATCTCAATTAAGGGATTAAATCCTCACATGCTTAATTATTTTAATTACATTAAGGGGTGATTAGGGTTCATTAATTAATTTTCTAATTAACTCATTAATAAATTCAAGAAAAGGAGAGTCATCCCCCCTAAATATGTCTGAGAAATTTGGAATTAATTAATTAATCAAGAGTAATTAAGGTCATTATATTTTAATTAAACTCTAATTAAGAAAATTTCATTCAAAATTAATTAAACTTAATTTTATATTATTCCTCTAAATTATCTTTAAAATGAACTTGAGTTTGCATTTTTTTAGATTTTCTATATTTAGTTATAAATTTATGAAATTTGTGATTAATGAATAATTAAAAGAATTAATTAAATAATCCGGTGCCACATGGACAAGCGATGCGGCATGCTTTTCATAAATGGATTGGTTAAGTTGTCACCTCATATCGCACTTTCGGGTTTTCACTAAAGGATCATAAATTGGGCGGGGATTCATTTCCCCACCTAAAATAGATAGGATTCCATCCTCCATGCTTGATCCAAGCTCACTTGAGCTTGGATTGGAGATTACCCATCAAGGTATAGGGAAGAACATCAATGGCTGTAATGGGATGACAATTCCCTTCATAAAGGACCAAGCATTTTCAATGGAGGATCGATTTTGAATAATATACCTCATGCTTCCAATGGAGGAGGTGGCTTTTGTCTAATGGAGGCAAAGCTTTGTTGAAGGTTTCAAGCTTGATTTGAATTGGATCTTCCAATTGGCCAAGCTCCCTCTAATGGCTTACGATTTTGATCAAAATCCCCCCTTCAGGTGGCTAGACTTGGGATTTGCTTTGGGTGAGCTCTTCCTTGATGATGCTTGCAAAATGAATTGAGGTTTGATTGAGAATGAGTGAAGTAGAAAATTCTCACACCTCCCTTTTTGATTTTGAAAAATTGAAGAGGAAGAAATGGAATGAGCTTAATGCTTCACAAGGCTTGAAGAAGCTTCTTGAGGGTTCCTAGATCAATCATGATTTATCCATTGAGATGGAATAAGGGGAGTATATCTCCCACTGATCGAATCGAGAGCCATCTTACCATTTTGATCAAATGGAGGGATTTGGCTTATTTTTTGTTGTTAGGAGTTCATGTGCTTTTTTGGCAGAGGAGTGGAGGAGAGGGAGTGCAATGTATTAAGTGAGTGTAGAGAGTGATCCAAGTGGGACCCATTAGAGGGTCGATTTGGCCTTGGTTGGGTCATGGCTGACCCAAACCCATTGGGTCATGTGCACCACCTCTTTAATGTCCATGTGGACCCTAAGAGGATGTCAAGTGGCCATGAGAAGAATTGACCAAATTCCAAGTGAATTTTTTGTAGGTTACCCTTTGACTGTAAAATGGTCATTTGGCCTTAATTTTGATTTGGGTAAAATATGTTTCAAAATAGGTTGGGCCAAATTTCAATGAATTTGGAGTTGATTTGATATGATTTGACTCAAGTTGACCCATTTAGGTAAATGGATCAACTTGTTAAATGCCAAAAGTCATTGGTCAGTTCAAATGATCATTTGAATGTTTAGCAAGATTTGGTTTCAATCAATTTTGGTTTGGTTTGATTTTAAGTTGATTCAACCTTTAAGGTCAAGTTAGGTTCATGGTCAATTGGGCTGGGTTTCTAAGTGAAGCTTTGGTCAAGTTCAACAAGTGATTTAGGTTGCTACCTTCTCTCTTCTTTTTTCTCTCTCTTCTTTTCTAGTGAGAGAAGCTCAGGGTATCTTGAGGGGTGACCACAGTGCCTCACTCAAGAGGAGTGGGGGTGGTGGTAGCAAAGAGGGCGGCCGGCATGGTGGTGGTGGCGTGCCTTGGAGGTGAGAGGCCACCATGAAGGGAGGTGGAGGTGGTTTGACAAAGGGGCCAAAACCGAGGAAGCTCAAAGGTAGCTTCTTGGTGGAGGATGGAAGCTATGGGCAAGGAGGAAGATCGCCTCTGGCGGAAGACTAGCTCAGTTCAACAAGAGGGGAAGAGGGAGATGCAGGGAGCGGCCAGAGGGAGAAGTCGAGAGGCAGATTCAAATGATAGAGATGGAATGCCTCTTGGATCCAATGGAACTCCTTGAAGGAGCATAAACGAGGAAGTCACGAAGCAATGGAGCGATGGTATGGCGGTGGATCGGATTCCAATGAAACGATGGTTGCTCGGTGGTTCCAAATCACTAGCTATCGATGTTGCTTATGGATATGGATTCTCATAGCAACGGAGGTATCATTGGCAATCGCGGCGACAATCATGAGGCAATGCGGCATTCTCTGAGGGCTGACTGCGGCGATCATGGAGGTGCGACTAGAGAACATTCGCACACGGAGGCCTCACCCAATTGGAGCGAATTAACTCGCACAACCAATTCTGACGCGGACAGGAGGAAGAGGATGGCGAATTGAAGTGCACCATGGATCGAAATTGCTATGATTTAAGGTTCTATATAGCCGCGATGCGGTATGCACAATGTGATCTCCCTAAGAGTCCGGTGAGTCGGCTTTGAGGGCAAGGCATCTCTTGCGGATTTGAGATGGCCGACACCGGTAGATACGTGGATGTCAATTCTCAGTACTCCTAGTCGGCGAGTGAGGAGGGGCGAACCACCCCATACCTCGATTTCTTGAATCCAGAACACACGCACACAACTTTGTTGACATGCCATGAGAAAGTTCCAAGGAATTTGGCCAAGCGACAAAACTCGATGTCCCTATGAGGGGTTTCTCCATCCATCTCCCTCGTGTGAAGTCAATTATATTTCCAGTTCAAAGGATCGATTTTCCCAAAGCCAACAAATTTTGGTTCAAGGGCAGACATGGCAAGTTCAAAAAACAAGGCGCCTCTACCACAAGACAAAAGGGGTGGAATACTGAATAATGCTTGGGGCGACCAACGTGGTCCCACTTGCAAATATAAATTTGAAGAAGTCCAAGACAAAGAAGGAGTGGGTGTCACCCTTGATAACCACTCCATGCAAACAATATCAAAAGGAGGCGCTTGTTGGAAAAGCGCTAGGCAAGAAGCTCCCCCTACTACCTCAACATTGATGAGGCAAATGGAGTCAATGGGGAAGTTGGTCCTTGTTGGCCCGGATTGCTTTTATGTATTTTCTAATCTAGCCAGAAGCGTGCGATTCTTAGTACCGTGGTTTATCGCGCGTCATCGCTATGGATAAATGGACCCCACTTTCTCTCAATTCACTAACAGTTTGACCACACCCTGTGGATGCGACTCCGGACTACCACTCATTTATTGGGATGACAACAACCTTCGATAGCTTCATTCGTGGTGAACCATTATGGATGGATAACCAAACTAGCAAATGGGGGCAAAGCACATATGCTAGGATTTGTGTCAAGATCGATCTATCAAAGCGACTCCCTCACGGAATATGGATCCATGGCTACAAGGCTTCTTCCAAAAGGTGGAGTATGAAGGAATTTCACAATTATGCTTTAAATGTGGAATAGTTGGCCATAAGTGACATTGAGAAAAGGCTAAAATGCATGCTCCTATCAATCCTTTCATCTCCCTCTTGTTCCACAAACCCATTGCAAAACCGGACCAATTCAAGACAAACGAAAAAGCACCTATGCAAAAAATAATTGACAACTCAACATGTCTTTCCCTCATTGGATCAAGTGACAGGCGATCCTCCTTTTCTAGAACAAGTTACAACCTTACAAAGCCACATACCCCACTAAACAGCAACCCTCCCTCCAAGCGGCATGACATAAAGCAGGCTTAACCCTTTGCAGATTTCACTTTTCAAAACCACTAGTCAAAGGAAAGGAACACGTTATGGACACTATCTGGAGAATGACTTGGATAAGTCTTACGGGCCATGGTCACTAGTCACAAGGAAGAAAAATAGGCCTCCTAAAATGAAACTGGGTCAAAGGAGGCACTCCCAAAGCACTGCGGATCAAAGCGAAATCACTGAGGGAGGAAGAGATAATCTTTGTCTCCGACTCCACACAGAATAAATGCTAAACAAACTCACCATGTCGAGGAAAAAAGGATGCATCCACATCCCAAATGCAAATGCAACTTTTGCAACTAGAGGAGGGAAGATGCCACTACTCTATTCAAACACAGAAACTAAGAGTGGGCAAAGCCGTGTCTAAAGCACACTTTCAGCGGGGAGGTACGACCAATCAAAGTCATCCCAAGGAAACGAGAAAAGAGTGAATTCCACATCGATGAAGGGGAGGTTCCCTCCAACGTCCACCCATGACCTCCATCATTATGTGGAATTGCCGGAGTCAAAAAAGGCCACGCAATTATCTCAAATTCTTGGAGAGCACCATGCTCTCTTCATAGGCCTATAGAAACCAAAGTGGAGGATGTCACAAGGAAGGAAATTGATAATATTGCGGTATGGCTGGGATTTTCTACACCAACAGTAGGAATATGAGGTATCCTTGCTCTTTGGAGAAGTGACTTAATCACTTTCTCTCTGTGCAAAATGAACAATGCATTGTTGGACACTGGATAAAGCTATATGGAGGCGACCATTTGTTATGCTAACAAAGACTATCACACTCGGGGAGACTTTGGGACACCTTAACTCCTTTCGAATACCAACTTGCACGCCATTGTATTTTTTTGCATCTATGAAGACAAAAAAGGGGAAAGCCGTTTAAAAGCTCTGGCGATGATGGAGTTCCTCACCAATGGGGACTTACATGAGCTGACTTTTTTAAATTCAAATTCACATGGACCAACAACAAAGATAAAACAGTAGTATATGGGTGCTTGATCGCTTCCTTATCAACTCCATTGCTTCCAACCTCCTCCCCTTGCACAAACTAAACACCTTCCAAGGATTGCATCAGGATCATTGCCCCATTCTTCTCCAAATCAGTTCTAAGGAGTGGAAATCCTGCGGCTGAAATTTGAAGACACCGGCTTTTATATCCTATGGCTTGGAAATTAGTGTGGAAAAGTTGGCAAAGCAACTATGAAGGGTCCAGGCTGAAAACTTGACGAGAAAATGCAGCCGTACACTAAGGAACTTATTCTTGGGTAAAACAAGCTCAAAGATTTGAGTAAGCAAAGGGACACCCTCCAAGAAGAAAGCAAATTTTGAGGCGATTGCTCTCCTCAAGGGATGACCGAGCAAGAAAGAGACCTCCCTCAAAGCAAATGAATGAACTCTACCCTTGCCCGTTTATCTTGTTGGTGGACAAGAGCTAAAGCTAGGTGGGCTGAAGGGGATGCCAACACACATTACTTTCATCTGTGGCAATGCTAGAAAGAGGTCCAATAGAATTAACACCCTCAAACTTGATGATGGCGGGTTACGGAGGACCCGGTTTTAATCAACCAAGCTTTTATGAACTTCTTTCAGCAGTGGAGGGCACATCCTATTACCACCAACAATTGGCCTTCCTTTCTTTGAAATCGGCACCATCTCACCTCAGTCGTGATCTGGCGGATGAGGATACTAATGAGGAAATATGGGAGGCGGTCAAATCGATGGGAGCTAATCGGTATTGATGGCATCACAACATCCTTTTACAAACACTTTTGGAGGATTATTGGCCAAGATGTTGTGGCGCTATCAAGGAGTTTTTTTTGTAGTGGCACTATGATTCCTCAATGGAAGGAAACCTTGGTTGTTCTTATACCTAAGTCCTCCAATGCTGATTGTCACGCAAAATATAGACCCATAAGCCTTTGTAGAGGCTTACAAAGTCATAGCAAAGATCCTTGTACAGGTGAAAAACATTCTACCAAATCTCATCTCTCAAGAGCGGGGTGCATTTGTGCCTTCTAGATCTATCTCCCCACCCTTGGCCCAAGAAATCATGAATAAATTCCAACACTCCACCTCAAAGGAAGGTTTTATGGCAATTAAAATTGACATGGAACAAGCATCGACAAAATGAGTTGGGAAACCTTAGCCATCATCCTGATTTGGATTACCTATGAAGTTTGAATTGGCTCCTCCGGTGCATTTCCTCGCCTTCCTTCTCCCTCTTGTTAAATGGGCAAGAAGCGGGTGGATACAAGCGAGTGGCGGACAAGGGTGCCCGTTATCTCCCTATCTTTTATCCTTTGCTCGAACTACTCTCTTTAGCCATCAAGCAACATGGTGCTGAATTTGGTGTGCCTATTAGCGGGGAACACGCATATCACACCTTCTCTATCTGATGACATTTTCTTCACCACCAAAGCTTCCATGGCTCATAAAGGTGTCCTCCATATTCAGAAAAATTACTGCATTTGAATGGGCGTGCAATCAAGCATAGTTTTCAAAGCCACACACATAGATGGAAGGCCACAGAATCACTCAGCGGCTTGAAGAGTGGAGGAGCTTGATTACTTGGGCATCAAGCTTGCCATGAGGAAGTTAAAAGCTGATTTTCATCAACTCCTCCAAAAGGCTAGAGACAAAATCAGCTCTTGGGGAGTTAGACACCTTTCAATGGGGCGACTTACACTCATAAGGACATCCTTCTGTGCATCTCTTGTACCAAACAACCCACCGTAATTCCCAAGGGGAATTAGAGGATTGAAAAGCTTGCTAGGAACTTCCTTTGGCAGGAAACAACAACCATCATTGCATACACTATGTTGCTTGGAACAAAATCTGCATGCCAACCAACAAAGGAGGCCTTGGACTACACATGGCTGGAATGGACCCTTGGGCTAGAATGGCTTGGGAATTCCTCTCTAAACCCACCAATGCTCCACAAGTGCTTGATCGAAGTATGGGTTGGACCCATGGCATAGGGAACCCAAGCGGGGAGACTCCAATTGGAAAATTATTAATGGTGCTTCCACCTTGAACCGAATTTAAAATGGAGAATTTGCAATGGCAAAGAGGTGGACTTTCTAAACTCCATTTGGATATCCGACCTACCGTCCAAATGGCCGACATTTCTCAACATGGAGTGCATGGAGGAATGGAAGGTGGAAGAGGCGATTGCTGAAAATAGAACACGGAAAGCGAAAATCACATCCTTTTTTGGATTAGCTTCTGAACTCATCTCCAACATTTCTATTGAAGAGGAACATCAACATGACATCCCAGGCTCATCAAGGCACCTATGGGGACAACTCTCCATTTTATACAAAATCTGCTTTGCTGAAATTTCAGTTATTTTACACCATGCGAATTTGAAACTCCCACCCAGGGAAAAGGCTTACGGTGGCGGCTCATCACGACTCCTTGCCAAACAACACGGCTTGCTGGAGGGTTTAACTCACACCACCCTTTGCCCTTGGGGTGTAATCAGATGAGACACTGAACACATTGCTGTCCAATGCTCCGTCACGAACAACATTATCCGTTTTGGCAACATGGAATTTCAATCCCAATTTTCAGCAATTTGCAAGATTTACTCCAAGCTCTCACTAAGGTCTGGTGACAACTTATGTTGAATTTAGAATGTATTGCAATTGTGTACCGGTGTGGATAGACACTCAAGACTCAGCCGAAGCCATGGTACCTCAAGACTATTGTCGCCGATTCTAAGCTCTATCACACATTCTTCCTCTTATCCTATCCGTAAGCAATGGGACATCACCCACCTTATGGGTGATCAAACTAAATTTGTGGTGTCCTCCCCTCCGGATCAAGGCTAACGTGGATGGCTCACTCCTTCCCAATGGGGTGGCCGATTGCGTGGTGCTAAGGGATGCAAATGGCAACTTCCTCAAAGCCATGGGTCATTGTTTTCGCATTGGGAAAAGACATCTATTGAACTGGAGGCTATGCTCTACACTAGCAAAATTATTGAACCGTGGATGATCAATACAAGGGCATTATCATTGAAGGAGATAATAAAGGTGTGGTGGATCACCTCAAACTTTCTCTTAACAATGAAATATGGCGTAACCGACTGGATGCTCCGACATCGCCTTTCAAGAACTTCCACCGTGTTATTTTTGTATACACAAATAGATCTAACAACACTCTTGACTTTGTGATATAGCTACTATTTTGATTTTATATGGCATAGTCTAGATAATCACACTATTCCTCCACGCTTTTTTGTTCTTTTGGAGGAGGATAGGAAATATGTCGTTAGTAGCTAGTTTTTTTCTTTAGCGCTTTTTTCTACATTGTAATCGCTTTTTTTATTATCAATGCAAATGCATCTTTTCAGCAACAAGTGATTTAGAATGTATTTGATCCATTGTCAATTTGCTTAGATCAAGATTTGACATATTTTGACTTTTAGATCAACTTGGGTCAACTTATGTCAAGTGGCCAATTGAGCTAGGTTTGGCTCAAATGATGACTTGGTCAAGTTCAATCATTATTTGAATTAGTTTAGATCAATGGTTTCAAGTTTTTCAGATTTTGGCTAGTTTGGGTTTCATTTGGCTAAGTGTTGACTTGGTCAAAGGTTAGGTTTGACTTGGTTTGACCCAATTTGGTGATTGATCATCTAGATGATTGTTGCTCACAATGTGAAGCTTAGATGGGCTTAGTTCAATCCAATTTGGGTAGATTAGAATTTGACCAAAAGGTGATTTAGGTCACTTTGGGTCAAGTGAGCCTATGGGTCAATGGACTTATGATGAAATATAAACCCAATTGCAAGTGATTTGGAGTCAAATGGGTTTTGATTCATTGAAAATTTCAAGTTCAAAAGGGTGAACATGGGTTTGATTTAGGTTGGTTTGATTTGGGTTTGATGATTGAAGTTTAAATTTATATTTGATTTTGATTGAAGGATTGATTGTTTGAAGAGAAAATCCAAAGGTTTGGATCGATTTGATATGATTTGGCTAAGTTCAAGATTTTAACTTGAAGGTGTAGGTTATAGATTTGGATTTGAGTTTTGAATATGGTTTTGGTTATTTGAATTTATATTTCATTTATATTGTGAATATAAATGGGAATATAAATGGGTTATGAAATATCTTTTGAATTTGAAGTGATTTGATTTGATTTGTATAAGTCCATAAGATGAAATCAAGGGCTTAGGAAAGATTTTGATTTGGTGATCATGGATGTCAATCATTTGAAATTTGATTCATGATTTGAGTTTTGAATTGATTTATGATTTGAAAATAGATTAAGTTGGGATTTGAATTTGATTTGGGTGATTTGAATTTGAAGTTTGTTTGAATTTGAAATTAGTTTGAATTTGAAGTTGAATTGAATTTGAAGTTGATTTTAATGAAGTTGACTTGAAGAAGGAAGGATTTTGTTCAAGCAATAGAGTAGGCATGTTTTCCTAATACCCCTAAGGCATAACTTATTCCTATGGCTCTTCTAAGTTTCTAGGGTTAGGTTAAATGCTCACCTAATCACTCAAAGTGTCTTAAGATTAAGGAACTCTTAATGTCTAAAGGAATCCATGTCTAAGATGAAGAAATTGAAAGCTTACTCCAAAAGTGAGGTCAATAAGGGGTGATTTGGTCAGGTTTGTTGATCACCACCCTCCTTAATGTCCAAATTGGCCACTATAAGGATGTCAAGTGGCATTGAGAAAGAATATGACTAAATTCCAAGTGAATTTGAATTTGGTCATAGATACCCTTTGACTTAGGGGTAAAGTGGTCATTTGGCCATGATTTTGATTTTGCTGATTTGAAATTATTCAAAAGTGGGTTGGGCCAAATTTCAAGTGATTTGGAGTTCATTTGGTTTGAATTGGTTCAATTTGACCCATTTATGTCAAATTAGCTCAATTTGGGTTAAGTTGACCAATTATTCAAATTGGGTCAAACTATGAGTTGTGTTAAGTTAGATGATCATTTAGATCTACTAGATATCATTGGTTTGGTTGATTTGATTTATATATGATTTTGGTTCATTTAGGCTCATTTAGGTCAAATGGGTCAAGTTGACCAATTTGACCTATTTTTTACCCAATGTGTTAGGTCATGGGTTGGCTTAGGTTTGGTTGATCATTTGAAATGTATTGCAAGCTTTGGTTTCAATCAATTTTGGTTTGGTTTGATTTCAAATTGATTTGACCTTTTAGGTCAAGTTGGGTTCATCGTCAATTTGGTTAGGTTGGGTCACAATTGGGCAATTGAAGCTTTGGTCAAGTTCAACAAGTGATTTAGAATGAAATTGACCCATTGGTTACAATCAATTTGGCTTAGATCAAGATTTGACATTTTTTCCTTAGGTCAACTTGGGTCAATCAGTGGCCAATTAGCTTGGTTTAGCAATTGATGATCGTTCAATCATTTATAGATTGGTTTAGATCAATGGTTTCAATCAATTTGGCTTATGGTGGCTTTGGCTAGTTTGGGTTTCATTTGGGCTAAGTATTGACTTGGTCAAAGGCTAGGTTTGACTTGGATTGACCTAATTTGAATGATTGATCATCCTAGGATGATTGCTCATAATGTGAGGCTTAGATGGGCTTAGTTCAATCCAATTTGGGTTGGATTAGAATTTGTCTCAAAAGGTGCTTTAGGTCACTTTGGATCAAGTGAGCTAAGTGGGTCAATTGGCTTGATCAAGCCTTGATTCAAGTTTGGTTGAACTCACATATGGACTTATGATTAAAATATAAATCGATTATAAGTGATTTGGAGTCAAATGGATTTTGATTCATTTGACAAATTTCAAGTCAAAGGATGAACATGGGTTTGATTTGAGTTAGTTTAATTTTGGTTTGATGATTGAAGTTTATGTTTATATTTGGCATGTGATTGAAGGAATGATTGTTTGAAGAGAAAATCAAAAGTTGGATTGATTTAAGAATGATTTGGTTAAGTTCAAAATTTTGGCTTGAAAGATGTAAGTTGGATTTGGACTTGAGTTTTGAATTTAGTTTTGGTTATTTGAATTTATACTTCATTTATATTTGTGAATATAAATGAATTATGAGAAAATCTTTTGAATTTGGAGTGATTTGAATTTTATTTGAGCTAAGTCCATAAGATGAAATCAAAAGGGCTTAGGAAAGATTTTGGGTTTGAAATTGATCATGTAGGTTTCAATCTTTTGATTTAAAATTGATTCATGATTTGAGAAAATTCATTGAGTTAGAATTGATTTAAGGTTTGATTTGGAATTGATTTGAATTTGAAGTTTATTTGAATTTGAAGTTGATTTGAATTTGAAGTTGATTTGAATTTAAAGTTGATTTGAATTTGAAGTTATATTTGAATTTGAAGTTAGTTTGAATTTGAAGTTGATTTGAATTAAGAAAGTAAGGATTTGGTTCATAGGATAGGCAAGTTTTCCTAATACTCCTAAGGCATAACCTATTCCTATGGCTAACTCTTTTAAGTCTCTAGGTTAGGTTAAGTGTTCACCTAATCACTAAGTGTCTTAAAACTAAGGAACTCTTAGTAACTAGAGTCATATGTCTAAGTTGAAGAAGTTGAAAGCTCACTCTAAAAGTGAGATCAAGGCCTTTACATCATTTTCTTGGCATTACCATTACCAACACCATAAATGGATTACACCTATCACAAACCACTTACATTGTTGACCCTCAAACAAACAGATATGACCAATTGCAAACCTACCTCCGTCCTCTTCCTGAATTCTCTAAAACCATCGGTACTCCCTTACTAACCCCACTAATTATCGCAACATTGTGAGCATTACAATACATACTAGTCACCGAGATCTGCATTCTCTGTTAATAAAGTTTCCCAATTTCTAACCCCACCAACATTAGAATCTGTAAAAGAATTTTGCACTATCTCAAGCATACCATTCATGGTCTTCAACTTCATCTGTTCCTCACCCCTTTATCCAGATTACAGCGATCTTGTTGTCTTAATGATCGCAAGTCCACGGTGGCTACTACATTTTCTTCACCCAAATCTTATCTCTTGTCCTCAAAAAATTAACCTACTTTTGCATGGTCTAGCGGAAGCATAGTATAAAGCTCTTGCAAATACGTAGTGAAGTTCTTTGGATAATACATCTCTTACAGATATTGTTATCAACACACCTCAACTCTACAATTTGGTGTGACAATCTCAAAGACTACCTACCTTGTTGTCAACCCTATTCAACACACGTATGAAGCATGTTGAGCTAAATTACTACTTCATTAGAAATCTCATTGCTCAAAAGACCATGCAAGTTCGTTACATTCACCACTCAAGTCGGTGGTTGATTTACTCACCAAACCCCTCATTCCTCAAGATTCCATCTTAGCATCCAAACTTATCTCATCCAAGGATAAGGCAACCTTCGGGGTGTATTGCACTCCAAAATAAATCACATGGGTATAACAACTTGCATCTCGCTTGTTCATCCATAATTACCTACACAAAGATCGAGATATCCATCTCTTCTTGCTATATATAGTTGTAACTTTCATTATACAAATTGAATCAAATTACTATTTCGCTTCAAGTCTTTGTTATAGGTGTTTCATCTTCTTAAAGATAGCAAAATGTGATTCAACAATAAGTCGCTCGATCTAGTTAAATGCTAGGGTTTAAGCATGATCTTAGCTATTTTAATGGTTGATTTGGATTGATTTTACAAAATAAAGTAATAAATATTTATATAAGTATTATAGAATGCTAAGAAGTTAAGATAAACTTACTTTAAAGCTTCCATGGATGGATCAAATTTATTCTTTTCATATTATTTTATAATCTTTTTTTACCCACTTAAGTTTGTAAGATATAGTTTTATTATGATGTAGGGAATTTAGACTCAAAACCTTGGCAATAACTTTAAGGTCATTATCAACCGGGCTAATTGGCACTCACTTCATTTTGTTTTATAACCATACCAATGGAGAACTCCTTATTTTGGATTTTTAGTCGAGATAGCATGTACAATATGAAATAGAAATCACCCTAACCTCTTCTTCTTCCTCCACCTCCTTCAAAGCTTCATTTTGAAGTAATATATTATGATCAAAGCTAACCCAATTGTCCTTCGTAATTCATTAATAGTTCTCTTATTAATACCTTCTTTCACTTAATCATTTGACAATTCATGCTTTAATGGGATGAAAATTGTTGTTTTAAGGAAGGTTTCATTTGGAGATAGAATAAGTGGAAATGCAATGATTTTATAGTGAAAATTAAAGATCCTTTTGAGACAGCTTTCTCATTATGTTATTATTGAGATCAATATCATACTTCTTTTAGGCTTACTATTTTTAGTAGTTTCCATAATTTTTGGGGTGAGAAACTACTTTTATAATCAAATTTATTAGAGTGGGGTAATTATGTCAACTTTTTCAAAATATAAAATTTATAATACTTATGAGGGTTTTAAAAAAATTTATTATTCTAAATACTTTAAAAAAAAGTTATGATAAGCCTCAAAAGAGTCCTAAGTCATGCATGGAAGGTGCTCTATGAATGAATTGATTATTTAATAATTATAGGATTTTCCTATTCATGTATTAATTTATCTGATAGTTGTACTTTGTACTTATAAGGATGGATTTAAAGAGCGTGAATGCATATATATATATATATATATAACATGTTTCTCAAAAATTAAATTTACATGACCGTTAATTTTTCCCACTCTCCATTTAAAGACCGTTGCAAGTCCAACAGTCCTCACCTCACCCAAACCCACCACCAATTCCCATCTCTTAGAATGCAAACACTTCTCCTGCAAAACTCATCTCCTTCCACAGATTCAACCTCACGTTCGCCCTCCTCTTCTCCTCCTCCTCCCCAATCTCTAAGTCCCAGTTCATCCAACACCACCCCATCTACCTCCACCATCAATCCATCACTTCCCACCTCCGAATCTCCACTCCAATCTCATAACCTCTGGCCTCCTCCATGACCCCTTGCCGCTAGCCGTTTCATTCTATTCTTCCTCCGCTCCAGCACTGACCTTCTCTACGCTTCCGCAATCTTCAACTCTCTTCCCCATCCTGATGTCTTCACCTGGAACGCTGTCATCGCCGCCCACATAGAGCTCGGCTCACCGGACTCTGCTGTCACACTCTATTTCAGAATGCTCTCCAGCTGCTCGCCGCCTAATCTGTACACCTTCGCTCTTTTCGTGAAGGCGTGTCGGAAGTTCAGAGATGCTGATTCAGTGATGCAGGGTATGAAGGCTCACGGGCAGGTCATGAAAAATGGAGTTATGGATTTTCTTGTTGTTAAAACTCTCTTTTGAGCATGTACTGTGATGTGAGATTGTTGGATGACGCTAGGTTGCTATTTGATGAGAGCTTTGATTTGGATTTGATATCTTGGAATGTTATGGTAACTGGGTATGGAAAGAGTGGTGATGTGAAGGCTGCTCGTTCCCTGTTTGATGAAATGCCTGAGAGGAACTTGGTTTCTTGGAGTGCTATGATAGATGGATATGTGAGGAGTGGGGATTATGTGGAAGCATTAAGATTGTTCAATAGGTTGCAGTGTGAAGGAATAAGACCCGATGTTGTCACGCTGGTGAGCATACTGAAGGCTTGCGGGCACTCTGGTGCGATTCGTCAAGGCTATTGGATTCATCTCTACATTGAGAGGAACAAACATGGGGTAACGGTAACAATGTCATCCTCTACACTGCTCTTGTCGACATGTATTGTAGATGTGGGTGCATTGAAGCAGCTTTTGATGTGTTCGATCAGGTTTTGAATAAAGATATTGTGCTCTGGAACGTGATGATTGGAGGGCTTGCAATGCACGGCCATGGGCGCCATACTCTCGAGCTGTTTGGCAGAATGAAGGAGACAGGAATGGTGCCTAATGAGTCAACATACATTGGAGTTATGTGTGCATGCACACACGCTGGTATGGTTGATGAAGGAATTGAGATATTTGAGTCTATGAAGAGTCATGGTGTGGAACCTCAGAAGGAGCACTATGGCTGCTTGGTTGATCTCATGGGAAGAGCAGGGATGATTCACAAAGCTGAAGAAGTGCTGTTAAGCATGCCAATGGAGCCTCAGGCTGAACAATGGGGAGCTTTGATGTCTGCTTGCAGAATGCACAACGTCTTCGATGTAGGCGTTCGTGTCGAGGCGTTTGATAGAGCTTGAACCACATGATGCTGGTCGTTATGTGATACTATCGACCGTGTATGCCAATGCCAGCCGATGGAAGGAGGCCATGGCTGTAAGAAGGAGATGGAAGAGAAGGGGATGAAGAAGGAGACAGGCTGCAGTCTTATTGAGTGGAATGGAACAGTGGAGGAGTTTGTGGCTGGGGATTGGAGCCATGAACAGAGCAGAAGGATTTATGAAATGATTGGAGAGATGGAGAGGAGATTGGAGATGGTTGGATATGTGAAAGACACATCTCAGCTGCTCATAGACATGGATGGTGAGGAGGAGAAGGGTGTGGCAATTTCTTATCACAGTGAGAAACTCCTATTGCCTTTGCTATTTTGAATATTGGAGAGGGATCATAATTCGAATTGCGAAGAATCTTAGAGTGTGCAAAGACTGTCATAGTTATACTAAGTTGGTATCAAAGGTGTATCAGAGGGAGATAATTGTGAGAGATAGGAACAGGTTTCATCACTTCAAAGAAGGGCTTTGTTCTTGCAAGGATTACTGGTAAGTTTGTGTATTTATTATAGATATATGTTAAGGTAATTAGACGTTATCTTATTGTTTTATTATAATGAATAAATATTAAAGATTTGATTATTTTTTTGCTCAAAATTTTCACTTACATTTTTTGTTGGACTTTCATTCATATTTATTTGAAGATAATAGTGGTGTGGTGTAAAATTAATAAAAATATGTTACATTGCATGTGAACTGATATCTTAGCTCAAGTTAAAATCAATAATGTTGCATTACCTTGTTAACTCACCTTGTCGCTTCATTAAAGTCAAGTCAAAGCAAGCATGATCAATCTTATCTTAGAGAAATTATTATGTGTGGAATCGGATGTAACTTTTATGTCCAAACTCTAATAACATAATGCTATGTGACACTCATCAATGCATATTTATTGTATATTGATGTATTATTAATGTATTGATGTGTCTGAGATGTGTTATATCATATTAATATTACATCAATATACACTACTAGCTTCATGTATTATTGTGAATTAATATGTATACATATATTATATTACTTGTATAATTAATATTGTATCTAATAATACATAATGATATATATATTATTGTGTATTGATGTGTATCTGATATGTGTATATCATACAACATTACATCATTGCGTAATAATATATAGTTATAATCATAGGACATTAATTGTGTATTGGTGATATAACACTATATTATTGAAATCGGATGTTTAATTGCATCCGGACTCAACACATGATCATTTCTCATTATCTTTATAAATTCATAACCTCATAAAGCTTTTAATGTGATATTTCATCTTCCAAAAATAATACTTAATAAATTAAACCACCCTTAATTTTTCAAGATTAAATAATGAAACCATAAGCTAATTCCCATGAGCACTTAAAAATGTTTAATCACCCTTTTAGATATTGTTTTATTTTATTTTATTTTTCTATTTTGTAAAGCTTCTCTTTTAGAAAAAAATTGAGAGAACTATTTTCTTCAATGAGGTTTTATATATTTTCTTATTATAATATTTTGTTTCTTTTCTTATTTTTGCCTTCTTTTGCATCTTCCTCAAGTTCTCTAAAGCTTTTCTTTATGTTCATATACTTAATCCATCCTTTGTTCTCTCTATTTAAGCAAATTCTATCAAATTTATTGTTATTGTCCTTATTATTATTTTCCTTTTGTAATATTCAGCACAAAGATTATTAAAATATCAATATAAATGGTACATAATAAACTCATTCACCATGCTCCTCTCATAATCCATAAGTTATTGCATTTAAAAGCAATCTAAGGCATAATTTGGACGCTAGAGATTTGAGGAAAAACTTTTAAAAAAATATCATTGCCAGCATTTCATTTCATTTTCTTCACCTTCCATCATTCCACGCGAAGCATAAAGCATACAACATGAATTCCCTTGCAGAAATCATACTTTAAAATGGAAAATTTTAACATTGTTTCTCATATTAGTAGATAAAAGCTACAAAAAATGTTCATACAGTGTCTTTCATGTGTTCGTATGTGAATCATATGTTTCAATAATGAATCTCTCTCTCTCTCTCACTACAAAGAAATATTCATACAGTATCTTTCAAGCGTTCAGATGTGAATCATATGTTTCAATAATGAATCTCTCTCTCTCTCTCTCTCTCTCTCTCTCTCTCTCTCTTCCATGGAGGAGTACTGTCACCTTCAAAATGCAGATGAGGAGGGCTTTGATTTGCCAGTCAAAAGATCCTTTGCCTCGTTGATCTTTGAAGCGAGATAATGGCTTCCACCAGCATCTGGATGATTAGCAACCATCACCTTCCTATGAGCTTCCCTTATCTTTTCTATTGCAGCATGTTCCTGCAACACCATCCATATACACGTTTAAAAGGTAATTTAGATATCTTTCTTCTACCGTAAGGATACAATTATAGAGAGGATGAGATATGAAAAATGAATAAATAATTCCCCTTCTTGCATCTAATTCTTCTTCTTTTTTCTCTTATTTTGATTGTGAACTTAAATCCTAACAAACTCAGAACTGATCTTCTCCATGGAACTCAGTAAGATATCAAAATGTTCCTCCTCCTAGAACATAAAATGACAGAAGTTTCGCCTACTCCTAAATTCAAAGTTCAGCACTTTACTAGCCAGTAAAATAAGATTGATATAATAAGAAGGGGCATTTCCATTAAGTACATACCTCATAATTCTTATATATTTACATATCTCTAACACTTAAAATTTGATATTTACATACATAATACTTAAATCTTTAACATCTCATCAAAAATACCACTATTATTATCTTTCTAAAAGTGAATACACCATTTCATGCATAAATAGTGTAAAAATGTAAATATTAAACTTTAGATGCTAAACATATAAAAGCACTTTACATGCACAATCACACAATTCTTATATATTTACAATCAACCATCTTCAACCTCAATTTTTCAAATTAACATTCAAATATGAAAGTCATAATAAAAGCCCAACCCATACTTTTCATTTTTGTAAAATTCACAATGATTTAATTGTGGCATACGAGTCTCACGATAAAAAAAAAATAGAGATATATATGAAAATGAAGACCACTACTTTTCTTGAAGTTCCCAAGGTGAGAGTTGCTTAACTCATGTGTTAGTCTTTGGTTCACACGACCAATTGCAACAAGTGTTTGTCAAAAGCTTTTGTAACTCAGAGTTTATTCTAGTTCAGTTTCTTATTAGGAAATCTTACTAATAAAAATTAGGATACTATGAAAAGAGAGAGCATCCCCTCTACATATCTCCTGAATGTTATCTATTGCAACTTGTAAAAGCCTATAAAGAATCTTAAAGAGTAGTATAGTAGTAGAAGGGCCTAAATCACAATTAAATTTGCATTTCATATGAAAAAATATTATAAGTACCTTACACCAAGAATTAATGCAGCTTCTCTCCATGGTCATTTGAGGCTGAAATCCTCCAGGATAGAATCTTCTTGCTCGAGGAACTACAGGCCGGGCTTTGAAAGCCTGCCATGCTTGGATCAAGCTTCTGCTTCCCAATGCTGCTGCTGCGACTGCAATGCCTGCAACCAGTGGAGTCGTTGCCTGTTGTGATGACATGAACAATTTTTTTTAGAAATTTCATCTAACACTTTGCATAAATAATATAGTGACCAAAATATTTTGAAAGGTTTATATACATACCATATAATTTTTATGCATTTATATATTTAACACCTAAAATTTTATATTTACATATATATATATATAACACTTTTCCATGAAAGAAAAATTGTATTCACTTTAAAAAAAGTCTGTGACAGTGATATTCTTTATGAAATTAAAAATTTGAGTATTAGATGTGTAAATACATAAAAAATATGTGATATGTATGTAAATCCCTCTAATATTTATGCCAAATCTTGAAGAATAGAACAAAACTATCGAACTTTCATTCTCAATATTTTGTTAACTTCTTTATGATTTGATTTATATCACAGACAATTGTATTAATTTGTTAATTCATTTTAAATGAGATTATGGGTATAACGTAATAATAATAATAATAATAAATATTATGAATTATTATTACAAATACTAAACACATCTAATAATGTTGATATAATAATATCTCTAAATATAATAATCCTAAGACTCCTGATGTCATCTCACTTAATATGTTAAAAAAGATTTTTCCTTCAAAATCTCATAAATATTAACTTAATGCTACTGAATACTAAGTGATGCATCTACCTTACATGAATAGCTCTATGATCCTAATGAAAAAAAAATCACTTTTGACAAATTATTGAAAATTTGCATGAAAATTAGTAACAAACATTAATAGAAGATCAATACTTGAGATCATATATATTCTTATTATTCAAATGATTGTGGAGTCTTATATATGTTAATTTCAATAAATAATCACAAAATTAAATTTATATTAATAATTCTTTTGCTCTCCCTAATTCATGGCCTTTACAAGGTTCATTCAAATATCCATAATCACAATAAACTGGATACAGAACAACTAATAAACACCGATGATAAAAAATGAAGAGCAGAAGTAGAGAGAAACTTACCATTGGAAGGAAAAGCAGGTTTTCAGAACAACCAGCCACAACAACTGCTTTTCTATACAAAACTGCACTGGAAAGAACAAAGATAAGTTAGGAATTTTTTCTTAATTTTTTCAAAATTAACATCAGTTGAAGAAAACTTCCTCCTAGTTGAAATGGCTATAGAAAGAAGTTTGTTCCTACGATTTATCTTTAAAGCAAATTCAAAACATCTATTGACTGCAGAGGAAACTTAAATCCATGTCAAAACTCATGTATTTCAGTTTGGATTTAAAGTGAATCATGTTGTGAAATATATTAAGCAAAAGAATAAAGCAAACAACTTCAATAACAATACCGTTCTCTTGTGGGTATCAATTAGTCCAAATGGCAAGAGCCTTGAAAATTGTTGCCAAGGTCGAGTTCAAATACCATCTATAATAACAACAAGCCTTTATCCTCACAAAGGGTTGGCTGCATGAATCCTTTTTCTCCATTGTGTCCTATTAAGTGTCATATAGTCCTTAAGTCTAATAAAATAAGCTCATTTTATATTTCCTAACCAATTTTTTAAGTCTACCTCTACCTATCTTACAATAGACTAATCTAATACATCTACTCCTAATTAGATCATCTGAACCAAATCCCTACCACATCATAATAAAATCTCACCTTATGGACTTAGGTGGGCCAAAAAAAAACAATAACAAAGCAAAGAAAGATTAAGGATAGCATCATTGTGGAAAGAAATGGATCAATAAGCATGATTTCAACTTTAGAAGAAGTAAAGTAAGAGGAAAGAAATGGAAACCAACAATAAGGCTAACATTGTTTAACATGAATCTATTAAATTAGTTACAATGGTTTCAGAAATGCATATAAGCATAGTTCCTCAGCTAATAGCATCCTCAAACTAGTTACATTATTTAGGTTATATTGTCCATGACTGCAATGATAGGTCACATTTCAAGCATTTTGAAGATGTAAATGATAACCAATCCTTAATGCTATAGGAAATCATGATTCTACTGACCCATAGGAGAAGGAAGCATTAACTTCAATTAACTTTTAGGGAAAAAAATACTTCACTTATTAAATGATGATGAAATGTATAAGCTTAGAATCAATGTAGAATATCTCTTCTTATATTGTTAGTTCCTCTATATTAGAATAAAGATAAAACCTTGTTCATATGAATTATAAATAAAAGTATATCTAAAAGGTTTGATATTATGCAAGAATGATGATCGATATAAATGTGATATTAACAAGCAAGGATAATTTTAAAACCTTTCTGAAAAATAGAAAAAAGCTACTTATTTAGAACATATACACTAATGCAAATGAGTGTGCAGTTTGCAAACTTATAACTCTAATACTAAGCATCAAAATGGAAAAAGTAGAATTTGCAAATCTTTAAAAAACTATCATTAAGGTTATTTTAAAAAAGGAATGTACGCATATAGAACTTGAAACCCTCATATATACACATCTAACACATAAAACTTACGATTTACCTATATAACACCTAAAACTCATTTGACATGTCAAATGAGTCTATTATCTCTATTTGCCTCTACATATTATTGTATGGAATCACAACCTAAATCGCAAGTATATGAATAGGCTCTTTCTCCTCTCACACATCCCTAGTCCACTTCCACAACTCCGGATATTCCCCGACTTATCGCCATTGTCATCACCAACACATTGAATTGGTGATGGTTCATATATGACAACCATGCCAAGGATCCCTAAGGCTAGTCTTCATTGTTTCAACCTTGTCTATTTCTATCGATGATCTCCAAATGACTCATACTTATAATCATGATTCACATAAAGTTAAATTTTGAAAAGGGATTTGGCTACAAGGTTTGAAGAAGGTAAGCACAATAACAGCCCTAACCCCTTTCATTTTATTGCTACAATAATCAATTAGTAAAGCATGGATTAATAATGTCTTTTAACCAATTTATCCTTATATATATATATATATAACACAATAAATATATAGGCTTCAAACAGCGAAGACGCAAGCAAGCTAAATAGCTTCTAGGTTGAGTTAGCAAACTATAGTGTACTTTATGCTACAATTTTATACATTGAAGGTTAAAGATAAATTGCCACCATTACTTGTTATATACAGATGATATGATTTTAACATTTCTATACACTGTGAAGGTTGAAGAAACCTACAGTGTTCGGTCCCTATTCGAATGCTTTAAGTATTGATAATGTGATCCCTAATTCTGCTACACTAAATCCAATCAATTATCTCCATCAATGTCTGCTCTCTTCAACAAAATTCGTTGACAAACTCTAAAGAAAAGTTTCCAGAACTGTTTTTGAAACTTTTGATGGAGTATTTATATCCTCGATTATATTTGCAGATTGAAACTTCAGCAAAATCTCATTTGAGTTAGATTCTCCATCTACATCTCTCTCTCTCTCTCTCTCTCTCTCTAAAGGTGTAAATTTACGAGAGAAATGGCTTCCTTCTCTCGTTAGAATCGATGTTAGGGCAGAACAACTTCACAGGGAGATTCAAACTGAATCAGAAAAACTCAAAACAAAACGAAAAAAAAAAAAAAGTGAACTTTTCAGAAGAAATCAACTCAAATTACAGAATATAAAATGCGTAATGTTCGTACGCAGCCTTATGAATAACTCGAGGTATTGAGGTGAGCCTATGGCGGGAAGAACAGAAGAAGGAGAAGGTCTGCGCCTCTAAGCTCAACGAATACTATAGAAAGACCTGTTGGCTTGGGCCGCAAGAAAGCGGGATCTAGAAAATTTTTTTTAAAAATAATATAAGTATTTATTTATATAAAAATAATTAAGCTGTAACACACAAATCCATTGTCGTCTAGTCCGGTTAGGATACCTTTTCACCCAGGCGACCCGGGTTCAAATCCGGCAATGGAATTTCTTTTATTATATTTTTAAAATTATTTATTATTAATTTAAAATCATTTAATGTATTTTAAGATGGTTGAGATTTGTAATTATCTATTTCTAAAACTAATTTTATTTGTAATTAATTCAATTAAATAAGAATACTTTCATAATATTACGTTTGGGGCAAGTATATAGTGGCACTACCTTACCAAATATATGAAGGAAAATAACATTAAGTTAATTTATTTTGAATATGTTTAACACAAATTTAATTATTTTTAATAAATGTTTGATCCAAATTGTTTAAAATTTGATATTCCTAACTCATTTATTATATAAATTATAAATTTTTTTAAACATTTGATTCCATAAATTTAAAATTGATTTATATAAATTATAAAATTTTTATTTAAACTTTTTTTATCAAATTAAGAAGCGGATTGAGCCATATAATAAAACTTAGAGGTGTGGACTTGAGTCTAACCCTCCCACCTTAAATCCACCCATGGTTAGATACCTCGAGGCTAATTGTTTAAAGCATTTAATGGCTATTGAAATCATATAATTGAGTTATGTTAATTTTTATCATTCTCATAAAAATTATAATAAATTCTTTTATTTTGTCACATATTAATCTGCAAAATTAAACTAATTTTGATTTTAAAGAATCATGAACTTTTTTTTTTTTTTGCCATATCACAATTCTCTAAGTTGTTAAATTTAAAATATTAAACACGTGAGATTATGATAAATTAAAAAAGAATATAACTTTTTTAGATTAATATAATATTAATTATTGGTATTTCACTTTCTATAACTATATAAAAGAGAAGAAAAGGAAAAATAAAAATAAAAAAGAGAATGATAAGAAAGCTCAAAAGGATGGGCATATTAGCTTGAGTTACTTTTATCATAGCTTTCATGCACTACACTGACCTCAATTGACAAATGATCAAAGAATAGTACAAGAGGATATAATAATGATCCATTAAACCTAGGGCTACGATTGATTGATTAGAGTAATTCAAGAACAGCTCAAAATCATTTAGATCGATCTTTATGTGTCAATTAAAGTTATGTGTCGGTTCAATTGATATTGATTTAGGTATAATCTAACGATTTAATTTCAATTTAAGTCAAAATTGAACTAAAATTAATTCAAATTTTGAACTCCGATTATAATTTGTTTGAAATATTTATTATTATAAATGAATGGATCTCTATGAGTATTGATATTTATACAAATGATATGTGCCTTAAAAGAAGCTAAATTTATATTAACTTTATAATTTAATATATAGATAATCAAGATTCATGTTTTATGAAAACACCTCCTTTATTTACTACAACATGGCATCAAGCACTAAACTTAAAGCTAGTGTGCAAATTTAATAGACCGATTTAGATCTAATGCTATTGTGTCAATCTCAAATCTTAATTTTCTTTGTCCATTCATTCATCATCTCAAAGGGTATAATGATCCAAAACTTATCTTGATTACAATATGATAGTTTTCACCCTCAGTTAGCATAGAGGGCCAACTATCCTCACTCAAGTGTTATGGATAAGTTGATTCCATTATATCCTTTATGCTACATTAATACGATAGATGTCAAATCTCTTTTTTTTTCTTCTCTCTCTCTCTCTCTCTATCTATCTATCTATACTCTCTATCTATATCTATCTATCTCTCTCTCTCTATCTATCTATCTAATCTCTCTCTCTCTCTCTTTCTATCTATCTATCTATATCTCTCTCTCTCTATCTATCTATTCTTTATATCGATTTATCTATTTTATTTATATATTTCTTTATCATATTTATCAATTTTTTTATCTATCTCTCTTTTCTATCGCTTGTTTCTTTATATCTTTCTATCTATTTGTCGTCTTTATTTCTATTTATTTATTTATCATATCTTTCTATTTATTTATCATCTTCTCTTTCTTCTTCTATCTATTTATAGATAGAGAGATATATGTATATAATATATATATCTATATGTATGATTTCTCGTTCCACATCAACTAAACTTATGGAGAATAACCAAAACATATTTTTCAGCCATTTGAGCCAACAACAAGTTGATGGTTGTTATGTGAACATCAATAATGGTGCTCTAAGCATCTATGATTATGAACTCAACTTATTGTTGAAACAATAGAATACATGAAAGCTAACTCTCAAAATAACATAAAGTTATATTTATATAATAATATTATATTTGAATGCATAAATATAATTTAAGGTAATCCTAATAAAAACTTTGTGATGCTTAGTCTTGCTTGTGATTTAACATCAAAATCTCTCTAGTCAATATTAAATTTATTGAAAATTTAGATGAATTTCAAATGAGTTTTAACTAAAAATGCCATTAATTCTGAAGATGATCAACAAATTAGTTATGATATGAGATTTGTTTAATATAAATGTATGTTTTAATTTTGAAGCATTAATTAGAAAATGAAGGATTATTAATATCCACCACTAGTCTACTTATGTGAGAGTTTTGGTCCAAATTCTGAGACTTAGGGTTTAATAATTTTATTAAATGTGCGCAATTTCATCAGGCCAATTATGATTTAATTTTAAACTAATCAATAAAATTTTAATATATTTTATGATTACGTTCAAGTTTAATTATGTCAGATTTAAATTAAATTTTATATTTTTAATAAATAAACTAAATTTGAATTAAATATATCAATATTAAGGTTTTTTTATATCTTTAATTAAGTTCAATGGTCCATTAATGGCTAATCATCTCTCAGCCTTTAATTGGCATCTTGGATGTCAATTGATATATCTTTGGTAGATGCTAAGTTTATGCAAAGAATAAGTCTGCATTGGAAATTGGAACCCTGACAAGGATCTCATCTGAAACCCTTTGCTTTATTTAGCTTTTAGGTTTTAGGATAGTGCTTCATTGATTTGTCGCATTTGCAAGTCATCTATAATGATTTTTGTGCTATTAAAGATAAATTTATAGAATAAATTAATATAAATGAAATGAAATTAATTTGAGTTTTATAAAAATAATAATTTATAAAATGAAATATTTTTATTAAATTTTTTTCTTAAAAAAATTAAATAATATATTCTCAACAAGCATCAAGTTGGATGTTAGATTTATGGCAAGTGAAATGATTGCATCCAACCACCAAAGTATGGCAGACAAAATATATGCTGATGCCTTTGAAAACATGCAAAGGAGAGGTCTATTTATCATTTGTACTATTTAGACATGAAGGGCTCCATTCTTTAATAATGCAATTTAATGCTCTAAGTTTCAATTTCTTGCATGTAAAATTAGGTTTAGTAATATTTAGTTGATTATGTGACATTTTTTTTAATTAGAGAGAGAGAGATTTTATTATATATATAATTAAATATTTTACTGGATTAGATCGTTTTTTTTTCTTGAGATTTTTTCAAAATTTTTTTTGTTCTCTTTAAATATATATATTTTTGATTTCACAATTAAGAATTTTATTCTAACATAACTAATTTTTTAGCATATAATAATTATCATGATAATTACACTTGCCTAATTACCTAATGTAAATCATAGAATTCCTTCTTGACATCTATGCTAAATATTAGAAAATTAATGAATTCAATTACAATTATTAAAATATAAGATAAATATTACTCATCAAAACAATAAAGAGAGAGAGACTACTAAGATAAAATAAATTAATTTATATTTAAATTATATATTTAATTGTTATTATTATTTTCTTATAATGTATAATAAATATTTAGGATTTCTATTGATATTTGATGGCAGCATGGCTCTGTGATGTGTCAGGCCATTTGATGATTCATGCATGGGACACTGAAGTTAAGGACAAAGGTCCTTTTGGTGGATGCAATTACATTATTTTGGCTGCTTTCTTTGGCTCCTATATGGTCACATGCATTATGAATAATAAATGCTTTCTAGAATATATATATATATATATATATATATATATATATATATATATATATATATATATATATATATATATATATATATATATATATTTATATTTGTAAAATTCACTTATTTTATTTATTTAATTTTATTAATTAGTTGCTAATTTTTATAATATTTTTTTTCATTGATTGTTGTCTAGGGGATCCACCTGCTACATTAAAGTTTTTTCATCACTTGTTAAAGCTAGTTATATGAGGGGTATTTGTAAATTAATATTTTATAGATATTACAAATAGTAAATTTTAGTATTTACGTGCAGAATAAAGAAAATATAGTTTAATAAAACTATTTTGAAGGTTTACCTATTTTTAAAATTGCTTTAATACTTTTTTTAAAAAAATTGTCTAAATCTTTATTTTAAGTAAATTATTTGTTTAGATTTTATATAATTGTCTTTTGGACAATTAGTACTAAATGAGTGTGGGATAGACAATATTCATTATCTACCCAACAATTCCTTTATTTTCATCTATATGGATGTATTCAGTTTGTTTCATAATTATATTTTGATTTTTTTTTTTTTGCTTAGATGTAATTTATATAAAAAGTATGTATATATATAATGTATAATATTTATTATAATTATTAATTTTATGATTATGCAAATAATATAAGTGGTAAAATGTATATGTTTAGAAAAATAAGTTATTATTATTTATCTATTAACCAAAATGTATATTATAAATATAAATATTAAATTTATACTATTTATTTTTTATTATATATTTGTTAATTATTATAATATATTTGATACAAAAAATACAAAATAATGTTTTATCCTTTCCAAAATAAAATCTTCTAACTGAATAACAAATATATTCGATGTTTCCAAACGACATTATAATTGTTGTGAACACCTATTAATTTCATGTATAAAAATCTTAAAATTTATTATCAAATTTTTAAAATAAAATTCAACCAACAT
Source organism: Cymbidium sinense (assembly GCA_021442155.1). Lineage (NCBI taxonomy): Eukaryota > Viridiplantae > Streptophyta > Magnoliopsida > Asparagales > Orchidaceae > Cymbidium > Cymbidium sinense. The sequence goes on along the minus strand of CM038222.1, from coordinate 75,709,456 downwards.
CAAACTTATACTTCTATCACCTAATTATTAAAATAAAGAAAATATTATTATCATTTATTATTTTATTCTTAAATAGAAATTAATAAAATGTAAAATATGCAACTCAAATTCATAATCTTAAGAAATTAATATTTTTCCTAATCAATTAATCATAAAATACTTTCACAATATAATTAGTGATAGTTGTTACAATGAAGATTTAGAATTTATTTAGGAAATGCAATAGTAAAATTAATGATAAATAAATTATTTCAATTTTATAATAATTATTATTTAAAAAATAATCAAATAATAATTGGAATATAGTTTAACAAATTTCGTAAATTTAAATCACAACGTAAGATATAAAATAATATTATATATTTATTTATCTATTATTTAAATTTTAATATTTATATTTCTATTTTTTAAATATATACATAAAAAATTATATTCACTTCTAAAAAATATAATAAATATTAAAATTGTATTATCGGATATATGTCCGGGGAGCAGCAGTCATCTGTGGACCCCAGTCCCGGAACTCTCTATAATATGTGGGACCCACCAACCTAATTAACGCACCCTCTCTTCACGAGGCTTCGATTTCCAGACAAGACCGGCTGTCAAATTCTCAAACAGTATCAGTAATGCTTCTGTGGACCGCTTTCAGACTCGCAGAGGAGAGTCTGCATCCGCTATGAGTAACTTTTCCGTCCATCCGTCAGAGCTTTGAATGCGACCTTCTTCTTTCTTCTGCTTTTGTGATAAATTGTTATATACTTTTTTTCTTTTATTTAATTCAATAATACATATGAATAAAAAAAGTTTCTTTTAAATAAATATTAAATTAATATAAATTTAATTTTAAATATATTTTAAAAAATTTAATTTTAGGTACATGAATTGGCCACCTCATCGCTGAGATAAATCGAGGATCGGACGATTGGCTTACTAATAGAGTCACAATTAGCATCACTTTGTCGATAAATCGATGTCGGCGGACTATAATTTTAAAGTATCAGGAACTGAAGAAACCCTTCGACTTTTTTTTTTCTACCCGACAAAAGATCCCCGACGACATCCCACAAGCATTCATATCCGGCTCCACCTCGCACGATCAGTCCTTTGCTCCCAGCTAAACACAAGTTTTCACATTTTGAAATAACTTTTAATTTTATTTGAAAGGTTATGCGAAACATAATTGTGAATTTCCTAGATACTTTCAACAAACTGTGTTTAGTTTGCTTTAAATCTCAAAAGGATGGATAGTGTAGCACTTTTTCATCTATATAAAAATGTGTGAGCATAAAACTAGTGGAATTAAGGTCGAGTTGATAACGTGTAATTTTGTGTCAAATAAGTTTTTCATCATTTTTTTGTTCTATTTTGTTTAGGAAAGTTCATTAGATTAAATTTTCAATGAGCTAAGCATATAATATTGTAGGTTAGTTGCTAAGCATATTTTAGGATGAGTCAAGAGCTCGTTTAGTTGATACTTTATTATGATGGGCAAGATCGTTGGCGATTAGTTTATTCCAAGTTATGTCAGTGGAAGAAATCGTCTTATCTGAGTCTGCGTCTCTGCTAAGAAGATTTAAAAGCAGAAAATGTTGAGATCTATACGATATGATGTAGATAATTTTACAATAGAGCTAATATGTCGTTTCCGTTGGATTTATAGCATCATGGTTTCGATGATGAAGTTTACGATTTTACTAGATGAAGCTTCGTCAAATATTGATTCTTTTGTTGAAGTGAAGTCACACCTTTCAGACTTGCAATTTGATAACGATTTCATGCAAGATAATATTTCATCTAATTACGCACATAATTTCACTTGCCAAAAGTAGCTATATTGCAACAAAGTTGCTAGGAATCGAACTAAGGTTAGTAGTTACTTAAAGTTTTGTTTATCTCGATTTTATGGTTCAATCTATCTAGTTTTGTTTTATTGATATTGAATTTTATTACACATAAATCAAATGTCAGCCGAAAGCTTGCATGAGCAAGGCATCTAGGTTTTATCGATGATGAGTATAAAAAATGAATAATAATTCAACTAATGCATCGAGGATGGCGTCTTGAAGAGGATTTTATCCATGGTAATACCGGTTTATGTTACAACAATGCTAGTCACGACCTTATTAGGAATCATTCAAGTTATGATGATGATATTATCGTAACAATGGTATATGTACATGTGAAACCATAAAAGATTGGGATATAGATATTGTGTTTGATGTCCATCAAAGACAATTTTTTTTAGATGATATTGAACTTCCAGTTGAATTATGTGAAGGTATATATTTCTCAAATAAGAAGGAGTTTCATTACACTCATTTGGTTAATAAATAATATTGATTTCTTACTATTACTTCAAATCAAAAGAATTTTACGGTTGTATGTACACAACATAATAATCAAAATAAATCATGCCTATGGTGCATGCATTGTAGCGAAGCAAGCGGTTGGGAGGTGCTTAGAGGATATCAATATTAGGTGCACCACATCATCGCATCATTGGTTATGGACATCGTATACATCATCTAAGTTCATTAGTTATTTCATAATGTCAATTATGCGATCTCATATAGACTTGAAAGCGAAGAGAGATTATTGAATTGTTGCGGAAAACCAGCGGTAGAGTGAAAGTTTCACTTTTGTTGTGAAGTCCACACAACACAGTAATTAAAAGCGAGCAAGAGCTCAATTTTAGCGTGGAAAAAACCTCGAAAAGAGGGGAAAAACCAGCATAGCTAATAAAAGCTTCCACTATGTATCTGTTTGAGTACAAAGTCTTCACGATAACGGATTCAATTGCATATGAGAGGAATAACAAGTGTGACAATAATCGTTGTAATTATTCGATGGTGGAGATCTTGGCTAACTTCGGTGAGAATGTAGGGTACAATTAGTGGCGACGGTGGCGGTGGCGGTGGTGATGGTTGATGCTGATCTTGCTTGGGGTCTTGCTTGGAGGATCTTCAAGCTTGAGCTCTCTTCCTCCTCACTTGGGCTTTTCCTCTTCTTCCTCGGACTCTTCCTTTTCTTCCTCGCTGACTCTTCCTTTTCTTCTTCCTTGGACTCTTCCTTTTCTTCCTTGCTTGGAATCTTCCTTTTCTTGCTGGACTCTTCCTCTTCTTGCTTGACTCTCTTCTTCTTCTTCCTTGCTTGGACTCTTCCTCTTCTTCTTGCTTCTTCCTCCTCTTCTTCTTCACTTGACTCCTCTTCTTCTTCTTGTTGGGCTCTCCTTCTTGCTTGACTCCTCTTCTTCTTCTTGCTTCTCCTCTTCTTCTTCACTTAATGGTGTGAGAAATGAAGGCTATTTATAGATAGGAGGAGGGCATTCTGTAAATTCATGTAAGGTACCACTCCCCTCGTCGGACGGCTTAGGATGATTCCTTGATCATTTGATGTATTTTGAGAATTTGGATGCCCAAATGAAGTGAATTATGAGATCTTAGGCTCATTAGATCGGCTCGTCGAGGCAGCAGTTGATTACTATAAACATTCTATATTTGTGTTTTGGGATTTAATTGATGTCCCAAAGATTCCAAATGATATTTTAAGTGCTTGATCTCGATGGTTTGACTCAAAATCATATAGCTTTAGACATCAAGATTTGTGCTTTGACTAGTGGTATTTTGAGATCCATATCGTGAATGATGGAATCAAAATTTATTATTAAAACGTCTTATATGAAGGCATGAGATCATTGGCGTAAGAGTATCAAAGTAATATTTGGGAGTTGGGAGAACTTCAGTATCGCTCTCTTGGCATATTCATGGATTAGTTATGCTCTATTTTGCTGACACTATTTATAGAATTCCATCATCAAATATATGCACGGTTTCAAAGATTATTTTGGGCAATTGGACCATCGATATTAAGTTGGGAATTACGTCCAATTTTGAGCATGGATGAGACATTCCTACTTGGAAAGTATCGTGATCGTTACTCGATTGTTGGTATTGATGCAACAATAGATTATTTTCACTTGCATTCAACATGGTTGAATCAAAATAATGAGTCTAGCTCAGTTCATTATGTGCATGCATCAATTGTTTACTATTGTTTTAGCAAAGAGTGATTTGTGTATCATTTCGGATAAGCATGGGTTCGTCGTGGTTGACAAGATGTATTCCCTTGAGTTGCGCATCGGCATTTCTTAAGACATCGAGGTAAAACTTCAAAAAAAGCGGTGAGAAGAATGGGTATTGGATGTTGAATTTATATGTAAAAAATGTATATGGTAGTACGGATGACATAAACATATTCAATCGACATATAATAGACATAAAGAATATTAAAGTAGAGGCATACCAATGGTTAGTAGAGCGTAATATGTGTAAGTGGTCGTTAGTTTATGATGGTGGAAAGTGATATAATACTGACGACAAATGCTTTCAATGTTTCAATGGAGTTTTGAAACATGCAGATTGCCAATTCAAGCCCTAATCACGGTTTATTATAATATTGTCGGTTTATTTTTTAAGAGGTCCGTATGAGACTTGGGGAAACAAATGATGAATTTACATTCTCTCTAAGAGCACAGTGTCGGGGTTTGAGCATGAGACTAGACACTATCCACAACTAGTCAATATCAATGCTAAAGTGCAAGTGTTCGACATGGGATGTCGATCCTTGAGTTGACTTTACGATTGATCGGTTATGTTCTTGTAGCTGTAATTGGGTTACGATGTTGGTCGAGGACCACATGATGTCTCCCATCGTAGTAATCGTCCATTATGCCTTTGCACCTCACTCCAAGTAGTGCCGATAAGCGATATATTATAAAGGATAGTTTTGGGGATCCATGTGTTTTACGTGTACTTGTAAATGGATTTATTTACAATATCAATGGAAATTCTTATGTGTATTTTATATACTTGTGCAAATAGTTCATATAATGTAATTAATTATTTCATTTACTACAAAGTAACTCTTTCAAAAAGTAGTTTAAGTAGTTTTAATTTCTTGATTTGATGCTATTATTGAAAGATTGAATTTACAATTGCATATTACAGACAAATACAACTTTAGTATTTACTTCATGCTATTAAAGACAAATATAACTTCTAGCATACAACAAATACTTCTTATTAAAAAAAAAGACAGTGAGCTTGAATGTCAGACAGCGGCTCATTCGACTAAAAACCAATGTCGTCAGATGTAGGTTAGCTTTAGAAGCGAGCGCAATCGCCGATGCTTTAACTGAAATTTGGCGAGTATAACCACCTCTGATGAGGTGGTACGTCTTTAAAAGCGGCGACTTTACTTAAAGTTAATTTTTATAATATACTTAAAATTAAATTTATATTAATTTAATATTTATTTAAAAAAAATGTTCATGAATAAATTCCTTTCTTATTTTTATAATTTTCTCTTTATTATTTTCAAATTGAATTCATATCGAGTGAGACAATTAAGTATTAACTATTGAGAGAAAATGAAAAAAAAAATTGCATTTATATTTATATAGCATATATTTTTAATAAATTTATATATTTAATATCTAAAATTTTTATATGTATATAAATTGTAAAAAATTTTAATATTGCATAAAAATAATATCTTCATTAAATTTTTAAAATGTTATATTTATAAATATCTAATTTTAAGTATTAATTATATAAATATATAAAATTTATATATGATATATATATATATATATATTGATACGTCGCCAAAATTAATCGATCATCGAATCTCAAGCATTTTGAAATGCTTGATCTAATCGCCGATTTATGAAGCTTATAGTCAACGGTCTCGATGAGACGACGCACATCGAAACTCGATCCATTCGAATCGACTGATCAAGCTATCGGACATGAAAATGGATCGATCCAAATGGTCAAAAGCGACATATTTATAGTCGGTCGAGGCTCGTCAAGAGGCGAATCCAACAATTTAAGATCACCCAATTTCGACATCATTAAGGCACCGGATCATCAAAATACGATCGGGGGATGCAGGCCGTCAGATGGGAGTGGTTGGAGTTTTCCACAATTTATAACTCCCAAAATCTATGAGCTTCATTCTCACCTTGAGGGGGGCCGAATCGATTTGAGACTGAGGGAAACTCGAGAGAGTCACCACGATCTATCTGTGGTCTGTGCAGGTAGTCTCGAATATCGAGCTCTCGGAGATCGCCTTGAGGACTAGAAAGACACATTGCCCTCCTTTCTCCTCAAGATCAAGAGGTTGCTCCCGGAAGATCAGTTCCTGCCGCTTTTGGGAAACTTCTCCTTGAGTTGAGTTGGAGATTGTATTTTTACACTCGGAATATTGTTTCACTGTAGCACCCCCAACGAAGCGAGGGCCTGTATCTTTGAACACATTGAAAGTTCTGGTGCGCCAGTGGTTTCCTTAACGGGTTTTCCACGATAACCGCTGTTTGTTCACTTCATGTGTTGGATAATTTTTTTGGGCCTGACGAAGATCTCGCATCTACCGAATAAAATTCTCAGCACATATATATATATATATATATATATATATATATATATATATATATATATATATATATATATATATATATATATATATATATATATATATATATAGGTCACATCATTCTTTTAATTTTACATATCTATCACTTAAAATTAAATATTTATAAATATAATAATTTAAAAATTAATGATGATATTATTTTATGCAAAATTAAAATTTTTAACTACTTATATATTAAATATATAAATTTATTAAAAATATATGCTATATATAATATGCTAATTAAGGCAAACGCAAACAACATTAGGCTCGAATGCAAGCCCCGGCCTGACCGGCGTGCAAGAAGTTCCGGTGCCTTAATATCCATTTCTCTCTCATAATTATATATTATAAAAAATAATTTTTTTAAAAAATAAGAATAATTATCACATATTTTTATTTTTAAGAAGAGTTCACATACATAATACTCAAAATTTTGAATATTACATATCCAAAACATAGGTTTACTCAGTTTCTCCCTATCTCTTTCCGCTTTGTTACCTATCTCCGCCATCTCTATCGCCGTCATCTCAGGCTCGCTCCTTTTCTCTTTCACATTGCCTCCACCCACTGGAGGAGGAAATATTACGCCCCGATCATCGTAGCTTTACGTGCAACTCCAATCACGGCGACGTCCAATGATTTTTTTTTTTTTTAACTTACTAGCGGAATGACGGCGGCAACCGTTTATCTCCACCTACCCTCGTTCAAACAATGAGGAGAAGAAGTGTCGTTGGAATCGCGGAGGAATTTAAAGAATATATATCTAGATTTAGGGTTTAGGGGTATATTTTTTTTTGCAAATCGAGAGCTGAGAAAGAAAAATCTCATTTCCTTTTCACGAAAGAACCATGAAGATGGAGAGCGAATTTGGAAGTTATGGAAATAGAGGATGTATTAAATAAAATTCATCTAATTTTTTCTCGAGCGTTTATATAATTTTTTTTTTATGTTTGTTAGCGTTGTTCCTTGAAATTCTTTTATTTAGTGTATATTTCTACACCTTGTTTGGAGTTCTTTCAAGAGGACTTTGCTTTTGAGAATTTTTTGCATCCATCTCTTTTACTCTCTCAGGATGATTTTAAATATTTTTTCATTTATTTTACGTGGATGGAGAGAATATGATCATTACTTCCATTAGAAATAATTTTCTTTGGCTGTTTGGAGGAAATATGTTCATTACAATCATCGAATAATTTGGAGGCTTGTTTGGTTATTTTTTTAGTGTTATTTTGCATCGTATTCTCTTGAGAGAGATGATTTTACAATTTTCTCAGTTTCTTGGAGTTGTTGAGATTATTTTCATTACATTTGTACTCTCTTACTCTGTACTCTTCGAGATCTAGAGCATTTGGTCATTTTTTCTTTTCTTTGGCAGTTTGGAGGAAAATATTTAGGCACAATTTGGAGGTTGTTTGGTTGATTTGTTAGTATTTTCTTGCATATGTACTCTTTGTACTCTTATGAGTACGAGATGATTTTGGTCATTTTTCCACCTAGTTGTTGAGATTAGGTTGACATTCAGTTGGAAGCAATTTTGTGATTGTTTGGATGGTTTTAGGGATTTTTCATCTCTATACTCTCATGAGAGTACAGATGATTTTGCCAATATTTTTTGCGTTTATTTGGCTTTATTTGAAATATATTCATTACAATCCATTAGTAATTTGTAGGGTGACTTGGTTGGTTTTATGATTGATTTGCATCATCGTCATTTTCTTTTCATTTTAAAGTTTACCATGTTGCGGGAAAAGGATAACTTGAGATCGGTCTACCATCTAGCGGTGTTTGATATCTTGCGGCCTCTTTAGTAATGAAGTCATTGACATTTCTGAGGCTTCATCATCAATTCATTAGACTCCCGCGAATTGACAAGACTTCAATTGATATTACCTCAATCTGTCTTTTGGGACATAGAAGCGAGCTTTCTTTACGGGTGGGCGTGCATTCCTTTCACCCAGATGAAGTTGTAGTGATAATAGGGATGCCAAATAGAGGGAGAAGGTCTTATGGCATAGAGGGAATGTCTTTCTGTGAGGTCGACACTTTGAATGAGGAAGCCTTAAAGAGCATCTTGAAGGTAAAAAACACAAAGCAAAAGAAGCTTCTTGAGCAGAAGATTGCCACTCTCTCTCTCTATACTCTCTGTACTCTGTACTCTCTCTGTACTTTCTGTACTCTGTACTCTGTACTCTTCTCTCAACTCATGGGTAACTTGATATAATCTTGTTTATGTTTCATCGATAATTTTCTCTCAGTTGTATCATTATAATTTTTTTTCTGGTTGTTAGTGTTATTCCTTGAAATTCTTTTATTTAGTGTATATTTCTACCTTGTTTGGAGTTCTTTGCAAGAGGACTTTGCTTGTTTGAGGTCCGCTGTAGTATACTCTATAATCTCATGAGAGTCTTGACTAATTTCATATATTATTTTCATGAGTTCTTGACTGTCGGAGAGAATATGTTCATTACATTCTATTAGAAGCAACTTGGAGGCTATTTAGGTTAGTTTTAGGAGAGTTTTGCATGTGTACTCTATGTACTCTCATGAGAGTACATTACAAAAGTATTTGGGCATTTTTTTTCTAGTTTCTACATGAGAATGTTTAGAGGAAATATTCATACAAATCCATTAGGAATAATTTGGAGGCTATTTGATTGCTTTTTTTTAGTGTTATTTTGCATCAGTACTCTGTACTCTTTGTACTCTCATGAGAGTACAAAGTATTTTGGTCATTTTTTCTCTTTGACTTGTTTGGAGGAAATATGTTCATTATAATCCATCGGGGAATAATTTGGAGGCTGTTTGATTAATTTTTTTGTTATTTTGTATCAGTACTCTTTGTACTCTCTTGAGTATAAATAATTTGTGGACATTTTTTTTCTTTGGCACAGTTGTTGAGATTATGTTTATTACATTCAGTGGAAATTTGGTGGTTTGGATGATTTGGTAGATTTTTGCATCGTACTCTCTAATCTCATGAGAGTACGAGCATTTTAGTCATTTTGTGTTTCTTTGGCTTTGTTGGAAATATTTTCATTATAATCCATTAAGAATAATTTGGAGGTATTTGGTTGATTTTTTAGTGTTATTTTGCATCTGTACTCTCTGTACTCTCTTGATAGTCTGAGATGATTTTGGACATTTTTTTAGTTTCTTTGGCACGGTTGTTCATTATATTCATTCTAGTGGAAGTAATTTGGTTGCTATTTGGATGGTTTTTTGAGAGATATTTGCATCTGACTCTGTCTTGTAAGAATTTAGCTCATTTTTTTTTTTTGGAGGAATATGTTTATTTATGGAGCTATTTTACATGTCACATTTATGTGGATGCAGGCGTGAATCACGGTCAATGGCGATCACGATGATAAGTCGTGATGTAAATTTGAGACTCCTTGCTCATGAAAAGAGCGTATGCATTATCTTGTGACTAGCACATCAAAACTTCAATGTTGGAAGGACCATAGCTATTGGACAAACTCAAATTGAAATCAAAAGATTTTTATATAGCAGGTGATGAAATCTGCCGTCTAAACGCTTAGCAAAATTCTAATTCGAATACTTGTCCGCCATGATTAGATTCTTTATTGACTTGGAGAGGAACTGGTTAAAAATATAGAAAGTCATAATCATTCGTTGGAAAGCTTGCTACTACATCTTCTCGGATCACTGATGCATTAGCGATGAAAAGGCTTCCGTGTTGAAGACAATATGAGGCGAATTAAAAGATTGATGCATTATATCTAACGAGGAAGTTGGCGGTGTAGAATATTGGATTCATAAAAGAGATGCTTTCAATTTTATTCGAAATAGAAAAGATCGAGGATTGTATGGTAGCGGTAATGCATTAATACATTTATTGAGGAAAGAAAGCGCGGGATGTTTGCATGGGATACAAGTTATTGCTTTAAGTTTTTTTAGACATGTCTAGGATAAAATATGATTGTTTTGGTGATGTGATAATTTTTTATATATCAATAAATATAATCTTTTTTGTGCCCCTCTTGTTGGAGTGAATCATCTAGAAAAATGTGTTATTTGGGGTAGACTTTTTTTGTCAAGAGACGATTGAGTCATTCTCATGGCTATTCGACATTTCTTGGTTGATGAGTGATACATCCTATAACAATATTCAGATCAAGATGCTATGACGAAATATTATGTATTTTTACCGTCATAGGTTATACGAATGGCATATTTTGAAAGCTCCTTCCAAGGTTCGCTTTAATAGTAATAAGAGGATACAGCTATTTATGCATGCATGAGTAAATGTGACTCAGAGGAAGAGTTTGAAGAAGCTTGGTGCCATGCTAGAAGAAGGCAATTTGCATGATCATGCTTGGCGAGCTTTATAAAATTAGATCAAAGTGGTCCACGCATTAGAAGACTCATTTTGGGCATCTTGTCAATATACGTGTAGAAAATGAACAATGTATGTCGGAATCTCTAAACAAGTTCTCACGATTATTTCTTGGGGTTGGAGAAGGTTATGGAGACATGGCGTAATGAACATGTGAAGACTTCAAGTGTAGCCATCATCGATTGTTTTTTGTTGTTAAGACCAATCCAATTCTAAAACAAGGTATATTTTATACAAGAAAGCTTTATACTATGTTTGAGGAAGAATTTTTTGCATGGAGTTGGAGGCCTATCGATGTCGGATGCCATGGAGTATTTGGTGAGAAACTTAGAATAAAAATTCATCTAAAATATGGGTCCATTTCAATGGGACTACCACAGATGTAACTTTGTAGTAAGAAATTTGAAATGATGGGATTACTTTGTGCCCATTGTATATGAGTTCTTAGTGGAAGATGTAGTCGCATTGGGATAAGTATCTTCTCATGCGATGGTCTACCAGGAAAGTGATATTTACATCGATAGTATATAAAAATTAAGAGATGTGGAAGCACGATGGAAATGCTTCGCATTATTTGAACCATAGTCGATATGCATATCAAATATGTCGAGGAGCAGGTAATAATAGAGGGGTATATGCTTCAATCCTTAAAAAAAATATCTGACGATGTCGACTCATAATAAGTGAGAATTCTCTTCCGGTGATGGTGCAAGAAGAAGTCAATCACAAGATAAGGAAAAGACATCTTAAAGGATCCGGTTAAGCAACGTAAAGGGTGTTTCCAACACAGCTTAAGGGATATTGGGAGAGATCCAAGAAAGCCAAGAGTAATTTCTATTTGCCTCTTAATTTTTAGTATTTTAAATATTGTTGTTAATCTTCAAACCATCCTATTTTGTTGTTATATAAACCAAAGTACAACGATAGTGTCAATACGTGTTTGTCACCCATTGCAACACCTTTCTTTATGCGAGTGTTTTTAGGTACCATCACATCGATCTTTGTAAAATCATTAACTATCTGATGTTCTACCTCGAATTCAACTTGAATCAACAATGTTGTGAAGACACTAAGTTGATGATGGATATTATTAGAAAACATTTCAATACATGATATCATTTAGTTATGTGTTCTTATTTGTGCAATCATTTCTGCTTTAGAGTCTCAAGATGACTTTCTTTTACTTAACAGCACAGCTTCTTATGGGATTTAGTTGACGCCTCGAGTTCGATTAGATGACTTTCTTCACGAGTAATCATTTCTTGTTAGGATGACTTTCTTCTTATGAGCATCTTTATTCTTAACGTCTTATTATTATAAAATTTATCTATTTATCTTAAAATGAATTAATTTACTATGATATTTGATGACTAAAATTTATTAATAAATGCACTATATATACTCATATTCTATTTAAGTCAATATTTCAAAGCATCTTCAACTTAATGGTTATTGACATAATAATCTCATATTTCGCTTTTATTTAGGGGTTTATTAATATTGGTCAATTTTTTTGAAGAAACTCTTATGTCATAATGAAACATTTGCTCGAATACACTTAGTTATCTCATATTTGAGTTTATTATATTATTTAGTAATTTCTGTTGATTCTCGCTTCATTGTAGACATTTACTAGATGAATCGGTACTCTCGGCCCAAGAACTTACATTCAAACAGGCCAAAAAAATTGAAAAAATGCCAAAATATTACGTTTCTCATGAGAGGAAATCTGAGGAGAGTAGAGAGGTTACATAACTTGCTTGAAATCACGAAGGTCCAAATGGACTTTAATATGGGTATTATTTATGTTTGGTTTTTTCTCTATGATGTTTGTTGCTCTTAAGTGCATGAGTTTATATTAAGGACTTTATAATGTGAAAATAAACAACACAACCCAACCAAACCAAAACTTCTTATGATTGAAAGAATCAATCAACAATGAAGAACTTATCTTTCATTTGGAAGAAGAAATTTTGAATGCTCAATTCAATGGATGGTTATAAAGTAGTTAGAATGGATGTTTTTTTTGCTCTTTTTTATTAAAGGTTATGCCATATTGTGAGAATTGAAGTTATTGTTGCTATACTCTTTAGAGGATACAAAAGTAATAATTTTTTCTTCACCTCCTCAGATTCTTAATTTTTCTTCTGTACTCTTTATACTCTATATTATTATGTAGTTGTAGGTCTTATAAGAATATTTGAGGTGTTCTATAACTTAACTCTTTGTATTCTCCTCATAGTATATTATTTGCTTATTTTTCCCTTTTCACTTTTGCTTTGCATGACGGAGGAATTGTTCACTATAACCTTAAAGTAAGTTGAATGCTCACGGGTTACTTTTTATGAGTTTTTTAATTTGCATGTGAACCCTCTCTATACTCTCTATACCCTCATACTCTATACTCTTTGTACTCTGTACTCTCTGTACCCTCGCACTCTTTGTACTCTCTTTCTATACTCTGTACTCTCTCTCTGACTCTCATACTCTTCTCTCTTCTGGTAGTTGATATAATATTGTTTACATTCTATGATGATTTCTTTACTTGTTTGGAGAAAATAAGCTTAATTTTGATATTCAAATTATATCATATTTTAAATTGATCAATGAAAAATGAAGTTAAAATTTATATTATCTAAAATTTATGTTATACTTTCATGCCTCAATCGAAAGTATACGGGAGAAGCAATATGAACTACTTAGATATGAACATAATATAGTGTACGATTATTAAACTTAACTCTTTAATAAAGAAATTATGATCTTTAAAAATCTCGTAGAATTTTGTGATGCATAAAATTACTTTTACCAAATCATGCTTTTTAAAACTTACTTTCTAAAACATGTGCATAAAATAGACAAATAAACTCAATGATGTAATATCTTATTCGAAATATAAATTTTGAAGGCAATGTAGCAAATTCTATATTTTAAGATGAGAAATTTTTCAAATAATGTAATAACCGAAAGTATCATCCGAATTAAATTAATATTATTGATAAATTTATAAATAATACTAAACTAATATCATCGACTAATATCATCTTCATCACATAATTTTTTCTTCTTACTAAACTTGTTGATAGGAACATGGCTTATCAAAATTATAATGCATGCAATAAAAATAATTTCATAAAATGTAGAGTACTTTATAGAGTATATATTAAACTATGTAATGTCACGCAATGAAAATTAACTCATCCTTGTAAACATAGACTCATCAATCGGCTGTAATTTGGTAAAATATGAAATTTTATTGCCAGCCTAAGGATTACAAAGTCCTTAATAGGTAAACTCATGCCTTTTAAGAGCAAAAACAACAGTAGTGAGAAAAAATCAGCGAAAATAATTGAATATTAAAGTCCATTTGGACCTTCATGGTTTCAAGCAAGTTATGTACCCTCTCTACTCTGACTCTTTGTACTCAGATTCTCCCAGTAGAGCATTTTGGGCATTTTTTTATATTTTTTGGCTGTTTGGAGGATGTAAGTTCTTGGACTAGAGTACTAATTCATCTAGCAACTACTCCACAATGGGCGTGGGTAGAATCATGAAATTACTAAATAATATAATAAACTCAAATATGAGATAGACTAAGTGTATTCAGACAAATATTTCATTATAACATAAATTGAATTTCTTCAAAAATTGACCAATATTAATAAACCCTAAATGAAAAGAAATATGAGATTATTATGTCGGTAACCATTAAGTTGAAGATGCTTTGAAATATTGACTTAAATAGAATATGAGTATATATAGTACATTTATTAGTAAATCTTAGTCATCAAATATCATAGTAAATTAATTTATTTTCAAGATAAATAGATAAATTTTATAATAATAGTATGTTTAAGAATAAAGATGCTCGAAGAAAGTCATCCTAACGAAGAAATGATTGCAATCGCCTAAGAAAGTCATCCTAATGCTACAACTCGGCTTATACTAATCCATGGTGACTCTATTACGTAAGTAAGAAAGTCATTTGGAGACTAAAGCATTGCAAATGATTGCATTAAGAACACATAATTAAATGATATCATGCATTGAAATGTTTTCTGTAATAATATCCATCATCAACTTAGTGTACCCTTAGACGATTGTTGAGCTCGAGTTGAATTCGGTAGAACATCGATTATTTTAATGATTTTTTTCAACATCGATGTGTGCTATTCGTCATACCTCGAAAACACTCGCATAACAGAGAAAGGTGTTGCAATGGGTGACAAAACATGTTATCGATACTATTTGTACTTTGGTTTTCGTAAAAAATAGGATGGTTTGAAGATTCAATATTTTGAAATACTAAAATTAAGAGACAAATAGAGAATTACTCTTGGCTTTCTTGGATCTCTCCCAATATCCAAAGCCTTGTTGGAAATACCCTTTTGGCGTTAACCGGATCCTTTAAGATGTCTTTTCCTTATCGGTTGACTTCTTCTTCTACTCACGGAAGAGAATTCCCACTTATTAGAGTCGACATCGTCATATAATTTTTTTAAGGATTGAAACATATTCAACTCTATTATTACCTATGCCCGACGCTTATTTGATATGCATATCGACTAATATGATTCCGAAAAATAATGTCGGTAGCATTTCATCATCTTCCACATCTCTTAATTTTTATATGCACTATCGATATAAATATCCTCTTTGCTCGGTAGACCATCGCATGAGAAGATACTTATCGGAATCGCCTTTCTTCACGACTAAGAATTACGTCATACACAAAGTAATCCCATCATTTCAAATTTCTTACAAGTACAAGTTACATCTAGGGTAGTCCCATTGAAATGGACCCATATTTTGGATGAATTTTTATTCTCTAAGTTTCTCACCAAATACTCCATCGTCATGACATAGTTCTAATAGCCTCCAACTCCATGCAAAAATTCTTCCTCAAACATAGTATAAAACTTCTTGTATAAAAATATCAATTGTTTTAGATTGGATTAGTCTTAAACATCAATGGCTGGTACACAAGTCTTCATGTTCATTACATCATGTCTTCATAACCTTCTCCAACCCAAGAAATAATCTGTGAGTGAACTTGTTGGTTTAGAGATTTGTGACATCGTTGTTCATTGACTCCTTACATTGCGTTGATGATTCCATGCGTAGTCTTTCTGAATCTGATGGACCACAGGATCTAATTTTATAAAGCTCAAAAACATGATCATGCAAATTATCTTCATAGCTGCACCAAACTTCTTCAAACTCTTCCTCTAAGTCACATTTACTCATTACGCATAAAATAGCCCTTGTACCCTCTTATTAAAGCGGTGAACCTTGAAGAAGCTTTCTTAAAATATGCCATTACTATGAGTATGCGGTGCAATTTTGATAGTTCATAGCGATCTTGATCGGTGAATATTATTGTAGGATGTATATATCACTCATCAACCAAAAAAATGTCTAGAATAGCCATGAGAATGACTCAATATAAAAATATCCCAAATACACATTTTTCCGGTGATTCACTCCAACAAGAGGGGCACAAACAAATTATATTTATTGAGTCGATAATTGTATCAAAAATTATCACATCACCAAAAATAGTCATATTCTATCCTGACATGCCATTGCTTAAAAAACTTACTAAGCAATCGACTCATCAACTTGTATATCCCATGCAAACATCCGCAGCCTTTCCTTGAAGAAGTATTAATGCATTCTTGTCACCACCATTAATCCTCGATCTTTTCTCTTTTCAATAAAATTGAAAGCATATCTTTTGTGAATCAATATTCTATGCCAACTTCCTCACTTAGATAGCTAAATGCATTAGTTGAATTTACCTCATCATTGTCTTCAACATAAGCCTTTTCGCTAATGCATCTGTGTGATCCCAGAAGATGTAGGTCGTGGCTTTTACCAACGAATGATTATGACTTTTATATATTTTTAACCATCTAGTTCCTCCAAGTCAGAGAATCTAATCATGGAGCTCTTGTATTAATTTTCGAATTTTGCTAATTTAGGCGATTTCTTCCTACTTTTACATAAAATCTTTTGATTTCAATTTCTTGAGTTTGGCCAATAACTAGTATGGTCCTTTCAACACTGAACAGTTTGATGTCAGTAATCCGATGGTGCATATGCCTCCCTTTCATTACGAGCTGGTGCCGAGTCTCCCAAATTTGGGTCATTACATCGACTTCTTCATCGCACATCGTTGATGCATTCACACGCTGACTCCACATAAATGTGACATGTAAAATAGCTCCACAAATAAATATATTCCCTCCAAACATGCCAAAGAAAGTGAAAAAAATGAGTTAAATATCTGAGAATGCAGAGATATAAAATCTCCCAAAATCATCCAAACAACACCAAATTGCTTCCTGGAATGTAATGAATATAATCTCAAGCCAAAGCTGGAAAAAATATTCAAAATCATTTGTACTCTCAAGAGAGTACAGAGTGTATATATAAAATACTAAAAACAAAACCTCCAAATTGTTCTAATGATTGTAATGAAAATATTTCTCCAAACAAAGAAATATGAAAAAATGATCAAAATATACGTAAGTCTGATGCAAAATCTCATTTCGAAACACCACAAATTGCTTCCTGGAATGTAATGAACATAATCTCAACAACCAAAAGCGAAAAAAATATCCACAAAATCATTTATACTCTCAAGAGAATACAAGATAACAAATAACAAAAAAAAGCTAAATTATTCATGGATTGTAATGAACATATTTCCTCCAAAGGTCAAGAAATAATAAAAAAATGACCAAATGCTGTACTCTCATGAGAGTACTGAGAGTATATCTGAGATGCAAAATAACTAAAGCAACCAAACGACCTCCAAATTGTTCTAATGGATTTATAATGAAAATATTTCCTCAAACATTTCTACTAGAAAAATGCCCAAAATATTTTATCTGTACTCGTGAGAGAATAGAGAATACATGCAAAACTCTCCTAAAACTAACCTAACAAAAGTTGCTTATAATGGAATGTAATGAACATATTCTCTCCGATAGGTAAACTCATGAAAAATAATATGAAATTATCGGATTCTCATGAGATTAGAGTATACTATACAAAGCATCCTCAAAACAAGAAAAGTCCTTTTGCAAGAACTCCAAATAGTGTAAGAAATATACCTAAATAAAAGAATTTAAGAATAACACTAACAATCAGAAATTATCATTATACAACGGTTGAAAAATTATCGATGAAATATAAATATTATATCAAGTTACCCATGAGTTGAAAAAGTACATAGAGAGATAGTGCAGAGTATAGAAGTACGAGAGAGTCTGAGAGTATAGAGAGTATAGAGTCAGAGAGTCAGAGGGGCAATCTTCTCGGTAAGGCTCTTTTATTTTGTTTTTTTTTCAAGATGCTCTTTGCTTCCTCACAAGTGATGACCTCACATATAGCACATTCCTCTATGCCATAAGTCTCTATTTGCATCCCTATTATCAACAACTTCATGGGGTGAAAGGAATGCGCCGAAAGCATGCTTCTCATGTCCCCAAGACAGATTGAGGTAATAGATTAGTCTTCAATTCGTGAAGTCTAAAATTGATCAGATGAACTCTGTAAAATTCAATGACTTCATTATTAAAGAGTGTTCTATTATCACAATTAGAAGCGGTGGTAGTCTCAGTTATCCTTTTCCCAAACATGGTAAACTTAAAATGAAAAAAATGTAAATGCGATAGATGCAAATCATATAAAATCAACCAAGTCACCCTACAAAATTACTACTAATGGATTGTAATAAACATATTTCCTACAAAACGGTCAAATAAATTGCAAAATATTGACAAAATCATTTTGTACTCTCATGAGAGTCTAGAAATCTGAATAAAATTTTTAAAACCATCCAACAATATCAAATTGCTTCCAAAGAATGTATTCAACTAATCTCAACAACCAGCCAAAAAAAGCGAAAAATGGCCAAAATCATTTGTACTCTGAGAGTACGAGGAATCATCACTAACAAATCAACCAAACACTAAAAATTGTACTAATGAACATATTTCCTCCAAAAGCCAAAAAAGCGGAAAAAATAATCAAAATACTCGTACTCTCGGGAGTATGAAAACTGAGAGAGAGAGTACAAAAGCAGTAATAAAATAATAAACAACAGTCAAGAAGCTGGAGAAAATGTCTAAAATCATATATCTCAGAGATAAATAAAATAACAAAAAAATCCAAACAACCTCCAAATTGTTCGTGATGGATTGTAATGAAACATATTTCTCCAAACAGCCAAGAAAATTATTTTAAATGGAATGTAATGATCATATTCTCCATCAGAAAATAAATTGCAAAATATTCGAAAATCTTTACTCTGAGAGTACAGAGAATAGATGCAAAATCTCTCAAAACAAGTAAAGTCTCTCAAAGAACTAAAAGTGTAGGAAATATACACTAAATAAAAGAATTTCAAAATAACACTAAACTATAAAAAATTATGCGTGTCTGAGTTGAAAAAATTATCGATGAATTTTTATTTAATATATCCTCCTTATTTTCTTAAGTATAACTTCAAATTGTTCCATCTTCATTCTTTCGTAAAAGGAAATGAGATTTTCTCTTCTCTCACTCGGTTTGCAAGAAAAATACACTTAAACTAAATCTAGATATATATTTCTTTTAAATTCCCTAGCGTCCTAACCTTCTTTGTTTAAATGAGGCGGCGGTCAATAGGATAAACGGCGTCATCGTATTTGTCTAGTTACAATGCCGTTAAACACTAAAACATAAAAAAAATCACTAAATATATATTGGGCCAGATTGAAGTCCGTAAAATTATGTGCGGACTGAATAATATTTTCTCATTAGTACGATATCGAACAGCAACACGAGGATCGTGAGTGGGAGAGCAGTAACTTCCAACGTTCCCCTTCACTCCAGGTGAGGACGCCAAACCCGAGTTGAGGACTTCGTCGATGCCAATAACTACCATCACGAGGACATATTCAAATCCACCCATCTAATTGTCCCCTCTTCCCTCATTCATCCACCAAAATCTCTCCTCCCAGAAAGCGTCACATGCGACGGGCCTGCAGTCTTAGCGCTGGACCTCAATGGTGGAAAATTATCTTCAGTTAGCTGCATAGGCTTCTGTTGAGCAGGAGATCGTAATAACTTTTCGCACTTGTTGAACTTTTGTGAAGGCTGGCATTTTGAGGCAGTTGATCTCGCCGAAGAGGAAGATTTATAGGCTGCTATTGTGTTCACAGTGGTAACGAAGGGAGAAGTTGATGAAGAAGAAGATTTTGAGTCATCCATCTTCCTGCTCAGATTGTCTGATCCTCATTCCCCAAAACATCTTCGCCATTGCTGCAAGCAGGGTTGCGAAGTGAGCGATTTGAGTTCTTCATCGTCATTGCCGAGGGCTCGATGACTCTCCACCGCTTCTCTTTCCTATTCGCGTCTGGGAAGTGGGGCGTGGAGGACGATAGGTCTCCGGCGGCGGATGGACGCCATGTGACAGAAATTCGAGCGGAGTTCGTGATAATGATAGGGAGAAACTGAGAAAACGGAGAGTGTTTTTTTTTGTAATATTAATAAATTTAAGATGTCTAAATATTTAATTTTAAGTGTCTTGTACATGTAATATTCAAAATTTTGAATGCTAAGTATGTAAATTTGCCATTTTAATTGTTATTAATTTAATAATTTAAGTTGGGTTAATAATGGTGTCATTTAGTAGGAAAGCTTAGATTGATAGGGCATCAAAATCATATAATTGAACTAGAGATGTTGTGATTGGATGATTGTTGTTTACTCATTCCAAAAGGTAATTATTATTATCTTATATTATGTAGTTTATATATGATATAATATATGATCTTTTATTTCTTTTATTTGTTCTCTCTCTCACTCTCTTTCTCTCTCTTTCTCTCTTTTGATTTTTCATATTTTATTTGAAAAAAAAGTTTCAAGATATAGTTTTCTTCTTGAACTTGTAGATGTAATTTAATTTTAATAAGGGGTTATTTAGTTTAATGAAAAGAATAGATATAATTAAAATGCAATGATATTGAAATATAGTCTAATAGAAAAATTGTAGATATTTGATTAGATGTAAAATAAATATAAAATATTAATTTTCTATATTTGATTTTAGAGTCAGCAAAGGCAAGCAATGAGGATGGGTGCCAACAATAATAGTGGTGGGCAGCCAGCAACAATTATAGGGGTTGTAGTGTTAGAGGCAGATTGTGCTATGTATTCGAAAATCAAGTCATGTGATTTTAAATATACAAAATTTAACAAAATATTACTTTCAAATTCATCTAAATTTTACATTGATTTCAATTACATTGAACTAAATGCTCAACTTTCAATCACTTGCATTTAGATTGCATTTGTCTTATGAGATACAATAATACATCATTGCGTAATTTTAGAATTATATTACATATATTTTGAGAATCTATAAGCGTTATTTTTTCAACTTGACCTACGTATTCGTAAATGTGTGGTTTCACTTTTGTAAAAAAAAAAAAATGTATACTAATCAGCTTACATTTAAAATAGATTATTTTACACCTTAATATTTTGTTATAAATGCAGCTATCTCAAAGCAGATCCTTACTCTAGATTACACTTATTATGCGGGCAACAAATAGCCTCTAAATAGAAGTAATTTTATAAGATGTTTGGAGAGCTTTCTATTTTGACTATTCATATCTTATAATGATTGTTTTTATTAGTCATTTGATGAAAGTTGAATTCAACACCTACTCTAATTTTTTATGTCTGAGCTATTGATCTATGTTTTGGAGTACATAAGCGGCTTGAAGCAATTTAACTTAGACTATAGAAAGGTCAACTTTTTTAAAAAATTTATTTATGCAAAGAAAATCAATATTTAAATATAATATATAATAAAATACAATTAATTTCACTATCATTAGCACATTAATATTTAAATAAATTAAAAATGTTTTCACTATCATCTTTAATTAGATGACCAAACTAATAAAACACAAAAAAAAATTGATTTATATTGGAAGTTCTCTCTCAGCCAAAGAGCAAAAATAATATTCAGAAATAAGCTTTTATCAGCTTAACAAGTGTTGAAATGGCAACAATAAAGTTAATTAAATACCCTTATTTGTACTTGGAATATTCAAATGATTTATAAAATATGTTTTCCTTTATTAAATATAGATTTTTTTGAACCCTTCCATGGCTTGAATAGGACTGAAATTTGGATTTAATTATTGGACTTTGCTAAAGAATAACATAAAATTAAGTTAAGTGTTGCAGAGATGAAAATGCTTAGAAGGATGAGTGACTTTATGCTTAGAGATAAAATGAGAAAAATATATACGTGATAAGGTTGGTAGCTCTAATCAGATAAGATTAGAGAAATCTTAGATGATTTAATAACATTAAATGCCAGCTAACCGATGTCTCTGTTAGAGAGTAGATGAATTAAATCTGGCCTATCTTAAGAATGGAAGAGATAGACTCAACAGACCTGGTTAGGAAGTATAAAAAATGACCTTAAGTTATTAGGATTAAATCAAAATATGATACAAAATATAAGAAGGATTCATGTAGCCAACTCCACGCGGTAGGATAAAGACTTGTTGTTGACTTTGCTAAAGTTTCTTTTTTTTTTAATTAGTTATCTTAAGTGTATTCGGATTATTGATGAGCTTTTCCTAACCATGCTAAAATAATTTTGAGAGGTTGATTTCATGCAATTATTTATTTGATTTTGTTAATTTTTTTCAAGGGGTGGGAGGTTGGGCACTTATCAATAAAACTTAGAAAAAAAGCATGTTTTAGTGGTCTGAAAAAAATTATATAAAAAAATGGGAACCCTCAAATGAGAGAGATTCAAGCATTTCCTTTGTCTTTGAAGAGAAGGATTAAGAGAAAAAATTATGTTTTTTTTTATTTCATCATTAGTGCATGGTAAAATTTTGAAAGTTAGTTCATAAAATTATCTATTTGTATTGTTAAATGGTAAAATCTTATTGCGATCATCATTGCCTTTTGACAACTGACGCCAACATAGGCTATCTCATGTGCACCGATCGATCAAAGCCGATGCCAATTATCTATACTTATTTTTCTAGTACTTTTCACGACGTCTCTACTTATTTCTTTAATATTTTTCACAGCATCTATAAGAGATCAAATAAATGATCCATATATTATACTATCTTTTTTATGAAGAAGATTATTTATATAACGAATTAGTCCAATAGATTGGACTTTATAAACTCATGCATCTTCTGCAAACTTCTTTTATTTATATGTATGAGGAATTTATTGTGTAACATAAAAAAGATAAAATACTTGCCTTACTGTCATAAATTTTCTAACACATAATAAATCTTAATTATTTTTATGTTGATAGATGACATATTTATGAAGTAGAAGTAAGCAGCTGTGCACAAAATAGGCAAATTTGAACCAAATAATCCTTAAAATGAAATCATGTTGAACCATAAACTAGTTAAATATTTAGCCTCTCAAGATTTAATCAAATAGACACAGTCTAATTTTCTTTTAATTTTAACATATAAAAATATTGTGCATTGTGATAAATAAACTATTTTATATATCAACTGAATTAAACATTATTCAAAATTAGCTATATGGCTAATGTGAGCTAATTAGTTATAGCTAGAAGCTCTAATATATTTAATTCAACTCAAGTAATAAATAAATCTGATCATTTTAAAATATTTTATTTTTTTTGAGTCAATATTATTTTTTCTTCTTCTGAGGTGTAGATATAGATTAAGAACCTTAACTTTGCCTCTTTTTTCCTTTTTTTTCCCTAGTCATGCCTTTATGTGCAATCTTAGCTTTGAACCTATGATATGTTGATATCTCACCCCAAAGCTATCATAGTGATTTCTTTTAAGGTGGAATACTAATACCATATGTGAAAAGTAGGAATATTAAAAGATAGGAAAATGGTGGAATCACAGCAATCTTTACTTTGAGTAAAATGGTGAGTAGAATATCAAAAGATAACAAGAGAGAGAATGTGTGAAGAAGTAATACATAAGAGAAATTTAGGTCAAAATATTTTAATTTGGATGGGTCTCATAGGTCTTGAATATATTTTAGATGAGTATAATATTAATTATTCATTATTATATGTATATCAAAGTAGGTTAGATAGTTTTGAAACTCATCTTTCAAAAAAAATTATAATTTATTTAATAGGGGATGGGATGTTAGACAAAGAGAAAAGTGGCATGACACATATTTGATTGGATTAAGCTTTAGGCATGATTGTGGAAAAGGAGAAGGCTTTGATTTATGTGCCCACAAGTCAAGGTGATTCCAATATACCCTTAAAAAAGAGGGAAGAAGCACAAGCATGTTATTATCAATCAATTCAATATATATGCATCACTTCTATTTTTTTCTTCCTTTCTCCCTTTACTCCACTTGAAGAACCTCTATAGACAGCCATCTATTAGTCCTTCAATGGGCCCCTCTATGTCTCTATCACATCATGCTTACATTTAAATTTGGCTTTGTATGGTACCCCATCTCTTTTTTTTTCTTAGCTCTTTATCCTCTAATAGTTAAGCAAAGTTAATTATAATTGGAGATGATGGGAGCAATAATGGAGTTAAGGAGACCTATTGAAAAGCTTTGGGTATGGGTAGAGGATTCCCATGATTCTATTTAAATACATTTTATTCAGTAATTAAATTTAAATGATTCATAAAAAAAACTAATATTAATATATTAATAGAAAAAATAAGAAATAACTATTAAAATCTAAATAAAGCTATTGAAACAAAAAATTAAAAATAAAGTTTAATGCCTCATATAATATTTTAAAATAAACTAATAATAATTATTTAAAAATTGGTCATATATTGTCGAGATAAAACTAATTATGATGATGCTAATAAATAATAACTCTATAAAAATCTATAAATATGAGTTTTAGTTAATATGTATTTGTGTGTATATTTATAATTTTTTTTTTTATATTCATGCTTTTATTTATTTTGGATAAATATAAGGAGATAAAGTAGAGTGATGGCATAATTTCCTAACTCATAGCGCTCCATATCACATACATTTAATAATGAAAATTTTAATCAAAGTCATAGCCATTAAGAAAGTTTAATGGACAAAAAAGCCACTCTCAAATCATACATAATTGAGTTGTAAACACGAAAGCTAAAGAGTAAATTATAATATGCTTAAAACTCCAAAAGCTTACATAGTGACCAAGTGACCTCCTTTAACTTTGATTTTAGCACATAAGTTTTTATAATATATTTAAAGCACTAATAACCTTTCTTACCACACCAAACCTTCATAAACTAATCATATAATTATATATGATTTTACCAATGAGCCTTTATATTGTCATTGTTATTGTTTCTTGTGTTATGTTATTTTTTTTGTTTCTTTTGTGGTGTAAGAGAGGGTGGACCTCTTTTTTTTTTTTTTTTGTTCTTATTATAAAAAATATGGAGTAGATTCTCAACTAACATATGCCCACATAGTTCCAAATATGTGAGTTTTCCCAATGTTAATTAAACTAAAACTAGATCTAATCTACTCATGCACCATTGTTCATAAAATAAAGGAAAAATCAAACCCTAATTTATGGCTTTCTCATATTTATTATAAGCATGAAAAGTAACAAAAGAAGGAGATTAGTAGGCTCCAATTTAATAATATTGTACTATAGTTGATAAAAGCCGGCAACTTTGTTTTAATATAAGTGCTTGTGAGTGGTTAGAACTCAAAAGTATGATTTGAAAATATATATTTATTTATTTAGTAAACACATTATACACACACACACACACATATATATATATATATATATATATATATATATATATATATATATATATATATATATATATATATATATATATATATATATATATATATATATATATATATATATATATATATATTATTTATTTATATATTTATATTTATATATTGTTACTAAAAGTATATAAAAGATGGCCTCACTCCCGTTAAGTTTATATTACTTATTTATTATAAAATAAAAAATAATGATAGCTTTCAAATCTTTATAATTAAATTTAGGGTCTTTTCTAAAATGCTATATAGCTGCGAAAATGTAATGGTGGAGCTACTATATAAAAAAGTTATAGTAGATTACACAAATTTTTTAAATTTTAAAGTCAAATTTGTAATTTATGATCGCCACACTTGATCATGTAAGATTGGAAAATACAACTTTTTTACCGCCAGATTCTTCAAACTACAATCATCTGCAATTTTTCAAATATCAAGCATGCGGTTAGAGCTGCACCACACAAGGAATGCCTCCCTAACCGAAGTCTTATTTCAAGATCATGCAAAATTGAATATATATATATATATATATATATATATGATATAATATTTTATCAATTTTAATAATTAAAAAAGTATATTATTTTAATATTCTAAAATATGAGCAAAGCTTTATTAAATAAGAATTAAATTAAGCTTTGGAAATAGATGTGGAACCATGTGGAAATTTCTATGGAGTTCACCATACGTTAAAATCACTTTTATATAAGGAGAGAAACCCCAAAACCAAGGAGATCAAGATGCTTAGAAATGCATGCATGCCTATTAAAAAACAATTTTTTTATAATTAAAAAATGAATTAATTAATGATGTTAGACCTAACTGATTCATTCTATGATCATGACTGATTATTATAACTATTTAATAAGTGATTAGCAAAATAAAATAATAATATAAATGAGATAATGACCTTGGAAAGATCAATTATTAAAACAATTAGTGCCATAACATATCTAGCTAATGAAGCCAAAGACTAGAATAAAGTATTAGGAGTTTAGGACAACCATAACTACAATTACTCTTTTATTTATTTTTTATTTTATTATATTTTATTCTAGGGAATATGATTCTCTCCTCTAATCAACATGTGATAGCTCATTCTTCCAATTGGTCAAAATTATAGATAATTAATTATATTTGTAAATTAAAATAGTTAATTATTCTAAAGTATATATATATATATATATATATATATATATATATATATATATATATATATAGTCACAAGAAGAACACCTAAGTATATATATATATATATATATATATTGATTTCATAACAGTCAGCAAAAGAAAAATAATATTTATTAAGGGTGTTATGAGCAAAAAAAGTTCAAATAATAATTAATTAAAGTACGTATCTAAAAATAATAAATTTGTATTATGCATTAGTTTATTATATTTTTTATGAATTATCTGTCGTCAGTGATTACGTTTTTTTATAGAAAGGAAAATAACTTTTATTCTATATATATATATATATATATATATATATATATATATATATATATATATATATATATATATATATATATATATATATATATATATATATTCTTAAATAGGTGAAGGTGCAAAGGTTGATGACCTAGTTCAAGAGATTGAGAAGATAAATTAAATATTAAATTAATTTGTTGTCATAATGATAAAATATACAAAAATATTATGATTAAAATTTAAATAAAATTATATTTATATATGTTGCGTCTAGAAAATTAGTTGTGATAGAGTGAAAGTTTATGTCTTATTGTTATAAAATCAACACTATGTATTTAAAAGTGAAACAAAGAAAACTCTAAAATTTTACGTAAATATCTCGAAAAGGGGAAAAACCATGAATTTTAACAAAAAATTTTCCACTATGTATCTGTTTGAGTACAAAATTTTCCCATATAAGGATTATGAGTATATGAGAAACAACTATGTAATCACGCGTTTAGTGATATGACTGGTAGCAGAGATGATGGTGAACAATGACGTCGACAATGAAAATCGTCATGATGGACGGCAGAGACCCGGCGGCGGCGAGATCGGCGATGGTTGGACCGCCAGTGGTGGCTTCGTGCTTGGAGGATCTTCTGCTTTAGAATCTCTCTCTCTCACGGTCCCTTCATATGATGAATGAAATTTATTATAGAATGAAGAGTCATCTAGAATACATACAAAATCACCACTCTACTTCATCTGATGGCTCGAATGATTCTTTTGATCATTTGATGTATTTTAAGTATTTGAATGCTCAAATGAAATCGAATTATGAGATCTTGGGCTTATTAGATCCGCTCTTCAAGACGCCGATTTATATAAATACTTTATGCTAAGAAATGATTGATAATAAGCGCTGATCTTTTCATTCAAAATCACATCTGGCATCAAGATTCGTCTTCATAAATTTTCATCATATCAATATATATACACACCCTAAATTATAATTGAATAACTTTATTTTTTTATTAATTATCATTAATAAAAAAGAAAATTGTATCATCTTAATTTTAAATAATAATTGATATTTAACAAAGATAAAATGATTAAAATTTTAAATTATTTTTATTTGAAAATATAGAAATTGAAAAGCCTTCAAATAAGTTGGATTCATATGATTTTATTGTCATGGTGAGATGAATAATTTAATTATAATTTATTTAATTTTATTTTAAATAAATAATAATTTTAAAAAATTTTATTTTGACCTTTCATTCACCGACAACACACGATGCCACTGTTGGAAAGCTATTTATTTATTTTTAACGATATTAAAATAATAATTAAACAAAAATGATAAAAAAATAGAAAATGAAATTAAAAATAAAATAAAAAATAAAAAAAAAATGGGCGTGGGCTAAAGCAAAGGCAAGGGCAAGACCAAGCCCGGGGATGCCGGGGCCCCACATGTCTTTCCGTGGCCCCACACCATGCGTCTCTCATGAACTCGTGGGCCCCACTAGTCCCACTGCTCGTCTTCTGTGTACACGTGCCAACTCCACCTCGTGTCAGCTCGGATTCCCCGACCTCGTATTAATTTTCTAATTTTTTTATTAATTTGTTGACAATTACAAAATTCCTAAAATACCCCTCCAACTGCCAGCTGGGTCACCGTTCCCAAAATAACTACGCGATTTGCGGACAATGCAACGATTCGTTGAAGATAAATTTTACGGTTAAGCACTTATTCTCTTACTTCTCTTCACCTAAATATATATATATATATATATATATATATGTTATATAATATATATATATATATATATATATATATATATATATATATATATATATATATATCCTTCCGTTTAAAATATTGAATTCAATAAAAAAATATATAATCTATCGCTAAAAATCAATCAGATAATATAACAAAAGATCATTTAAAAAAAAAAAAATCTTTTACATTGAACTTAAACAAAAAATTGGTGACGATAAATGTGAAAGTATCCTTATTTTAAAGAAAACCACCTGTTTAATCTATTGCTTCTAATTTGTCGTTGATTCATAATCCGATGACTAGAAATTTTTGCATATTTGAATTACTATAAGAAATTAACCCTAAAAGTTTACGTCATGAGTCTCGATCTCGTCATTCTCGTGCATCTTCATCTTCATATTAGTCTTCTTCTTCACCTCTATGGTCCACCAGATCGCTGCTTTTCTTCACCTCCTCCTTTGTTGACCATTCTGTTTGGAGATCGTAGACTATTCTGTTTGAAGTTTGCCAGCTCAGTTCATCATCATTTTTTTTTTGTTATTCCTAACATATATGAATCTTTGCAATAAACCCTAAAACAATAAAAAATAAATTTTATTCATAACATTATATGAGAGAGTTCTAAGAGCATTTTCTTCCAAAAGAGACTAATGAGCCAAAATGAGCAAAAACAAGGCATTACTTAAATAAATTAAACACCATTAAAAATAACGACCAAATCTCTTCTCTCACTGACCAATGACCAATGTATATCTTCTTTCCTCACCTCACACATATATATACATTTCTCTCTCTTCCCCATCACTGTCCTTTCCCTCTCTATCCCTCTCACCAAACTTGTAATAAACCCCCCCCTCTCCGATTTCTCCCCACCTTCCCTCCCATGGCCGTTGAAGGCACCATCTTCACCTCTTCTCCCCTCAACTTCTCGTGAACAGGTACTCCGTCTCTTTACCTACTCTCCCTACTCTCTCCGGTTTCTTATATTAATCTGTGTTTCTCATGCTCTATTCTTACGTTTCCTTCTGAAAGCAGAGACCTTGCGAAGTTTACAGAGTCTCAAGCTCCGTCCATGCTCGAAAATACTCAGCCGGGGCGGTGCCGCCGCTCTTAGCCTTTTCGGAGAGCGGCATAACTGTCGCCGGCGGCCTACCTTACCGGCAGAAAACGCCAAAGAGAGCCTCTTTCCTTCCTCGGCGAAGACCTCTCCGCTTGTTTCCAGCAGCAGATGCACGATCTTGATCGCCTTCTTCTTCATCATGTAATTCCCCATTCCCCATTAACAGAAACTGATCCGCTTCTTTCCGGCCAAAGACTGATCTTTTATACCATACAGGCTGAGAGAATGAGGCTGGAGCTGACGCAGAGGCAACGGAGATTCTCGCGGCAGCTGGTAGCGGCGATCGAGGATGGAGTGAGTAAGCGGTTGAAAGCGAAAGAAGACGAGATTGGGAGGATGAAGAAGCTGAATTGGGCGATGGAAGAGCGAATTCGAAGCCTTTCGGTCGAGAATGAGATATGGAAGGAGCTGGCTCAGACGAATGACGGCGAATCTCCTCCGCGCCAATCTCGAACAACTCCTTGCCGCCCAGATTCGAATCAAAGAGGAGCAACAACTAGTCGATGAAGCTTCTCCTGCTGACGATGCTGAATCCTGCTGCTGCGGCGGAAATGATGATAGAGATACATCGACTGCGGCGGCGGTGCCTGCGGCGGGGCTAGTGAGAGCTTGCCGGAGTTGCGGCCAGAGGGAGACGACTGTTTTGATTCTCTCCTGCCGCCATCTCTGTCTTTGTGCCGCCTGCTCCGATAACCAAGTCTTGTCTGTTATTGTTCTAATACCGGTACTGTTAATGTAAATTTTAATGAATATTTTTTAAATTAAATAAACATTTATTAGTATTTTTTCACTATGCAATTATATTTTCTTATTTTTCATATTATTTTATTTAAATTTTTAATATTTGATTTATGTAAAAATTCGATTCTTAATTATTTAATTTATTTTTTATTCAATAAGTTTGATCTTACTGTCAACTTATTAGAGCACTTTAGAATTTGTAGGATCAATCTTACTATTTATTTATATATTTATATAAACTATTTTTATTTTCAATAATATATAATAAATAAATTAATCATAAGGTAATTTTAATACAAATTTATAATTTATTTTTAAAGTTTAAAAGTAAAAATAAATTATGGATAAGTATCAATTACACTGTTTATATTAGAATATTAATTATATATTATATCAAAATCAAATAAATTAAAATTTTAAGATTTATTCCTTTCAAAATTTTAGTTGGAATATTTTAAATTAATAATTTCTTTTCACATTGATATGTTTTATTGTTCTATGTTGCTAAATACTTATTATTATTTAAATTGCTATTAAAAAGACACGTGTGAAATCTCCCACATACACACGAGTGGCACAATAAAAGGGTTTTTTTTTACGCCTTTTATGTGTTTAACGTTTTGGTTGAAGTTTCGCCGAATGGAATAGCGGTGAGGTAGGAGCAGATCCAGTATACCGGCGGCGGAAACTTGGACTTACCGTGTTTCGGACTATTCTGATTTAAATTTAATTAAAAAAATTTAAAATCATAAAAATATATAATTTAAAATTAATTTAAGTATAAATTGTGCTATTTATTCTAATCAAATTTGAGCTAAGATATCATGGCACACTTTTTTTTTTCCAATTATATACATCTTTAATAGTTTTATTTGATCAAAATAAGTTTTATTTATATTTGATACATTCATTCAATAAGTTAAATTTGAATACATTTTATTAACTTATTATCGAACAAAAATAAATATTAACTTATTTTATTCAATTAAAATAATAATTCAATATATACAATCATTATAAGTTAAAAATTCATAATTATTAAAAAATAAGACTTATCTTAGATTATTATAAACTCTTGATATCATTAGCATTGTTGAAATGATGAAAATATTGATGATTAATAGTGTTAGCAAAGGTTGATTGAAAGTGGTTTAAGCTCCATTATGATAGAGATTATATAATAGACTTTGGAGTGGATGAGGCAATTTTATCATATAGGAGCTTAAAGTTAAACCACTTTAAGAAGGTGGACATTGAAAAGTAGGATCTTACTCTAAGGCTGATTTTTTAGGTGATTGATTTTTCAGGGTGTAAGCATTTAATAGATAGCTTTGATATTTATTAAAAGGTTGAAGAGTTATTAAGTGATGTAATTAAGGTTGTCGACCACGATAACTCGACATTTAACCAACTGAAAATCTTTTCGGGTTGACCAATAATTTTAGGTTTAGATCAAGAAGAATTGC
Source organism: Cymbidium sinense (assembly GCA_021442155.1). NCBI lineage: Eukaryota > Viridiplantae > Streptophyta > Magnoliopsida > Asparagales > Orchidaceae > Cymbidium > Cymbidium sinense. Next base: position 75,677,267 of record CM038222.1, on the reverse strand, counting down.
TGATTTTGGGCCGAGTACTTCGAAAGTCAGACAATTGCCAACCTCGAATTTGACTCAATCACATGAACTCAAAATCAATTAGTTTTATACGAATTTGAATTTAACTCGATTTTATATATATATATATATATATATATATATATATATATATATATATATATATAATTCATCTAAATTTTTATTTAATAAACATCATTCAGTAATCTTCATAATTCATATCAATTGATCTCAAATGTAATATATATATTTAATATTTTGATATGTGGTACTAAAGAAGGATAGACAAAGACTTCAATTGAACTAGATTTTAGTTATATATAAATGTTAAATATCATTAATTTTATAAATTTAAAATATCAGCATATGATTTAAAAATATATTCATATTTATTTAATAATTTAAATAAATTTAAAAATATCTAATCATTAAATTTAATATTTTATATTGTAAAAATAGCTTTATACTCATCCTACATAAATCAAAAAAAAAAATCACATACGAAGACATTCATCTTAGGTATAACGTAACACCCGACGGATCCATCCGCCCACGTGAAGCCTGGGAGCGCGCGGTGGGCCCACGCGCCGGACTCACGCGGAACATCATACTTCCGCCACGAATCTGGGCCCACCGGCGGCTCCCCGTCCGCTCGCTGCGGGTCACGTGCTATGCTCCGGTCAAACTAAAACTGTGCGGGCGTAGGAAGGAAGACTATGCGGAGGTGGCCTGAATCAGTCATGCAAGGTGAATACATCTTACGACGGGAGGAGTGGGACCCACGAGTTGTTTCTCCGCAAGGGACCGTCGCTGCCAGCTCACGACGCGGGGCCCACCGCATCTCCGTCTAAAACGGATAGTCTTTTCTTTCTGTCCCTGTGGCGTAGGCTGTAATGGTCTCATCGGATATGGCACCCCGTTTGCCTCATGGCTTCATTCCATTGTTTTTTAATCAAAGCATAATGGAGGTGAATGTACGAATGATAAATGCCTGTTTTTTAAGGATATATATATATATATATATATATATATATATATATATATATATATATATATATATATATATATATATATATATATATATATATATATATATATATATATATCAAACTTCTATATTTACATATTTAATATCTAAATTTTAATTTTTATATATATATAACATTTTAATCTTCAATATCATATCAAAAATATTATTTTATTCATACATAAAAAAATATTAGATAATTAAATATCTAACTTAGGTATTAGATATATAAATATGAAAATTTATCATGATATGTATTTAAATCTCCTTTTTTTAAATGTATATAAAATTATATATATATAATCAAAATTGAATATTTACTTAAAAAAATAATATTTATAATGCTATAATCACACTAAAACATATGTATGAAAAAGAAAATTATAATGATTAATCTTAATCAAAAAATTATTCTTATCATTGAGAGAAGTATATAATAATGAAGATAAAATATCTAGAATAAAATCTAAATATCTCACAAAATAATAATATAATTTTAGATAATATTTTATCTTTAATATAATATTTCTTCAACATTTAACTAAAAATATAAACTCTAGTGAGTCTTGAGCGCAATTTTTTTGAAGATCACACTTATAAATATAAATTTATATCTCAATAAAATCATAAATGATGAAATATAAGATTTCTTTAGGATTATATATGCATGAAAAAAAATTTATATATTTGCATCTAATACAAAAAAAAAGTTATATTTATTCATATAATACTCTAGTATTTGAATTGCATTAAAATATATTCATGAAAAATATATTTTAATTCAACAAGTTAATTTTCATGCATTATTAATTTTATGTATTTTAAAGAAAAGTTATATCAATAAATATATAGATTTATTAAAAGTAAATATTCCAAGCTTAAAATTAATAAGCAATGGATAAGCATGGTTTTGTGATGTGATAAGACTAAGGTGTGTTATTGAGTTGTTATATATTTATCTTCTAGTGGTTTGTTAGTCAACAATGCTTTGAGAAAGGAATGGACGGTTGAGATTGAAGGATGGCATGATTAAGACATTATTATTTTTTCCCTAAAGCTGATAGCTATAGGAAAGATGTGCTTGCAAGTAAAGTAATTGAGTCTCAAAAAAAGCATGAAAATAACCTCTTTTTTCAAGATAAGAATAAGGTGAAATATATTGAAAAATATCATTTTGATGAATTATATAATGCAAAATGAATTTATTTTAAATTATATTTATGAACAAATAATATTTATATGAGATTTTGAGTAAATTTTTAATATATCATAAAGTAAAATAAAATAAAGAATGACCTTAAAAGATGGTTTATATCATGTGTAAGCTGTCATGAGAAATTTAATAAAATGCAAAATTAAATAATTAGTATATAGAAAATTATAATTAATTATTATTTTTATAATTGAGTTTAGCAATTAATTAGCATTAATTCTTATGATACTAATACTCACATCACAAAATTCCCACTCAAAGTGAGTGATTCCATAATAATAATAATAATAATATATATATATATATATATATATATATATATATATATATATATATTAATAATCTAACTCAATTATAATTAGCTTCTAATGGCATGACAAAAGTCTAATGATATGCATAGTTGTCCCATTTTAAAGAAAGCATAAATTAATAGATTCCATAATAAGTAAAGTGCAAGCTAGCCCTTGAAATAATACATAATTAAGCTTCTAATTAAAATATGTCATGTGATTCTTTTCTCAAAACAAACTAATCAACACATGTAATAATAAATATATCCTATTAAGATTCATGTACCTAACTCCACTTGTGCATAAAATCAAATAAAAATAAATAAATAATTTACATTATTAATAATATATCAAAATTGGTTAAGCTTGAGATCATGTTCATGTGGTGATTGCCTCAATTGATAATGATAATTATATTAGATTAATCACAATTATTACAAAGAAATTTCCCATATGCTATAGTTGTTAATGATGCATAATACATGATAATTATAATTAACAACTAATCAACTTGTATTAATTAATCAATTAAATCAAACCTATCAAGAATAATTACCCTTCACATAATCTTATTACTCTTTGAAAAATGTCTTGAGTAATTAAAAAATATTTTTTATATTAAATATTTAGGAAGATTTATATACATATCACACAAATCTTATGTATTTACATATCTAACATCTAAAGTTAGATATTTAATTATCTAACACTTTTCTATCATTTCACTTTTAAAAAATGAGTGATGATGATATTTTTGATATGATAATGAAGATTAGAGTGATATGTATATATATATTGTTACGCTAGAAAATCAATTCGGTAGAAAAAAGTTTACTTAGCTTTGTTGTGGAGTTCGACACACATAGATGTTTGAATAATTAATAAGAAAACCCATAATTTTACGTGAAAAATCTCAAAAGAGAGAAAACACGGGCTAGCCCAAGAAAATCTTTCACTATGCAAATGTTTGAGTACAAAAGTTTCCATAACCGGATTATAGATCAGATATAGAATGGTTGACAATGGGAATCTAATCGACAACAATATATATAATCACGCTTAGATCAGAAATGCCGTGGTAGAAGATGGGTGAACAATCGGCCGATCGACGATGGCGTCGCCGCCGTGATGACCTACGTGAAGATGGCTGACGACGACGATAGCGACAGGCGGCGGACGACCCGACCTGAGATTGACGACGATGAGGATCAGCGCGGCGGTATGGCGGCGGCCGACGCGATGGCTGGTGGCAACCAGGACGGACCTTCGCGTGAATTATATGGAGGGTTTTCAAGCTTTAGAGCTCTATCCTCTCTGCCGCCTCTCGTGAAGAATGATTATTTATGATTGGAGGAGTGCTTCAGAATACATGCAAAACCCAACCACTCCATCGACGGACGACTAAAAATGATTCTTTGATCATTTGATGTATTTTAAGTATTTGAATGCTCAAAATGAAGTCAAAATTATAAGATCTTGGCCATTAGATTCGGCTCGTCGAGACGCCGATTTGACTATAAACACCGTGTTTAAGTCTTATTTAGGGATTTAAGCGATATCTCAAAGTTTTATGATATTTTAAGTCTTGTCTACCAGGTTTGTGATCAACTCTTGACATCAAGATTATACTTCTAGTGGTATTTTAATTATATATATATATATATATATATATTAAAATTAGATATTAGATATATAAATATATAAAATTATTGTGATATGTATGTAAACCTCTCAAATATATATAAATAAGTGCTTAGTTTTGATATTTGTGCAGTTCCTTTTCTATTGTGGACCTTTGCATTGAAGCAAAGAACATGGAATAGCTCTTTAATAAATATTATTCAGATCATGCAAAGCATTACACGAATAAAGAAATAGTTTTTATTTATTTATTTATTTTATTTATCTCTCCCATTACTCTTTTACTTTATTATTTTATAGAAAGGGAAAGGACACCAGAATAATAATAAGGTCTTTTGATACAGTTCCCTTGACTTGGTCCCATGTCACAGAATCACATCAATGTCATGTGGTCCTTAATTATTAATTGAAAAAAATTATAAAAAATTTATTTCTATGAGGGTTTTATTTGAATTTTAATTGAGTATTATGATATTAAGTGTTTGATTTTGATAGAATTAATGAGAAATTGAATTTATATTCTATAATTTTATGAGAATATTGGCTGATTTAATGTAATTTATATTTCTATGTAAAAATATTATTTTATTTTATATAATATAATAATAATATAATATTAATCAAATTATATTTAATATCATAATCATTTTTATTATTGATATTACAAGTCACATCTATCTTGCCTCATCATGACAATGAGGTGGTGGACAATAGTACTAAGCCTGACAAAATATTATTTATGATATAGTTGTTATCATTATTATTTTTCTCTTTTCTTGCAATCTTGTTCTTTTTTGGGTAGTAAAGACCTTTAAGTATCTTAGGCCATTATATTGTATTTTTTTATTTTAATTTTATTTCATGATGTTGGTGTGGACCTTATTAAGAGTGAAAGGGAGATGTGAAAAAGGTTCCATATGAAATAATTTAATTTAAGAGAAAGATATTGATAGATAACTACATTTCATGTTTCTTGCACTTAAAGGTGATGGTTTGAGGGCCTTCATGATGATCAACTATAGATTATAGGTGTGAGAATTCAAACTTTTTATTTTAGGGTTCTTTTTCAAAAAAAAAAAAAAATTTTATTAGTGAAAAATATTTATATATATATATATATATATATATATATATATATATATATATATATATATATATATATATATATATAGATTCGGGTCAGCCTGGTCTCAAAACTAATCGACCAATAGGGTTGACTAACCCGACCCATTTATGAACGGTCAAAACTTCGAACGATTCACTCGAAATACGATTTGGGTTGGAGTCAGCAACCCGAGAATTTTCGGGTCAATTTCTTCAGAACCAAAATTTTTGGTCGCCCAAAGATTTTTTGAGTAGTGTGAAATTTACGGGTCAATTTTTGACAATATATATATATATATATATATATATATATATATATATATATATATATATATATATATATATATATATATATATATATATATATATATATATATATATATATATATTGATAACATCATATTCAACATGTTGAGAAAGTTGGAGTAGCTCTGGCAGATAAGATTAGAGAATGCCTTTATATGGTTTGGCCGTAAGCGATTAGTCGATGGCCGATTAGAAGAGTAGATCATTAGATTTGGCTTATGTTAAAAAGGTAGAGTAGAGCTAAAAAGACTTGGTCAAGATGTATAAAAATGATTTTAATATATTTTGAATTAAATGAGAATTTGACATAATATGACTGGAGACGAAGGATTCATGTACTATCCCACTTAGTGGGATAAAGGCTTCTTGTCATTGTTGTTGTTAACATCATATTCAAATTTTATATGAATTATTTATTTAATCATTATCTTGTATCATTTTGGTAGGATTAGTCCCATTATTGAAATGGAAATTCATTTTTTTTCTCATATACTCTTATATTAAGATATGACTTTGTCTTTTGTTAGGATAGGATGATGGAGAGATATCAACATACAAAAATTTAAAATAATTAAGTATTATATTATGCATTTTATCAATTTATATTAACATCGAAATCAAGCTCAATAATATGTCGCATTCAATTTGAGTTCACTCAATTCAATTTTAAATGTGAAATAATGTGAATAAGATTGAGAAATCAAACTTTTTTTATCTCTTTTTTTTTTTAATTTCAGAGTGAAAATGATTTTTTTGTGTGATAACATCAAATTTAAAATTTACATAAAGTTTTGTTTGATTATTATTTTGTGTCTATTTTCATTGGTGCCATTGAGTAAATTATAATTCTTTTAGCTACACAATATGTAACTAAAAATAATATTATTTTCATTTGATGACGATTAATTTAAAATATATAAAGTGTATTTACAAAGATTTTATTTCAATAACTAAAGTAAAATAAATATCAATATCATATTAAAAATAATTTACTCACTGCATATAGGTCATCTAAAGGAAGCAAGGCTTAAAAGAAAAGGAATGAGAGGAAAATCATGTAATTTCATTAATTTCATTTCAAATTCAAAATCTATTCTATTCATGAAGCATTTGCAAGTGAAGATCTCATTAAACCCTCTATATATATATAATTTACATACATATTTTATATATATATTATATATATTTTAATTGCTATATATAAATATATGAATGCATTTATTTTGAAAGTTAAAACATTTTTTTTATGTGATATAAAAGATTTCGGTGGAATTAATGTAAAAGAGCAAAGTCTAGGTGTTAGATATGCAAATTTATAAGAATTGAGTGATAAATTATTAAGAGAGGTGGGATTTATTATTATTATTTAAGTGTAAGTATATTCAATATTTATAGAGAAACCATAAATATTTGATACTTAGGGCTATCAAATGAGGCATTGAGGCTCATTCAAATCCCATTAGTTAAGTAAGATAACCTAATCCTACTTTATAATTTTATAATTTATTAATTGCATCATTGGTCCACACATTTATGACTATTAGGCTTGTTTAACAACCTAGCCTTTTTAACAATCAGAGACAAACAAATTAATTAATTAAATTTCTTTGGTCCACACATTAAATTTTTTATTTATTTATCCAAATTAAAAACATAAACAGATGAATCCTTCTATTTGACCTAAATAGTGATTTTTTAATATATATTTTGTGATCTATATTCTGATTAATATATATATATATATATATATATATATATATATATATAATATATATATATATATAATGCTTAATTAATATTATTTTCACAACCAATGATTTATAAAACTCCATATGAATAATATGACACTAAATAGTATCATAAACTCCTACAAAACATTTAAAAAACTTTACATACATATCACAGTTCTTTATATATAAAATCCATTTGTACATCAATATAAATGACAAACAAGCAGAAAATTTTCCACTGAAACCAAAAGCAAAATTAATTAAAATAAAAAAAACCCTTAAAACAATGTTTACTTCCCACATATCATTAAAACCTGCAACAAAATTTATTGGGAGAAAACGCCATTAAACAATCAGATTAGCTAAGCAAGAGATGACGAGTTAGCAGGCGTTCTTCTCCTACAAACAAAGCCTTTCCCACAGTTTTCTTCACACAAAACCCATTGAGCTGTGCCATAATAGCTTCTGAGCAGAACAAAAAAAAAGAAAGAAAGAACAAATGTAATCAAAATGGTTTCTTTTTCTTTCTTTTTTACAGATGATGATCATCCCTGAAAATGTATGTACAACCTAAAAGCTATCAGAAACTCTTCCAGTCTTCGCAGTTAATCTCGATGGTCTGAATTTGCCCTTCATTATTGCTCTCGACGTTGAAACCGAGCACCGCCTTGCTCACCTTCTTCCCTTTCTTCCCCTTCTTCTTCCCTGCCTTGCCAGCCTCTCGTCGGCACTGAAGGCCATGGAAGAGGAACCTGCAAGATCGCGGTGGCAGGCTGCCGCCGATAGCTCGAAGGCTATTTGATCACTTCTGATGAAAGGAAGTCTTTGTAGCTGAGGAGTTTATCTATGAACTCATGGTTGGGATCTAAGTGGCCGAGGTTTTCTTTAAGAAGCATTTCAGCTTCAATGGTGGGTTGATTCAAGCAATATTCCAAGAAACTTGTACCTACAGACCAAGGGGACAGAAGGGAGAAAAAAAGTAATGCAAATTAAACTTTAATCCTACAAATTTAATGAATATGTGAAGAAGAGTAGAATATAATAACTTATTGGGAGATTTAAGTACATGGCACATAATTTGTATGCATTCTAACATCTAAAGCTTTGATATTTTCAGATATACCACTTCCCAAATGTGCATTCCACTTCAAAAAATTAAAGATAGTATTATTTTTTGAGGTAATATGAAATTTTTTATACTATTCATGTAAAATGAAAATTTACATGTTAGATATATAAATAATAAATATATAAGAATTGTGTACTATGTATATGAAAAGTAGAATATAAACATAATGGTATTGATATCTAACATCCATGAGGCATAATTCTCATGTATTTACATATCTAACATCTAAACTTCAATATTTATAGATATAGTACTTTTCTATTCATGTAAATAAGCATTTCACTTTAAACAATTAATGATAATATTATTTTTTTATATAATAAAAATTTTGATACTATTTATATAAATATGAAAGTTTACATGTTAGATATATAAATAAGAAATATGTTGGAATTATTGTGCTATGTATGTGAAGAGTAGAATATCTAACTTAATGGAGATTTATATACATAACACAATTTGTATGCATTCTAACATCTCAACTTTGATATTTACAGATAAGTTACTTTTCTTATGCATGTAAATATACATTTTTACTTTAAAAGATTAAGTATTGTGCTATTTTTGATATAATATTAAAATTTTTGGTGCTATTTATGTAGATATAAAAGTTTAAATTTTAGATATTTATATTTATAAGAATTATTGTGCTATGTATGTAAATGCCCCTAAATGTGAGTTACATACTTAGAACAAATAATGTTTATACATTTACATATCCAACACCTAAACTTTGATAGTTACAAATATCACCATACTTTTCTCATGCATGTAGTAAACCTGGATTTCACTTTAAAATTAATAGATGGTGTTATTTCTGATATAATACTAATAGTTTTGATACTATTTACGTAAATTATGAAAATTTAAATGTTAAATATGTACTGATATAAGAATTGTGTGATATGTATGTAAATACCCTAACTTAATTATACCATTTCGTCCCAGTGAGCCTGATCAGTTCTTTGTCACACCATTCTCTGAAGCCCATAGCCTCTGAAAATTTTATTAAAAAAAAAAGGTTCAACAAGTTAAATGGAGTAATTTGGAAAGTAAGAACAGTGCTAATAATGGCGGAAAGAAACCTGAAAGATTGCTGGGTTCACTGTCCTTCTTGCCTCTAGGAGCTGAGTAACTAGAAGAAGCAGATGAAGCAGGACTATGCCCTGCAGGCCTGCTGTTTGATGACTTCTGCCGATTAATTGTTATTGGATTTGTTTTGCGGGAGTTTTTTGCATCGCAGCTGTTAGGATTTCTAAGGGATGGAAAATCAGACCTGCAAGCAATATTTTTATTTTTAATATCAATAAATCAATGGCACATATAACCGATTATAACACAGACAGCACCAACTGATATATACGAAGACAATAAAATTAATTAAAATTAGTGCAGCATTTTAAATCTACATTCAATGTTACGTTGAGGTCAAGTAAATTAGTGCTTGTATCCTACAAAATGGGTAACTTTATCATGCAAAATGATAAATGCAATGATGTGTTCTCACCACAGTTTTTGAGAGAAAAATTTTATAAAAAAAAAAAAAAATAGAACTAGAAGTTTCTGCCCTAAGTGAAATCATTAAAGTCAAGAAATAAAAGCAAATATAAAATTGCTTGGCGACAGATTTGCATAGGAATACTTTTTGATGCAATTTTCATAAATGTATGCTAAAAAAGCATACAAAATATGCTTTATTAGGACGGGCAACACACAGATATATATACATACATTCGTATAAAACATCATATATATATATATATATATATATATATATAAACAAAAGAATGAAATTTTAAAAATTCTGAAAAACAATTAAATGAGTTGTTATATAAATAAATCCAATAAAAGATCTTAATGAGTTAAAAATGAAATTCTACAAGTTATTAATTGAGTTATTTTTACATATAATATCAAATAACAAAAGCTTTAAATACGTTTACAAAAAAATTGAAATTCTGAGAGCTACTCATTGTTAATTTAATGGATAAGAAGATGAATTTAATCATACGGATGAATGTATTACTCTGAAAGTTAATACATTAGACAACTGAAAATCATTAAGATAGAAATTATTAAAATAGACGTCACATAATATATTAATTTTTTGGGTCATTTGTGAATTTAAACACACATTCATATAATGCATGTGCAAGATTTGAACCTAAGACTTCTTTGTTAAAGCTGAGTCTCAACCACTAGGCTTAAAGTGACTTAACATGTGTAATTTAAAGGTTATTAAGGGGAAAAAAGTAAAATTTGAAGCATCTACATTTAATGCAATAATAGATCCTAAAGTTTTTTTTTTTCATAATTTGGTTATTCATATTGATAACTTTTGTTGGCAAAGTACATCTAGAAATCATCAAGTCAAATTTGTTAACATTAATTGGCCGAGCAAAGATATATTGAATATGTTTATTATAATAAAGAGAGCCTTAACATAAAACTATATTAGCTTGGCTCGAAATAAAAATCACACTTAAAGAAAAATCATTTCTCACTGTCATACCGTGATCATTTGCGTAACAATTTTAATCCTTTGAAATAAGAGACTGATACCAAATATATGGATAGATTTTCAGTTTATTTGTGTTTTGAATAGTAACAGATCTCAAAACAACACTTTATAGGTTAAGATCAAATTAAGGCTGATTTAAAGAAACTTGTTACTTAAAAAAGGGATGACACCCCAAATTATACCAATTAAACATGCTTTCCAACGTGCATTAGATTTTAAGCAAACATTAAAATTTCTTGTTGCAATGAAAGTCCATACATATACTTAAAATTTTCTCATCATCAAAATAATCCACCAAACTTGTGCACCTATAATCTCTAAAGAGGCATAATTTAAATATCATTAAACTGATCAACAAGCTAATGAATGTTAAAATAAAATTTACAAATTAATGAAAAGATGATGACTGCAAGAAAAGTAATTAGAAAAATGATATTCATGAAAGAGATCGAGATTAAAGAAAGGAATAACTTTGAAGATAATTAATAGGCAAGTCATTCTAAAATATTATGAGGTATGCTACTGCCACATCTAAAGCTAAATATCACTGAAGAAAAAATAATAATTCAAACCTATTTTAGCTATGCAAATCAAATCTATAAGCTTATCATATCAAGTGAAATTGTACAAAAGTTGTAGCAAGATTGACCATCACTTATATGCTAAAACATCAATCATTCTCATAAACATATGAACTACAATGGGTGGATACAGCTTCAATTTATGATACACAAAGATTATGTTTAATATTAACTCAACTTGCTACTCTTTAATTGTGCTCAGATTTGTTGCAATGTTTTTCTTATGAATAAAACACATTATCTCATGTTGTTCATGGTTATATGATCTAGATGTTACTCATTTTCAAAAATATATAGTACGTTTGTGCTCAAAAGGAATGAAAGAAGATTATTGCTAAAACCACCAAACCAAAAGATTTCTCTTTCATCTCAAAATGAATTGATGAAGCATCATCGTATATCCTAAACCAACATGCTTAAAAAAATCTAAAATGAAAACTAATATTTTAATGGGTATAAAATACAGATATAATTTCATTTAAAGTTTGAATATACTTAATGGTGTTATTTAATTTATATCATATATATACCACCTTCCCCACCTTCCTTGCATTTGCCTTGCCCTAGTCATCCCTGAGCCATCTTTGTCCGCCCTTTCACTGCCAAGTGCCATTTCTCACCATTTTTGGTGAAATTTCAACATTTTTTGTAGGATTTGAATACATTCTCTCTCTCTCAATAACTTTTTTTTAACATTATCGTGTATTTATTATTCTTTTACAATGTTGTAGCCACTTGGTTGTAGTTATTTGTAGCTTGAATTTCTTCATAGTTTTTTTGGTTTATTTATGTAAAACTTCGGAATTGGAAAAGATATAAAGTTAATTTGTAAAGATTCTAAGAAAGCGATATATGATGTAAAAATTTAACTTTGATTTATCTGATAGATAAGATCAAAGAAGGTGAAAGATGTATGTATAAGTTAGCCAACCAAGAGATAGGAGAAGTAAAGACATAGTTCAGTGAGATCTATTAAGGATGAAAATAATCAAATGCTTTTTTTTAGAAAATAATATTGAAAATAGGTGGATGAGGTATTTTGATAAACTTTTCAATGAAGGATAAATGCGATTGATTTTAGCAATCTAAATACACTAAACAAAATAGAGAATTTCATTTTATCGTCGTATCGATTAAATAAGTTAGTGAAGCTTTAAAGAAAATGAAATGTGGAAAAGCGATAGGACGAATAATATTCCAATAGAAGTGTGGAAATGTTTAGGAGATCAAGGAATTTCTTGGCTTACAAATCTTTTAATGTCATTTTAAAGACTAAAAGATGCGGATGAGTGGAAAAAGAGTTTGTTGGTTCTATATTTAAGAATAAAGGTGATGCACAAGAGTGTGCAAATTATAGAGGAATTAAGTTAATGTGTCATACATTAAAATTATGGGAGAGAGTAATTGAGCATAGGTTACGATGTGATCTGAAGTTTCTCACAATTAGTTTGGTTTCATGCGGTAGATCTACTATGGATGCTATACATTTGTTAAGGGTTTGATGGAGAAGCATAGAGAAAGTAAGGAGGATCTACATATGATATTTATTGATTTAGAGAAAGCTTATGATAAAGTTTCAAGAGATATTCTTTGGAGAGTTCTAGAATAGAAAGGAGTTAATATTGGTTATATTCAAGTCATTAAGGATATGTATACTAGAGCATTGCTTGTGTCCAAACACAAGGAGGATTGACAAAATATTTTCCTATTTGTTGGATTACATCAAGGATCGACTTTAAGCCCTTAGCTTTTTACTTTAGTTATGGATGTTCTTACTAGGCATTTACAAGAAGATGTACCTTGGTGTATGCTTTTTTGTTGATGACATTCTTCTTGTTGATAAGACTAGAGAGGAGTCCAACGAAACTTGAATTATGGAGGTCAACTCTAGAGTCTAAAGGTTTTAGTTTAAGTAGATCTAAAAGCTGAATATATGGAGTGTAATTTTAGTTGTAGAAGTTTAATACTAGTGTTGTTATATTAGGTGAACAAGTCATTAATAAGAGTGGATTGAGATATTTAGGCTCTATTGTTCAAAATGATGGTGAAATAGATGGAGATGTTATTAGTAGAATTCAAGTTGGATGGTTGAAGTGGAGGAATGCATCGGCACTATTATGTGATAGAAAAGTTCCACTTAAACTTAAGGAAAAATTTTATAAGATGGTGATAAGACACCAATGACTTATGGTGCAAAAATGTTGGCCAATGAAGAGAAGCATAAGACTAAGTTAAGTGTTACGAGATGAGGATGCTTAGGTGGATGAGTGGCTTTACTCTTAGAGATAGAATGCAAAATGAGTATATTGGAAAAAAGTTGGAGTAGCTCCAGTGGTAGATAAGATTAGGGAGAGTCGCCTTAGATGGTTTGGCCACATAAAGCATCGGTCCATGACGATTATGAGTAGATGCATTAGATTTGACTTATGTTAAGAAAGGTAGAGGTAGACCTACAAAGACTTGGTTAAGATGTATAAAAAATGATCTTAGTATACTTGATTTAAATGAGAATTTGACACATAGGACACAATGGACAAAGGATTCATGTAGACCCCACCTAGTGGGATTAAGGCTTGTTGTTGTTGTTGTTGTTTTTTTAGGTTTATTTCCTTCCTCAGCTTTAAGAATTGATGGTTTAACATCTCTTATGATTTCATCATAAACATTAAACATTAAGGAGATGTGAAAATTAAATGCAGTAATTGCTTATTTTCAAAAATAATATATTGATAATACAATTTTGATAATGTTTAACTTAGTTTTATTTGGTCATCAAGCATTGAGATAATGAGATGTTTAAAAAATATCCACTATCAAGGATCAATTGAGATTGTATGAGAGTGTTGTAATGCCGCTTTAGTATCAAGACTTTCTCACTGATTTTGCTAGGCCGATCTCCTAGGCGTAGGTTAAATGAAGCCTTAGTCAACACTTCACTCATATAACCTCTAGAACTACAAACATGGTTAAAATCATTCACCCAACTCAGCATATTTGGGTTAGCCCAAGAGAGTCACCATTGGTCAACTTTGGTATTCAGCCAAAGGTGGGCATGCTCAAAATAAGAGTTGAGCCACCCCTCCTTTTGACCCAGAGGTATTGTCTTAATGATATAAGATAAATTAGGTGGTGAGAAGGCTTCCCATAGCTTTGGCCAAAGGGTAACTTTTCCTAGCCCCTCACTAGTCAATCTCTAAGCATTTCAGGTGCTTATGGATGGCCCAGACCATCACAACAGTCCAACCTAAGCTTGGGCTAGCACAAAAGGGCCCTTTCTACCTCCACCATGCACACTCTCTCACCCATTTAAAGATAGCTTTAAAACTTAAGTGATCAATTTATGATTGAGAATGCGTTGATAAATTTGACATAGCCTAAGACCGTGACTTTTAACTCTTTGAATGTATAATAGACTTCTAGACAAGTGAGTATTATTGAATAATTTACGAAAAAGGGTTAAATACTTTTATCTTTGCTGCTTGTCAGCAACGATTTTATGAATGAGGAAAAATTAAGATGTCTATGTGTGGAGCATAAAAATCAAGCAAGTCAAACACCTAATGAAGTTAGAGTTGATTTATATCAAATGAGATTTTAGCCTAACTACTGGATTCAGACATCACATGACGAGGCAAAACTCCCTTAACACTCGTTATACTGCATTAACTAATTATACACTAGCTAGTGTGAATGAACAAAGCAAATATAAAGAGATGATCTTTGGACATAACCACAATTGCAATAAACTACTATAACTCATAACGATGAAGCTAAAATATTTTATGATTTACTGAGCACAGCGCAATAACAATTATAGCAATGATTTACCACTCATTCAGAGCTATCTATGACAATTGGATACTTATATTATTGAGTATTAAGACAAATTTCAATATGTCAAATGCATATTCCAATCAAGCTATCGGGCTGCTTAAGGAGACAAATTCGTCAAAGAACCTAGTTTCTACTAATTTTATAAGACAAAAACAATTGGTTTCTAAACTAAGATTATCTGCTCAAAAATATATAATTGCATCAACGATTGTATGTTTTACTATAAGGAAGATGCATCAGAACATGAGTGCAACTACTATGATGCTCCAAGGGACAAACAACAAACCAGAAAAATGCAAGCAAAATAAAATCTCACAAATGAGGATATTTTATTTGCCTCTCATACCACATCAATCGAGACTTTTGTATTAATAAATACAGCTATGCATATGAGGTGACATCATAATAGAGTAATTGAGCCACATATTTGAGTCATCCATCAGATGCAAAGGCATGTAAGAACTTTGATTGCACATATCCATATTTTGTTGTTGAACCAAGAAGCGAACACTGGGATTATATGTTGATGGTTTCACGTCCCATAACATAGCCGCCACACCTTATTCTTGTTAGCTAGGTATTGTTACATATAATCTTTCTTCAAAGATGTGCATGAGTGCATAACAAGCCCTTATTTATTTCTCACTTCTTACTTTCGGCTACATAACCCAAGGTTAAAATACATGTGTACTTGTAACCGCTAATGGATTATCTGAAAATTTTATAGAAAGATGGTGTGTTAACATGTCTCAAAAAAAAAAATTTTAATTAAGGCAACACTAATATAGACAATTAGTGATTTTCTAACATATGGCATG
Organism: Cymbidium sinense; assembly: GCA_021442155.1. Lineage (NCBI taxonomy): Eukaryota > Viridiplantae > Streptophyta > Magnoliopsida > Asparagales > Orchidaceae > Cymbidium > Cymbidium sinense. Next base: position 75,661,076 of record CM038222.1, on the reverse strand, counting down.
CTATCAAGATGAGCACATCATGAAAGTTAATTTGCCCAAACTATATGCATTCATCAAAAGCATTTACCTTGAGACACAATGACAAAAATTCAAGGTTTGATTATCATAGAATGTTCTTATATGAGAATTATCCATTTAGAATAAATACAGGCATTCATGAAGAATAGAAATGAGAACACTCTACTGTCATAACTGATTAGAGATGACTTATTTGAGAGAGTCCAATCAATACCAAAATTACAAAAAAATTATATTATTAGAGTCTAGATTACCATATTATAGCATAACTCATAATTGGACAAAATGCAATATTTTCTATAATTTACCATATTGAAAGACAAATTTAATATCCACAACCTAAATGTGATGCATAATGAAAAAAATTCTTTGATAATAAATTTAATATTGTGATGGATATAAAAAAAAAAAAAAATTTGAATACTAGAATAAACTTACAAGAGTGCTAAAGAAGAAAGAGCTAAAGCAAGTTAAAACAGGTAATGAGAGAATCTTGAAGCCTAAAGCTAAATATGTGCTTACACTATAGAAAAGAAGAGTTGTGTACAACCAAGTTCAGTCGCTTAAGATGTCAGGATCCATCTAATTTCATGATGTTTTGATATGAGATCAAAAAATTGTTTGAGTTGAAAAGCAATGACTTCCACATCTTTGGTAAATGTCTACGACCAATTTCATTCATTGCATTATCAAAGAGAATTTGAAATCGCTAATAGAGTTGAGTACTTTTATTAAAAAATTGTGCTCCAAGCCTAAATATGGATTCATTGATGCAATGTAAGAAAAATTACAGTGATATTATATAAATTAGAGCAAATTTTTTTACTAAAATTTTGTACTCTAGAGCACTTACCAATTCATCTATCTTATGAGTCAAGAGTTGGCGACCGTTCAATACCATTTAATATGCTCATTTGAAAAAGTAAAATATAAGTATTTTTTTTTAAACTTCAACTTTTGTTTATCAAATCTACTAATCTTGCTAACTTATAAATAATTTTATAGATTTCTAAATAAAATAAAGACAATTGTGAAGAACAAAGCTAACCTAGAAGGATCTATTTATGAAACATAACTAGCACAAAAAATAATACATTTTTTGTTATTGGACTAGAGCACCTCATATAGATGATATTAATGGTGGGGACAACGTCGCATCTTAGTTATCAATTTTTACAAGAAAATGATAAAGCTTTGGGTAGATGCAAATCAAAATATTTGTCCGATAAAGAACTCACTGCAATGACACTACATTTTACTCAATTGTGAAAAAGTTCAGTCCTTATAGAAAGTACTCACACTCTGAATAATATATATATATATATATATATATATATATATATATATATATATATATTTATGGGTTCATTAATTTTATTCAGTACATATTTATGAATTATTTATCATCATCTTAGAATATCTGATAGTGTAGTAGAAAGATTAAAGTTTCCAAATTAGCTTAGGTCTTATGTAAGTTCGTTTGAACAAAAAAATAAGCTTTTATAATTTGATATAGCAAGTGGATTAATTTAATAATGCACTCACGATTCACTTAATGGAGTTGAAAATCAAGACTTACATGACTTATGTAAGTTCATTTGGGAAAAAATTGAAACTTTTATAATATGGTATAGCAAGTGGATTAATTTAATAACGCACTTGTGATTCACTTAATGGAGTTGAAAATCAAGACTTACATGACTTGGTTTGGAGACCAATGAGATCTACTAATACATAGCCTATATTTCTAATTAATGGCTTCAGATTTCATATTAATTTATGGGTTGAAAGAAGAGAAATATATAACATTGGAGTATATGTTAAAAGGAACACTCGTGTAGAGGATAAATGGCACTACTATGGTGTTTTGCAAAATATAGTGCAATTGCAATACTCAAAAGCATAAGAGAGTTTGGCATTATTTAATTGCGATTGGTTCTACCAGCTACTAATTTAGCCACAAGAGTACATAAACTAAATGAAATAACTTAAATAAAAAAATATAAGGTATGCAAAATATGATCCATTTGTACTAGCCCAACAAGCACGCCAAATGTATTATGTGAGGTATTCAGGTGGACGAGCATCTACTTGCTTGGGGATATGTTCACAAACATCCTCTGCAAATCTGGTGAGAGGCCCTTTTGGATTGAGGGAGGCAAATCTTAGATAGCTTGTGGCAACTAGAATACCTGAGAGAGACGGTGAAGGCATAGAGAGCACCCTACATACTTGTGGTTCAATTCCCATAAAGAGCATAATAAGAGAATGGTAAGCATATTAATTTTATATTTATCATATGATACATTTAATTACATTAACAACTTTAAGTTTAAAGACTTCAAAGCAAATGTTAGGAAGAGAGCTTATGTTGAGTTACACATGTGCACACATTAATGATAGTAAGATTAGAAGTGGGCTAATAGTAGATTCCAGCAAGTCTACATAAATATTGTTTCTATAAGAAACATAAAATAGAAATGTATTCTCAAGATATTACTAATATTGAACTTTTGTAAACTGAATGCATGCATTTGAAGAATATTCAAAAATTGATCATCTCAATGGAAGTCATCATCGAATCGAAGCTCACTTTATGGCGGCAAGCAACAAAAGGCATGAAGGGGAGAAGTTATGGGTTAGGCTCACATGACATAGCATTATGATGCCCAATCCTCTTAATCATCTTACTCAGCTTAAACGAGAGTACAATTAAGGAGATTGTCAAAAGCATGTTGTTGCACTTGCTAAGTAGATAAACACTTGCATGATGGCGATCCAAACAAAAAATAGATGTGCTACATAGGCAACCAAGCAAAGAGAAGTGAAAACGAGTGGTAAAGGAAAGGAAGATGAGGATGACAATGAGGATGAAGAGGAAATTGAAAAAGATAATCTGAGTATTTCTTAATTTTCTTTTCTTGTTGAGTTATGTATAAGTTTGAAATGTTCTACAAATGATTATGTATTACATTGATTACATTGTTTTATGAGTCCTTTTGATGCAATTAAAATTTGTTATCCACAAGTTAACTAGATATTGTGTTTCATATTATTGTGAGCAATGTGATTACTTTGTGGTGATGAATATACTATCTTTGAATATGTGGGAAATATAAACTATCAATTGCTAAGCAAATGCCTTGTAAAAAAAAACTAGTACAAAGTTCTTGTGGATAATCCATCATAAATGACAATATTTCTCATCATTTCATACATGGTGGTGTGTTGTAAACTCTGTCAAGATATTTCAGCATTCCATTAACAACCAAGTGGATCAATACCAATGTCTTTTCCATCATATATGAAAACAATTTTTGGCAAATATTTCTTGCGACAAAAATAGTTTTACAAGTGTTTTATACATGAAAAACTTTCCATAAATTCATCGAAAACAACACATTTTAATAATTTTCTTTAAAATTTTAACAAAATTTCTATCGAAAATTTAAAATTTTTTAGCGTGTTTGCCGAGAAAAATATTAATGACAATACCATTAAACTTGTTTGCAATTACTCAAAACTCAATAGCTAATATAAATCAATAAGGATGTTCACCACAATAACTTTGAACTTCTAGTCCAATATGGTTGATACTTACTATGCAACTTGAGAGAGGTAATGCCGGTTGCTAGAATCCACAAACTCATTAGCCTAAGTAGCTTCCACTTTTGCATCATCCAACTCATAAATCCAAGTAACTAGTATTTTGTTTGTGTAGATTAAATCACCTCACTAATACAAGGAAAATTCTTTCCTCTATATCATTAAATATAATAAAAATCTAAATTCAAATAATTAGATCATACATTATGATTTTTTCCATAGTGATCGCTCATGATTAAGAAAGTGTTTATTTGCCATCCATAAAAAATCATGAATCGCTTCCACCTCTTTTTTATCTTAAAACATAATTTGCTTCTAAATTCAACAAAAATTAAATCAATAAAAAAAATTGATTTCTATACAGTTCTTAACAAAGGACCTCATACCTCTACTTGTTACCTAGGGCTATGAGTTTAGCTTAAAAATCAAAACAAAATTTGAATCAGATCAAGATCAAATCGTAACATATTAAGACCCTATTTGGGGCAGCGGTGTAATCGTTATTATACAAAACATAATTTTAGCACTATTTGGAAGCAACTTTTTAACTATGTTTTGAAAATTTTGCAATCATAATATGCAACCTTATGGAACCTCCCACAATCGTTACATTCTAGTGTTGTAGAGTAAGAATGACGAAATAACCCTTATTTTCCTGGTGTTATTATCCTCCTACCAACCACGTGAAAATATCTCCCATTCAATTACGCAATTAGTTCATCCGCTCACCTCCTCCATCGCTAGTTCTAATTCTTTGATCTCCTTCATCATTTTGCTCGCCTTCTTTCTATTGTGTGATAAATAACACATCTTCCCGCTACATCTTCTCAAGAAAAATGAGTTTGACTAAGGTTAGGGATTCCTTCTTCAAATATCGCCATCCACCACATGAAAGTGCTAGCGGTGTATTAACGATTGCTTACTTTAGAAAGCGGAGATACTATGACTTCTCTTCCCCTCATGTGCTTGACTAGTCCACCGTGTAACACTTACATCTACTGTGCATCTTTTCGTAAGTTTTGATTCTTCTCCTATTTTACATTTTAATTACATCTACCTAAAACTTAGTCCTTGAAATTTCAGCTTTTGTTTTGTATTTGCCAGCAACTAATTGAGCCTTTAGTAGAGAATATAAGACCTTTTATAATGAATCACACCAACAAAACAAATTCAAACAGAAAGCTCTCAAGCAAAATTACTTGTGAAGAATATAAAACTATTAATTGAATTCCAATAAAAGAAACACACACTGCATATAGTCCAAATTTTTCAAAAAAGAAATTAGAATCCGATTGTCTGCATTTCATCAAAATTTTAATTAACATATCTTCTAATCATCAGTATAAAATATTTGCTCAATCTAATGTTTATCATTATATGAAGGTGCAACATCTCTTTGAATTATCCTTGTGGTTTTAGACAAGTCATACTCTTATCACAAATAAAAATTTTAAGATACCGGTACAAATACTCACTACAGTGTGAAAACCAATTAATATCAAGTCTTCATTGAATCCATTTGTAACCAATGACTACATTTTCAAGTTTAAGACTCTTAAGATTTATGAAGATCACTTAAAGTTCAGTAGTAGTACTTGTATTTATTTACCTATTTATTAGAACTTCTTATTCTTTTCATAATCAAAATGATATAACTTCACCTTTCTTGAGCATATAATACACAATAGTCCTAAGGAATGGGAAAATCAAAGGAAGGTAGAGCATCCGCAACATGAGTGTGAGATATAAAGATGATTTTGGTGATCTATGTTTGAGGAAGATTGAATTAGGAAACCAGCCAACAACCCATTTTAACAAGGACGATTGAATAAATATTATGAAGAACTTCTATGATCGAATAGGACGGTATGATAAAAGACAATTAAAGCAATTGGAATTGACTTAAAAAGGATTGAAAACTATGAAAGGAACTATAACAAGGATCTACTTGATTAGGTTGGGATCCTAGTTTGAAGACAATTGAAGCATCTGATGAATTGTGCAAAAAAAAAAATATATATATATATATATCTCCCATATATATATATATATATATATCTTTATTTTTTACTAAATGAAAAATGTATATTATTGATTATAGGTTATTCCAAATGCAAAAAAAATTTAAGTATTGCATCATAGATCTAGAATTATATGAAAAGTCATTTGGTGTTTGATTTGGTGTTTGAAAAAAGTAAATTATTCTTAGTGATATGTCAATTTTTTTGAGAAAGCAAAGATTGTAGGTGCTACAATGACCTTACACAACTACATACGCCGCCATCCATCTCGAGATGATCCGTAATTCAATATTTGTGATGTTGATCAAGGTTGTTTCACCGAGGCAAATGAGTGTCGAATAGGACAATCAATGTCGGATTTCAGAAGATGTATCATATTCGAGACATGAGATGAAGAAGGAGGAGAAAATGATAGAGTTACAAGAACAAATTACAATTCTTTGGCCACTAATGAAAATTGAGTTATTTCACATTAGTTATTGAAGTGCATTGCTAATGAAAGATTAGTTGATTGGATTGTTAGAGACCTCTATATTTTTGATTTAGTACATTACATAACTCATATAGAGTTTGTATTTTGGCTTTACTTCAAATTATTATGTGGAGTATTATTATGTAAATATTCATGATTTGTGATCGCTTTGTCTTCATATTACAAGCCATTTTCTCTTGTAGTGGCAAAGATGAATTATTTTTTGGTTTATTGATTGATATTAAAAAAGTGTGATTATATGCCTTTGAAGTTCTAAGGTCTCTATTTGAGTAATGAAATTTTCATCAAATTAATTAATTGAAATATGCTATACTCAAAAGTAAAATGTGCACTTGCTTTGAATCTCAATAGTGCAACTGTGTAAAACTACCTAACCAACATTTCAATAAATGTATTCTTTAATAATTTGTCTATACTACAGGTTACCTTCACTGGTATACAAGAGAAATAAATGTATTTTTAAACAATTCGTTCATGCTAAAAGTTAACTTCACAGGTTAGTGACAGATAGTTTTATTATAGCATTGAAACAACATTTGTTGAATATGAATTTATTAGCATTTGTAGATATCTATCACCACAAAAAATGAAATTATTATAAACAATTTAATTTTTTTTGCATATGTTAATATAGAAATTAAAACAAATTACAACTTTATGCACTAGAATGCATAGTAAAATATGCCTAAGCACAGCAATAAAAAAAATTTTCAAGGGCAGAATGAATGAAATTCAACAGCTTCGATAAATATTTGCATATGATGAATTGGGCATTGTACTTGAGAATGGGTACAGAAATTTTCTTGATGCATAGCAACCTTTTTTTTTGTTTGGGGAAGGAGAAAGGAAATATAAAAAGTGGTGTGAAACGGATCCCAAATTGGAGGTTATTAACATAATTTGATACTATAAAATAATCAAAGCAGTTATACACCTGAATTTTCTAAACATCTTTCGCTTTTCCAATAAAAAAATTTAAAAGCAACTTTCACTATAGGTACTATACAATTGACGTTGCAAAAAACAATAGCGGTCCTAAACAAGTCCTAAGTCGATCTATGTGTTGAGGGCTCAAATCAATAGTTTTTCAAGCCAATCTTGAGCCAACTATAAATCGGTTCAAACCAACTCGAGATCAAATCAAAAATTATTTTATTAAAAAATCATTTAAATTTATATAAAATATGTCACAATTAAACACATTTCAAGCCTCTCGAAGTTTTCATGACCCTATCCCCAACCCCTTGTCTCCTCAACTAGATTCAAACTTAGGTTTTTCTATTTTGTTGCTTTGCATTAGAGCCAAGATTCAATGGCCTATGGGCTGAGTCGTAATGAAAATGCTAAAAGCTTTCTACTGTGTTTTCAGTTGCATTACCAAATCAACATTTTGATTTCCCCCATTGTCCAGATAATATTTTTTTATTTCTATTTTTTATTGAATTCAAGCTTGTTTGATCAAAATGACCCAGATAAGTTCAATTTCAAGCTAAAAAAAGATAGAAAAGCTCAATTCAAGCCAACTCAAAATCAAATTGAGCCAAATCGAAATTAATCAAAATGAGCAAGTAGCTCAAAATCGATTGGTTTTGATCCGAGCCAATCTCCGATGCTCAAAATTTCTTGAATTGATTTTGATCCAGCTTTAGATTAGCTCAAAATAGGCTCGTTAACAACCCTATATGTTTCTTTACACATAAAAAAATAAACCATATCAAGCACTCTTCCAAGGCAATAGAAGAAGATAGCATTAGAGTCAATTGCCACGCCATTCATTTCCCTACATCAACTGACCACCAAAGTTAATTGAAGCATCTTACACCTAAAATATTTAAAAAAGGTTCAGTAAGGTAAATTACATTACATCAAGTAGAATTCATGCATACTTTCTTTAAGCTACAATAGCTTCATTTAATAAGTGCTCCGTAAACAGAAAATACTAAACTGAAGTTCTAAAATGATAATAAGTAATAACTTATTAGTATAGTCAGGTAATTTTGAAGATCAAGATAGGATTTAGGTTACATTTAAAACGATTGAAACCGTTCTTGAATAATGTCAAACAATAAGTTGAAATTTGCTAACATTTACTGATCAACAAAGTTCACTAAAATTAGCAGTAATATAATGTAAAATGAAATAAGCTAAAGCATTCACAAAGGCAAAATATGCAACAAATTGATAATCAGTTCCAGGCTTTGAGTTAATGATGCAAAATATGAAGCATGTAAACCAGGCAACACAATCTAATGTCAAAGAAAAGGAAAGTAAGATAATGCTAAAACATACTGCTCTATTTGTTGCTTTGACTGATCAACAGGATCCCAAAATAGATCATCTTCCAATTTAGGCTTCTGCTGCTTAGAAGCAAGGGTGCCGCTCTGAATGAGAGAGGTACCACTAGAGGGAGATGATCTGGGAACCTGCCATAAACCAGATCCACGGTTTCCTGACTAGATTGCATTTTGTTGGAGTGGATATAGGAATATTCTGCTGCACAGATAATTGATTTTCCTGCTCTTTCTGAATGTCCCTCAGAGAACTAGGCTTGTGAAGCTTAGCCATATCCATAGACCAAGCTGGTGCTTGCAAGAGTTTGTTTGTTCTCCTTCCAAGAAACAAAATCTGCTAGGGAAGCAGTCGGTGGAGTACGTAACACTTCCTTCTCCTTTTGTGTCTGATTCTGAGTTTTCCTTCTTTCTGCAGCTAGCGGAGAGGAGGAAATATCAAATGAATTAACTGGTGAAGGGTCTTGGCACCAGAAACTTTAGCCTTGGACCTCTTTTTACGACCTTTTTGGAGTCTTTAGCCTCGATAAAATCTTCATCATTAACAGCTGATGAATCAACCAATGCAGTGGCCAATAGAACAGGTGACAAAATCTTCCCTTTGTTGTCACTGGAAAGATTGACATCATTAGCAGTCGATGCATCGACTGGGGTAGTGGCGGCATAACAGGAGGCAAAGACTGCCCTTTGTTGTCTCTGGAAAAATCACCATCACCCTCGCTTGACTGAGTCAGAACTTCTTCTGCCAACAAATCATGAAGATGGCTTGTCCTGGTTTTGCAACTAAAATTGATGTCAGATCTTAAGATGTATTCAGCATTGTTATCAACATTTACAGTACATCCACCAGAATTATGATCAAAACCACCCACAATTCCAGCCCAGGGTACTGATACTTGACAGTTAGAAGAGATAATCTCTATCTCCGATGTCATCTTTTCCATTTGAACCCTTTGTTGTTCCTCTTGTTGGATTTCTTTTAGTGATTTTACCTTGACCCCAGGAGCAGATTTCCAAGCCCGAAAGCTTGACAACTCGGAAATAGCACCTTCTCAGATTCCTTATTTGAAGTTTCAACTTCTTTATCAGTAATCAAAACTGGAAGATGAGATTTCAAATAATCTACAGGTGTTAAAAAACTGTTAGAACTGTCCTCAACCATAGTAAAAAAAGAATCATTAGGTTGCTTCAATACGTCTGTCTGAGCCTGATGCATACCATGGGAGTTTGGAACGTCAGTATCAAGCATAGATTTTGGCCGATCCAACTGATTTGTATTGGAAAATCTTTTAGAAGATCCAAATTGTGACTTGAGCTTTTCTTTTTTGTGCTTTCTTTTGTGAACTTTTCTTTGTCTGACATGTTTCGATACTTTTTGAATCTTTCAGAAACATGAGTATGTTGTTGCTCAACATTATCATCTGAAGAAATTTTTATATCATGAATTTGATCGATAATAGGAGATACAAACCCAGAAGTACTTGAAGCTTCCTGTGTCAATACAGAACATTCTGAAGGAATAAATTCACTAGCCTGAGGCATTGATAGCATGGGTTCTTTTGCATGGAAATTTAGGTCAAGAGCGTCATCTGAAGAATCAAAAGGTTCCTCAGGCTTCTCCAATGCATCAGAGATTGGTGAAGTGACAACTTGTCCTAATGCACCAATATGAGCAACATCTTGAATACTTTCATGCTTTTTTGAAGGCAAAGCAATGTCAAATATTTGATGCGGTAACTGCAATAAGGTGGATCCAGAACAAGATGAATTATTTGTATTGTTGCTATCCATCAAATTTACTTTTGAATGGTAGAATTATGTCCATCATGAAGATTATCTGCCAGTATCTTCTGATTAATCTGGACCTTCTGGCCTTGTCTTAGCAGAAAATTATCGGTTGTAACATCTGCTACTGGAATGGTCGAATGCAATTTCTGAGAAGGCTCTACAAGATGCGGACTAGTTTGATGGTCAGAAAGAACCTGAGAAAGTAAAAGACGCTGTTGCTGCAGCAGTAATTGCTGTTGCTGCTGCTGCAACTGTTGTTTGAGCAGCAGGCATTCATTAAACAAAGAGAGTTGTGATGGCACAGAAACCTGAGAATGCATAGGAGCCTGGGAAAGTAGGTAATTCTGTGCAAGCACATTCAGCATTTGAGTATCTTGTGTTACATCTGAAGAATGCAACTGTTCATGAGATGAGATGCCTGAAAAATTAGTAGGCTGGTTAACAAAATGAGGTAAAGATTGCAAATTCTGAGGTTGCAGCTGCTGCTGCATTGCTAACCCAAATTGTGGAACAAGATGCTGATTTTGATGAACATCCATCATATTTAGGGGAATTTCTAAACCAACAAGACCATTGTTGTTCAGAACTTGGGCATCAGGAAGGTTTGACAGTGCAGGTGGCCCACAACTAGCAGCAAGTGGAGGTTTATCTGCATGTCCAGCCTGAAGTAGAGACAGCAAGTCCAATTGTCGTGAAGATTGGGAAGCATGGGAGGCTTGAAAGGAGGGCCACCGTTGTTAGAAATAAATTTTGAATATGGCTCAGGAGAATTTGAAATAATTCCCATACTGAAACCATTGGAGAAGAGTCTCTCCCAGTTAAAGAGAAAGAGAATTTGGGGCATTCTTCCGTTGCTCTAACAACCTTGCCTGGGCAAGCAGGTAGTTCATACCATTCCCACTTTCTCCCATGAGTGAAGGTAAATACCAGGACCGTGCATACCATGGCCATGCATTCCTATGAAGAATTAAGCAGAAACACAATAAGGGGAATAACAAATTGCAAAGCTTGATTTGCATATACTAAGAGAATCAACAAAGAAAGCAAATATAGAAAAACAATAAAATTTCATTTTGAAAAATAATCCAAACACAGCCCCTGATATTAACTTCATTTATTGATGGTAACCAACCTTCACTAAGGTGGTCCACAAATCGATTGTTTGCTTCAGTAGAAACCAAAATGCCACTCCCCTGCACACTTAGAAGGTTCTAACTAGGCCCGAATGGAAGCTAAGCATAGTGCTTCCAGTTTTATCCCTGTTGGACATCTCCAAAATTTCATTCTGTTTAGATAGACTAAATCCAGGTGGCCCTAACCTTCAGCTGCAACTGTGATATAACATCCCCAAGTAACAAAAAAGGAGCATCGGGGAGCATTTGCAAGGCGAACCTCCAAATCAATACCAAAATACCCAGCCTCAAACCATCCAATCATATCACTTCCAGAAAAGGACCCTGGACCCAACCCTGTGGATCTTTGTAATAAAGGGATAGCTCGTCTGGAGATGGAAGTAGTTCAAAATTCGCAGCAGGCTTATCCCTGAAAGAAGGGAATCATCCTGAGCAAAACAAGATTAGCAGTCCGTTCCCCATCAGAAATCCCTGGTGAAAGACTTATATTGGCATTGCTTGGTTATCTGCATCACCACATTTATAGTTTTTCCAATCATTTTTAGGAAAAGATGAGTAAACAGAGGAGCTGATCTTCTCATTCTCAGCATCTACTGATATATGAGACCTATTGAACTCAGATGGCCTTGCTCCAAGTGCAGCAGAGCTATCTTTCAAATCAGTAGATGGCAAGCATGAAATATCTTCAGATTGGCATCTCCATAAAGCTGCACTCTCAGGAATGCTAATTTCTTCAGTCATATTGTCAGCCTTCTTGGAAGGAGTCTCTAATATCTGTCTAGCTGAAAAGAAAAAAGAAAAACTACGGAATGTTGGAACAAAACTTTAAAAAAATGTTTATCAAGTGCAGCACAAGCTTAAAGCAGATGGCTCAAGTTGGTCTAATAGATGCAATGGAGATGGTTCGCAAACCATTCATCAAAGATAACAACATTGAACTCTTGACACTAACACCATGACAAAGAATCACATTGAACAAAACCACATGTTGCCAGAAGATAAATTGCTGATACCTCAATAAATTCTATTTGACAAATGTGATTTGCCAGTTATAAAATCATCATAAAAGACATTAGAAAATCACAGACAATTTAAAGTTAAGTGAATAATTAGTGAAAGCTCATTGAACAAAATATGAGGTTGAAAGGAAAACTAATATAGCAAACATGCTCCATACTAGGAGTGTAAGTGAACCAGACTGCTCGAGCTCAACTCATTTACAAGCTCACACGAGCTCAGCTTCGTCAAGCCACAAGCTCAAGGTCAAGCTAAGTTCATGGCTCGACGATAATCAAGCTCGAGCTCAAGTTTAGCCGACCGACTCGAAAAGCTCATTGAGTAGCTCAAAATAAAAGTTACAGTTCACATGAATCGGCTCACATGTTCGATGCCAAGAGAGGGACTGTTCCATAAACCCACCCAAGCTATACCATATCGGCACATCTTTCATTCTAAACCCTGAAACCTCTCTCTCTCTCTCTCTCTCTCTCTCTCTCTCAATAGTGATTCTTGAGGTTCTAAACGATCCTACCCAAAAGAAGCTTTGAAAGCACAAGAAGCAGGGAGGGATGGAGCAATAGCATTCTTGAACGCCAAAAATGCTAATAATTTTGACCCTTAGTAGGTCCTAGATTCTCTCTCTTTTCTAATATTTATAAACGGCTTTGTTTCTTTGATTGTAGAAATATGTGTTATGTGTTGTTTAGGCAACTGTGCATAGTTATGTGACCTTTGTGGTGCTTTGGTAGAGTTCTTGATCTTCATTTGCTTAAAGTAAAACCTTTATTGGATTCTTTTACTTCTTTCACTTGGTTATTTTCATCAACAAAATGAAGAAAATTTATTTTTTTTTATTGTAGTATTTAGAGGTTTTAATGATATGGTGTTTGGGTTTTATTTAATTCAAAGGTTTCCATGATAAGTCTATTTTCTCATATAATGCTTAGCATACATTACGATTGAAGAAAAATCATATGTAATTTCATTCTTTTAAATGTATCGACACTAATGGTGCAAGGTCAAGCCAACTCGTGAGTCGACTCGAGGTTGACTCAATTCTGCTCATGAGCAAGCTTATTGAGCTTGAGCTCAAGCTCACATTATAGCTCGATTATTGATCTCGAAGTTCCGATTAATTTCTGACTCAAGGCTCGTCGAGCTACTTGAACCCAGTTTACATTATTAGCGAATGCGGGCTATACATTATCGACTGCGTGAGTTAAAAGTCCCACAATCCACCTTTGCCCTAACCCTAACACAAACACTACATCGCATACTCGCACTCAGAGCCTCACCTCTCTCACATCTCTCCGTCGTGAGCATCTCTACTAGCCTCTCTAGCATCTCCTTCTTGGCTTTGATCACTGCCAGAGATCTTGAGGTCCATCGTTATCAATAGGTAGCAAATCAACTTGATCTCGGTTGATCAATGAGTGAAGTTGGTATTCAATAAAATCACAAAGTCGTACTCTTTATTTGATTCTCTTTGTTTTCCTTGTATTGTTTGGCGTGAAACATAGAGATTGTTTTTTGTAGTTGATATGAGAAGTTGGAAATTGATTCACTTCTCTATTTTGACTTTTCTTCCTTTCCCTCGTCTTTGCTATTTTGATTTTATAAAGGTTGAGTTTCTGTTTATGAAGATTTTGATGACATACAAAGTGATTCATTTTCCTTACATTCTATAAGGAACAATAAAGCATAGAGATTGTTTTTCCTTGGTTCTTTTTTGAAGATTTTGAATTGATTTTGTGTTGAGCTTCTCTCAGTTACTGAATCCAATCCTTTGAATTTGATGAAGTCCAGCAAGCCTTTATAAAGGCAATTATAAACTATATAATGTTTAATAAACCGATTTTTCTTCATTCTATAAGGAACATTCATTATTTTTTATTTTAAATTCAGAATGGCAATAACTCCACTTATGGTTGATGAGCCATTGAATATAGACATTAACAACCCAATTGTGGAAGTGCAAATCGATATTAAGGAAGAAAATAGCAATATGAATGATAATAACTATGAGAGGAAAATGAAGTTATTAATGAAAAAGTTGAAAAGGGTGATGATGATGTTGAACCTAAAATCCAATTGAAACAAAAAAAAACAAAAAAAAAAACATCAGTTTGGGAAGAGTTTACACAGGTTATCCTTCCTAATGGCGAAAGAAAAGGAAATGTTTCCGCAAGAAAAAGTTTACTAGAGGTAACACTAGTACAACCACACAATTTAGGAGACACTTAAATCAATGTGCAAGTAAAATTAGTACAATAATGAAGCAAAAAAATTTATATTTTCAAATAGTGATAGTTCATTGGAAATAAATCAAGAGTGACTTAATCCGACAACCTTAATTATGCTTAATCAAAATAAAGGAGATCATTGCTCACTATATTTTCATTAATGAAAAACCTTCTCAGTTATGGAGGAATTTGGATTTAACCTAGTTTTGAAATATGTCACCTATTTTTCAAAATTTTCAAGAACTTATGGTGATGTAATATTAGTATATGAAAAGAAAAAAAAGATTATTAAAAATACCTTGAAAAGTATAAATATAGTACGTTTACTAACGAAATTTTGAAATCAAATAATCGATAATGTCATATATGACGGTCAATGCACATTATATGAACTCAAAGAAAATTGTAAAAGCATGTTCTTAGTTTTTTATATCTATCTTCTCCACATATAGCCTCTAAAATTGTGGACACGCTTTATAAAGTCTAAGTGAGTGCAATCTTGAGAATAAAATATTCACTTTATCAATCAATAATGCTTCAAATAATGATCGATCAAATTATTAAGAATAGCTACAATATTAGAAAGAAATTATTTTTTTAGAGAGACAATTTCATGTGTGTTGTTTTGCACATATACTAAATTTAATGGTATAATATTAGATTAAATATATAAAATTTGTTGTTGAAAAATCTATGAAATTATTAATTTTGTTAATGCTTTAGAGGCTAGATTTATGAAACTTGTTGATGTTGCTCAACAATTACAATTACAAACCAAAAACTTATTACAAATTGTCCAACGCGTTGGAATTCAATATATAATATATTGGTTATTAATGCTTTAGAGGCTAGATTTATGAAACTTGTTGATGTTGCTCAACAATTACAATTACAAATCAAAAACTTATTACAAATTGTCCAACGCTACTTCAATATATAATATATTGGTTGTTGCTCTTCAACTAAAAGAAGCTTTATTTTCATAAAGTGAGAAATATTACATGTCACAATTCGAAACGAATGGGATAATATAGAAAAATTTTGTGATATTCTAAATTTTTTAATGAGGTGTTAATATCATTTGTCCAGAATACCTAACATCTAATTTGTTTCTCTTAAATTTGTACAATAAAAAAAGTGTTGAATGATAGTACACTATCTCTCGATTATTTTATTAGAGATATGACTAGCAAAATGAAACAAAATTTTAAAACTATTAAGGCGAATGTAATCTTCGATGGCATTCAATGTTGTCATGGATCCAAAATGAAATTTCTTGTTATTGAGTTTGCATACCCTATAATCTATGAGGATATGAGAGCAATGAAATATTTCATATGTGCATAGTTTATTATTTGAGTTATATGAAAAGCATGTGGAATGCTTTAAACCATAAGTTAAAGGCGTGGGTGGGTTATTTAGAGGTGAAAGTCGCAAATAATAGTAGCAAGTCAACTCGGATACTCTTACCGAGAAATATAATGGTTGGCATAATTTTATCACTTACGTATCAAAGAAAATAAGTAAAAGACCTACCAAATCAGATTTGGATAACAACCTCAAAGATGAATTTTGATGTAATTGCTAGGTGGAGGAGCAACCAAATATTGGCAAGGATGTCAATTGATATGTTATTCCAATTAGCCATTGCTTCTAAGTCCACTTTCAATGCATGAGAGAGTTATTGACATACCGCTCAAAACTCAATGTGGAAACAATTCAAGCTCTTATATATGATTCTAATTGAGTTTGCTCTCATTATGGTTTGAAAAGGAGAATCAAAACATAAATTTATCACATATTTATTTCATTTTCAATGTGAATAATATTATATTACGATGCATGTTTTTTAGGAAGAAAATAGAGATTAAGAGATTGAGATAGCATTACCAATAACCTAGCAACCTTTTCAACTCAATGAAGAACAAAAGTAAACAGTAATAATGTTTCTATCTTCTTACTAGTTTGTTTAGACTTTGCTGATATATTATTATTTAAACTGATCATTTTATCTTTGACAATTAAAGAAGAAGCTTGATGAAGTCAATTGAGAAATGATAACGGCTAATCTCCAACATGATATAGAATTGAAAAACTTTATAAATTTAGTAGACTTATGTAGTTTTGTTTTCATGCTTCAGCTCTATATGATTTTGTTCTCTATTTATTGAATTATATATCATATCTTCATATGCTACTTTTTCTTCATATACTTAGGTCAAAAGAAAGTTGCCCACCTTATGGATGTGTGTGGATAATTATCTTTCTGAAGTGATAATTTTTTGGAATATTTGAGAGAGATTAATGATGATGGCTGTGATGGAAAAATTTGTAAATGAAATTATTACAATTGTACATGATTTTAGATAGTTGTTCATCTATCTCATGAGATGCTTGTTGGTTCCTATTTTTAAGAATAACGGTGATGCACAAGAGTGCAAATCATAGAAAATTAAGTTAATGTGTTATACTTTAAAATTATGAGAGAGAGTAATTGAGCATAGGTTACAATGTGAGACAAAAGTTTCTCAAAATCAGTTTGGTCTTATGTCGGGTAGATCTACTATGGATGTTATTCATTTGTTGAGAGATTTGATGGAGAAGTATAGAGAAAGTAAGAAGATCTACATATGATATTTGTTGATTTAGAGAGAGCATATGACAGTTCCAAGAGAAGTGCTTTGGAGAGTTCTAGAAAAAAAAAAGATAATATGGGTTATATTCAAGTTATTAAGGATATGTATGCTAGAGATGTTACTTGTGTCCAAACACAAGGATGACTGATAAAATATTTCCCTATTTTGGTTGGATTACATCAAAGATCGGCTTTAAGATCATATCTTTTTGCTTTAATTTTGAATGTCCTTACTAGGCATTTCAGGAGAATGTACCTTGGTGTTTTGCTAATGAAATTCTTATGGATGATAAGACTAGAGAGGGAGTTCAAAATAAACTTGAATTATGAAGGTCAACTTTAGAGTCTAAAGGTTTTCGCTTAAGTTGAAAACTAAATATTTGAGGTGTAATTTTAATTGTAGAAGTTCTAGTAGTGGAGTTGTCACTGGGTGATCAAATCAATAAAAGTGTGAACGCTTCAGATATCTAGAGTATATTGTTCAAAATGATGGTGAAATATATAGGGTGGTATTTATTAGTAGAATTCAAAATGGATGGTTGAAGTAGAGGAATGTATCTAGTCTAGTGCGATAGAAAAGTGCGCTTAGACTTAAGCAAAATTTTATAAGATGGTAGTAAGACCGACAATGATTTATGATGCGAGTGTATCACCGATGCATAGTGTTAGCCGAAAAGGAAGTATAAAACCAAGTGTTGCATAAATGAGGATGCTCAAGTGGGACGAGTGGCATTACTCTTAGAGATACATTCGAAATGAATATATTAGGTGAAAAGGTTGGAGTAGTTCTAGTGAATATTAGAGTGCCTTAGATGATTTGGTCGCATAAAGCATCGGTCATCCAATAACCCAATTAAAAGACTAGATATATTAGATTCTCCTTTTATTATAAATAAATAAATGTAAATCGAAAAAAGACTTGGTTAGGATGTATAAAAAATGACCTTAGTTGTTAGAATTAATTAAGCATTTTCACTTAATGGGACACAATGGAGAAGAAGGATTCATATAGCCAACCCACTTAGTGGGATAAAGGCTTGTTGTTGTTGTTGTTGGAGTCAATTCTCTCTCGATTGCTTGGTAGCCTTTTGGATGTGTCTTGATAGCCTCTTATATTTCTAAAAGGTGGCTACCCAATTCCACTAATAGTTGTATATTTTATTTATGATTTATTGAATTTTTGGCTTGTGATTTTGGAATATTTTAATTATGATAATATTTAGTAATATTTGCATAATTAAGCAATTGCCTTGTATATTTAAAAGGATGATGGTGTATCGTGTCCGGTTGAGCGTTTCTAGTGAATGCTTCCAATACGGTGTTAGGTTGATTTTCTCTTTATGTTGTTTCTAGTATGCTTGTTGTAAGGTTGTATGATGTTGCCGTCTAAGATCTTTAGAATTACAGCATGCCTAATTGTTGAGTCGGATGCATTTTTTAAATGTTCAACTAAGTATTATTTTTATACTAATTAACACTATTTTAAAATATAATTTCTCTCTCTTATATTTTCTAGACTTTTATGATTTCTTACCTTACCTTCTAGGTTCTTGCATAATTTGAATGCTTGGATAGAAGATGTGGCATTGGTGATATTGGACGGTACATGGAGCATAAACATAATTTTGGAACTATAAGATACACTAAGAAATGCTTTGGTCTCTTCTTGATAGCCAAATTTTTTGTCTTTTATCATATTCTCATTGAGTCATTTATGTACCTCTTGAGTTATGCATCGTATATGTATTATTCATATGATAACATTAGGTCTTTTATCTAATATAATTTTGTTATTTCTTTTATTGCTCGTTGCTTGAGTTGATTCCGGACACTCATGTAATATAATGTCTTAATTTATTTAAACAAATATATTTTTTTGGTTAAAAATATTTCAAATATGGTTTGTTGAATGTCTAAATCAGGTCAAACTTGGTTCTAAATCAAGCTATACATGAGCTTAAGCCTAATTTACTATTCTCGGCGAAGTTCAAGCCCACTCTCTAAGCTCTAGTTCGAGCCAAGTCTAGTAGTCGAGCTCAAGTCCGGTTGAGCTCAACTCATCACCAAATCGACACAAGATGGATTCTTTATTTAAGTTTGTAAATACAAGTATTTAGCAAAGTTATTTGGTGTTGATTTGTTTTATTTTAATCTTTGAGGTCACGAGCTAAACTAACGAGGCGAGCTCACGAGCCAAGTTCATGAGCCAATCTAGCAGTCAAACTCGAGCTTAGAGTTTCCTAAACAAATCAAGCTTGAGCTCACTAAGAATTAGTCGACCTCGAGTTTTGTCGACTCAAGCTCGACTTGGCTCGTTTACACCCATACTCCATACCAAAGGAAATCAAGAAACACCAAGAAAGATAAACTAGAATATCCTATAACTAAATGGATAATTTAGAAAAATAGCATTCTCGATGTTTAGAAATATCCCATAACTAAAACTGTTTGGGATCAAATTTGTTATGTTTTTTTTTTGTTTTTTTAATGTTGCATTTAAAACATATTTTTAAGTGTTTTATTTTTATTTGTAAAACAAATCATTTATCATTAAAACACTCAAAACAACTTCTGGATATTTTGATTGTTTTAAAACAACTATCACACTACACAAGTTTTATTTCAAATCAAAATATAAACAAAATAACGAAAAATAAAAACAAAAAACAAAAAAATAAAAAAGTGATCTCAAATGACCACTAAAATTTGATAACACTAATCACTTAAAAGAAATAAGCAAATACAACCTAGCCGCTCAATATTTGGATTTCTTCCACTGCCTTCTAGTTTGTAGTCACCTTCAATAAATTGCAAATCTTCTTGAGACCCTGTTCATAAATAAAAATATGGCATGAATCAAACTTATAAAAGAGTAAAATCATTTACAAGAAACAAAGATCTACCTAGTTTCATCTGCTTTGACATAACCAATTCAATGGCATTTCTTCCGACAGTGCCCTCTTTAGAAACCTGAGGTACGCCACTACTTGCAACCTCTCCTTTTCTATGGCTTTCAAGATTACCTATGCAAAAAAACATACTATAATGAAGCAAATCTGGTTATTATAAGACTTAACATTCTTTTTACAAAAACATTAGAACTACTTACCAATTCTTCAATAGTTGGACCCAAAAGTGCAAGAGGTTCCAGCAGCTCAGATCGTGTCAAAGAAGGAACATCTATAATTCCATCAACAGATATCATGTGGCTTTTTTATGTCAGTCATCCTGTATATGTCAAGTAACTTCATGACTATATCTTAGAAGATGTGATCCTGTTTGAAGACTAGGCTTAGCAGACAAAGTCCCCAGATGATGAGGGCGTGAGGTAATGGTACTAGCATTGCTGGAATTAATAAAACCATGACCAGAAAGTGGAGCCCCATTCTCCCCTTTCCCGGCCACAACCAAACATATGGATTTGCTTGTGTGGGGTATGAAGTTGCTGGTAAGAATGCTCTGCCTTTCCTCGAGCCATGGAAGAGTTTGATCTCCATGAACGAGGGTAAATTTCACCATCTTTATCTGTATCTCTTCCATGGCTTGTAAGACGAGACATTATTTTTCCTGTGGTCCCCGACAATCTTTGCCAGACTCTGATTCCTTGTCATCAGGACCCCAGCGTGTATTCCATTTGCTCTCACGTCGTTGATCAAAACTATTTTCTTCACTCCAACGCTCAGAGGGGTTACGACGTTCTCTAGAGTGCCGAGGAATTGTCAGCCAACGCGTTCCCCCTGTGATCTCGGTGAACAGATGAATTCATCTCCCTTTCTTCATCCAACGGTCCCGCATCCAATTTCAGAATCATATAATGCAAGCTTGTAAACATCTTTTCTCTTTCCAGCCTCATGGGAATCTTCACCATTTCCTTGCCCTTTTAAGAAACTAGTACGTTCTCCATGATGTAGACTTGAATGACATTCCTGCAAATTATTTAAGAAACAAATCTATCTCGATATTATGTTCCATGCAGTAGCACCATAAATACATCACCAAATGTCATCAAAACAAAGATGTAACACTAAAAGCAGTTGTAGAAAAAATGATGATATATAACTGCAATGAATATATAGTCTCTAGTTGTGCAATTGGAATGCCAAACAACATGATTAGGTTAAAAAAATCTAGAAACACAATAGAAGTGCATATGGAGAATTTACTATTACCATCTTATTATCCCTGACTTCGTCTGAAGCCATTGAGGTGAAAGAGACATAGAATTGTCAGATCCATGCATGTCTGCAATACAAAAACAAGAGACAAATGAGAGATGTTGCATGTTGATAAGGACAATCGCAGTGATGTCTACTGTCTACAAGAAACCAAATTGCATTTAGATATGGTCATGAATACGTGAAACAATAAGATACAAAATTTGCATCACCCTTCCAAGCAAGTACAAGATCATTGAAAAAGAATAAAGTTACAATTCAACTACTATATCACATAGATTTCGTTTAGATTCCCATGCGTTACCACTTTAAGCCGCAAAACCCAAAAAAAGAAAATTATTTTACTAGAATATGAATAGTCAAGTGAGAGACTGAAAGAATAGTCAAGTTCAAGCAAATACGAATGAGTTAACTGAGCCTTTCAAAAGGATATGTCAATAATCCTTGATATAAAGGTGACCAATTCATCTAATAAATAAACCGCACTGTACCACAAATGACAGATGATGGTAGGAACTCCAGTGGTTCAGATTATCACAATTTTAAGTAATAGAAAATTTTCATTAGACACATATTAGACAGTGACGTGAAAGAATGTCAACAAGATCTACTCACCAGAAAGGAAAAATAGCACCAACACAAATATCTTGTATAGCGTATTTACTTAATGGAGTACTCTTACAGTCTGAAATTTCAACATAGATAAGCAGTTATATGCGCATACGGCATACTTCAACATATTTCGAGTATTGAAGGCTGTTATTAGCCAATTAAACCACTCAAAGCCACTGACTAAAAGCACGCTATCCAGAATGTCTGTTTTTCTCTTCAAGCCAGCGGAGGATTCCTTTTCTGCTAATAACATTGCTTTTTTTTTTTATCAGCCAAATATAAAGATGGTCAGACAACAGTCATCTGGGTAATAGTTTAATCTAATAAATGTACCCAGATCAGAATCACAAAACTACCCTCTCCTTATTACAAGGCTTTCTCACCACTAAGTGTACTAATTGCATCTTGGTAGTTGCATGTAAGTAAATAATTTGGCATTGACATTACATGACTGTGAATCAAGAATTGATGAGATCCTCAAACTCAGCCCATAAGATACTATCAAATGCAAAAGGGCTTAACTTGTAAGCCAAAGCTTCCAGGCTTGGAGCCTATGATAGAATTTTCTTCCTTCACTTTCTTACCAAAGTTTAATTTACTTTATTCTATGGGGGTGCTCACAGTAACGGCCAGAGCTGAAGCAGGAAAGTCAACCAAATAAAATAGAGAGAAAGCTAAATCGTCCAGAGCAATGACATGAGCTTAACAAAGAAAAAACATAAACAATTGAGATGAGGTTTAGTGAAGAAGCGGAGATCAGAACTAAAAAAAAAGAGTAGAGACACTCAACAATGAGAGATACTTACTATCACCATTGTAAAAAAACTTTGTTGGAGATTTGAGGGTCTACACTCGTCAAAATCACATATCTTCCGTTCTATGACAAGTAAATTAGTAAATTTATGTTTTATTTAATTTCTAGTTTGTGATTTTAGTTAATCATAAATTGATGACGTGACCTATGAGAATGGGGATGTTCTTTTATGAAGCTCATTGTGGCTCTAAATATTGTGTGTGACCATTGAAAGTGAGATTTTTTTATGTGCAGTGGTAGTGTCATAAATAACTTCAGAGAATATATCTCTTTGTACCAATGTGAAACCTGGATTTAGTTTAGCTTAGTGTCTTTTACCCTTGCCTTTTTTTATCTTATTTATTATATTATTAGTATAATAAGAATCCTGATTTTAGTCGAATTTGTTTTATCATAGATTTCCATGCAACATTAAATTTACAATTTTTCATTGATTTTTCAATGTTCAAACTTCCCATGATATCTTTTAAATAATAGATCATAGCAATATCATGTTTGATAAATTTTCACGCATTTTAGTGTTTGCACCTAAGCAAAGTGGCTTTATATGTGATCATTGGACTTTGATCCATGAATCCTATTTTTGGTATAATTTACATTCACTGTATTATCACTGGTTGAATTAAGAACCACATACTCCTAAGTGTCTCACACCAACTTGGTATCAGAATTCACAGTTACATCATCTTATCCAGAAGTGGGACATATTAATTAAAGTCAATAAAAAAATTAATAAATAATATCATTTAAATAATAATGACTATGCTGTGGTTCTAAACAAATACAACATAACTGTGGGTGAGGTTAAAAAATTTCTACATTTGATGGGAGGTATAACCTTCAAAATTGTTAGCGTTTCGATAATTTGAAATTTCTCCTTTAACATTACCACCTACATCCAGTTGCTAAAAACAAAATAAGTAGGACATGCATGACTGTTTTGATGAAGTGTGACAAGTGAAAAAAAATCAACATGAGTTGGCATAGGGCATCAACTTAATGAGCAAAATATATCCATCAATGAATATAAGGAATAATTGCATAATCAATTTAAAAGTTGTAACTATAATGATTATAGTGTATTTGAATATTACGCAAATTTTATACACATTATAGCTACACCTTTGTCTCTAGACTATTTTGTTAACACTAATTTTTTTATTAATGAACTTAGGTGAAAGTTTATGAAATGAAGCTACAACTCACTTTAAATGCTATTTGCGTTATTTAGAACTTTAAATGATTAGGTATATTTCAATCATTTTATTAGGACTATTGTACCTAAGATTATTGTTTTTAAATAAAAGTCAATACCATCACATTTGAAGCCTATCATGTATATTATATACACCAACAAAAAAAATCATGTCCAGTTAAATATTAGCTTATTGAAAAAATTATAGTTCATCAGTATTTTATAGAGGACATATTAGATGCGATAAATAATGCATAGTTACAATCCAAATATATATTTGATATTATTGAATATAAATCTGCACTTGCAATAAGTCATGTTCAAGAAAGTACATTTATACTTGACCAATAGCCAAAACTTGAATCTAAAAGTGAAATTGAATAGCAAATCAAATCTAAAATATAAACTACTAATAAAGTTTGCACCCTAAAACATAACAAATCTTATCAAATATAGTTGACGACCTATTGGGCAAATTAATAGAACTCTTGTTGGTATCAATGAAAATTATCCCTAGGTTGTACAATCACATTTATGCTGACTATATTTTTGCTTTTAGTCCCTAGATACATTCATTAAAAAAAAAATGGTGAGGGTAAGTTACAACAACATTTCAAAGAAATTTTTTTAATAGTGAATGCCTTAAAGAAATATAAAATTCATCCATCCAGTCAATTTTAAATATGCATAATTTATCACAACTAATTTTAAAGTGCTTTAGATTTTTTTTAAATAGGATGTTTCTCTATATAGATATGTAACACCAATGTGGTTAGTTTATTTTTATTTTTATCAACTCACTTGCTATAAAATTAATTATGATGCTATTAATATTGTTTGAGATGCATAGAAGAATTTTTATAGTGTTTGTATCTATTCTCATATCATATTAGACATTTGGATTGGTGTGAAGATATTCAAGACAAGAATAATTAAGACTAATAATTATAAATTTAATGAGGATGTGATTAGAAGGTACACAAAGTTTAACCCATATAATTAAGAAATGGTACGTTTGAATTCAAAAAACTTCTTTCAAAAAACTTCAAAAAAAATTAAATATACAATAAAGATAGTTTCATGTGAAACTTTATGGCAAACTGGACCTAAAGCCTATAAATTAGATATTTCATGAAGTTCAAGCATTATTCAAATCTTTAATGTGCTTGATTTGACCTTATTTCATTAATTTTTCATCATTTTCTTGGACTTTTCTCTTGCCTAACTCCTTATGAATTTGGATCTAGCACCTTACCAAATAATTCTACGACTTATTCCTAAAACTATTCAAGATGATAAATCATGTCCATTACTGATGGTGGACTCTGTAAGATATCTTGTGCAAATATAATAAACCTATTTTTGAATCATAGATTATCATGTAGAAAGCAAAAGTTTTATGCTTTGATCTACCCAATATATCAAATAATAAATTCACTAAAGTCAGATTTTACAAAATTTGATAAATTTGATTAACATTTTAACATTTGCACTCACTAATGGTGCAAACAAACTAGCAAAATTGATTTCTTTTAAAATTTTCTAACTCCTAGCTTTTATTTATTTAAGCATGCAAGTGATGATGTGAACAACGAGAATGGTATATGTTATCTTTATGAATTCCAATTCTAAATAACCTCTTATCTAGTGTGTTTTGAGTAGATGGTTTGAGCATAGATTGTTGATTTTATAATCTGACCAATGAAGCGTGGATAAGCATTCGTAATTTGTCTCATCTGTTTTAGGCTAATTAATCATTAACATTGACATGACAAGCTTAAGTGATCAGCATAGCTAAAAGGAAAGCTACGTATTGAATCTTTGATTCCATTAGCTCTATTATGGTCCTGCATATATGAGCATGACTTCTAAGTTTTGGAGTTTTTTTGTTTCCAAAAGGTTTTCAACATATTGCTTGGCAGAAGCATTGCAAAAGCTTTTTTTGTAGCAAGAATCGAATATGTACCAAAGAATTGTGCTCGTTCATATAACAAGCAACCAACTTTTCCTAAAATTCTTCTATAAGTGTGGGTCTGCTATGGGTGTCATTCAATTGTTTTGTAACTTAAAAAATCATGTTAAAATGACAAAGACTTCTGATTTGTTTTGTATCTTATCCACATAACTGAAGTCAATAAAATTTTAAGGCAGCTAACTTAGGGATTTTTTTATATGCTTATAAATAGAATAACCTAACCTATATAAAGGGATTGTTTTAACAATAAAATTCAAAATTTTACTATCAATCTTGCATGCTTATTGGATGTAGGGATACTTGCCATGCAGAAATGATGCACAACTCTCAGAGGAAAATATCCCTTTTACTGGCGTAAGGCTTAAATTTCTTCATCGTGGAGATTTCATATCTTGATCTTTTCCATCTTGATTATTTTGTTATTGGCATTTCAAAAGTCCTAATTTTCATCATTTTTGCTATAACTAGGATCTCAATTGAGACATAAAATTTGTAATTAATCCTTTCTTTTCATGGTTTATATTTATCATTAATCTCTTTGATTAGTAATTATTGTTTTTATTGTGATGATACAACTTTCACACATTTCTAAATTTACACACAAATAAACAATTTTTATATGATTAGTCATCCTTGATTTGTGAATCATTATTTCTTTTTTGTATAATCTACATTTTTTGCATCATTCTAGCTGCATCAAGAACCCTAGATTCCTAAGCATCCTACAATATAATCATTCCAATCACCATTTCAAGCTATAAGAATGGGTTCACCTCCATCATGCTTCATAAGTCCACTGAGCCACTTAACATGGTCATAGCTCCCAATTTTCAAAGGCATGATACAAATGACCATCTTCATTACAAACCATAAACAACACTATTTCAATTGACATCAATTTGAAGTTTATTTACATAAAAGAAGCTAGTAAACATGAGTAAATAAAATTGGCACAATAAGCTAACAATCTAAAATATATCTTTTATCTCTATTCAAACAAAATAATGATATTGCTATTGAAAAAAAAAAATAGATATTAATGCATGTGTGAGAAAATGATAAAATAATT
This sequence comes from Cymbidium sinense, assembly GCA_021442155.1. NCBI lineage: Eukaryota > Viridiplantae > Streptophyta > Magnoliopsida > Asparagales > Orchidaceae > Cymbidium > Cymbidium sinense. The sequence goes on along the minus strand of CM038222.1, from coordinate 75,634,012 downwards.
GAATTTAAATTAGCTTTCACCCAATTGTTTCATTGTGGATAAATTGAATCAAAATATATTATCTCCCTCATATGAATGATGAGAATTGATTTAAATTATTTGTTTCTTGAAAGAAGGGGACATGTGAGTCATCACGATAGCTAGATAAACTTTTGCCAATTTTTCACTAATGTTAGGTAAGGAATTATTGATGAATAAAATGCATAGGTTCATATTTACTAAGTAAATTCAAATACGTATTAATCAGATTGAAACCATTGTGAAGTAAAATGCACTTGCATTCCATCTTATTCCTTCAAACCATATCCTAATTGTCTCTCTTGTATTTAACCTTTAGGTCATCATTACACATGCCCAAACCAATTGATACAATTTTATTATAATTCGATCAACAATGGATGCTATTCCAAATCCAACACCCTACATTATGTGCTCATAACACATTCAGTTTTCAGTTTCCATTAATTTAATAGTGCAAACATCCTCTTCCTATTACCTTTCGAGTGAATTTGGTATTGGCACATTTACAAAATTTTCCTATAAAGTCATAATATTCCCCAATCGCAAAGAATGCCTGAGATGTCTCTAATTTAAATCACTCAAAGTTTACTCTTAAGTGGTATTAAAACCAACTGAAACTCCACGTTATAAACAAAACTTCATAAAGCCCTTAAACTTATTAAATTTTGATCTCAAGAAAACTGGATATAAAAGAATAAAGAATAAACAACTAAACAAGATTTGCCTCCACTTTCAGAAGTGCCGCATCAAAAACTGTATGTCGTGATAAGCACTCACCTGTGCATCAAAGATTGGTGATCTATTAGAGAAATAATGAGATAGAACAATAAGAACAGAAGATTATGCTTTCTCGTGAACTTACAACCTCTATGCTTGCAACCTCAGCTCCCGTGAGAAGACCATATACATTACTATACTATAAACTTTATAAACCCAGAAAATGTTTTATATAACTAAATTTTTTTTCAAAAAAAAACCCAAGCTAGTACCATGTTACAAAACTTAGGAAAACGTAAGAAAAATCTTAAAAGGTGCGAAAGTCGAAGGCTGTAATCGCGCAAAATGAAATAAAACTCATCGTCATAAATACAATCATGACTTCTCACTGAATGCAAGTAGTACAGCAAGCATTCAATGCAACAATTACAGTTAATCTTTAAACCTAGTAATTTCCCAAAAGTTAAGAAGACCATATGGAATGCCAATCAAGAAACATTGCGAATTAAGGATTCAAATGAAACTGCGAGACGAGGATTTTATGCAAAAGTAAAACATCCCAATGGCATTGACACCCGAGATAAAGAAACTCTGACATTAAAAGTTATAAAAAACATTCAAAAATTCAACTAAGACCTAGAATAGCAATTGCAAAAAACACAAGTAAAACCCAATCATCACCAACCAAAAACTAATAACAAAAGTCGCCTCCAAACCTCAACAATTCCCAATTCAAAACAATGAGATGGCAAACAAGCAACAAAACAAACACGCATTTCACCGAAACGAAACAAAACAAATTGATACGCCAACGCGAAACACCAGCGCAGGCACTACCACTTCTATAATCGATGCACTGTACATCACGCTGTTGAAAAGTACGAAAACAGGCCTCGACTGTGAAAGACTGAAGAGAAAGAACGGACTGCAAGAACAAACCTTTGATGCTCAGCTGATGAATAGCGTCATTAGGAAGATGACCACCTGAATCAACAATGCTCTTCTCACCCATCGTCTTCACTAACGAAACAAAACCCTAGAATAAGAGAAAACCACTCGCCCGTGCAACCTGGCTACTCGGTCTCGGAGAGAGAAATGGGAATTTGGGGAAAATGGAAAGTAAAGGGACAGATAAAGAAGCAGTCATTGCGTATTTAACCAAGTGTTCCCATCAGCTTTAAGCCTTCAGTTCAGTAACGCTGAGCCTTTCCGGCGCCTATATTTGGGAAAAGGACGGAAACATCGCAGCCGTTGCTTTTACTTAGAGGTCCAGCTGTACGGCCAGATCGTGAGTTCGGTAAAGATAACCCTAGGAGGCCTTAAAACCGCTGCGGGCGAGGAATGAGGCTGAACCCAAAAGGGACCAAAGAAAGGACCTGTCGCGAAGCTCTTGTGGGTCCTGGTCAGTCGTTTTGAGTCGTTGAATGAGTGACGTAGACTGGTGGATCATTAGTCGGCTCACGCGAACCGGGCACCGCGGCTGTAGGAGGAACCGTTAAAATAGACGGTCAGGATTTGACGTCGGAGCTTGTGATAATCTACCTTGCTTGAGTTCAAAGGAGATCAGCGCATCAATCTTAAGAATCTTAAGAATTTTTTTTTTTTTTCCGGCGGGGGGGGAGGGAATGAGGATCATTTTGTTAATTAAGATAGTTACAAAAAAAGAAATTTTGAGCTACAAAATCACATCAACTAAATGTGAAGCAAGATTAGCTCAGTCTAAAGGTAAAACTAATGATATGTTTGATTGCCTGAATTTTTAGTGTAAAATAAAGTAAATGTATGGGTTTTTTTTTTTTTTGTTGGTATAGTGTAAAGTAAAATTTTAAGATATACTGATATTTAGAGTACATTCTGAATGTCATTTTAGTGTATATAGATTATTTCGATTTGGGTGAATTCGAATATCTCAGCGTAATAAAGTTGTGATGATCGTCGTCGATCGTCATTGTCGTCTTCACCATGTTTGACATAAGTAGCATTTCAAAGCGAGAATACTTTTCACATTCATTTATTTTCACGAAAAATAAATAAATTCGTATATTTATAGAGTTTTACCAAACAACCACAAAGAAATTCAAATATCTGCATTCCTTTTTACAGTTTTTCATGCAACGCTAACTCTAAATAAAAAGTAAACACGAAATTGCAATAAGTTTACCGGTCGAGAAAAAAAGAAAGAAAAATGAGTCGGAGAAACAAAAGCGACTCCAAAAGATGGAGACGAGCTGTGAAGACCAAACCGATTAAATTGGGATAAACTCAGATCCGGGAAACCATCATCTCGGACTCTTGAAAAGATCCTCAAAATGAAAGATACTCCAAAGAAAGGTAATAACAAGGTCGGTTTAATAGAGTCAAGACAATGCTTTGGGATCCCGGCTTTGATTGAGTCCTAAAAGTGGTGGTATAACATCATAGCTCCAAAAAAATATAGTGAGAATAGCCATATCTTGGAAGTCCCGAAGCAATAAAAAAAAGAAATAGGCAACAAAACCATCCATATAAGGAAGTTAGAGACAAGTTAGGCCGAAAAATAAAAAAGAGGAATCAGGAGAGAGTGACATGAAGAAAAGTATGTTTGAATAAAGACTAGCATATTCCCTGCTTTCATTTTATAGCTTTTTATGTCTAATGGCAAAGCATTTTGGAGATAGTAATGTTAGTTGGAGAAAGCTTAGAATAAAATTACGTTGATTCCTCTCCAACCAAAGATAATGAGCTATAATGGGGATAACAAGAAAAAGACATTTTCGTTACCTTGCAATTAAGCAAATCACGAGAAAGTAATCTACTAAGGTGCATCCCATATGATAGAAATTTCCCATAGGGATGCTATCTTTAAGAACTTCTATGGAGTATGGGCATTCAAAAAAAAATATGAGAATGCTTTCATTTTATCTTTGACATATAACACACAACGGGTCAACAATTATACTTCTATGTATCAAAATATCTTTTATTTTCAAACCTCATAATAATATTTCAAGCCAAGGTAGCATATTTAAGAGAATACCCTTTAAACCAAACAAATTTCACCCAACTTAGAAGGTCTCTAAAAAGAAATAAGTGAGTTGCTTTGTGACTAAAAATTATTTTCCCATCCAATAGCAATTAATAGGCATGTCATTAATAAGAATTTTGTCGATCAAGGTAATAAAACTAGCCTGTTCAGTTGTAAGGTAGTCTCCAAGTATTATTGCAAATAACTTCACAAATCATGGTATGCAAGGAGCAATCAAACCAAGAGAAAATAGCATTGTCATATGTTTCAAAAGGGAAGAACCATCTAGCCAGTCAAAGAAAAGGAGAGTTTACTAAAGCAACACTGAAAAGAAAGACAACTTTGATTCTAAAAGTCTAATTTTAAATTCTTTGCATAGAGGAGATGCTAAGTTGGTGGTATTATTCCAAAAGGAAAAAATTCATTTGTAAAACCAAGAGGAAAGATAATAAATTAGAGTTATAAATCCTCAAATCATCTTTAATTTTGCACATGATATTAAGACAATCCAGTTAGGGATGCCCAAGCCTCCAAAAGATAGGGTTTAGAAATTTGGACCAAGAGATAGTGATCATTTTGTTCGTTGTCATTCTTTTGTAGAAAAGTATTTACCAAACTAGAGATTTTCTTTCTAATGTTTTAGGCAAAGTGATGGAGTGAAACCAATGATGAATATAACTCCAACATGTGTATCTAACAAATTGGAGTCTACCAAAAAAAAAAAAGATTCTATTTCCATCCATTAAAGATAGAATTTAACCTATCTATAATTAAAAGGCTATATGATTAGTTGAATTTGAAATACAACATAAAAATATAATATAAAATTAATATATTTTTAAATCTTTTTAAATTATTTAAATGAAAACTTTATAAATATATGATTTTTTTCCTAAAATTAAAGTAATGTAAAGTATTTGTTGAAGGGTGATAATGGGTGACAATTGATAGATTGCATGGTAGTGATGGTAAGTGGCACGGGATGGCGGTTCTTTGGCGATAGTGGGCAACAACTAGGGAAGCCGATGGCGACACTGTAACGACGGCGATGGCTAGTGGCAATGAGCGATAGACACGATGGTTAGGTCTTTGGGTAACAAGTAGTGGTGACAATTGGTCATCCCAATTTATATGGACTAGTGTATTTAAAATTATCCAAATTGAGTGAATTACAAATACATCAAAATTGAACTAGTAAATGTATATTCAAAATCACTCCAAAATATACATTGCATTTTAAATGTAATCAACCAAATGCGACATCACTTTTGGAGCGAGCTCTCAACTTTCTCATCATAGATATATGACTCTTATAGACACTAAGAGCTCCTTAGTCTCACATTATGTGAACTTAACCTTAACTTCCTAGAAGAGTAAATAAAAAAAATATGTTATGCCTTAGGAATTTAGGAAGACTTGCCTACCCTATGGCCTTAAATTCTCACTTCCTCCTTCAAGCCAAACTTCCAAGCGAACCTCAAATTCAAATCCAAATTCCAAATCAATCCCAAAATAAATGATTAAAATTCATGATCAAATTCAAATTCCAAAACTCTTCCTAAGCCGATTAAATTTATCTTATGGACTTAGTTGTCAAATTCAAATCAACAACAATTCAATTGATCTTCTTAAATATCAATTCAATCCCAAATTAAATGATTGAAACCCATGACTTCAAATTCCAAAATCCCTTCCTAAGCCCACTACCTTCATATGTTTAGCCAAAACTCCCTTTAAACCAAATCAAATTTGGTTGATTTCTTTATAAATCAATCATTCTTTCATTTATGTTCACAAATATAAATGAAATCCAAATTCAAAGATCAAATTAACTAAATCAATTTCTCATAAACCCTTTTACCTCATCCTTAAACTTATCAAATTTGCTTAAATCACTCCAAACTCAAATGATTTTATAACTCATTTATATCTTCATTATATTCCCAAATATAAATGAAATATAAATCCAAATGCCAAAACCAAACCCAAATCAAATCAAATTTCCAATTTTATCCCTTTTAGCTAATTTCTTGAACTTGGCTAAATGATGCCCAAATCAATTTAAAACCCATAGATTTCTTCATGATTCAATTATTCCTTCAACCATTATTCCAAACACAAACTACAATTATTAAACCAAATCCAAGTAAACTCAAGTCAATCCCATGTTGACCCATTTTGGTTGAAATTTCCATATAAATCAAAATCCATTTGACTCTAAACCAATTACAATTGGATTTATATTTTATCATAAATCCATATGTGAGTTCAACTAAACTTAAAACAAGCCAAGACCAAATCAATTAACCTATTTGGTCCACTTGATCTAAAGTGACCTTTTTTGAGCTAAGTTCTAATCCAACCCAAATTGGATTGAATTAAGCTCATCATATCTTGATCAACAATCATCATAGGGTGATCAACTACCTTGAATTGGGTCAAACTAAGTTAACTTGGTCCTTTGACCAAGTAAACCTTTAGCCCAAATGAAACCCAACTTAGCCAAAACCCACCATATACTAAATTAATTGAAACCCTTTATCCAAAATAATTCATAATCAATGATTGAACATGACCAAATCCTCAATTGAGCCAAATCAAGTCTAATTGACCATTTGACCTAAGTTGACCCAAATTAGCCTAAAAGTCAAAATGGGTCAAATCATGATTTGATCCAAATTGATTGCAAGACTCAAGTTCATTCCAAATCACTTGTTAAACTTGAGCATAGGCATGATTGAGATCTATTTGCCAATTGGTCAACTTGATCCAACCACCCCAAATTGACTTAAAAGATCAAATTAACCAAAATCCAAATTAAACCTAAATTAAACCAAACTAAAGCCTACAATCATTTTTAATTAACCCATTAAACATGAACCAAATTGATCAAATTGGTCAACTTAGCCCATTTGACTAGTTTGAATCCAAATGAGCCAAAATCAAACCTAAACCAAATTAATAAAAATCACTTGAACCAAAACTTTTCAAATCATCATTTAAACCTAACCCAAGTTTGGTTTGTTGATTGACCAATTGGTCCACCAACCCAACCTAAATGAGCCTATCTTGACCATATGTAGCCAAATCACCCAAAGCCAACCCATGGGACCTTAGGACCGCTTAACCCAACCCAAACTAGTCCTAACTCATTCCCAAACCAACCCAAATCCATAGTGGGCCCCACTCAAGTAATGAACCATTGGACAAACCTTCTTTTCATTAGATCACACATTAATAAGCAAAGTCAACTCCCCATCACCATGATAGCCCCAAGCACTCAAGTGAGGCTCCACGACCCACCTAGCTCACTAACCCATCCTAGGTCGGGGAGAGGGAGTTCTCTTCCTCATTCAAGCCAAGCTAAAACTCATGGATTTAAGCCAAGAGGTCTTTACACACCCCTTGGGAGCCTCACGCCTTCTCCACTCAAGTCGAGCCACGTGGAGTTGGATGTGACCTCTGATGGTGACTGAGGCAAAACAACATCATGTCCAGTCCATCAAGCATTTTAGGGGCTCCTCCAATTGAGTGAGTTTTGACATAATTTGCATTGTGAGAGTTCCCTGCCATTTCAAATCTCTTTAGAGCTTTTCCAAGCATCCCAAAGCTCCCTCGATCGCCATTGCTCTCACTTTGCAAATCAAAAAAGGGAGCCCTCCCTCAATTCAAACTCTTCCTCCACTCAACCAAATCTCAATTAAATTTACACACAACTTCATCGCACCTAATCGCCAACCAAACCATTTCCCAAGCTTCCAAGCTGTGGAGATAGTACTTTGATCAAGACCGAACATGAAATCAAAAGAGCTTAGTCCATGAGCAAACTACTTCAACTCAAGGCTCATGTACGTGGTGTTCTATTTTCATCTTGAGTAATAAAAATAATAAGCTAGTTGGACACCACGTAGATCCCTAGATGTTCTCATCGGGGTGATCGGGTATGAAATTGAGAAATGGTGTACTATCTCGAAAGAGAAGTCACCATCCTACAATGGACCTAATCACCTTAATAAGGACTCCTAAGGAAGATGAGTCTTGAATGTACTAGAGATTCTTCTCTACTTACATGAGTAAAAGTAGGATTTATTTTAAATCGAAGTTTGTTAAGTTCCCTATGAGGTAAGTCCCCATAGTTATTTACATCTTAAGGAATGAGATACCTTAAGAATATTCTCATTAAGGTAAATGATCATTATCTCCAAAGATTTCAAAGATATGATTATCAATCAATTAGTTATTTTCAAAAAATCAAGTGGGATTCATCAAGAGGAGGGAGTTATTATCAAAACCAAAAGAGAGATGAGTAGGGATGCTCACGATGCTAGGAAACCTAGCGAGCATCCCAAATAATCATATGGTTGGGCTTTATATTTTGAAATCGAGGAGATTATATGCTTGAGTTAAATTTTATTATTGAAATCTAGGGCTTACAATTTCATAACACAATATCATGGAATTACCTAAGAGGTGAGGAATTATGCTTGTAGCAAAGAAAAATAGCAACCTCGGATCCTAAATCTAGGGAGCTTTGGAGGCCAAGGCAACCTAAATCTAAGGTGAAAATGGGTATATGGTTTATCTCCAAAAGAAAAATAAATCACTCGATTATTGGACTTACAACGCCTTGGGGTGGCAACTAACTCCTCCTACAATTTTAAATACATGTAGGCAAGTCTTATGGTTTGCAAAATGACTAAGCTATTATTTATTTAGAAAGAAGACTAAGTCTTTAAACTCACTCACTAAGAGACTAGATTATGAAGGGTATAAATTCATGACTTAATATAATATAAATTTTGTTAAATTTTTATTTTAATTTGTTAGATATTTTTATTTAACAGTATGGGATTACATATGTCTAATGCATGAAAATCGCTATGGGCCAAAATCGAAAGAAGGTGATGTGTTTCCACCATGCTTTCAATGATCAAGCCATTTTTCTAACAAAGGTGGAAGCCCTCCATTAGCAAGAGTGAGATAATATGATTTTATGCTTGATGTGAGACATACAATATTCGTAAAGGGTTGTTAAATCTTTTATTATCTTAATTTATATCATAGGCTTTAGGTGACGTTATGAATTATTTAATTTAATTTTGAGTTGATTAATTTAATAGAAAATATATTTTTTTTCTAAGAGTCTAATTGCATCCGCCATTCAACAACCATCAAGCAAATAAAAAATTAGGAAAATCATGTCATCGTAATAACACAATCATAAATAAAATATCAATTGATTTATAAAATTAGCACAAAAGGATCAAAGGCCGGTCGGTCAGTACCATGAAAAAAAAATGGGTAGCTCTACCCTTATACAACCTTGATTACAAAAAATAATATATCTATGGGATTCTTTTATTCGTTTCTTCATTTTTTCCTTCTCTTTCTTTTGATTTGATTTACTCCAAAGGCATCACAGGCACCCTAGGGACTAAGCCTTCTAGCCAGCACTCATCCTAATCTCCCATAACACTAATCCTAATTCCTAATATAAAATTACATTAAAAAAGAAAAGTAAATCTAGCTATACCTTCAAAATAAATGTTAGCTAAGAATAATTTGAACTTAGCACCCTGCACATGGATAACCAAGTCCAACTATCCTAATTTGGGTTATGCTTAGGGTATAAGCAACGCACAACAAAAAATATTTATATTTTTATTACAACCCTTAAGCATAACCCCTACAAAAATATGATTACGCTAATAACCACCTAACATACAGAGTAAGCACATTCACCCTAACATCCAGTCTAAAATATTACATCACAAAATAAAACACAACACCATACATCACATCACATCGATCTAGCAATTCTAGGGTGATGACCTACTATATGTGTGTGAAAGGAGGGGTTTGTGTGGCTATTTTGCTAGGCTCCTTTATGTTCAAGTTTTGATATGAAGTTTGAATTTGTTTAATTTTTTACCTTTGGTTGATTTCAATTCAAATGATTTAATAGTTAATTCTATTTGTATGTTCATTTTATTTGGTTAAAGTAGTGTTTAGGTTTTCAAGAATGAGAAATAAAATGAATTTTATTTTTAGGTGAAACTCACTTTATTCCACATCCTAAATCTAATAGAATTTCCAAAAGTCTTACTAAGATCCTTAAGTATCTTAATTAATCCTTTTATGTTACTTATGTTTGGATTGATTTTTTTATATTCTTTTAATTAAGTTGAATTTAATTCATTCAGTTTGTTCTTTTGATATGATTCAATTTATTTCATTTGATTTGGCTTGCTTTTGTTTAGGTTTTGACTTTGTTTTACTTTAATTGATTTGATTCCAATTATCTTTAATGAATTTACAAAGTTAAAGTTGAATTATTCTTACCATTTCATTAACCTTTTAAGTTCTTTAACTTAAGGTATTTAACATTTTCTTTCCTTTAATGATATTTTATCTCATTTATTTTAGTTATAATTAGCTTGAAGTTTAATTAAAGTTTTAGTTCAACTTATTCCACTTCATTTCCTTAAATTGGTTCACTTTTACTTTGATTAGTTCAATTTGATTTATGTTAGTTTTATTTCATTTAGGTTGGTTCATTTCTTTTACTTGACTTATGTCTTAACTTCATATTAGGTTTAGTTATGTTGATTTAATTTAGTTTGGTTCATGTTCACTTGATAATGTTTAAGTTAAAGTTTGACTTATGTCTTAACTTTAAGTTTGATTATATTAATTTCATTTAATTTGATTTATGATTACTTAATTCATTATTCAATGTTTATGTTAATTTCATTTAATTTGATTAAGTTTGACTTTTAGCTTAGACTATTAATAAACATTCCTAAGAATCTTATGATGTTTGATTAAGATTAGTTTATGTTATTAAATGATTTATTGAATTAATAGATTTTCTTAATCCATTATTAATTAATATTGACCTAGGGATTTAGAAATTCAACAACTCTAATCCAAAGATCAATTGAATTTGAAAATTTTCTAGAAATTGGGGTTATATGCCAATTTCAAATGTCCACTGATTTCATCTTGATTAGATTTATAATTAGGGAGAAATTAAGATTTTAATTATTTCATTAAAACTTAAATTATTTATTTTTCATTTTTATTTTTCACTTTCTTCAAAAATACCTTTCCAATGAGTTTATTCATTTTTTGGTTAACTCATTTACTATGATTTAATTTAGTTTAGGATTATTGAATTATTTAATTCATTTAATTAATTAAGTCAATTAATGATTCATTAGGTTCATATAGGTCATATAGGTTTAATTAGTGTTCGTTCATTAATATTCATTATGTTGATTTAATGATGTTTGATTATGTTTCACTAATTATTTCATTAATAATTAATTAATTTAATTAATTTATAGCTTAAACAATGAAATTATAATTTTCATTGAATTTAGTGAATTAAATTCTAGAAAATTCATCTAAAGTGTGTTTCATGCTTAATGTCATTTCTCAAAGTTTCATATTAATTGATTATTAATTTGAGAGTAATTAGATTTAATGTTTTTTTAATTAAACCTAAATTAAGGCTAAAATATCCAATAAAATTGGGATTTAATTTTTATGGATTCCCCTCATCAATATGAATCCATAAAGCCTTTATTTGTATTTTTCGATTTGTATTTATTTTTCTATGATTTTTAGATTTTTTTGTAATTTTATTTAATTTAAAACCATTAATTAATGATTATTTAAGTGATGGGTCCATGGCGGTATGTCAGCTGCATGGCACTTCTTACCGTGGTATGCGTTTGGTCCACGCGATACACGTGACATTCATGGAAAAGGCACCACACAGATAAGGTCGCCCGATCAAAGATCGGACGGGATCACTCCCGGGTTTTAATCCAATGGGTTTAGATCGGACCGTCATCATTTCTTTAAAAGGAATGAACGGCCCCATTTCCTCCTCCATCTCTATAGAAGCAGTTGTCTTGTTTTGCTAATATCTTTTGATCTAGCAACAAATCACATGATTTTAATTACAAAACACTCACCGAATGAAATCCTTTCAATCCATATGCGCTTGATCTCACTTGAGATCAAGTCTCCTTTAAAATGAACAAGGCGAAAAGCTTAAGAAAGATGAGGGGGTGTTAATGGCATACCTTGATCGTTGATCGATTGACTTCAAAATTAATTCCATAGCTTTAACCTTGAAGTGAGCTTGCTCGCCAAAGGAATAGGATCTTAGCCTTGAATGCTCCCTAGACTAACTAGGCTTTGAGTTTTGGTCATTCTCCTTGTAGGCTAAGAGAGGTGAGAATTTTGTTTGTGTTTGATTTTGAGTGGTGATGGTAATGGAATGCTTCAATTTGGGTTTTGGAAGTGTGTAGGTTGGAATTCCTTTGGACCTCCTCTTACCTTTTCATTTCCATTTTTCTTGAATGGAAATGGAAAGTTTGGAACTTAGCTAGCTTTCGCCTTCACTTGAAGATAGCCTTCTCTAATGGATGATGAGGAATGGGCTTAGCAAATGGGAAGATACCTTGACTTTCTCCCTTCGCTCCTCATTTAACCATTTGGACTTTAGTGTTAAAAGCAAGAGAAGTTTAAATGTTTAATTAGGGATGTTAACTTTCATTAAGAAAGTTTAAGGAAGCCTCATCCCCATCCCATGTGATTTGGTTGGAATTAGTGCATTTGACTAACCCTTGGATAATTGGTTTTAGCATAATTTCATCCTTTGATTAATGTTCAATTTAGTGTTAAATGTTTATGCACTTAGTCATTAATAATTCTCCATGAGTTGGGAAATTATTAACTTTCAATCTTTAAAGTGCATTGGGTATGTTGATCCATTTGGCTTTATGTATTTTGAATTAGATTTTTGGTTAAGTGAAATGACTTATTGACTTAATTAAGTGACATTTCATCTTTAATATGGTTAATCTACAATTTAAATTGCACTAAGTTAACTCATTTCAAATTACATTTTGGCCTAAACCCATTTGACTCAAGTTAGGGTTAATGGGTTATGTTTGCATTTGTCAAATGACCAATTTGACCAAATTATATAAATGGGGAATTAGATTATGTTCAATTATCATTTTCAAATGATTTGAAAATCATATAGGTTCATTTGATCAAATGGGTTCCATTTGGGATTAGTTGGGTTGACCAATTGGTCAAATCAAACCAAGGCTTATGTTAGGTTCATATGATGATTTGGAATGTCGTCCAATAGGTTTGAGTTGGTTTGGTCTAGCTTTGGGTTTGACTCACTTAGGTTCAAAAGAGTTAAATTGGTCAAGTTGGCCAATTTGACCAATTTGACCAAATTATAGTTAGGTTTTGAGACAAGTTCAATTGGTTAATTGAAAGTGATTGTAGGCTTTGGTTTGGTTTAATTTGAAATTAATTTGAATTTTAGTCAATTTGATATTTTAGGTCAATCTAGGATAGGTTGGGTCAAGTTGACCAATTTGGTCAACTTAATCTCAATTATGGCTCCAAGTTCAATAAGTAATTTGGAGTGAATTTGAGCTATTGATTGTAATCAATTTGGATCAAATCATGATTTGACCTATTTTACCACTTTAGGCCAATTTAGGTTAACTTATGGCCAATTAAGCTTGGTTTGGCTCAATTGATGACTTGGTCATGCTCAATCATTGATTATGAATGGGTTTGGGTCAATGGTTTCAATCAATTTAGCATATGGTGAATTTTGTCTAATTTGGGTTTCTCTAAGTGTTAACTTAGTCAAAGGTTAGGTTTGACTTGGTTTGACCCAATTCAAGGTGGTTGATCACCCCATGATGATTTTTTGAACATGATGTGAGGCTTTGATGGGTTTAGTTCAATCCAATTTGGGTTGGATTAGAATTTAGCTCAAAAGGTGCTTTAGGTCACTTTGGGTCAAGTGAGCCTAAATGGGTCAATTAATGATCAAAGCTTAATTCAAGTTTGGTTGAACTGACATGGACTTATGATTGAAATATAAATCCAATTGCAAGTGATTTTGAGTCAAATGGGTTTTGGTTCATTTGACAATTTCAAGTTCAAAGGATGAACATGAGTTTGATTTGTTTTGATTTTATTGATGATTATTAGTTTATATTTATATTTGGGCATGTGATTAAAGGAATGATTATTTGAAGAGAAAATCTAAGGATTTGGATTGATTTGAGAATGATTTGGCTAAGTTCAAGAATTTGACTTGAAGTTGGATTTAAGTTGGATTTGGACTTGAGTTTGAATTTAATTTTGATTATTTTTATATTTCATTTATATTTGTAAATATAAATGAGAATATAAATGGGTGAGATAAACTTTTGAGTTTGGAGTGATTTGGATTTGATTTGAGCTAAGTCCATAAGATGAAATCAAAATGCTTAGAAAAGGTTTTGGATTTGGTTTAAGATTTGAGAAATGAATTGAGTTGGAATTGATTTAAGATTTGAGTTTCAAGTTTGACTTGAAAGAAGGAAGCAAGGATTGGGTTTAAGCTATAGGTAGGTAAATCTTCCTAATCTAAGGCATAACCTATTTTATGGCTAACTCTTCTAAGTCTCTAGGGTTGGGTTAAGTGTTCACCTAATCACTAGAAGTGTCTTAAGACCAAGGAACTCTTAGTGTCTAGAGGAGTCCTATGTCTAAGATGGAGATCAAGAGCTCACTCTAAAAAATTAACAAAGGGCACCTAGTGTGGTGTCATTGACAAGACATACCATGTGGTGTTGGCCAGATCAACAACTTTGAACGATCTAAGCAGAAATGATATACTCCTAAACCCGAGAAAAAGGAAATAAGATCTTAGTGAAATGTGATTCTACTTATGTCAAAAATATAAGAGAGAAAGGAGGAATCCACTAGGATTTGAGTATGAGAGCTTTCCACTGGGGAGAAATGGCTGCTTATCCACTGGGATAAGAGGAACTTGGGATTAGAATTGAGATCTGTTGGGATGAAAATGTGAACTCTCCACCAAGGGAGCAAGTTCAAGTTGGATTGAATTGGTTCCAGGGGAACTGGAAATATTTGCATTTCATTGAGGAGAAACTAATTGATTTGATTTGATTTGACTCAGGGGAGGTTGATTGGATTTATTTTGCTTGTTTAGTTGGACTCCAGGGAGGAGGGTTGAATTTGTTTTTTTAAATTTTGAATTTTGTGATGGACCCTATTGGTTCGATGCATTGAGACCATGTTGGTTTAATCTACTTCAAATTTACCAATAAGGGTAATCTATCAACCACATAGTAGGGATATCCAATCAAAGGGGTTGTCTTATACAAGAGCTATACTAGGAAGAAAGAGTAGGCTTATATCCTCCAAAGTAGGATGCCATCGGGTGATCCATTGGTGAGAAAACAGATTGAGCCCAACCTTAGGTTGATAAGTGAATGTGGGACTTGAATTTGCTCAAGATAGTCAAAATTAATTCCATTTTTTTAAATTATTTTTGATAGAGCCTATTGGTATGGTGACCAGTAGGGGCCATGTGCCTTGGTCTCATGGATTTATCAATCCAAAGGGGTAGTCTACCAATCATATAGTAGGACTATCCAACCAAAGGAATTGTTTTTCATGGTCAAGTTAAGAAGAAAGCATGGGACTTACATCTTCCAAAATAAGGACCATTGGGTGATCGGTTGCTTATGCAATAAATCGAACTCAACCTAGGGCTGAATTTTTTTGAGTGAATGCCTTTAGGGGACTTAAATTAGCTCAAAGATAAAAATTAATTTTATTTTTAATTATTTTGATGGATCCCGACTGACCTTGATAGGCCATCGGTCTTGGTATAACTCAAATTTACCAATTCAAATGGGTAGTCTATCAACCACATAGTATGATTATCCAACCAAAGAGGTTGCATTTGCAATGATCAAGTTATGAAGAAAGCTTGGGACTTACATTTTCCAAAATTAGGAACCATGGTGATTGGTGCAACAAATCGAACCGACTGTATGACAATTGAATGAATGCCTGGGACTTAAATCACTCGAAGATAGTCAAGATTAATTTTATTTTTAATTGATGGATCCCATTGATTTGTGATGGACTACAGATAGAGGCCATATTGGCCTTGGTCTATTTAGGTTTACCAATCCAAAGGGGTAGTCCATTAACCACATAGTAGGACTATCCAACCAAATGGGTTACCTTTCTTTGCAATGATCAAGTTAAGAAGAAAGCGTGGACTTACATCTTTCAAAATAAGAATCCATCGGTGATCGTGTTTGTGTAACAAATCGAACGACTTATTGACTATTGAGTGAATGCCTGAGGACTTAAATCAAAGATAATCAATATTAATTTCATTTTTAATTGATTTTGATGGATCTCATTGGTTTGGATGACATACCAGTAGGGGCCATATCCTTAGTCTACTGGTTTACCAAGGGGAGTACCTGGGGGAGAACTATCCAACCAAAGGGGTGCCTTTCTTTTGCATGGCTACGAAAGCATTGACTCACATCTTTCTGAATAAAAGAATGTGACACATTAACAAGGTAACATGTTAACCCTAGGATTGCCATCGATTTGTGTCATGCTAAAAGAAACGTAGACTTATATCTTCCAAAGAATGACCGCTGGTAACCTATTTGTGGCAAAAGTAATGAAACCCGATGTAAGGGCTATGGAGACAGAGGACTTATCTCAACTCAAGATAATTCCTCATGGAGTTTTCGACACGCCTAAAGATATGCCCGCTAGAAAGGGAGGGGGGCTTGAATTTCTAATCCATAAGTGAATAAATTTAGTTGTTTATTTATTTGTCGAGGACCTGCAAGGATCATAAGAAGGAGCTTATATCAAAGATAGACCTATCTCGATTTATCAACTAAGGAAGAATCGGCATCCGTGAACAAATTCTTCACCGGTGACTATAGGAAAGGGATTGTCCAATCCAAGAGTAACTCATAGTGTCTAAATGGGGTCAAAAGGATGTGATCTAAATAGAGTGGAAGGGGCCGCCAAGGCTTTATTCAAAACCATGGAGAAGGTAATATCTATATATTTATGACCAACTTAAGGAGAAAGTGAGAATCACATCTAAAAAGAGTAGTGTATCCACCGGGTGAGTCATTGTCACATAGAGAACATCAACCAATCTAAGGTGCCCGGGTTTGTAATCAACCTAGGAAGAAAGCATCAAGAACTCACATCCTCCTATAGAGAACTGATTGTTGTGATAGCCATCTTCAACGTGTTATCCCACCTACGCGACTGAAAGTGAATGCCATTGGGAGACTTATATCAATTCAAGAGTAATCAAGAGGAAAGGAGCCAGGGGACTTATCCTAAACCTCAAATAATTTCGACCTAGTTAGTGCATGGAAAGTTTAAGAAGAAAGTGTGCCTTGCATCATCTTAAACAAAGTCACCATGAGGCTTACCGGCTTTGCGGAAACCTACCAAACAACAAGGCTCATCAATTTTAATGATTAAGGAAGAATGTGCAAGGACTCATATCTTTCAAACAAGTGATCACTTGGGTGACACTAACAAGGTAGCATGTCGACACCTGAGCAACTAATGAGTGAGTGCTATATGGGCTTGCTTACATCAAAATAGAGACAAGATATATGTGTTTGTGTTTGTGTTTAAAGAAGATATGATGTCACTTGAGTTATCTCACACCTATCCTAAAATACATTTAAAAGTTGATAAAATGGTGCCATGAATGGCAATTATGATCCCACCAAGAAAGGATGACGCTTTAGGTTCTCTTACACCTAACTTAGCATAAGGATGCCACTCTCTTATACATACTCTAGTAGACTGGGGAATTATGTTTAATTTGTGTTTGTGTTATGAAAGAGAGATAAGATGCCTCTTGGGTTCTCTTACACCTACCTAGAACACATCGCGAGATGCAAAATAAGCAAACAACGCTTTGAAAGAAGAGAAGATTTTGATGAATTGAAATATAATTTTTTATGATAATTATTTTCAAATATGATTTTATGAGTAATATTTCTTCAAATAGAGCCCATTAATTTGGAAGCATCGGTGTTCCCCTTTAAAATAAATAAGTTAATAAGATCCTCCTTGGTAGGCCTTCTCATGACAAAAGGGCCTTCCCAAGGGGTTCAAACTTGCCTCCCATCTTATGACCAACACTTGGCATCCTTAGAACTAAGACAAGCTCTCTACTGAAAGCTGGACCAACTCGTGAGCTTGAATCATTTTGGCTTTGTATAACTCGAGGTTATAGCATGCCCATAAGCCTCCTCCAAATCTTCTAGCTCTTCTAACCATAACTTTGCACTATACCATGCATAGTGATTTTACTACCTATTTCTATCCTTAGTGATGGGAGTTAAACTTTAATCGTAGAACAACTTTAGACCCATACCAAAGAGAATGGTAGATTGTGTGAGATTTATTTATGGTGTGGTATGCTCACAAGGTTTCAACCAACCGCTTCATGCCACGCCGTTGTCATCGAAAGTGTCTTAGAAGTATTTGGGTGAGAGTTTTGTTGAATGATTAAGGTCATTTTCCTGGGATAGTAGATGGTGGAGTATCTCCAATCTATACTATGTCTCACGGTGATGATCTTGGTTCTTAAATGCAATACCATTATCGATATAATTTGTTGAGGTACTGATCCTATATATGATATGGTTCCTAAAAAATTGGAGCCTGAGTTATGACCTCTCTAAGTGGGATTGCCTTGAAAAAAAAGTAGTCGACTAGGATGAACCAATAACCTTTCAAAGAAAGAGGATCGATAGGACCCATTATGTCAAGCAATCAGGTGAAATTTTGTGACTAAATTTCTAAAAGAAAAGGAGGTATAGTTCCATATTCACTCTAAGATAAAATGAAGATATAAATATACTTTCTTCTTTTTATGCATTTTTGACACCATTCGTAGATATTCTTATTGAAGGTGACGGTACATTGAGGAGGTGTACTATCTCGAAGATAGAAATCACCACCCTACAATGGACCTAACAACCTCAATAAGGACTCATAAGGACAATGAGTTTGCATGTGTACCAAAGATTCTTCCCTTTTACAAAAAACAAAGGGTCTACATGTGTACCAAAGATTCTTTCCCTACTCAAGAGTAAAACAAGAAGTTTTATGCATGATATTATAAAAGAAATACTCATCCAACTGGTTGTTAATTCTTTTATCTTGATTTTAACTTAGGCTTTAAGTGAGGTTATGAGTTATTTATTTTTTAATTTTGAGTTGATTAATTTAGTAGAAGATTTATTTTTCCGAGAGCTTAATCGTCATCCGTGCCATACATCAAAGCAAGAAAGAAACTAGAAAATATGCCATCTTAATGCACAAGCTAAACAAAACATCACATATTTTATAAAGCTAATGCAAAAGAATTAAATGTCATTTGATTCGAGCACCACCGCACAAACTGAAAACAAATTGGGTAATGTCTCTACTCTTATACAACCCAAATTACAAATGAATTAATTTACAATTAAGCAAGAAAATTCATGTTATGGGGTCTTCTTTCTTCTTCTTTTTTTTCTTTTCTTTCTTATTTTTGGTTCCTTCTTTTGGATGGTTGGAAGGTGTTGCTTCAAAGGCTTCACATGGTACATAAGATGTAATCTTATGACCAATGCTCATCTTAATTCCCCATAACATTCATTCTAAAATCCTAATTGCAAAACTACATGAAAAGAAAAAAAAGTAAATCTAACTAACACCAAACAAGGATTAGCTAAATAAATCATACAAATCCCAAGCATGTATATTAGATTAGCACCCCACACATGGGTAACCAAGTCTACCGGACTATTAGATTATGCTTAGAGGTATGAGAACCTACACAACAAAAGTAGTTATATTTTTATTATGATGCCCTTAAGCACAATCCCCTATAAAAATAATGATTAGACTAAATTATCCTACCATTCATTCTACACATTCACCCTAACATCCAAACTAAAATAAAACATCACAAAATAAAAGCAAACATCAAGCCATGCACGCCCTAACTGAAGCTAAAAGTGGTGAAATTTAGCCTAATGTGTGTGCTTTAGAAGGTTTGTGGTATCTATGGTTTTAAGGTTTGGATTTTCTAAGTGTGAAGATGTTCAACTTAGATGGGTGGTTTCATTTAAGTGTTTAGTTGATTTGGGTTGATTTTATTTGATGCTTTGTTTAGGTTTGAGTGAATTCTATAATTAATTACTAAGTTTTAAAGAGAGAGAGAAGAGAACTTCTCTTTCCTTCCCTACCTTAAGTAATTTCTAAAATATTTTCATGTTTAGTTTTGTTTAATGTGAATGTTTTATAATGCATTTTAATTAATCCTAAGTTTATATCAACTCTAAACAAACTTATAAAAAAAAGGGATTTTAAGATTAAAAAAGTGAACAAAATTCACAAAACATACATCACTTCATTTCTTTCTTAACATGTATAACATGCATATGGATGCATCTAAGCATATTTATACATATAAATGAATATGTTTAGCATACTTTATGATGAATTCTAAGTGGATTATTTAAGAAAATTTGAATACTTTATGATGCATGATTTTCATTAAGTATAAAAGAGGTTTTCTTATCCATTCTTCACTTTACATGTATGTATGAAAGGTAAGTGAGTATGACACCATCGTTAACCAACGAGACCTACTTAGAGCTACTTAAAGCCTCGCAACCCCTGGGTTGTCCGGACTAATATACCACTTTTAAATACAAGCATATGTGCAAAACAAAATGAAGGGAAAGAAAGATGCAAAAGTTTATACTTATGTTTGGACTTGGTTATGCAATTTATATGTGTAAGGATCTTTCTTAAGTCATAACATGGAAGAGGATAAGAAGATTTAAGCAAGTGTTATGTTCCTTTAAAAGAACTATACACTTTGCAAATCTTATTCAAATCCATATTAAGAGAAAAGAAAGGAAACAAACATAAGACACATTTTATATTCACATGCAAGCTTATAAAAGAACTATAAGTAGAACACTTTTAGTTTGTGTATTTGATTTATATATTTTGAAAATAGTTTTGAATTTAATAGTAATAATAGCCATTCATATCTTACTTTATCAAAACATGCAATTTGACATAAAGAAAATATTTCATTTTGAATTTGATTTTTGAAAAGCATGAATGCATGAAATTCATATGACATACACATTTAGCATGTTAGAAAGAACTAAAGTGATGAAAGTAAGTAAACACATCCACCTTAATTAATTCTAAAGACAATCTTATGAAATAAGAATGCTTAAAGTAAATCAAATTATTTTTAAAGAATGTTTGATTTTATTCTGAGTTTGATTTAATTTGAGAAATGTGAGATGAGTTTGGTTCCTAACCCATTCCACATATATTGGTTGTTTTAGTTTAATTTTAGGTGATTAGTGATTTTTTATATGTTACTTAGGTTAATGTATGAATTGAGCATGCTAATTACCCCTTACTATACCACCTAGCATAGCTAATCAAATAATTATGAGTTAATGAGATAACATAAAACCACAAGGAATTTAAATCAGAATGCACTTAGTATGAAAATGGCCAAATGCATTTGACTCATGATTAATGATTAATTAAACTAAGAGGTTTAACTTAAGTAATTTCATAACCCCTCACACATGTGAGTTGGATTTTGATTTCCTTAATTGTACTTAGGCTATTGAACACCCAAGCATCTACCCAAGATAGATTAATTGAATTCAAAAGTTTTAGAATTTTATGAAATTAATTGAGGGGTAATTAGTGAATTAACCTTTAATTAAGGATGGATTAAGGAAGAAAAGGGGTTTAAGAAATATCTTAAGGAAAGCATCCCAAAATTATTCCATAAATCTCATATTCACTTAATCAAAACTTAATTGACTCAATCGAGGGTTAAACCACTAATTATATCCTTAATTAAGTCTTAGTACATTAAGGGAGTGATTAAGGAATGAATTAGTAATTTCCCAAATTAAGCCACCAATAAATCTCAAAAAAATAGGGAGTAGAGTCATCCCACTAATTAAGCACAAGAAGTTTGAGATTAATCGTGGAGTTATTAGAGGGTAATTAACAAAATAACATAATAAAACCCAAATTCAAAGGAAAATACTATTCAAAATTTTGAAATCATTTTTAGAATATTCTATATTCAATTATCAATCAAATATAATTTATTTAATATTTTCATAATTTTTCTAGGCTTAAATATGAATTTTAGAAGTTTCCATAATTAATTAGAATATTTAAATAGCCTAATTAAGTATTTAATCCCATTGCGGCATTTGACAGATGCTTTCCATGGCATGGATTGGGTATTTAACTTGTCACATCATAGCATCACGCTCCATGGCGACACGCGCTTTCTCTACTATCAAGGATTGAATGGTTGAGATTAAAGCCACGGTTCTAAAGGGTAAATTCATGGTGCTTGTTTTAATCTCACATCCATCCAAAATGCGGATGGACACCGAGATTCATCCCTAATTCCCTGAGCAATGGAGAATCCCCATGTTCTAGAGATCCGAAGATTCTTCTGATTGGGCTAAAATTTAGCCCACTCCTTCATCATATAATGGATATCATATTTAACTAATTTATCATGTTTCTTTCACAAAGCTCCACATTATGACTAGATAAAGCTCGAAAAAAAGGTTTACCTCACCATTCGATTTCCATGGAGAAGCTTGAGAAGATGAGATTTCAAACTCTCTAGAAGCTTGGAAAGAGTAAAGGCGCTTCGGTTCCTATGCTTAAATTGAATTGGGAGAGTAAAGATTTAGTTGAATTAGGGGAGTATATCTCACCCTTGAAGGATTGGATGACCGCAAAGCCTCCTTGCTATTTTGATCCAATTGAGCTTATGCCATGAGTTTGTTAGGCCATTTTGGATGTCCTTACATTCATTTGTCCTAAGGAGTGGAATGGTGAACTTCCCATGTGCTTAATTCAAGTGGAAGGAGGATCCCATGTGCTCCATTTCAAGGCATGTGTGGATTGGGTTTGGTTTCAAACCCAATCCAATCATGTGCACTAGGTCCATGTGACCATTTGACTAAGAGGATGTCAAGTGTCCATGAAATGGAATTAACCAAATTCTAAGTGGTTTTGATTTTGGGTTACCCTATGGCCTAGGGTAAAAGGTCATTTGACCTTGATTTCAGTTTGGAATATTTGGTATGATGAGAAAATAGGTTTGGCCAAGTTTCATTGAATTTGAGTTGGTTTAATGTGATTTGGCTCATGTTGACACATTTAGGTCAAAATGGGTCAACTTGAGTCAAGTTGACCAATTGGGTCAAACCAAGGGTTGGGTCAAGTTCATATGACTATTTGAAATGTTTTGGTGGCTTTGGTTTGATTCAATTTGGTTCAAGTTCATTTAGGTCAAATGGGTCAAGTTGACCCATTTGACCTATTTAAGTTAAGTTTGGGTTAAGTTTAGTTGGTCATATGAAATGGATTGGTATCTTTTTTCCAATCAATTTTGGTTAAGTTTTAATTTGACTCAATATGGCCCTTTAGGTCAAGTTGGGTTCAAAGTCAATTAGCTAGGTTGGCCAATTGAGGCTTTGGCCAAGTTCAACAATCATTTTGGGATGAACTTGACTCATTGGTTTCAATCAATTTGACTTAGATCAAGTTTTGACACATTTTTACTTTTTAGGTCAAGATGGGTCAACTTGGGTCAAGTGGCCAGGGATAGGTTATGCTGTTGACTTGATCAAGTTCAAACATTGATCATGAATGAACTTATCATTAGTTTCAATCAATTTGGCCAATGGTGGATTTTGGCTATGTTGGGTTTTATTTTAGCTAAGTGTTGACTTGGTCAACCCTTAGGTTTGACTTAGTTTGACCCAATTTGAGTGATTGATCATCTGATGATTGTTGATCATGATGAGAGGCTTAGGTGGGCTTAGTTCCCAATTTGGTTAGGATTAAAATTTGGCTCATAAGGGTACTTTAGGTCACTTTGTGTCAAGTAAGGTAAAATGGTCAAAGTTTGATTTGAGTTTGATTGAACTCACATATGGACTTATGATTGAAATATAAATCCATTTGTAAAGTGGTTTGAAGTCAAATGGGATTTGACTCATTTGATAATTTCAAGTTCAAAGGGTGAACATGAAATAGATTTTGATTTTTGAATTAAGTTTTGATTTGATTATTGAAGTTTATATTTATATTTAGATTCATGATCGAATGATTGATTGAATCATGAAGAAAAATCAAGGGTTTGGCTTGATTTGAAATTGAGTTAAGTTCATGATTTTGACTTGAAAGGCTTAGGTTGGATTTTGATTGAATTTGAGTTTGATTTTGGAGTTGGTTTTTTAGAATTTATATTTCGTTTATATATAAGAATATAAATGAGAATATAAGTGGTTATGGGAAAATTTCAAAGATTTGAAGTGATTTGAACATGATTTAGGCTAAGCCCTTAAGAGAAATCAAAGTGACTTAAGAAAAAAATTATTATTTAAACTTGAATTTTAGATTTAGTTTGATTGATTTGAATTTATATTTCATTTATATATGTGAATATAAATGAGAATATAAATGAGTTATTAGAAAATTTCATGAATTTGAATTGATTTGAACATGATTTAGGCTAAGTCTTTAAGAGAGTCAAAGGACTTAAAAGATTTGGAATTTCAATCATGGGCTTTAATCTTAAGTTTCAATCATAGGTTTCAATCATGTGGCATTGATTTGAGTTTGGGAAAAAATAATTAAGCTAGAATTGATTTAAGTTTGATGTTGATTTGATTTGAGTTTGAAAGGAAGGAAGTAAGGAATATGGTTCAAGCTATAGGGTAGTCAAATTTTCCTAACACGCTTAATGCATGACCTACTTTCATGGCTAAGGTTGATCCACCTAATCACTATATGTGTCTTAAGACTAAGGATATCTTAATGTCTAAGAGGAGTCCTATGTCTAAGATGGAGGGGTTGAGAGATCTTCTAAAAAATGAGGTCAACACTCCTATAATTTTAAAATTTATAAAGTCAAATTCTTTATGCAAGATAACAATGTTGTTATTTATTTAGACTAAGTTAAACACTCCCTAAGAGATTAGATCATGTAAGAGCATGCTTTTGACTTAAATCTAATGCAAATTTTTCATATGCTTTATTTTTATTTTGGAAAATCAATTTAACATATGCTTTAGGATTCTTTATGCCCAATGCATGATAAATAAGATTATGGGCCAAAATCAAGAAGATAAGGAGGTGTGTTTCCACCATGGCTCTCACAGACCAAGTTCTCTAACAAAGGTGGAAGCCCTCTAATCAAGAATAAAATAATATGCTTTTAATGCATGATGTTAGAAAAGAAAGTACACATTCAACCAAGGGGTTGCTAATTCTTTTATCTTGATTTTAACTTAGGCTTTAGATGAGGTTATGAGTTATTTATTTTAATTTGAATTGATTTATTTGATAGAAATTTACTTTTCTAAGAGCCTAATCTCATCCATGTCATACATCAAACCAAGGAAGAAACTAGGAAAAGATGTCATCTTAATGCGTAAGTTAAATAAACATCAATCAATTTATAAAACTAGCAAAAAAATAAAAAAGGTCATTTGTGGCTCCACACAAACCCAAAAATAAACGGGTAGACTCAATCCTTATACAACCGGATTACAAATGAGTAAATTACAATCAAGCAAGGAATTCATGTTATGGTGGAGGGGCCTTCATTCTTCATTTCTTCTTTCTTTTCTTTTTTTTCTTTTTTTTTCTTCTTCTTTTGGTTTCTTCTTTTGGATGGTTGGAATGTCTCAAAGGCTTCACATGATATATAATATGTAATCTTATAACCAATGCTCATCCTAATTCCCCATAACAATCATTCCAAAATCTTAATTACAAAATTACATGAAAAGAAAAGTAAATCTAACTAACACCAAAAAAATATAGATTAGCTAAACAAACCATACAAATTCCAAGCATATATATATATATATATATATTAGACTTAGCACACACATGGGCAACCAAATTCACCTAATATTGGATTATGCTTAGGGGTATAAGCACTGCACCAAAAGTAATTTTATATTTTATTACAAAGCCTCACAATCCCTCTAAGATAATGATTAGACTAAATCCCTACCATTCAAGATAATACAACCCTAACATCCGACTAAAATATTGCATCTCAAAATAAAAGTAAAGCATCAAACCATACACTCTAACCTAAAGCTAGAAATGGTGATTTATTAATGTGTGTGCTTTAAAAGGTGTGGTATGCTTAGCTAGCTTTAAGGTTTAAATTTCTTAAGTATGAAAAGTTTAACTTAGAGGGTGGTTTCATTTAAGTTATTTAATTAATTTAGTTGATTTTATTTGATGACTTGTTTAGGTTTGAATGAACCTATAATTAATTACTAAGTTGTAAGATTGAGAAAAGAGAAAATAACTTCTCTTTCTTCTATACCTTAAGTAATTTCTAAGATAGATTTATGTTGATTTTTTTTGGTGAATGTTTTATTATATGTTTTAATTAATCCTAAGTATAGATTTTCCCTAAACAAACTTATTCAAAAGAAAAGCATTTTAAGATTAAGTAAAGTGAATTAATATCACAAACACATCATTTTATTTCTTTCCCAACATGTGTAACATGCATATGGATAAATCCTAAGCATATCTATACATGCAAATAGGAATGTTTAGCATACACCTTAATGATGAATGCTAAGTAGTGTTACTTAAGAAAATTATGATATTTTATGATGCATGATTCTTATTAAGTAAAAAAGATGGATTTCTTTTATCCATTTTTCATATGGACATATACATGTATGAAAAGTCATAAGTGAGTATGCGTTATTAGCAAGAGCATAAGATACAAGACCTACATAGGGCTACTTAAAGCCTGCAACCTTGGGATTGTCCAGACTAATATACAACTTTCCTTAAATATATATGCATGTACAAAAAAAAAAAAAAATGAATGAAAAAAAGATGCAAAATTTTGTGTTTGTTTGTTTGATTTGTTTATGCAATTTATATGTATCGTGTATATGTCCTTCTTAAGTAATAACATAGGAATGAATATGAAAGGATTTAAGCAAGTGTTGTGTTCTTTTCAAATTAACTATACTCTTACTAAATCCTATTCAAAATTATGCTAAAAGAAAAGAGAAGGAAAACCATACTATGCACATCTTTATATTTCTACTCACATGCAAGCTTGTAAATAATCATAAGTATCATACCTTTCAGTTTTGATAATTGATTTATAAGTTTTAAAAATAATTTTAGATTTAATAGTGATAATAGCCATTCATATTCTTACTTTAGACAAAACATGTAATTTGATTTTAAAAAGCATGAATACATGATTTTCATATGGCATACACATTTAGCATGATAGAAAGAAATAAAGTGATGAAAGTATGTAAATTCATTCATGCTAATTAATTTCTAAGACAATCCTATGAATAAGTTTATTTAAAGTAAATCAAATATGTTTTAAGGAGAGTTTGAATTTTGTTTGAGTTTGATTTCAATTTGAGAAATGTGAGATGAGTTTACTAGTCTTAACCCATTCCCCAGAGTTATTTAAGTTCAATTTTAGGTGATTAGTTTAATTTTATGCTTTGGTTAGGTTATGAATTAAGTGTATTAATTACCCCTTACCTACACCACTTTAACATATTTAATCACATAATTATGAGCTAATGATATGACATGAAACCACATAAAAATTTAAATCAATAATGCACCTAGAAAGAAAGGACCTAATGCATAATTGGCTCATAATCAATGATTAATTAAAGTAAAGGGTTTAATTTAAGTACTTTCAAAACCCTTCCCACACATGTGGGTTAGATTTTTTTCCTTAAGCCACTTGGGTTATTAAACACCCAAGCATCTACTTAAGATGAATTAGTTCAGTTCTAGTATTTTGATTAATTAAGATTTTATTAAATGATTAAACTATTTAATTAATTTTTTCACTTAATTAGATTTTAATCTAAATGAAATAAACTTGGGAAAGAGATATGGGAAAGGACCCTAATCCCATTCCCCAAGCCCACTCCCCTCAAGGTTATTAGCAAATTGAATTAGTGAATTTATCACTATTTAAAAGGTTAATTAATCATTTAATAGATTAAGAGAGTGATTAGAATGAGCCAAGCAATTACCCTAATTAATTCATTAATAAATTCCAAGAAAATCAGAGGTAGAGATCATCCCATTAATCAACCTAGAAGTTTAGAATTAATTGGTGGAATAATTAAGAATTAATAATTACATTCTAATAAAACCTTAGAAAATATCACTTTCAAAATCAATTGAAATTAATTTTAGAATATTCCTCTTGAATTATCTTTTCGATGCTTTTTTATTTTGTATTTTTATGATTTTTTATAATTAGTTATGAATATTTGAAGTTTCTATGATTATTAAGTAATTAATCCCTTAATTATATGGTTAATCATATTGGTGCCACATGGAGGTCGACGCACGCTTTCCATGTGGTGTGACGAGAGGCAACTTAAGTTATCACATCATAGCCGCATCGCGCGGCGGCGCTTTCTCCCA
Source organism: Cymbidium sinense (assembly GCA_021442155.1). Classification (NCBI taxonomy): domain Eukaryota; kingdom Viridiplantae; phylum Streptophyta; class Magnoliopsida; order Asparagales; family Orchidaceae; genus Cymbidium; species Cymbidium sinense. Next base: position 75,605,799 of record CM038222.1, on the reverse strand, counting down.
TCTATTACAAGATCTAAGATCAAGCCCGAAGTTCTTGGGGAAATCAAAGGATCCTGTGTTTTGATCATAGCCATCCATCCAAAATGCGTATGGATGGCCCATGATCTGCAATGATCTTCCCGCATGAGGACATCCATCCATCCTTTAGGCAAGATCCGAGCTCGATTGAGCTGATTAAGCTCAAACTCAACCCACACCATCATCATGCAGGGGACACATCCAATGGCTAAGTTTGCTTGAGATGAAAATTCACTTCACAAAGACCACACACTCTAGTTAATCTGTTGAAGGCATACCTCTGGAGGCTATCACCGCACTGTTCGAGGTAGTTTTTTCTAGTGGAGATAAATCCCTGAAGATTTGAGGTGGTTTTGTTGAGTGGATCTTCCTATGGACCAAGCTCTCCTTCAAATAGATTGCTTGATCAAAGTCCCACTTCCCTGGAGCTTGGAAGAAGCCTGGATGAGTTTGACAGGCCCTCAAGGTGCTCAAGAAGGAATTGGATTGGATTTATGTATTGGATAAGTTGGATTTCCTTGCTACCTCCTATTTTCAACTTGGAGAAATCAATGGAGAAGTTGAATTGGCTCTGGAAGGTTGGAGGAGCTCAAAAATGAGCTCGACTTCCTATTACTTAATTGAATGCAAGAGATATCACTTAAAATGAAATTATGGGGAGTATATCTCCCCTTGAAGGATCATGATCATGAGCTCCTTTATCATTTTGATCCAATACACCTCCTGAGTGGGTTTTAGGCGTTTAGGGTGGCATTGCATTGGGTAGATGAGGTAGTGGAGGAGTGCCATGTGCTTGAAATGGGTGGAGGAAGGATTCCCATTTGATCTTGATTTTAATTTGAATATGTTTGGTATGATTGAAAAATATGTTAGACCAAGTTTCATTGAATTTGGAGTTGGTTTGATATGATTTAGGTCATGTTCACATATTTAGGTCAAAATAGGTCAACTTGGGTCAAGTTGACCAATTATTGAAATTGGATCAAACCAAGGATTTAGACAAGTTCATATGAAAATTTGAAATGTTTTGGCATCATTGGTTTGGTTTAATTTGATTTATATTTGAATTTAGTTCATTTGATTTTATTTAGGTTAAATAGGTCAAGTTGACCAATTTGACCCATTTGACTTATTGGGGTTAGTCATGGGTTTGTTTATGTTTGGTTGATCATTTAAATAGATTGGTATCTTTGGTTTCAATCAATTTGTTTTATATTTGGATTTGGCTCAATTTGACCTTTTAAGTCAAGTTGGGTTCAAGGCCAAGCTAGGTTGGGTCTAGTTGGCCAATTAGGCTTTGGTCAAGTTCAACAATGATTTAGAATGAACTTGACCCATTAGTTTTAATCAATTTGGCTTAGATTAAGTTTTGACACATTTTAACTTTTTTTAGGTCTAGTTGGGTCAACTTGGGTCAAGTGGCTAATTGGGCTGTTAGGCTCAAATGAGGACTTGGTCAAGTTTAAACAATGATCATAAATGAGTTTTGATCAATGGTTTTAATCAATTTAGCCTATGATGGATTTTGGCTAGTTTAGGTTTCATTTTGGCTAAGTGTTGACTTAGTTTGACCTAATTTGAGTGATTGATCATCTTATGATGATTGTTGCTCAATGTGAGGTTTAGGTGGGCTTAGTTCAATCCAAATTAGTTAGGATTAGAATTTGGCTCAAGGGTACTTTTAGGTCACTTTGGGTCAAGTGAGCCTAAGTGGGTCAAATTGCTTGGTCAAAGCTTGATTTGAGTTTGATTGAACTCACATATGGACTTATGATTGAAATATAAATTCATTTGCAAGTGGTTTGGAGTCAAATGAGTTTTTATTCATTTGAAAATTTCAAGTTCAAGAGGGTGCACATGAGTTTGACTGGGTTTGACTTTTGAATTTAGTTTTGGTTTGATGATTGGAGTTTATGTTTGTATTTGGATTTATGATTGAAGGATTAAAATCATGAAGAAAAAATCAAGGGTTTGGCTTGATTTGAAATTGATTTGGCTAAGTTCAAGAATTTGACTGAAAAGCTTAGGTTGAATTTTGAATTTGAGTTTGAGTTTTGAATTTATTCTTGGATATTTGAATTTATATTTCATTTATATTTATGAATATAAATGAGAATATAAATAGGTTATGAAAATTCCTTAAATTTGAATTGATTTATATTTGATTTAGTCCATAAGATAGAATCAAAGTGACTTAGGAAAAATTTTTTGATTTGGATTTTGAATTTGGTTTGATTGATTTGAATTTATATTTCATTATATATGTGAATATACATGAGAATATAAATGGGTTATGAGAAAATTCCTTGAATTTGAATTTAGATTTGATTTAGGCTAAGTCCATAAGAGGGAATAAGAACTTATGAAATATTTTTGAACTTAGAATTTCAATCATAAGCTTCAATTGGAATTGATTTGAGTTTGAAATTAATTAAGTTGGAATTGATTTAAATTTTTGTTATTTGATTTGGAGTTTGGAGTTAGTTTGAGTTGGAGTTTGACTTGAAGGGAGGAAGTGAGGAATTTGGTTCAAGCTATAGGGTAGGCAAATTTTCTAAAGACATGACTTATTCACTGGTGGCTCTTCTAAGTCTCTGGCTGGGTTTAGTGTTCACCTAATCACTAGAAGTGTCTTAAGACTAAGGAACTCTTAAAGTCTAAGAGAAATCATATGTCTAAGATGGAGGGGTTGAGAGCTCATTATAAAAATGAGGTCAACAGGTGTCTGACTTATACCCATAACCCAAATTAGGATAGAGACTTGGTTACCATGTGTGCTAAGTCCAAATTATTCATATAATTGTTTGGGTTGTGTGGTATGTTTAATCTTTATTTTATGGTTTAGTTAGATTTATCTTTCTCATTTTGATGTAAATTTTTTTTAAGATTTGGAATAAATGTTATGGGAGAATTAGGATGAACATTGGTCATAAGACCATATCTTATGTATCATGTGAACTTGGAGCAAACTACATCCCAAGTCAAATGAAGAAAGAAATAAATGAATAAAGAAGGAAATGAAGAAATGAATGAAGAAATGAAGAAGAAATGAAGAATAACATGAATTCCCTTTTTAATTGTAATTATTCATAATTGGGTTGTATAAGAGTAGGCTCATTTATTTTTTTTGCACGACCACACACCATTCTTTGATCCTTTTGCACTATTTTAGACGCAATGACTTATGGTGCGAATGTTGGCCAATAAAAGAGAAGCATAAGACTAAGTTAAGTGTTACAGAGATGAGAATGCTTAGGTGGATGAGTGGCTTTACTCTTAGAGATAGAATGCAAAATGAGTATATTGAAAAAGTTGGAGTAGCTCCAGTGGTAGATAAGATTAGGAGAGTCGCAGATGGTTTGGCCACATAAAGCGTTATTGACGATTAGAAGAGTAGATGCATTAGATTTGCATTATTTTAAGAAAGGTAGGTAGACCTAAAAGACTTTAAGATGTAAGATGTATCTTAGTATACTTGATTTAAATGAGAATTTGACACATAATAGGACAATGGGGATGAAGGATTCATGTATAACCTAATGGGATTAAGGCTTGTTATTGTTGTTGATTGATGTTTGTTTATGATTACGTGATGGCATGATTTTCTAGTTTCTTAATTGCTTGATGGTTTGACGCTTTGATGATTAGACTCTTAGGAAAAAATAAATTTTTTTATCCGATTAATCAACTCAAAATTAAAATTAAACAACTCATATCTCACTTAAAGCCAATATATAAATCAAGATAATAAAGATATATATAGCAACCCTTAGGCGGATGTTGTATACATCATGCATAAATCATATTGCTTCACTCTTTAATAGAGCTTCCACATTTGAGAAAATGGCGACCTTTGAGACCCATGGTGGAAACACACATAATTCTTTTTTGATTTATCCCTAATAATTTTCATGCATTAGGCATATGAAATCCCATAGCTCTGTCAAATATAAATGTCCCAAAATCAAAATAAAACTTAACAAAATTTGCATTAGATTTAAGTCATTTATTTATGCCCTTCATGAACTAGTCTCTTAAGAGTGTGTTTAAGACTTAGTTTCCTTTCTAAATAAACAACAACTTAGCCATCTTGCAAGCATAAGACTTTCTACATGTATTTATAGAGAGTTTGGCTGGTTTTAAGTCCAAGCTTGGGTGATTTATTCTCTCTTGTGGAGATAAACCATATACTCATTTTCACCTTAGATTTAGGTCATGCTTTGGCCCTGCTAAGCTCCCTAGACTTAGAATATTATGCTCTCCCTTTGTGCTACATAAATCTCACTTTTTGCATTTCATGATCTTGTATTGTGGAATTGTAAGCCTTAGATTTCTAATAAAAATTCAACTCAAACATATAATCCTCTTAAAATTTCAAAATATAAAGCCCAACCATAGATAGTTTGGGATGCTCATTAGCTTCATAGTATCATGAGCATCTCTACTTTTTAATTTCGATAATAACTCCTGATCAATCCCACTTGATTTTTCAAAAAAATAATTTATTGATAGTCCTATCTTTGAAATATTTAGAGACAATGATCATTTACCTTAATGAGAGTATTCTTAAGAAATCTCATTCCTTAGGATGTAATTAACTATGGGGCATGCCTAGGAACTTAATGAACGATTTAAAATAAACTCTTTTCCATGTAAAGTAGGAAAGATCTTGCATTGAAGACCCATTATCCTTAGAGTTCTTATTAGGTGATTAGGTTCATTGTAGGTGTGGGTTAGAAAAACTTCTATAGAGTCACCTTTCAAATCTATTGGGTAGAAAGAGGCAAGAATATATAAATTCCTCTTTTTTGGGATGCCATATAGATCCATGAGATATGGTGATGATCATCAAGGAATAGTACTATAGTGACAAAAGTCACTACCCTTTAATGGACCTAATCACCTCAATAAGGATTCAAGGATGATGGGTCATATGTACCAGATTCTTCCTCTACATGAAAAGTAAAGTAGGGTTAATTTTAAATCGTTGTTAAGTTCTATAGGGTAAACCCATAATTACATCTTAAGGACATGATCCCTTAGAAAACTCGATTAAGGTAAATGATCATTATCTTCAAAGATTTCAATAGGAAAGGACTATCAATTGGTTCATTTTTTTGGGATCAAATATGATTGATCAAGAGAGAGAGAGTTATTAAGCCAAGATAAAGTAGGAGATACCCATGATGCTAGCGAGCATCTCAAACTATCCTATGGTTGGGCTTTACATTTTTTAAAATTGATTTAGTTTGTTTGAGTTGTATTTTTCATTAGAATTTTAGACTTATGATTCCTTAACACAAGATTAAGGAAATGCTTAAGAGGTGAGGAACTATGCTTATGACCCACAAAGGAGAGAAGCTTAGAACATAAATTTAGGGAGCTTTGTGAAAAGCACAACCTAAATCTAAGGCAAAATGGGTAATTGGTTTGCTCACAAGAGAGGACAAACCACCCGACTTGGACTTACAATTGGGGGTGGCCATAACAAACACCACCTACGATTTTAAATACATGTAGGCAAGCCATTATTCTTATGCAAGATAGCTAGGTTATTATTTATTTAGAAAGAGACTAAGTCCTTAAACTCACTCCCTAAAGAGACTAGATCATGTAAGGACATGCTTCAAATGACCTAAATCTAATGCAATTCAAATTTCATTTTATTTTCATTTTGGACAATTATTTTGACTAAGGCTAATAGGATTTGTATGACTAATGCATGAGAAATCAAGTTATTGGCCAAAATTAGCGAAGGGAGGAGGTGTTTCCACCATAGCTCTCAAAGGTCAAGCCAAGTTTCTCTAAAAGGTGGAAGCCCTCAATCAAGAGTGAAATAAGATGTTATTGTGCATGATATTGTAAAAGAAATACTCATCCATAAAGGGTTGTTAGTTCTTTTATCTTGATTTTAAACTAAGCTTTAGGTGAGGTTATGAGTTCTTTATTTTAATTTTGAGTTGTTAAGTTGGGTAAAAGATTTACTTTTCCCTAAAGAGCCTAATCTACATCCAGCCATATAAAGCAAGGAAGAAACTAGGAAAGATGCCACTTAATGCAAAAGCTAAATAAATCATCAATCAATTTATAAAGCTAATTGCAAAAAAAGAATAAAAGGCCATTTTGGTGGGCACCACCGCACAAAAAATAACAAATTGGGTAGGAGCTCTACCATTATATAACCATACAAATGACTTAAATTATAATAAAGTAAGAATTCATTGTTATGAGGGTCTTCAAGCTTTATTCTTCTTTCTTCTTTTCTTCTTTCTTCTTTTCTTCTTTCTTCTTTGGTTCCTTCTTTTGGATGGTTGGAAGGTGAATGCTCAAGGTTTCACATGGTGCATAAGATTGGATCTTATGACCAATGCTCATCCAATCCCCATAATAATCATTCCAAAATCCTAATTGCATAAATTTATACATGAAAAAAAGAATGGAAATCTAATTAACACCCAAAATAGATTATAGCTAAACAAATCACATAAATCCAAACATGTATATTGGACTTATCACCCACACATGGGTGACTAAGTCCACCATGGATTATGCTTAGGGTATAAAGCACCAAGCAAAAGTATTTATATTTTTATTTATGATTGTGCCCCTTAAGCACAATCCCTCAGAAAATAATGGTTAGACTAAGATCCAACCATTCATTCTGAGCATACACCTAACATCCATCTAAATATATATCACAAAATAAAATAAAACATCAAACCATACACGCCTAAAGTTAGAAGTGGTGACTAATGTGTGTTTTGAAGGTTTGTGTGGTATGCTTAGCTAAGGCTTTAAGTTATAATTTTATAAGTGTGAAAAAAATGTTCAACTTAGAGGAGGGTTTTAAGTTGTTTAATTATTTTAGGTTGATTTTATTTCATGTTTTGATTTGGTTCAAATGAATCCTATAATTAATTACTAAGTTATAGAGAGGGAAAGAGAAGAACTTTTCTTTCTTCCTTCCCACCTAAGTAATTTCTAAAGTAGATTCACATTTTAGTTTGTTTAGTGAATATTTTGATTAAGTCTTTTAATTAATCCTAAGTTTAGATGAAGTATAAACAAACCTATTCAAAAGAAAGGCATTTTAAGATTAAATAAAATGAACCAAATTCACAAAACACACATTACTTCATTTCTTTCCAAATATGTATAACATGCATATGAATGAATCAAGCATATCTATACACAAAATGAGAATGTTTACACACTTTATGATGCATGCTAAGTTATTCATTTAAGAAATTTGGAAGTTTAAGATGCATGATTTTCCATAAGTAGAAAAGGGTTTCTTTATTCAATTTTTCACATACACATGAAAGCAAGAAAGGCATAAGTGAGTACAACACCATTGTTAATCAAGATGTAAGGTACAAGACCTACTTAGGGCTACTTAAAGCCTCACTTGGGGTTGTCAGACTAATATACCACTTTCCTTAAATACAAACATATGTATAAAAGAAATAAGTTGGAAAGAAAGAATGCAAAAGTTGTATTAGTTGGTTCATTTTATTTATGCAATTTATGTGTGTGCAAGCATAGGTAACCCTTCTTAAATGATAGCATAGGAATGAATAGGATATGTAATTAGGTAAGTGTTTAGGTTCTTTTCAAATGCATCTTACCAACTCTATTCAAAACTATACTAACATAAAAGAAAAGGAAAATATATGCTAAGCACATCCTTATATTTTCTTCATATGCAAGTTTATAATTAAAATATAAGTAGCACATTTTCAGATTTGATAATTGATTTATATGTTTTGAAAATAATTTTGAATTTAGTAGTGATAATAGCCACTCATATTTCTACTTTAGCCAACACATGCAAATTTTACATAAAGTAAACAATTTCATTTTAAATTTAAATTTAAAATATATGGATGCATGAAACCACATGACATACAAATTTAACATGTTGGGAAAGAATCAAAGTAATGAAAGCATGTAAACACATTCACTTTAATTAAATCCTAGAGACATTCCTATGGAATAAGAAAGTTTAAAATAAATCAAAGTGTATTCAATGTGATTTTTGTTTAGTTTTAAGTTTGATTTAATTTTGAAAATATGAGTTGAGTTTGCTATTCCTAACCCATTCCCACATGAGTTTGATATTTTTGTTTAATTTTTAGATGATTAGATTCATTTTATGTATTGATTAGGTTAAAGGTATGAATTAAATTAACCCTTACACACCACCACGCATAGTTAACCAAAATTATGAGCCAATGAGATGACATAAAAACTCACAAGGAATTTAAACTTGCAATGCACGGAAGAAAAGGGCCTAATGCAATTTTGGCTCATGATTAATGGTTAATTAAGCTGGGGTTTAATTTAAGTAATTTCAAAACACCCTTCACACACATGAATTGGGTTTTGATTTCCTTAATTGAACTAAGGCTCTTAAACACCTAAGCAATCTACCCAAAGTAGATTAATTAAGTTTGGAAGTTTTTAAATTTTAGAAATTAATCATTTAGGGATAATTAATGAATTAACCTTTAATTAAGAGATGATTAAGGAAATAAAAAGGTTTAGGAATAGCTAGGAAATACTCAAAATTATTCTAAGCCCCTATTCATTGGATCTAACCTTAATCAACTTAATGATGGAAAATACAAACCCAACCTTAATTATCCTTAATTAGATTAAGGAGTAATTAGAAACATATTTGCAATTCTCTTAATTAACCTTAAATAAATCCCAAGAAAATTAGGGAGGTAAGGTCATCCCTTAAAACATACCCAATAAGTTTGGGATTAATCGGAGATTAATTAAAAGTAATTAGTAAAATGATATTTTAATAAAACCCAAAATCAAAGAAAAGTTAATTTAAAATCCATTGAAATTATTTTAAATATTCTAGGTTGAATTATCTTTCCATAGAATTTACCTCATTTTTTCTAAATTTTATTGAGAGATATGAATTTTGAAGATCAAGATTAATTAACATTAATGAAATTCCTAACTAATTTTACACAACGCTACATGTGGCGGTGGTCGATGCTTTACACGCCGCATGAGCCTCTAACTTAAGTGTCACATCAAGATGGTGGCATGGCGAGACGATCTTTGATTATCGCTCGATCAAGGATCAACAGCCGTGATCATCCGCTTTTAAAGGGATAAAACATTTTCTAAAGCGGGGAATAATCTTGGCGCCCATCCAAAATGTGATGGATGGCGATCACCCAAGTTCTTCCCTTAGGATCAACAAATTACGCCCATGATTTTAGGGAAGATGAGCTCGATTGAGCTTGGATTGGAACAAGATTGTTCCCACACCATCTAAAGCTAATGAGAAGCCTATCCAATGGTGGATTTCTCATGACTTGAAAATTGCTTTCACAAAATACCAACACCCCCTAAGCTAAGTGGTTGAAAATTCCATACCTCACCGGAGGTGATCACCGCTCGAGCTCGATGAGGTAGCTTCATTTAGTGGAGAAGAAGCCATGTTGAAATTTTCGTGCCTTGGGTTGAGTGGATCTCTATGGACCAACACCACTTCACCTCCTTTGCGACTTTGATCCAATGAGACTCTCCTTACTTTGGAACTTGAATGAGAGCTTGGGCACTGGTTTGATCTGGGGAGTGTGCAAGAGAATTGGAGTGAGTGAGGAAGTTCAAGGTTGAAGTGAGCTCCCCATTTTTTCAATGGAGAAAATTGAGAAGGAGCTATTTCAAATCCTTCTAGAAAGCTTAGATGGTTCTCTGATCTTTCCTAACACTCTCTAGGTTTCAATCAAATGTGAGAATGATGATTTCAAATTCAATTAGTATATCTCCCATGGCAATCGATGGTATCCCTCCCTTGTCATTTTGATCCAATTGACATGAAAAGTTTGTTTAGGCTAGATCTTTACACATGGTTGGTTTGAGGTCTTGAGTGGATTGCCAACCTCCCATGTGCATCAAATTGGGTGGAGGAGGGACTTTGAATTAGCTTTTGACCCTTGGGGTGATTTTGGCCTTGGGTCCATTTGGGCTAACCCAAACCCATTGGGTTGGGTGCACCATTATTCATAGGTCCACTTGAGCTGGAAGGCATCAAGTTGTTATGAAGAGGTATGACCAAATTACATGGATTAGTCCATAATTTGTTCTATGGCCTAGGGGTAGAATGGTGATTTTAATTTTTAATTTGGATATGTTGGGTATGTGGAGAAACTAGGTTTGGCCAAGTTTCATGAGATTTAAATTCATTTGATAAGGTTTGGCTCATGTTGACCCATTTAGGTCAAAATGGGTCAACTTGGGTCAAGTTGACCAATTGGTCAAATTGGGTCAAACCAAGGGTTGGGTCAAGTTCATATGACCATTTGAAATGTTTTGGTGGCTTTAGTTTGATTCAATTTGGCATAGTTTTGAATCCTCATATGACTTCATTTAGGTCAAATGGGTCAAGTTGACTATTTGACCCATTTGACCTATTTGAGCTAGGTCATGGGTAGGTTTAGGTTTGGTTAGTCATATGGAGTGGATTAATATCTTTGTTTCAATCAATTTTGTTAAGTTTGAATTTGGCTCAACATGACCCCTTTAGGTCAAGTTGGGTTTAAGGTCAATAGGCTAGCTAGGTCTAGTTGGCCAATTGAGGCTTTGTCAAGTTCAACAAGTGATTTGAAATGAACTTGACCCATTGGTTTGAATCAATTTGGCTTAGATCAAGTTTTGACACATTTTGACCCTTCAAGTTGTTGGGTCAACTTGGGTCAAGTGGCCAATTAGACTGTTAGGCTCAAATGTTGGCTTGGTCAAGTTCAAACATAGTTTATGAATGAACTTAGATCAATGGTTTCAATCAATTTGGCCTATGGTAAAATTTTGGCTATGTTAGGTTTCATTTTGGGCTAAGTGTTGACTTGGTCAACCCTTAGGTTTGACTTGGTTTGACCCAACTTAATTGATTGATCATCCCATGATGATTGTTGATCATGATGAGATGCATGGATAAGTTTGATTCAATCCAATTTGATTAGGATTAGAATTTGGCTCATAAGGGTACTTAGGTCACTTTGGGTCAAGTGAGCCTAAGTGGGTCAAATGGCTTGGTCAAAGCTTGATTTGAGTTTGATTGAACTTATGATTGAAATATAAATCTATTTATAAGTGGTTTGAAGTCAAATGGGTTTTGATTCATTTGACAATTTCATATTCAAAGGTAAGAATATGAAGAGATTTTAGCTTTGATTTTTGAATTGGATTTTGATCAAGTGATTGAAGTTTGTATTTATATTTGGATTGATTGTAGAGTTGATTGAATCATGAAAGAAAATCAAGAGTTTGGCTTGATTTGAAATTTTTGGCTAAGTCATGATACTAAACATGTTTTGGTGGATTGAAGATAAGTAAACAACACTTGAAGAGAAGATTTGAATGAAATCATATTTTGTTCTTTTATTAATGATTATTTTCAAATATGATTTATTTCATGGGTAATATTTTTTTAGATAGAGCCTAATTGGAAATGTTCACAATCAATAAATTCAAGATCCTTTGGTAGCCATCTTTAAGACATGGCCTTAAATGGGTTCAAACTTGCCTTCCATCTTTTGATGGAAATTGGTCTCTTGGATAACACAAGTTCTCTTATTTGAAAGACCTATAATTGTTGTGAGCTTGAATCATTTTGGCTTTATATAACTGAGGTTCTTAGACATAGAAATTTAAATTGAATCTTCTAACCATAATTTGTATTATGCCTTGTATAACCTAATTACCCAATGCTATCTTTAGTGATGGGAGTTGAACTTCAAAAGGAAGATTGACTTGACCCATACACTAAGAAAATGGGATGACTGAGGAGTTGAATTGTGCGGAGACAAAGGCTTCAACCAAATGCTTGTTCCATTGTCGTTATTATCATCAAAAGTTTTCTTCAATATGGATGAGAGTTTTGTTGAATGTTTACTAAACAATTTTCTATGGTAGTAGATGGTGGAGTATTTCCAATCTATACTATGTCTTAGAAGTCAGTTGATCTCGTAATGCAAGCATTATCGGATATAATTCATGAGGCACCCCAAACCTATATATGATTTGGTTCTAAAAATTGAAGCACATCAATGACCTCTATGGATGCCTACTTAAAAAAAGTAGTCATTGAAAGCTAAGATGAATTGATATGATGAAGGAGGATCGAAACATAATGTGGTACCCCAACACTCAACCACCAAGAGGCAAATGTAGTGTATGTGGGTGGTTGGTGGAGGACCACACCATGACTGATAATTGATGGCATCTTAGCTATCCATGTAGTCCAAATCATCGGCCAATAGTTTCCAAGTCACTGATCTTCATCTTCATCTTCAAATGAGGATGTGTTTCTAAATATGATGTAGATAATGCCATAGGCCTTGTGTTTGTCTAAACAAAGATAACCACATTTGGTCAAAGGACCGCAGGAGTTGTCATCAATAAAAGCGAGGAGAAAGCTCTTTCACATAGGCTTGTGACCTTTCTTGAGGTAGTTTCTTGTTCAAGTATTCTATGAATGTTTGTCTCCAGTTCCTTATCCATTTTGGCTGAAACCTCCCCTTCAAGAGAAAGTCTCTCTTAATGAGTTCGATCAATAAGGGATAAGACTTGTCTATTTTAGACCCATTGAAATGGACTCATCTTCTGACATGCCAATTCTTGGTAAGTTTGGCCAAAGTATCGCATCTTGGGGAACTTTGTAGATGGTGACTTTGAGAATTTAGCCCTTCATGGTATACTGTAGTAATGATGAAGCTTGGGTTTGAGGACCTAAGAGACAATCTAGATGACCAACAAGAATCTAAATATGTTGATGCTCTTGACACTATTTATGGATAACTCTTAACAATCAAAGCCTCATACTGATTGTTTGCGGTTGAAAAGATAGTATGAGAATCTTATCACATCACAGTTGGAGTTAGAAGAATTATTCTGGTTTCCTAGGATGATCATATGCTTCACCTTTAATAAAAGGAACATTATATTTGATTCAAGAATTAGCATTCAACACACCACAATAAGTTAGAAGGGATCTAAAATTTTATTAAACAAAAGGTCCTTTATATGTCTTAGATTTTGGAATTTATAAACTTCAACTCTCTATTGCTTGCCCATATATTTGATTCAAAACCAAGATGTACTAATTCAACCACCTTCTGAAAACTCCATGTAATTATTATGCCTCCCATTGTATATGCAAATAAGTATGAGAGATGAAAGGCATACCAACGAACTAATTAGCACACATTTTATGTGAACAAGTAATATTATTGGGATAACAATAATAGTGACTCAACTAAGTATGGAAATATCACATATTTTGAGCCAATTTTCATGCACCATCCGTGATTCTACACTCATCATAACCAAACTTATTAGGATAGAACCAGGAACCAAGACATCAACCAAATCGGGAATAAAAATACTAAAGAGCACATCATGCTCTTGTATGCATCATCACGGATCTGTCCAATAAACTATATTTGAAAATTAAATAAAGTTATATTAAAGTTTTACAATTGTAAACTTGCATATCTCCATTACATTGTCATCAACATTAGATGCTAATGACCATTTGATCTTTCATAGACTTTGTTTTGTCGATTCATTATAAAAGTTTCTTTCATATCTTGCATCATACATTTTTCCATGTTCCTGCGTTGATAGTATTTGCATGTCTCATAGCGCATTTTTTATTTTATTTTTGTGTGCAAAGAAGAGATAAGTCATGTCAAAAGATATGACATCTTCCCATTGGCAATTTTCCTCCCCTAAGTTCATGATTTGTTCATCGGGAGATCATCACTAAGTGAAGAATCAAAGAGAAGTGGGTGTGCCGCTAAGAAATTCGCTAGTGCTTTTTTTACCACATGGAGGGATACAATGTGATATCAAACCATGAAATTATCATGGAACAATAAGCCAAACATCCAGATAGCATGGTCATGAGGTAAAGGGATTTATTGAGATCAAGTTCACCTTATGAGAAAGCATATAATATTATAGCTTTGAGAGGCAAAGATCAAAGGACAATGTTTCTAATAGGTGGATAGTTCAACAAGAATCAAACGGTTGGGTAGTAGAGAATACTCTCCTTCGATCATCATTGTCACCAATAGAGGAGAGAGTCATCCAATGCAAGTAGGATGAGTTGCCTGTGATTGGGTGCTAGCGCCTTCACCAAGTACTGATGTCTCAAGACATGTTGACACTTATCATCCCACTTGAACTTGCATCCTTTTGACAAGTGTTGAAAATGGCTTGATATCCCCGATAGGTTGGAGATAAAGCATCTTTCGGATCTATTTCTATTCCTCGGTGAACAACAAACCCAAGGAATTTCCTAAGTGACTCAATGCACACTTCGTGGGATTCATTTTGAGGTTATATTATCTTAACCGCTTAAAACTACTCAAGTCAAAGAGGTGGTCTTCCTTTTCTACTCTTGATTCTAGATCATCAACATAACACTCAACTTGATGATGGATGAGTTCATTGAAGATCTAAGTCATGGCCCATTGGTATGTAGCACCATCATTTTAAGGACGAAAGGCATGACCTATAATAGAAGATTCCATGAGTTTGAAAATAGTGTTTCTTTTATCTTCGAAGGCATCTTGATTTGGTTATGGCGAGATGACCCATCCATGAAAGAAAAGACGCATGAGATGAGGCAATGTCCACCATTAATCGGTATAGGAAGAGAAACTCATCCTTAGGTCATACCTTATTTAAGTCCCTAAAATCATGCAAATGTGAATTTGGTCATTCTTCTTCTTAACTGGGAGATGACACTAGCTAACCGTGTAGATATTTTTCTTCCGATGAAACCAAAGATCGACGCTTTTAACTTTAAATGACTTATTATTCAATTTCTAATCGCATGCCCTAGAGCTTGCTTAATAGGGTAGCATTAGATCTTGCTAGCTTGTGGACTACAACGGAGATAATTCGAGCATTTCTTCATAACTCTAAGTGAAGTCTTTAAACTCAGTCAATAGCCTAACTAAGTCATTGGTTTCTTCTTCATTTAGCAATGAACCGATGAACATGGGCATGGATTTTTTCTCCCTCGGTTGATTTCTTTAAGCTTGTCTATTGTTGAATGAATCTCCTCTTCAAATTGGGTGCCTCTTTGACTTGAGATCATTCATCCGAGGTTTCTAAACACATATTCTCATAAGAGTTGGGATGTGAGAAGAACCTATCGACTAAATGATTGGTAACAACTAAGCAATAATCTTCATCATCGAGACCCAATCTAACCAAATCCTAGTCCCGCTCTTGATTGTGCTTCCGCTATATTGTTCTATAGTCAAGTACTCTAACCTGTGCTTGAACAATGTGTAAAGAACCAAACCTTTATGTAAGATTATGAACACAAGGCATAAAAAATCAAAATAATTCCATTAATTCTTTAAAAGTATCCTCCTCAAGTTTCTACATCAACTTGACTTGAGGATGATGATCCCAAAAAGAACTCTTCATGTCACTAAAGACTTAGGGACTTCTTAACTACTAAACCTTCAACTTTGAGATGTAAGTGAGGTAAGAGCTAAGGTTCTCAAGTATCTAATAGTTTCACATAAACTAAATTTGAATACTTTGCTTTTCTTGGAGGCCCGGTCTTCATCTCTGCTGGATCAAAGTCACCTTCAATGGAACCCACCGAGAGGGTTGGTTGGTATACTAATCACATTAGACTCATCCTCCGAGGATTTCAAGTCCGTGAATAGCAAGGGTACTCCTATGAACTAGAACACGACCTCTATTGGTTGAATGGCCAACTAGGGGTCTCCCACCTCAACCGCTCTTTATTTCTCTCTACCTGGGAGGATGAGTCAACCTACCCACATGTCCATATGATGGAATGAACTGTGGAATGTGATATATATTTCTTCTTCAATTCCCCTTTCTTGTTCACTTGGACTTTTATTTTCTTTCATTTTATTTTATCTTTTCTTTTCATTTTCTTTTATCTTTTCTTTTCTTCATTTTCTTTTCTTTTGTGTTTGCATTTGAATTTTGTCCAAGTTCATGAGAAAGGTGTTTTGAGGAAGATAGTAGGTTGCATCCTCATAAATCTCAACCTCTAACTTAAAATAGCTTTTCATCTTTGTTGACATGATTCAATCCCATATTTTGAACTTGATGCATGATGGAGGGAGGATGGAATGATCTTGTTATGATGTATCCAAGGCCTACTGCAAAGCAATGAATGAAGTTTTGAATCAATGATATAGAACTTGGCTTTCTTTTCCTATCTCCAAAGGTAACACTATAGAACCTAAAGCCCTCACCTTGGTCATTGAATCCTCTCAACATCATCTCTCCCTAGTGTAGAGATGTCATCCTCAAATAGGCAAGGTCTTTAGACTCATAATGTTCGATGCACCTAAATCCACAAGAACAGAGTCCAACTGTCATGTCAATTGTGATGGAGGGACGGCTCCAAGTCTCCCAAGAAGAAGGTCTTCATCTGAAGGTGATCCCTTGAGCTTCTTTTGCATGTGTTCCTCACCTATACTCAACCGAAGCTAAGCATATTTCGTGATTGGAGAGCCTTGATTGGTGATTCCCTCATCTCTTTGGATGAGACAAGGGCATCATATTCTTATCTTAGATGGAAACTTTCTTAGATGAGAAAGGATGTTGTAGTCCACCTTGGTTGGTCCTCCTCCAAGCATATCCAAGGGTGGAGCATCTTGTGGAGGGCTTCGATCTTTAGTCAATGACTTGTTTCCCTCTATCTTGAGGTGCTACCCTGGGAGGTGATTGCCAAGGTTGACTCGATCTTTATGATAGGGTAATGGAAGGTTACCCACACATTAGGCTCACCTATAGCCCTATGGGATCTTGAAATGGATGATTCTAAGTCTATCTCGTGGGGTGAACCCAGTAGATTCGAGTGAAAGTCCAACTCTTAAGTATAAAAGGAAGATCAATTGTTATAATTATTTTGACTAAGAGTTATCTTAGGTAAAGAAGAAGACAACCCATGAGAAGTGACAGATGTAATTCAAACTAGCTTTATTCTTCAATTTCTTAGAATTGTTTGGAGGTACAAAGTAGAAATCAAGTAAAGTGGGGTAAGGGATTTGATGCCTTTATCAACATACAAGAGTTCTACTAGTAGAAGAAACATAAGAGCTATCAAGTAGAAGAAGTCACCAAATGTGGAAGTATAACTAAGGTTAGGGGATGGACACCATCAAGACGCAAAGGGCTATCCTGGGTCAATAGCCGCTTGTGGAGCTCCCTTTCCTAGTTGGCTCGATAACTTGCAAATTCTTTGATGTTACTCTTAAAAGAAGGTTTGTTTTAAAAGGTATGCCGCTACTACTAGTGGTAAGGTTGAAGTGTGCCGGGGTGAAGGTGTGGTGGAGGTCGAGGGTTGCCTTGGTGGTGGCAAAGGAGGTGGAGGCACTGAGGTCATGGTCTCTTGACTGATCTCTACCGGTTGCTTCCCCTTATCACCATGCTATCGCTCCTAGTTTCTTCTCTCATAGACCTTCCTTCGCTAGAACCGATCTTGAAAAGGCAACTTTGGCCTCCTTGTAGATTAACCGTCTTGTTGATTAGCTTCTCAAATGTATAGTGAAGCCCTTAAGCATTAAGGAGATTGTGCCATGGATATTCTTCAAAAGAATCTCAATGGCATGTTGTTCGACAGTTGTGGTTCACACTTCATACTTGTGCCATTGAAGAATATAATCAACAAGGACTCACCGGGTGTTGTTATGCTACAATGAGATCACCTAGAACCCTTTGTTGAGCTCCAACAAATCTCTTGATGAAGAGTTCTCTAACTCAAATACCTTTACTAAATTATTGAGAAGTTCGCATACCAATCAAAAGCAATACCTAGGCTAATAAAAGGTGGAAAAGCAAAGCATCACCGCCACCTGTTGCAACAACTTGCCCCAAATGTGTTATGTGCGCTTGGGTTTCCACTACCATCAAAGCTTTTGAAGGAAGGAGGCATGAAACCCTTGGGATATTGGATAACATCAAATTCCTCCGGTAGGGTCTACTTTTGGAACCGATGATCCTCATCGGCTTGAGCCAAAGCTTCTTTCACTTGTCACAACCATGATTTTATGTCTTTTATTGTATGGAGGTACTTTCCACTACCTTCCTATATAGCTAGTGCTACCTTGCTCAATGGGAGGTAGAGTCTTGGGTCCAAGACATGCACTAACTCAGTCGACATCGATAATAGGATGAACTAAAGGGCTTATTTCTAAGAAACTACTACTAATAAGTCCAATAATTATCATGCCATCCTATCTATCTGCCATCTTTTTCGCCTCAACTATGTCGAGGGTGGCTACTACATCTTCGATCAACCTCATCACCTTCCATGGCTTATTGTTCCCTAAGAAGAGATCCTCTAATGTAAAACCATGCACTCAACCGAGTCTCCCAACAAGTCATCTTCATTGGGATCAATTTTCTTCATCAACCAATCGTCCCAAGATCTCCTTCTTTTCCATAAAAATAATGTGCCACTATTTCATCTAAAGAATGATCCATATGAGTAGGTACAAAAATCTAGGTCGACTGTGATCACTATCATGCAAAGAGGCACCGACCTCCCATCGAGAGTCAATCATATGTGGACTAATCAGATGAATGACACTCCTCGCTACTACTATGAGAGGGGTAATAATTCAGGATGTTCCACTATCACTAATGCGTAGACTATCATCTATAATATCGAAATATCCACCATCTCCACATCCTTGTCGCGAGTTGGTGAAGGGATGACCACGATGCTTCGGGTCGCCTCCTTCGCACCACCACTGGGGCGTAAGGTCAAGAGAGTCACCACCACAATGGGTGTGGATGGGGTAGATCCCTGGCCATGGATCACCAACGGGGTGCACTTCTCCCGACATAGCCTTTATGGCCTTTATTGGAACAGAGATGTTGTAACCTAGACTAGTGATGGCGGATGAGGGGTAGAGCGGTGGGGTGACACCACCGACTCTAAATGCATGGAGCCCTCCTGATGACTAGTCCGAAGAAGGATGATGTCGATGGTCGCGTGAGTAGCGCCAAGCTAGAAAATCAAAGCGAGGGCCGACCAACCTCCGCCTCTCCCTATTAGTAATATGTGATGTATGGCCTTTCAAGCCCTCTCTGATGAATATGCTTCCTCATGGTATGGGGATGATGGATCGAGATCAACTCCAGCCCGAGATCCTAATCCACCCACCGGCATAAGACAGACGGAGGTCGGCATACATCCTCTCCTAGTAATGCTGATGATACCGCACCAATGGAGGAGGTGAAGAATCCTCCTATAACCTCTCTCCGACCTAGATAGAGGATGAAACTAGTTTATTGTAACCGTGGTGAAGTAACAACGGGAACTCCTCGACTGAGCCGCCTCTATCTCCCCTTAGATCCTAGTGTGGTACCGCTTGATCATGCGTTCTTATTCCTATGCTCCATGTAGGATGGGAGGAGTGAGCTAGACCCATACTCAAAGATGGGGAGGCAAACCCGAGACCAAGAGAGCCTTACCCTGAGGGTACATATGAGTGCACCTAGCTGAGAAACCATGGGGCACTAGAATCTGCAGGCTGCATTAGCAGACAAGTGGTGGAACTACCACGCTTTCCTCTTCAAGAAGACATCGAGTCAAAGGGTAAATCAATCGATGAGCTTCACCACTGGTCCTACTAACAGTGTGAGGGGAGTGCCCTCACAAGTAATCCTAACTCCCTCAATCCCTACAAAGTGGATCGATGTGTATGGTCTATGGGAAGTTGGCTTGGTCCAAAGCCAAATCCATACCATGGGGATGGTAAAATGAACTTTGTGAACCGACCATTTAATAATTGAAGACCAAAACCGAATCACATCAGATCAATATAAGAATTAATGAGAAATGTGTTTGTATCAAATTTTTGTCTTTATAGATTTTGAATTTGAATTGAAAATTTGAACCCACAAACAACTTGGAAGTGTTAGGGGTTCAAATAGATTTGAGAGTTTGATTGAAAGAAGAATTTTGAATGTGAATTCAACTTCAACAAATTTCAAATATGGATTCAAATATTTTGAGAAGGATGCTTCCATAAGTTCATGTTTGCTTGAATTTGAATTTTCTTTTGATTTGAGGACCCTTTCCTTTAACAAATTTGGGTATGTTAAAGTAAGGGTCAATTGATTTTGTTTTGATTGATGATTTTTTAAATTT
Source organism: Cymbidium sinense (assembly GCA_021442155.1). NCBI lineage: Eukaryota > Viridiplantae > Streptophyta > Magnoliopsida > Asparagales > Orchidaceae > Cymbidium > Cymbidium sinense. Next base: position 75,585,581 of record CM038222.1, on the reverse strand, counting down.
TACTTAGCAAATTTAGGTATGCTAAATGAAGTATTTTGAAAATAGTTATTTCTTTTTGTGAATCTTCTTTTGATTTTGAAATTTGAATTCCCAATTTAGCATTTAGGTATGCTAAGTGAAGACTCAAGTGTGTTTTGTTTGATTTTGAAAATAAGATTCTTAGCAAATTTAAGTATGCTAAGAAAATCCTAAGTATTTCATTTTGTTTTGATGTTTTTTTTTTGAAAAGGTAGGATCCTTAGCAAGTTTATATGCTATGAAAATCTAAGTGTTTCATTTTATTTTGATTTGATTGAAAGTGAAACTTTACTTTAGAAATTTTGGTATGCTAAAGATAAAGTCCACTTTGTGAAGTGAAAGTTTCACTTAGAAAATTTGAGTATGGTAAATGAAATTCCAAATGTATTCAAAATATTTGATTGTATTTTGGTTTTGAAAATGGAAACTTCTCTTAAAAATTTGGTATGCTAAGGAAAGAAGTTCCAAAGGTGTTTAAGAATTTTGGTTTTGACTTTGGAGACTTCACTTAGCAAATTTGAGTAAGCTAAATGAGGTTCCAAAGGTGTTTGAAAATTTTGATTTTGACTTTGGAGACTTCACTTAGCAAATTTGGGTATGTTAAATGAAGTTCCAAATTGTGTTTGAAATTTTGATTTTTATTTAGATTCACTTAACAAATGAGTATGTTAAATGAAGTTCCAAATGTGTTTTGAAAATTTTGATTTTGATTTGGAGACTTCACTTAACAAATTTGGGTATGTTAAATGAAGTTCCAAATTCCAAATGTATTTTGAAAATTTTGATTTTGAATTTGAGACTTTACTTAATAAATTTGGGTATGTTAAATGAAGTTAAAATATGTGTTTGAAAATTTTGATTTTGGAATTTGGAAACTTCACTTAGCAAATTTGAGTATGCTAAATGAAGTTCCAAATATGTTTGAAAATTTTATTTTGATTTGAAATTTCACTTAGCAAATTTGAGTATGTTAAATGAAGTTCCAAATATTTTAGAATTTTGAAAGTATAATTGTTTAATTTTCATTTTGAAAAGAGGACCCCATTTCAACAAATTTGGGTATGTAGAATGAGAATCAATCTTATTTTGAAATGTAAAATTTTGTTTGTGTGTGATTATTGTTTTTTTTTTGAAAGAGAGAATTTCAACTTAATCATATGTGAGATATGTTTAAGTGGATTTCAAAATCATATTATTTTAGTTGAATGAAATCTTCATTTAATAAAGTTGAATATATTAAATGAAGATGTTCATATGTGCTTTTGAAAAGTTTGATTTTATTTGAAAATAAAACTTCCACCAATAGTGTGAGTGTATTGAATGGAAAGGTTCATGTGTGCTTTTGAAAACTTCATTTTGATTTTATTTTGGAAAGATGTTTGTTCATTTTATTTTGAAAATGAAATCATCATCAAAATAAATTGAAGAACATGTTCATTTGTGCTTTTGAAAATTTAGATTTATTTGAAATGAAATTTCCATTCAATGTGTGAATATATTGAATGGAAAGATCAATGTATGCTTTTAAAAACTTTATTTTTTTTATTGTGATTTTGGAAAGATGATTGTTCATTTTATTTTAAAATGAAATATTCATCAAAATGAATTGAAGAAAGATGCTCATTTGTGCTTTTGGAAAATAGATTGTTAGTTTTATTTTGAAAATTCCTACATGTAACAATTATGGGAATTGTTAAATGAGGGTGATAAATTTTTCTAGAAAATATTTTATTAAGTGCATTTTGAAAGAGTGTTTTTTTTTTTTGAAAAGCAAAAGTTCTTTATGGAAAATTTCTTTTTGTCTTTATTATTTTAGATGAACCTTTCCTTATCATAAAATGATAAGGAGGAAGTCTTTAAATATTTCTTTTATTTAGATCTTTTTTTCCCATTGAGAACCCAATGAGATTTTAAGACCAACAAGGAATGGTCCTAAAACTTAAAGATGTTGGCTAACTCAACTTAAGAATGAAATAAGCTAAGTGCCAATGGAAAGAAAGATAGTCTCATTCATACCAAAGTACAAACCCACTATCGATACTTAAAGACAATGATCATTTACCTAAAGAACCCTAAACCCTAAAAAAATTTCTATGAGTCGCCTTTCAAATCTATTGGGTAGAAGAGAGGCAAGAATATATAAATTCATCTTTTAGGACACCACAGATAATAGATGTTATTCAGGTGATCGGTATCATCAAGGAATAGTGTACTATCTCGAGAGAAGTCACTACCTTTAATGGACCTAATCACCAATAAAGACTCATAAGGACGATGGGTCATATGTACTAGATTCTTCCCTACTTTACATGGAAAAGTAAAGGTGGTTTATTTTAAACCGTTCATTAAGTTCATAGGGCAAGCCCCATAGTTAATTTATATCCTAAGGGATGATCCCTTAGAAAATACTTGATTAAGGTAAATGATCATTGTCAAAGATTTCAATAGGAAAGGACTATCAATCGATTGGTTCATTTTAAGAATCAAATAAGATTGATCAAAGAGAGGGAGTTATTATCGAAGCCAAAAGAAAGGTAAGTAGAGATGCCCATGATGCTAGAAACCTAGAGCATCTCAAACTATCCTATAGTTGAGATTTATATTTTTGAAATTGATTTAATTTTGTTTGAGTTGAATTTTCATTAGAAATTTAAGACTTATGATTCCATAACACAAGATTATGGAAATGCCTAAGAGGTGAGAATTATGCTTATGGCCCAAAAGAGGAGAAGCAACCTAACTAAATCTATGGAGCTTTGTGGGCCAAAAAGCCCTAAATCTAAGGTGAAAATGAGTAATTGGTTTGCCTCACAATAAGAGAGGACAAATCACCCAACTTTTGGACTTACAACCGCTTGGGGGGTGGCTACCAACTAACTCCTCCTATGATTTTAAATACATGTAGGCAAGTCATTATACTTATGCTTAGATAAGATATAGGCTATTATTTATTTAAATGTAAGAGACATGATTCAAATGATCTAAATCTAATGCAATTCAAATTTCATTTTATTTTTATTTTATACAATTATTTTGACTCGCTAATAGGATTCATATGACTAATGCATGAAAATCAAGTTATTGGCCAAAATCAACGAAGGGAGAGGAGGTGTGTTTCCACCATGGCTCTCAAAGGTCAAGCCAAGTTTCTGGAAAAGATGGAAGCCCCAATCAAGAGTGAAATAAGATGTTGTTATACTTAATTTTAAACCTAAGTAAGTGAGGTTATGAGTTATTTTTTAATTTTGAGTTATTAAGTTGGGTGAAAGATTTATTTTTCCTAAAGAGCCTAATCCACTTCCGCCATACATAAAGCAAGGAAGAAACTAGGAAAAGATGACACTTAATGCAAAGCTAAACAAATCATCAATCAATATATATAAAGCTAATCGTAAAAGAATAAAGGTCACATTGTGGTTACCACCACACAAACTCAAAATAATAATAAATTGTAGCTCTACCCTTATACAACCCGAATTATAAATGAATTAAATTACAATTAAGCAAGGAATTCATTGTTATGGGGGTCTTCAAACTTTATTCTTCTTCTTCTTTTCTTCTTCTTCTTCTTTTCTTCTTCTTCTTTGGTTCCTTCTGATGGTTAGAAGGTGGATGCTCAAGGCTTTCACATGGTCCATAAGATAGATCTTATGACCAATGCTCATCCTAATCCCCATAACAATCATTCCAAAATCCTAATTGTACAAATTTACATGAAAAGGAAAAGAATGGAAATCTAACTAACACTTGCAAAATAGATTAGCTAAAAGAAATCACACAAATCCTAAGCATGTATATTGGACTTATCACCCCACACATGGGTGACTAAGTCCACGGCCTATTGGATTATGCTTAGGGGTATAAAGCACCCAAGCAAAAGCATTTATATTTTTATTTATGATAGCTTAAGCACAATCTTTGCAAAAAATAATGATTAAACTAAGATCATATACCATTCATTCTACGAGCATACACCCTAACATCCAATCTAAAATATATATCATAAAATAAAATAAAACATCAAACCATGCACCATCCTAACCTAAAGCTAGAAGTGGTGACTTATGCTAATGTGTGTGCTTTGAAATTTTGTGTGGTATGCTTAGCTAAGGCTTTAAGTTAGAATTTTCTATGTGTGAAAACATGTTCAACTTAGAGGGTTTCATTTAAGTTGTTTAATTATTTTGGTTGATTTTATTTCATGTTTTGATTTGGTTCAAATGAATCCTACAATTAATTACTAAGTTATAAAGAGGGAAAGAGAAGGGAACTTCTCTTCCTTCCCTAACCTAAGTAATTTCTAAAATAGATTCACATTTAAGTTTTGTTTAGTGAATATTTTTATTAAGCCTTTTAATTAATCATAAGTTTAGATGAACTCTAAACAAACCTATTCAAAGAGAAAGATATTTTAAGATTAAATAAAATGAACCAAATTCACAAAACACACATTACTTCATTTCTTTCCAACATGTATAACATGCATATGAATGAATCCTAAGCATATCTATAAATACAAATGTGAATGTTCAACACACTTTATGATGCATGCTAAGTAATTCATTTAAGAAATTTGGAAGTTGAATATGCATGATTTTTCTAAGTAGAAAATGGTTTCTTTATCCAATTTTCACACACATGAAAGTAAGAAAGGCATAAGAGTACAACACCATTGTTAACTAGAGGTGTAAGGTACAAGACCTACTTGGGGCTACTTAAAGCCTCATAACCTCGGGTTGTCCGACTAATATACCACTTTCCTTAAATACAAATATGTGTACAAAAGAAATAAGTTGGAAAGAAATAATGCAAAATTTGTATTAGTTGATTCATTTTATTTATGCAATTTATGTGTACAAGCATAGGAATTAATATGATATGAAATTAGGTAAGTGTTAGGTTCTTTTCAAATGAACCATACATCTTACCAACTTCTATTCAAAACTATACTAACATAAAAGAGAAGGAAATATATGCTAAGCACATCCTTATATTTTCATCACATGCAAGCTTATAATTAAAATATAAGTAACACATTTTTAGATTTGATAATTGATTTATATTTTTTTTGAAAATAATTTTAATTTAGTAGTGATAATAGCCACTCATATTTTTACTTTAGCCAACACATGCAAATTTGATATAAAGTAAATAATTTGATTTTTTTTAATTTAAATTTGAAAAATATGGATACATGAAACCACATGACATACAAATTTAACATGTTGGGGAAAGAATCAAAGCAATGAAAGCATGTAAACACATTCACTTTAATTAAATCCTAAAGATATTCTTATGGAATAAGAAAGTTTAAAATAAATCAAAGTGTATTCAATGTGATTTTGTTTAGTTTTTTAAGTTTGATTTAATTTTGAAAAGGTGAGTTAAGGTTGATGTTCCTAACCCATCCCACATGTGTTTGATATTTTTGTTTAATTTTAGATGATTAGATTCATTTTTATGTATTGATTAGGTTAAGGTATGAATTAAGCAAGTTAATTAACCCTTACCTACACCACCTTAGCATAGTTAATCAAGTAATTATGAGCCAATGAGATGACATAAAACTCACAAGGAATTTAAACTTGTAATGAACCCTAGGAAAAAGGGCCTACAATTGGCTCATGATTAATGATTAAACTAAGGGGTTTAATTTAATTTCAAAACACCCTTTCACACATATGAATTGAGTTTTGATTTCAAAACTTAGGCTCTTAAACACCTAAGCATCTACCCAAAGAAGATTAATTAAGTTCTAAAAGTTTTAGAATTTTAAAATTAATTGAGGGATAATTAATGAATTAACCTTTAATTAAGAGAGATTAGGAAATAAAAGGGGTTTTTAGAGAATAGCTTAGAGAAATACCCCAAAATTATTTCCTAAGCCTCATATTCACTGGATATAACCTTAATCAACCTTAATGATGGATTAAAATACTAATCCAACCTTAATTCTTAATTAGATTAAGGGAGTGATTAGAAAATATATTTGCAATTCCTCTAATTAAGCCTTAAATAAATCCCAAGAAAATTATGGGAGGTAGAGGTCATCCCCTAAAATATATCCAAGAAGTTTAGGATTAATCAAGGGATTAATTAAAAGTAATTAGTAAAATGATATTTTAATAAAACCCAAAATTAGAAAAAAAAAGTAATTTAAAATCCATGAAATTATTTTAAAATATTCTGTTGAATTATCTTTCCATAGAATTTACCTCATATTTTTCTAAATTTTATTGAGAGAGATATGAATTTTGAATATCAGATTAATTAACATTAATGAAATTCTCTAACTAATCCCTCACCACATGTTACACGCGGGCGTGGTGGTTAGCGAGCTCTACAGCCGCATGGAGCCTATTAAGCATCACAGATGGCGACATGTGACGCGCTTTGATCCGTTCATCAAGGATCGAATGGCTGGGGATCATCCATTTAAAGGGATAAAACATTTTCAAATGAATAATCTCCATCCAAAATGATGGATGGCCGTGATCACCCGAAGTTCTTCCCTTAGATCAACAGAGGTCATCCATGATCTTGGGAAGATCCGAGTGATTGAGCTTGGAAAACAAGATTGTTCTCACACCATCTAAAGCTAATGAGAAGCATCCAACGGTGGATTTCATGACTTGAAAATTTCTTTCACAAAAGACCAACACCCCTAAGCTAAGTGGTCAAAAAATTCCATACCTCACCGGAGGTGATCACATGCTCGAGCTTATGAGGTAGCTTCATTTAGTGGAGACAAGCCTGCTTGAAATTTTTTAAGCCTTGGGGTTGAGTGGATCTCCTATGGACCAACACCACTTCACCTCCTTGGCTTTGATCCAAAAGACTCTCCTTTGGGAAAATTGAATGAGAACTTGAGTGCTTGATCCTCCTGAGGGAGTGTGCAAGAGAATTGGAATGGATTTGAGTGGAGGATGTTCAAGGTTGAAGTGAGCTCCCCATTTTCAATGGAAAAATCGAGAAGGAGCAATTTCAAATCCTTCTTAAAAAGCTTAGATGGCTCTGATCTTTCCTAACACTCTATATTTTAATCAATGTGAGAATGATGATTTTAAATTGAATTAGGGGAGTATATCTCCCCATGAAATCGACACCTCTCTTATCATTTTGATCCAATTGACCACATGGAAAGGTTTGTTTAGGCTATTAGATCACATGGTTAGTTTGAGGTCTTGAGTGGATTTCCAACCTCCCATGTGCATCAAATTGGGTGGAGGAGGGATTTTGAATTAGCCAATTTAACCCATGGGGTCGGGTTGGCCTTGGATCCATTTTGACCCAAACCCATTGGTTGGGTGCACCACTCTTCATTAGGTCACTTAAACTATTAGGAAGCATCAAGTTGATATGAATAGGGTATGACCAAATTACCCATGGATTAGTCCATATTTTTCTATGGCCTAGAGGTAGAATAGTTATTTTGTTGATTTTTTCAATTTGATATGTATGTGGAAAATTAGGTTTGGCCAAGTTTCATGAGATTTGGAATTCATTTGATAAGGTTTGGCTCATGTTGACCCATTTAGGTCAAAATGGGTCAACTTGGTCAAGTTGACCAATTAGTCAAATTGGGTCAAACCAAGGGTTGGGTCAAGTTCATATGATCCATTTGAAATATTTTGGTGGCTTTGGTTTGATTCAATTTGGTATAGTTTTGAATTTGGCTCATATGACTTCATTTAGGTCAAATGGGTCAAGTTGACCTATTTGACCCATTTGACCTATTTGAGCTAGGTCATGGGTAGGTTTAGGTTTGGTTAGTCATATGGTAGATTGGTATCTTTATTTTCAATCAATTTTGGTTAAGTTTGAATTTGGCTCAACATAAACCCCTTTAGGTCAAGTTGGATTTAAGGTCAATTGGGTTAGGCTAGATCTAGTTGGCCAATTAGGCTTTGGTCAAGTTCAACAAGTGATTTGGAATGAACTTGACCCATTGGTTTGAATCAATTTGGCTTAGATCAAGTTTTGACACATTTTGACCCTTTTAGGTCAAGTTGGGCCAACTTGGGTCAAGTGGCCAATTGGGCTAGATTAGGCTCAAATGTTCTGGTCAAGTTCAAACATAGTTTATGAATGAACTTAGATTAATGGTTTCAATCAATTTGGCATGGTGGAATTTAGCTATGTTAGGTTTCATTTTGGGCTAAGTGTTGACTTGGTCAACCCCAGGTTTTACTTGGTTTGACCAAATTTGATTGATTGATCATCCCATGATGATTGTTGATCATGATGAGAGCAAAGATGAGTTTGATTCAATCCAATTTGGTTAGATTAGAATTTGGCTCATAAGGGTACTTTAGGTCACTTTGGGTCAAGTGAGCTAAGTAGGTCAAATGGGTCAAAGCTTGATTTGAGTTTGATTGAACTTGTATATGGACTTATGATTGAAATATAAATCCATTTACAAGTGGTTTGAAGTCAAATGGGTTTGATTCATTTGACAATTTCATATTCAAAGAAGAATATGAAGAAATTTTGGCTTTGATTTTTGAATTGGATTTTGATCAAGTGATTGAAGTTTGTATTTATATTTGGATTCATGATTGTAGAGTTGATTGAATCATAAAGGAAAATCAATAGTTTGGCTTGATTTGAAATCGATTTCTAAGTTCAAGATTTTGACTTGAAAAGCTTAGGTTGGATTTTGAGTGATTTGAATTTGATTTTTGGAATAGGTTTTGATTGTTTGAATTTATATTTCATTTATATATGTGAATATAAATGATATAAAATGGATCATGAGAAAATTTCAAAGATTTGAAGTGGTTTAATCATGATTTGGGCTAAGTCCATTAAGAGGATTTAAAGGACTTAGAAACTTTTGGAGTAGGAATTTGAATTTTTGAATTTGGTTTGATTGATTTCAATTTATATTCCATTTATATATGTGAATATAAATGAGAATATAAATGAATTATGATGAAAATCCCATGAGTTTGGATTGGTTTGATCATGATTTAGGCTAAGTCCATTAAATGGAATTAAATATTTAAGAAGTATTTGAAATTTGGAATCTTAATTTTTGGATGATTTGATTGATTTATATTTATATTTCATTTATATATGTGAGTATAAATGAGAATATAAATGAGTTCTGAGAAAATCCCACAAGTTGGAATTACTTTGATCATGATTTAGGCTAAGTCCATGAAGGGAAACTTAAAGGACTTAGGAAAATTTCATGAATTGTTTTGAATTTTGAGTTTAGTTTATTGATTTTAATTTATATTTCATTTATATATGAGAATATAAATGAGAATATAAATGAGTTATTGGAAAAATCTCAAAGATTTTATTTGGTTTTGATCATGATTTTGGCTAAGTCCTTAAGGGGAAAATTAAGGATTTAAGAAGATTTGAACTTAGGAATTTCATTCATGGGTTTCAATCATAGATTTCAATCATGGATTTCAATCACATGGAGAAAATCAAATAAGATTGATTTGGAGTTTGACTTGAAGAAGGAAGGTGAGGAATGGTAAGCTAAGGGTTGGCAAATTTTCTAACACCTAAGGCATGACTTATTCCTATGGCTAACTCTAAGTCAGTCTCACCTAAGAATGTGTCTTAAGTCTAAACCCAAGTCCCTAAGATGGAGGGTTGAGAGCTCATTCTAAAATTGAGGCCAACGTAGGATTGTGACTGTCTCAAGATAGTACATCATTTCTCGTGTCACAGATCATTTAATGAGTACATCTATGGATCTACATGGTGTCCCAACAACACACTTTTCAAATCCAATTTTGAAAATAAAACACCACAACCATATGATTCTAATCAATGGGCTCTACCTAAGAAAATACTATCCATAAATCTTGTTTGAAAATAATCATTAATAAAATTCTTTTCATATCAAATTCAATCTCTTATATGTTAAAACATCTTTTCTTTTGCAAATGCCATGATGTGTTTAGGGTAGGTGGGAACCCAAGTAGCATATCCCTCCACAACACAAACACAAACACATTCAACCCTTTAGTGCTACTAAGATAGGTGTGAGAGAACCCAAGATGCATCTTATTTTGACTAGTACAACTAAGTTGGTGTAAGAGAACCAAGCATCATTCTTTCTTGGTGGAGTAATGTTTTACATATTTAGGATAGGTGTAAGAGAACCCAAGTGACATCATATCCCCACACAAACATAAACATAAGCACAAACTACATTTAACCCTGTCATTAGAATAGGTGTGAGAGAACCCAAGAGGCATCCTATTTTGACTAGTACAACTAAGTTGGGTGTAAGAGAACCCAAGTGGCATTCTTTCTTAGTGGAGTAACATCCTCGTGTTAGGATAGGTGAGAGAACCCAAGCATCCTATTCCTTCTTTCACATCACAAAAAAATACATATCTTTTGTCTCAAGTTATTTTGATGTGGGAGCAAGTCCCCATGACACTCACTCATTAGTTGCAGTTATGATATATTATCTAAGTATGTCACCCCAAGGTTACTTCTCGGTGGATGTGAGTCCCCATACTTTCTTCCTAACTTAACCATTGCAAAACCAATAAGCACCTTATTAGTTTGTAGGCCTTACTACATAGGTAAGCTACCCCATGTTGACTTTGTTTAATGAAACTACATTCTTGTTGAACTCATTTTTAGTATGAGCTCTCAACCCCTCCATATTAGACATAGGACTCTCTCTTAGACTTTAAGAGATCTTAGTCTTAAGACACATCTAGTGATTAGATGGACACTCAACCCAGCAGAGACTTAGAAGAGTTAGCCATAGAATAGGTCATGCCTTGGGTGTTAGGAAAATTTACCTACCATATAGCTTGAACCAACTCCTCTCCTTCCTTCAAGTAAAATTTAAATCAACTCCAAACCCATATCAACTTCAACGCCAAATCAAACCTTGAATCAATTTCAATGGATTTTCTCAAATCATGAATCAACAAATAATCAAAACCCATGATTGAAATCCAAATTCAAATTCCAAAATCTTTCCTAAGCCCTTTGATTATGTCTTATGGACTTAGCTAAAATCAAATCCAAATAAATTCAAATTCAAGAAATTTTCATAACCCATTTATATTCTCATTTATATTCACATATATAAATTAAATATAAATTCAAATCAATCAAACTAAATCCATATTCAAAATAAAAAATCTTTCCTAAGCCCTTTGATTCTATCTTATGGGCTTGCTCAAATCAAATCCAAATCAACTCAAATTCAAGAAAATTTTCATAACCCATTTATATTTTCATTTATATTCACAAATATAAATGAAATATAAATTTAAATATCAAAACCAAATTTAAAACTCAAGCTCAAATTCAACCAAAATCTAACCTAAGTCTTTTAAGTCAAAAACTTAGCCAAATCAAATTCAAATCAAGTCAAATCCTTGATTTTTCTTCATGATTTAATCAATCCTTCAATCATGAATCCAAATAAAAACATAAACTTCAATCCTCAAGCCAAAACTAAATTCAAAAATCAAACCCAAGTCAAACTCATGTTCATCCTTTGAACAAAATTGTCAAATGAATCAAAACCTCTTTGACTCCAAATCACTTGCAAATAGATTTATATTTCAATATAAATCAATATGTGAGTTCAACCAAACTTGAATCAAGCCTTATCAAGCCAACAAAACCCAATTGGCTCACTTGACCCAAAGTGCCAATTTGACCTACATGAATAAAAAAATTCAATTCAATCTAAATCAAAGTGAATTAAGCCAATCCAAACTTCATGTCATATTTGTTGATCATCATAAGTTAATCAATTATCATGAATTGGGTCAAACAAAGTCAACCTAGCATGTTGACCAAGTCAACCATTTAGCCCACATGAACCCAAACTAACCAAATTGCAACTTAAACCAAATTGATTGCAAACCAATGGCTCAAGTTCACTCCAAATTGATTATTGAACTTGACAAAGCCTCAATTAAACTCAATTGGACCAATTGGTTAATTAACCCAAATTAGTCCAATTGAACACAACTTGACCTAAAAGATCAAATAAACCAAATTAATTGAAACCAATTGAACCAATATACTCCAAATAGTCATTTGAACTTGACCCAACTCTTGGTTTGACCCAATTTGACCAATTGGTCAACCTAACCCATTTTGAGCCAATTTGACCCAAATGGGTCAAATTAACCCAAATTAAACCAAATGAACTTCAAATAATATGAAATTTGGTCCAACTTGCTTTTGACTCATTTCAAATCTATCCAAATCAAATTCAATGCCAAATGACCACTTTGCCCTTGGGTTAAGGAAATCTCATAAGAAATGACACTTTCCCAAGTGGTCATTTCTCTTGGCCACTTGGCACTCATCCATTGGTCCACATAGGCACCAAGGACACCGAGTTCGACCGAGGAGTGGTCAGGCATGACTCAGGTGAAATCACCTCACCCTCCCATTAACACTTCATAAGGACACTCACCTCCCTTGGGGGACACCCACTTGTCCTTCATGGCGTCACTTTTCATGCCTTAACCAACCATAGGAGCCACCTAGGATGATTCTTCCCATTTCCAACCATCCCAAGCAAAATGACATGAGTTTGGAGCCAAAATTTTAAGCAAAAAAGTTGATTTTAGTTCATTTTCATTTACTTTTATTCCAAGGCATTGGTAAGGAAACCCCTCAATCCTCTCATTCTCCTCCTTCTAGAGCTCCCAAAGCCACTAACATACTTCTTTTGGAGAGAAATACTTCAAAATTAAGTGGATTTCGAAGGGGAACAATGATCACCAAAGGAAACTTCATTTCAATGAAGAGAAGATCCAATCCCATTCTAAGGCATCCTCCCTCACTCAATAGCTGAGTCATCATCGCCAATCGGAAATCATCCTCGTGAGGTAACCTTCAAAAATGTAGCCGTGATTATGATCCCTCATTTTGTGATGCTTTTGTGATTTTAGGAATCTACCTATAATTTCATATATTTTATTTCAAATCATCCTAATTATAAAATAGAATTTTTTGTGTGAATCAACGTGAAAATGAGTCCATTTGGATAAGTTTTCACTTAGAAACCCTCTTTTTTTAAAAAATAGCCTTTTTAATGTTCATTACCGAGCTACGCCGTAGTCCGATCCCATGATTCGAAGATCGACGGCTCAATCGCAATGGATTGCACGACCGGGCCTTCGATCACTCGCATGACCATCTGATCACGGATCGTGATCGGATAGCATATTGAACCGATCGCGATCCCGCCTCGGATCGCGATCTAATATGGACCATCGACCGATCCCGGTGAACCATTCGCCAAAGCGTTGATCACCATCCCACCCAAAACAATCGACACGGCACCATGGGTGAATCGCACGATGAAGCATGGCATCGTGCCACGTGGCACCACGCGTCCAATCGCGGTATGCCACAGTCGCAGATTTTCTCGATTTAAAAATTAATTTAAATCACTTGAAACTTTAAAAAATTTATAAAAAATAAAATACTTAACAAAAATTGCAAATAAGCTCGTTAGATTTGTCTTTCTAAGAGAAATGTAACAAATCCAAAATCTTTAAATTTGAATATTTTGAGCTTAATTTGAATTTTAGTAAAATCAAATTTATTTAATTAAACAAAAAATACATATCGATTAAGTTGAAATTTAAAAATTAAACTAATGTTAAAATACATCTACCATAAAATTTCAAGTCAAAATAACATTTGGATTAAAAGATATTGAATTTTGAGTGTCAAGTGAATTATTTTAATAAAATAAATTAACATAATTCATAATAATCACTTAAATCAATTGAAATTTCCAAAATTCATAACTAATTGTAGAAAATCCAAAAAAAAACAAACTTAGGTTCATTTTAAAGATAATGAGGAGAATCCAATAATTTTTCTAATTGAATTTGAACAAGTATATTTTCCTTAATTAAGGCTTAAAACTTAATAACTCCTTTTAATGACTCATTAATTAATTCCAAACTTATCGCATGTTTAGTGATGACTTCTACCTCCTCTAATTTTCTTGGAATTTATTAATGAGTTAATCGATAAATTAATTAATGAACCCTAATCACTCTCTTAATGTAATTAAGGTTAATTAAGCATATGATGGTTTAATTCCTTGATTTAGATAATTAAACTTTGTTTAAATGATTAAGAGGTTTATGGTGATTTTGGAATATTTTCTTGCTATTTCCTAAACCCCTTTCTTCCTTAATCTAAATCTAATTAAGGGTTAATCCACTAATGACCTACTTAATTAACATGATAAAATTTTAAACCAAAATTAATAAAAAATTTAATCACTTAATCAATCCTTCTTGGGTAGATACTTAGGTGTTCAATAAGTAAACTTAAAGAAATCATACCTAACCCATATGTGTGGGAAAGGTTATGAAAGTACTTAAATTAAACCCTTTAGCTTAATTAATCATTAATTATGTCAATTGCATTAGGCACCTTTCTTTCTTAGATGCATTGCTGATTTAAATTCTTGTGATTTTATGTCACACATTGGCTCATAATTATTTGATTAAATATGTTAAAGTGGTATATGTAATGGGTAATTAATGAACTTAATGTCTACACCTTAACCTAACCAAAGTAAAAACTAATCTAATCACCTAAAAAGTAAACTAAAATAATACAAACATGTGAGAATGTATAAGGACCAACAAACCTTCTCACACTTTCCTAATTCAAATCAAACTCAAAAATAATGAAAGTCTCTTTTGATTCTCTTTAAATGATCTTACTTCATAAGATTGTCTTTAAGAATTAATTAGTGAATGAATTAAATTACATCACTTTATTTCTTTCCTAGCATGCTAAATGTGTATGTCATATGAGTTTCATACATTCATGCTTTTCAAAATCAAATTCAAAATGAAATATTTTCTTTAAGTCAAATTATATTTTAGCTAAAGTAAAAAAATATGAGTGGCTATTATCACTATTAAATTCAAAACTATTTTTTAAATTTATAAATAAAATACCTAAACTGAAAGTGTGCTACTTATAATTACTTATAAGCTTGCATATGGATATAAATATGAAGATGTATAGTATACTTTTATTTCTCTTCTTTTTTAAAGTTTTGAGTAGGATTTGGCAAAGTATATAGTTCATTTGAAAAGAACATAACACTCCTAACTAATTCATTCTTATGCTATTACTTAAAGAAGGACATCCACACCTACATATAAATTGCATAAACAAATCAAACAAACATCAACTTTTTTGCATGATCCTCTTTCCATGCATTTCTTTTGTATTACATGCACTTGTATTTAAGAAAAGTGGTCTATTTGTCTGACAACCAGTGACTTTAAGTATCTAAGTAGGTCTTGTACCTTACACCTGGTTAACAATGGTGTCATACTCACTTGTGTCTTTTATACTTGTAAATGCATATGAAAATGGATAAAGAGTCACCCTCATCTACTTAACAAACAAATATAAACTTTTTTTGCATGAACATTTCTTTTGTACATGCACATGTTTTTTAAAAAAGTGGTATATTAGTCCGGACAACCCTGGGTTATGAGGCTTTAAGTAGCCCTAAGTAGTCTTGTACCTTACACCCTATAACAATGATGTCATACTTATGTATTTTATACTTGATGTGCATATGAAAAATAGAAAAAGAATCACTCTCTTCTACTTAACAAAATCATGCATACATGAAACATTCCATGTTTCCTTAAGCAACCTCTCTTAGCATTCATTATTAAGGTGTGCTAAATACTTGCATCACATGTATAGATGCTTAGATTCATTCATGTGCATGATACACATGTAGGAAAGAAATAAAATGTTGTGTGTTTTGTGATAGTAATTTTACTTAATCTTAAAATATCTTTCTTTTGAATAGTTTGTTTAGAGAAAGTCTAAACTTAGGATTAATTAAAATACATAATAAAACATCCACTAAACAAAAATCCTTAATGAATCCACCTTAGAAATCCTTTAAGGTAAGGAGGAAAGAGAAGTTCTCTCTCTTTCCTCTCTTTACAACCTTTAGTAATTAAGTAGGTTCATTCAAACTAAATCAAATCATCAAATAAAATTAACCTATATCAACTAAACAACTTAAATGAGACCACCCTTCTAAGTTGAACCTTTTCACACTTAAAAAAATCCTAACCTTAAAGCCTAGCTGCATACACAAACCTTACATGGCACACACATTAGGCTAAACATCACCACTTTAGTCCTATGTTATGGTTTGATGTTTGCTTTGTTTTAGTGAAGTTAGTGTATGTGAATGAATGATAGGATGATTTAGTCTAATCATTATCTTGCTAGTATGTAATAAAAATAAAACTATTTTATCGTGTTGCTTATACCCCTAAGCATAATCCAAAATAGGCGTGACTTGGTTACTCCATGTTAAGTCCAACTTATTTATATACATGAGAAATGTTTGTTTTTTTTAATTTTGTTTTGCATGTGTTAGTTAGATTTACTTTTTTTCATGTATTTTAGTAATTAGGATTTTGGAATGATTGTTATGGGGATTAAGATGAGCATTGGTTATAAGGCCATGCCTTATGTACCATGTGAAGCCTTTGGAGCATCCACCTTCCAACCATCCAAAAGAAGATCAAAAAGAAGAAAAAAAGAAGAATGAAGAAATGAATCTTGAAGACCCCATAATAATGAATTCTTGCTTAATTGTACTTAATTCATTTGTAATCCGGGTTGTATAAAGGTTGAGCTACTACCCAATTTATTTTCGAGTTTGTGGTGGTACATAAATGGCCTTTTATTCTTTGTTAGCTTTATAAAATGTGTGATATTTTGTTTAGCTTGTGCTTTTAAGATGGCATATTTTCTAGTTTCCTTGCTTTGATGTATGGCTGGATGATGATTAGGCTCTTAGGGAAAAATAAATCATCTACCAAATTAATCAATTCAAAATTTAAAATAAAGAACACATAACCTCACTTAAAGCTTAGCTATAAATCAAGATAAAAGAATTAGCAACCCTTTATAATTTTATTTTATAATATCATGCACAAAAGTATATGTTTCACTCTTGATTGGAGGGCTTCCACCTTTGCTGAGAACTTGGCTTTTGAGAGCCATGGTGGAAACACACCTCCCATTCTTAATGATTTTGGCCCATAATCTTATTTCTCATGCATTAGCATATGAATCCTATAAGAGTCAAATGATTGTCCAAAATAAAAGTAATATGTAATATGTTTTGTGTTAGATTTAAATCATTTGAAAGCATGTTCTTACATGATCTAGTCTCTTTAGGGAGTGTGTTTAAGGACTTAGTCTCCTTCTAAATAAACAATATAGCCATCTTGCATAAAGCATAAGACTTGCCTCCATGTATTTAAAATCATAGAAGTTAGTTGGCCACCCCGATGGTTGTAAGTCCAGTGTGGGTGATTTATCCTCTCTTGTGGAGACAAACCAAATACCCATTTTCATCTTAGATTTAGGTCATGTTTTTTTTGCCAAAGCTCCCTTGATTTAGGTTCGAGGTTGCTTTTCCCTTTTATTGGCCATATCCTCATCTCTAGGCATTTCCATGACCTTGCATTATGAAATTATAAGCCCTAAACTTCTAATAAAATTTTAACTCAAATAAATAATTCTCAATTTCAAAATGTAAAGCCCAACCATAGATAGTTTAGGATGTTTGATAGGCTTCTAGTATCCTAAACATCCCCTACTCACCTCCATTTGGCTTGATAAGAACTCCCTCCTCTTGATTGATCCCACTTGATTTGCCAAAATAAATTAATCGATTGATAGTCCTACCTATTGAAATCTTTGGAGACAACGATCATTTACCTTAATCGAGTATTCTAAAGAATCCCCTTCCTTAGATGTAATTAACTATGGAGGTTTGCCTCAGGGAACTTAACAAACTTGATTTAAAATAAACCATATTTTACTTTTCCATGTAAAGTAGGAATAATCTCTAGTACATATGCAAACCCACCCATAGTCCTTACGAGTCCTTATTGAGGTGATTAGGTCCATTGTGGGTGGTGACTTCTATCTTTCAAAATAGTATATCTCTCCTCAATGTCATACCCGATCACCCTAATAAGAACATTTGGATCTATGTGGTGTCCCACCAAAAGGCATATATGTTTTTCATTTATCCTCTTCAAAAAGGATAGATGAAGGTGAAATATTTTCACCACAGATTTTTACACTCCTTGGATGTTTCCTCTCCATCTTTGGTAAATGATCATTGTCTTCAAGTATCCATAGTGGGTTTGTATTTTATATGAATTCAAGACTATCCTTCTTTCCATTGGCACTTAGTTTATTTCATCTTTAAGCTCTAGCCAACATCTTTAGGTTTTAAGACTTCATTCCATGTAGGTTTTAAAATCTCTATTGATTCCCAATATGAAAATAAAAATTTAATAAAAAGAAATAACTAAGACTTCCTCCTTACTATTTCTATGGTAAAGGTTCATTCCAAAAAATAAAGAAATAATAAATCCATTTATGAAAAATATCATCTTTCCAAAAGCACTTTTTTCAAAATGCACAAAATAAAATATTTTCACAATAATTTTGCAAACTAACCTCATCTAACAATCTTCATGATTATTATATGTAGGATTTTTTTAAAAAATTAAAATAAAATCCAAAATTATTCTTTTCAAAAGCACAAGTGAACTTCCTTAATCAATTTATTAAATGAGGACTTCACTTTCCAAAATCAAAATCAACAATCATATTTTAAAAGCACAATGAACAATTTCATTCAATATACTCAAGTTCATTGAATGAAAGTTTTCATTTTCAATAAAAAAATCAAAAGTCAAATTTTCCAAAAGCACAAATGAACACTTTCATTCAATATACTCAAATTTATTGAATGAAGGTTTTCATTTTCAATCAAAATCAATAATCATATTTTCTAAAGCACAAATGAACACTTTCATTCAATATACTCAAATTTATTGAATGAAAGTTTTCATTTTCAATCAAAATCAACAATCATATTTTCCAAAGCATAAAATGAATATCTCCATTCAATATACTCAATTTATTGAATGAAGATTTCATTTCAAAATAAGAAACAACAATCATCTTTTCAAAATAAAATCAATAAAACACCTTTTCAAAAATCAAAATTAACAATCATCTTTCCAAAATTAAAACAAGATTCTTCATTTAGCATACCCAAATTTGCTAAGTGAATATCCTTTTCAAAATAAAATCAATAAACATATTTTTCAAAATATAAAATAACATTTGGGTCTTTCATTTAGCATACCCAAATTTGCTATGTGAAAATCTTCTTTTCAAACTGAAATAACATTTGGATCTTTCATTTAGCATACCCAAATTTGTGAAAATCTTCTTTTCAAAATCAAAATACATTTGGATTTCCTTAGCATACAATTTGCTAAGGATCCTCTTTTCAAAAAAAATCAAAATAATGAAACACACTTGATTTCTTTAGCATACCTAAATTTGCTAAGGATCCCCTTTCAAAAATCAACAAAAGTCAAAACAAATCACATTTGAATTTTTTAGCATACCTAAATTTGCTAAGGATCCTCTCTTCAAAATAATCAAAATGAAACATATTTGGATTTCTTAGCATACCTAAATTTGCTAAGAATCTTCTTTCAAAAAAATCAAAATAAAATTGGATCTCCTATTTAGCACACCTAAATTTTCTAAGTAGAAATCCTCTTTCCAAAAAAATTAAGAGAACAAAATCAATCACATTGGATCCTTTATTTAGCATACCTAAATTTGCTAAGTAAAGATCCTCTTTTCAAAACAACAAAATATTTGGTTTCTTCATTTAGCATACCCAAATTTGCTAAATGAAGATTCCATTCTCAAAATTCACATGATTCACAAAATAAGCAAACAAAAAAAAGAGCAAAATTGTTTTCAAACACATCACCTAGCATACCTAAATTTGCTAAATGAGCAAAATCCAAAATCAAAATCACAAATCAACACAAAATCAAATTGACATTTACTTTAACATACTCAAATTTGTTAAATGAAGGGTCCCCAAACATAAAAATCAAAAATTCAAATATGAACCTATGCAAGCATCAAAATCTCTCTAAAATGCTTGAACCCCATTCAACATACCCAAATTTGTTGAATGTGGGTTCTAAACTTAAGTCAAATTGAGGTCTCTCCTTGAAATTCAAAATCTCTCCAATATTTGGAACCCCATTTAGCATACCAAATTTGTTAAATGAGGGTTCCAATCCAACAATCAAATCAAGTTAACAATTCAAATCAACAAGATTTGAGCAAGGCCTATATGGTTCTCTTTCCAATAAATGAGAGATTCCCATCACGCATTAGTGGAGAGGTGTGGCGGTGCAAGAAGCCAAACTTGACCTACACGATTTTGAGTTTCCTCACCAAAAGAGAAATGCCATAAAAGTTCCTTCAAGAGCCAAGAACATGATTAATAAGGATTTTGAGTATATCTTATCCATTCCAGATAGTATGACTCAAATAACTTGAATCCTAATTCCCAAAAGAAGACAACTCTCAAAATGATAATCACAATAATTATCATGATCCATAAAATAGTGGTACCAATGGACTTGATGTCTTCAAGGATTCCAACTGAGGTAGATACTTCCATTCTAAAACTTTTGGGTGTCACTATCAACAAAGAGTTAATCATCAAATCCAATAAGAAACTTTGGCACTATAAAAGAGTAGGTAGCATCAATTCTACCTCTCTAAGATATCATAAGCCAATTATTACGTGACATGTGGTCTTACCACTTTGAACAACACCATAGGAAGAAGCAAACCCATTGGGAATAATTAAATTCTAAATCCTTCTTAAAATACACCTTACAATCCAAAATAAGAACACCATTGTTCAAGATTTAACCTTCAAGATCTTAAGCTATTTTGGAAGGTTACCCACTAATCTAAATAATGAGCATCTTTACCTTTTCTAAGGAGAAGGTGAAGTGTTTAGTTGGAGCTTAACCTAATTTTTCTTTGCTAGTGGCAACCTCCTCAAGTAATACTCAACATAGAACATCCTGGGAAAATAAAAGACAAGCAATCTCTCCAAAGAACACAATACAAACCAAGCCTCAAAAGAGAAAAAAATAAAAAATAAAAAAAATAAAAAGAGAAAATAGAAAAGAAAAATGAAATGAAAAGAGAAAGGAAAGAAGAAAAGAGAAAATGTATAGCACCAATAATGCACATTTATTTGGAATCCAAAAGATGAATCATGTGTATGAGGTGTAAATAAAAGAATATACAAAATAAGTTTTGAGTTTACTTTGATAAGTATTGGAGGAGATAGCAAAAAAAATATCTAAAAGGATGATTCATGTATGATATGACTAGAAACTTAGTAGGTATGTGAGCATGTTGACTTATTCTACTATCTCATGATATTATTATAGGGTTGGAAGTTAAGCATTGCTCTAACCTCTAACAAAAAAGAATATATATGTATTATGAGATATCAAATTTCCACTTCATATCTCTTTCTTCAAATTCAAAAGAAGATTCAATAGAACAAACCTTCAAATGGAGAAATAAGATCATCTTTTACCTAGTCTACCTACTTTGCTTAAAGAATTTTGAAGACTCTCAAGTAGGGATGCACTCCCAAGTTGAGAAGAAAATTAAATGTTCAATTAATGAGTTTTAAGAGATTAACCTCATAACATAAAGGTAGTCCACCCACCCTCCCAACATCCATATATGATAAATCAAAAAGAAAATACCAACGACTTGGTTAATTCACTTTTGTAGTTTAAAGACTATTTTACTTAAGATCATAATGAAGTTCCCAATACATCTCTAAGGTATCTACAAACACAATTGAACCTATTGCCCTTCCCACTTTGCAAACTTTAAGGCAAACATTTGCATCAAGAAGAAGATCAAAGTTCAAAGTCAACCTTATTAAAGAAGAAAGATACTATCATTCCCATCAAAATAAAAGATATTCAAATTTGACATGCACCAATTCAAAAAATTTCGCCAAGCATCCATATTGCATACTTCAAATCCAAGATATAATCTCCTTGCATGTGGTCTCCTCATTCAAGGATGGGTTGAATGATGCCGAGGATGAGAATTTTGCACTTATCATTTCCATTCGAGTTTACTATAAGGTCATGCCCTTCTAATCACCGTGAAAAAGGAAGACCATCTTTATGATCAAGTAGTATCTTCAATGGTTATGAAGTTGAATCCCTTAGATCATATAATTAGATGACTTTAGAGGAGTCTCTAAGGCTTGTAGTAAGCATCATGGGATAACTAAGATGGATCCAAAAGAATTGAAGTGACATCAAAGATGACCTCCAACATTTAACCCAAGAGAAGAAAGACTTTAATCAACATTGAATATAGATGGTTTAAACTCTTTCAAAGTTAATCAACCTCAAAACTTTCCAAATCAAGATTCTACTTTCGATCGTTGATTTTCCACTTGGTGCTCCACTTGCCCACCCAAAATGATTCAAGTTTCAAGCTCTGGTCCCTAGGTCTTTCCAAGTAGAGAACTTGTGTTAAGGGGACATAAAATTGCTTTTGTCGAAAGATGGGAGGCAAGTTTGAACCCACTTGGGAAGAGGCTAGAGAGAAGGCCTACCAAGGAGGATCTTATCACTTATTGATTGTAAAGGGGAACACGATGCTTCCAATTAATGGGCTCTATTTGAAGAAATATTACCCATAAAAATCATGTTTGAAAATAATTATATCAATCAACAAAAATTTTATTCCATTCTTCTTTGTTCCAAGCATTGTTTGCTTATCTTGTGAATCCACCATGACGTGTTTAGGTGTAAGAGAACCCAAGAGGCATCCTATCCTTCTTCAAAACATAAATACACATTAAACACATTTCCGGTGCTATTAGAATAGGTGTGAGAGAACCCAAGAGGCATCCTATTTCAACTAGCATAACTAAGTTAGTGTGAGAGAACCCAAGCAAAGCATCCTTTCTTGGTAGAATCTTGCCATCCGTGGCACCATTTCATAAAACCCCAACATGTTTTAAGGTATAAGAGAACCCAAGAGGCATCCCTATTCTTTTAACACAAGCACAAAAATAAACACATATCTTTTGTCTTATTACTGATGTGGGAACAAGCCCTGGCACTCACTCATTAGTTTCTAAGTCGGTCTACATGCTACCCTAGTATGTCAACCCAATAGTCATTTGTTGGAGGATGAGTGACTTTCTTAACTTGATCATTGCAAACCAATGAGCATCTTGTTAGTTTGGTAGACTTCACGCCGCTAGTAAGCTACCTCATGTTAATTTTTTTTTAAGAAGATGTGAGTCCCCAAGCTTTCTTCTTGAACTAATCATCATGATCTAACTAGGTCGAGTATATTGAGGTTTAGGATAAGTCCCTTCTTTCCTCTTGACTACATTTGAGTTAATATAAGTCCTCTAGTGGCATTTACTCCATAGTCTAAGTCGGATAGCACCTATCGAGAAGATAGACTATCTGAATCAATTTATAAGAGGATGTGAGTCCCCAGCTTTCTTTCTACGATTATTGCAAACCAATGGGCACCTTATTATGGTTGATGTTCTATACTAACAATGACTCACCCGTGGATGCACCACTTTTAGATGTGAATCCCGCTTTTCGAGTTGGCCACCAATACCTATTTGATATATGACTAGCCATGTCATCTTCTGGGTTTTGGATTATGCTTAGCCCCTCTCCTGGGCATTCTATTTGGATCACATCCTTTGAGACCCCATTTAGACACTACTTGGATTACTCTTGGATTGGAGTCCTCCCTTTCCTAGTAGCCACCCCTCCGGTTGGAGAATTTGTTCACGGATGCTGATTCTCCTTGGTTCAAATCGAGATAGGTCTAGAGATATAAGCTCCTTCTTAGTTTGATCCCTTGCAAAATAACAAGATCCACGATAAACAAACAAAATAAATAAATTAATTCACTTGTAAATTAAGAATTCAAGCCCCAAAGGGCCCCTTTTCCAAGCGCATATCTTTAGGGTGTTAAGAACTCCCATAGAATTCGACTACCTTAGAGATAAATCCAATCGATACTCCATAGTCACCTTTAGGTTAGATTCAATGTTATGCCACAAGTAGTTACTGGTCATTATGCTTTGAAAGATGTAAGACTATAGTGCATTCTTTCTGCATGATTGCGAATCGACGGCACCAGTCGATCGATTTGTTTCCCCAAACCAACCGATCACCAATGTGGTCTTTGTAGTGGAAGATGTGAGTCCCCAAGCTTTCTTCACTTGAATTGCAAACGAAAGGCACTCCTTTGGAGGATAGTTCTCCCATCTAAGCTACTCACTTTAGTTCAATAAAAAGATAGGCTAGTATAAGATTCTTCTTAGTGTCATCCATTGTAAACCAATGGAATCCATCAAAAATAAATAAAAATTAAATTAATCTTTGACTATCTTTG
This sequence comes from Cymbidium sinense, assembly GCA_021442155.1. NCBI lineage: Eukaryota > Viridiplantae > Streptophyta > Magnoliopsida > Asparagales > Orchidaceae > Cymbidium > Cymbidium sinense. The sequence goes on along the minus strand of CM038222.1, from coordinate 75,561,173 downwards.
ATGATTTAAGTCCCCACTCAATTCAGTTTGTCCTAGAGTTCGATATATTGCCTTGTCAACGATCACCCCAGTGGTTCTTTATTTCTAAGATGTGAGTCCCCGCTTTCTTCTTAAGACTTTACCATTGTAAACCAAAAGGCATTACCTTTGGTTGGATAGTCTTACCTTATGGTTGGTAGACTACTTTGGATTGGAAAATCAATTAGGTTTATGTATTCCCTACTCAATGTACCCATCGCAAACTAATGGGACTCATCAAAACAAATCTAAAAATAAAATTAATCTTGACTATCTTTGAGTTTAAAGTCCCCGTGGCATTCACTCAATAGTACCCTAGGTTGATGCTGTTCTGCCAATGGATCACGCAAGAATCGGTCCTTACTTTGGAGGATGTAAGTCTACTACGCTTTCTTCTGCTGCAATCGGAAGGCATCCCTTTGGTTATCTTAGTCATACTATGTGTTTAGTAGACTACCCCTTTGGATTGGTAAATGAGGTATAGGCCTCCATGGCTCTACTCAATGCAATCCATCGCATACCAACATACCATTTTAAAATCCAAAATTAAAAATCAAATAAACCAAACAAAAGTAATTAATCAATCCAATCAAATCTTTTGCTCCTCCTTAGTGAGATGCAAATCTTTCTAGCTCCTAGACTTAGAATTCTAATCCCTCTGGATTTCAGCCTTATTCCCTTGTGGATGACTTGAACTTGTCTCCCAGGGAGAGTTTACTTGTTTATCCCCGGGAGTAAAACACAATTAAATAAATAACAAATTGAAATAAATTCAACCCTCTTCCCAGAACTTAACAAATCAAATCAAATTTCTCCCTAATAAGACTCAAATCAAATCAAACCTCTCATCCTCTTGGATGATTTGAACCGCTTCCTTAGTGGAAGGTTCATATACTCTCCCTAGTGGATTCCTCCTTCCCTCTCTTATGTCCTTGAAATAAGTAATTACACAAAGCTCGGATTCCCTCTACACCTCGGGTTAGTAGTAGATTATCTCTTAGTGCTTGTGATCATTCGTGATCATTATTTTTGGCCAACACAATGTGTGGTGTTCTTTGTCAATCACACCACACACCAATTGGGTGCCCTTTGTTGACCTCATTTTTTGGATGAGCTCTCAACCCCTCCATCTTAGACATATGACTCCTCTTAAACTTTAAGAGATCCTTAGTCTTAAGACACATCTAGTAATTTGGTGGACACTCAACCCTGTGAGACTTAAAGAGTTATCCATGGAATAGGTCATGCCTTATGGGTGTTAGAAAAATTTGCCTACTCTATAGCTGAACCAACTCCTCACTTCCTTCCTTCAAGTCAAATTCAAATCAACTCCAAACTCATATTAACTTCAACTCCAAATCATACCTTGAATCAATTTCAATGGATTTTCTCAAATCATAAATCAATTCCAAATAATCAAAACCCATGATTGAAATCCAAATTCAAATTCAAAATCTTTCCTAAGCCCTTTGATTCTATCTTATGGACTTAGCTAAAATTAAATCTAAATCAATTAAAATTCAAAAAATTTTCTCATGATTTATATTCTCATTTATATTCATATATAAATGAAATATAAATTCAAATCCATCAAACTAAATCCAAATCCAAATCAAAATATTTCTAAGCCATTTGATTCTATCTTATGGACTTAGCTCAAATCAAATCCAAATCAATTCAAATTCAAGAAATTTTCTCATAACCCATTTATATTCTCATTTATATTCACAAATATAAATAAAATATAAATTCAAATATCCAAAACCAAATTTAAAATTCAAACTCAAATTCAACCAAAAATCTAGCCTAAGCCTTTCAAGTCAAATCTTGAACTTAGTCAAATCAAATTCAAATAAAGTCAAACCCTTGATTTTTCTTCATGATTTAATCAATCCTTCAATCATAAATCCAAATATAAACATAAATGCCAATCCTCCAAAACTAAATTCAAAAAATCAAACCCAAGTCAAACTCATGTTCTTCCTTTGAACTTGAAATTGTCAAATGAATCAAAACTAATTTAACTCAAATCACTTGCAAATGGATTTATATTTTAATCATAAATCCATATGTGAGTTCAAACTTGAATCAAGCTTTGATCAAGCCAACTAAACCCAATTGGCTCACTTGACCCAAAGTAGCCAATTTGACCTACATTAATCAAAAATTCAATCCAAATCAAAGTGAATTAAGTCAATCCAAACTTCATGTCATGTTTGTTGATCATCATAGGTTAATCAATTGCCATGAATTGGACAAACCAAGTCAATCAAGCCCATTGACCAAGTCAACCCTTTAACCCACATGAACCCAAACTAGCCAAATTGCAACATAAACTAAATTGATTGCAAATGCTCAAGTTTACTAAATTGATTATTGAAATTGACCAAAGCCTCAATTAAACTCAATTTGTCCAATTGGTTAACTAGACCCAACCTAGCTCAATTGACGGAACTTAACTTGACAAAAGATCAAATTGGCCAAAATCCAAATTAAATCTAAATTAAACTAAATTAATTGAAACCAATTGAACCAATATATTCCAAATAATCATTTGAACTTGACCTAACTCTTGATTTGACCCAATTTGACTAATTGGTCAACCTAACCATTTTGACCTAATTTGACCCAAATGGGTCAAATTAACCCAAATTAAACCAAATGAACTTCAAATGATATGAAATTTTGGTCCAACTTACTTTGACTCATTTCAAATCTATACAAATCAAATTTAATGCTAAATGACCACTTTTCCCTTAGGTCAAGGGCATCCCATGAGAAAAGACACTTTCCCAAGTGGTCATTTCTCTTTCTTCGCACTCATCCATTGGTCTACATAGGCACCAGAACACTAATTTTGACCCAAGGAGTGGTTGGGGCAGCCAGACTCATGGGAGGTGAAATCACCTCACATATCCCATTGGAACACTTAGCATAAAGGACACTCACCTGGGGACCCCACTTGTCCTTCATGGCGCCACTTTCCATGCTTTAGCCAATAGAGAGCCACCTAGATGATTCTCTTCCATTCCAAACCACCCCAAGTCAAATGACATGAGTTTGGAGCCAAAATTTTAAACAAAAGTAGATTTTAGTTCATTTTTATTCACTTTTCACCAAAGCATTAGTTGAAGAAACTCTCATTCCTCTCATTCTACCTCCTTGAGCTCCCAAAGCCATTAGCAATCACCCCACTTCATTTTGGAGAGAAATACTTCAAAAGTAAGTGGATTTTGGTGAAGAAATGATGATCACCGAGGAAACTTCATTTTAACGTGAAGGAGAAGATCCAAGCTCATTCCAATGCCTCCTCCCTCACTCAATGTGCACTGAGTCACTACCGCAAAATCATCCCCGAGAGGTAACCTTCAAAATCGTTCTTGGGATCCTCATTTTATGATAGTTTTGCTCAATTTTTAGGAATTTACCCTGATGACAATCTTGCATTTTTACATTAAATCATCCCAATTATAAAATAAAAATTTTTTCAAGATGAATCAACGTGAAAATAAGTCCATTTGGATAAGTTTTACTTAGAAATCCTCTTTTTAAAAAAAAACCTGCTTTTACTTTCACCGCCAACAGCTACACCGCCATCCGATCCGGTTCGGGATCAAAAGCTCGAGCGCATGGATTGTGATAAGGGCCTTCAAATTGTGATGGATGATCATCAATCGCAGGATCGGTGACTTAGAATGCCGATTGTCGCGATCTTGGCCTCAGGACCGATTCGACCCTCCGATCGGATGACGATCCAAAGCGAACCATGGGTCACTTTCAAAGCGCTGAGGCCATCCCACTCAAATGGCGCGACACACATGAATCACGGCACTACGGAGCACACGTGTCACGCCGCCCAATCGCTTCGGCACACGTGCCTACGAAAACACGATTTTGATTTAAAAAATTAATTTAAATCACCTAAAACTTCAAAAAATCATAGAAAATAAAATACTTAACTGAAAATTGCAAACAATTGCTCGTTGAATTCATCTTTCGAGAGGAATCTAATAAACCAAAATCCTAAATTTCACTAAATATTTTGAGCTTAATTTAAGTTTTAGAAAAATTTAACTTTATTTAATTAAACCAAAAATATATATCATATTAAGTTGAAATTTTATAGATTAAAATTGATAATAAAATACACCTACCATAAAATTTCAAGTCAAAATGATCTTTGGATTAAAAGATAATTTTGAGTGTTAAATGATTTATTTTAAAAAATAAGCGTAATTCATAAAAATCACTTAAATCAATTGAAACTTTATAAATTCATAATTAATTATAGAAAAATGTAAAAAAAATACAAACTTAGGCTAATTTTAAAGATAATTAGGAAAATCCAATAAAATTATTTTAATTGAATTTAAATAGTATATTTTCCTTAATTAGGGTTTATTTTAAAACTTAATAACCCTAATTACTCTAATGACTTCATTAATTAATTCCAAACTTGAGCATGTTTAGTGGGATGACATCTACCTCCCCTAATTTTTTTTGGAATTTATTAATGAGTTAATCAAAAAAAAATTACTTAATAAACCCCTAATCACTCTCTTAATGTTATTAACGTTAATTAAGCATGTGAGCAGAATTTAATTCCTGATTAAGATAATTAAACTTTGTTTAAATGATTAGGAGGTTTATGGAATGATTTTGGAATATTTTTCAAGCTATTCCCTAAACCCCTTTCTTTCTTAATCTAATTAAGGGTTAATCCACTAATGACCTACTTAATTAACTTGATAAAATTTTAAGCCAAAATTAATCTAGAAACTTAATCACTTAATCAATCCTTTAGATTCTTAGGTGTTCAATAACTAAGTAAACTTAAGGAAATCATACCAAACCCATATGTGTGGGAAAGGTTATGAAAGTACTTAAATTAAACCCTTTAGCTTAATTAATCATTAATTGTGAGCCAATTGCATTAGGTACCTTTCTTTCCTAGGATGAATTTCTGATTTAAATTCCTTATAATTTTATGTCATACATTGGCTCATAATTATTTGATTAAATATGTTAAAATGGTATAGGTATAATTAATGAACTTAATCTACACCTTAAGCTAACCAAAGCATAAAAATTAATCTAATCACCTAAAATTAAACTAAAACAATACACACATGTGGGAATGTGTAAGGACCAGCAAACCTTCTCACACTTCTCAAAACAAAATAAAAGTCTCTTTAAATAACTTTTGATTCTATTTAAATGATCTACTTCATAAGATTGTCTTTAAGAATTAATTAGAATGAATGAAATTACATGCTTACATAACTTTATTTCTTTCAGCATGCTAAATATGTATGTCATATGAGTTTCATACATTCATGCTTTTCAAAAAATAAAAAATTCAAAATGAAATATTTTTTTATGTCAAATTGCATTTTTGGCTAAAGTAAAAAATATGATTGGCTATTATACTATTAAATTCAAAACTATTTTCAAAATCTATAAATCAAATACCTAAACTGAAAGTGTGCTACTTATAATTATTTATAAGCTTGCATGTGGATATAAATATGAAGATGTGCATCATGTACTTTCTTCTTTTTCTTTTAGCATAGTTTGAGTAGGATTTGGCAAAGTATATAGTTCATTTGAAAAAAAACATAACAATTGCCTAACTCTATTCTTATTTATTCTTATGTTATTACTTAAAGAAGGATATCCACACCTACACATATAAATTTCATAAACAAATCAAACAAACATAACCTTTTGCATGATTCTCTTCCATCATTTCTTTTGTACATGCACATGTATTTAAGAAAAGTGGTATATTAGGACAACCTGGGTTGCGAGACTTTAAGTAGTAAGTAGGTCTTGTACCATCCACTCGGTAAATAATGGTGTCATACTCACTTGTGTCTTTTATACTTGAAATGTGCATATGAAAAATGGATAAAAGAGTCACCCTCTTCTACTTGATAAACAAACATAATTTTTTTTACATGATTCTCTTTCCATGCATTTCTTTTGTATATGCACATGCATTTAAGAAAAGTGGTATATTAGTCTGACAACCCACGAGACTTTAAGAAGCCCTAAGTAGGTCTTGTACCTTACACCCTTTAACAATGGTGTTGTACTTACTTATGTCTTTTATACTTGTAGATGTGCATATGAAAAATGGATAAAAGAACCACTCTCTACTTAAAAAAATCATGCATACATAAAACATTCTAAGTTTCCTTAAGCAACCTCTTAGAATTCATTATTAAGGTGTGCTAAATACTTGCATCGCATGTATAGATATGCTTAAGATTCATTCATGTGCATGATACACATAGGAAAGAAATAAAATATTATGTGTTTGTGATAGTAATTCTCTTTACTTAATCTTAAAATGCCTTTCTTTTGAATAGTTTATTTAGAGAAAGTATAAACTTAGATTAATTAAAATACATAATAAAATATCCACTAAACAAAAATCCTTAATGAATCCACCTTAGAAATCATTTAAGGTAAGGAGGAAAGAGAAGTTCTCTTCTATTTTTCTCTTTACAACCTTTAGTAATTAAGTAGGTTCTTTAAAACAAATCAAATCATCAAATAAAATTAACGATATCAACTAAACAACTTAAATGAGACACCTACTAAGTTGAACCTTTTCACACTTAAAAATCCTAACCTTAAAGCCTAACTAAGCATACCACACAAACCTTACATGCATACATATATTAAAGCTAAGTCACCACTTCTGCATTAGATGTTGCATATGATTGATGTTTTGTATGTGCATAGAATGTTTTGTTTTATCATGTTAGGTGGGTGTAAAATACAAACATATACCATAGCCATGGCCATGTGCTAAGTCCAACTTGTTTATATGTATTTTGCAATTAGATTTTGAAATGATTATTATTATGGGATTAGGATGAGAATTGGTTATAAAGCCATACCTTATGTATGTGAAGCCTTTGGAGAATCCACCTTCCAACCATCCAAAAGAAGGAACCAAAGAAGAAATAATAAAAAATAATAAAGAAATGAAGCTTGAAGACCCTCATAACAATGAATTCTTGCTTAATTGTGCTTAATTTATTTGTAATCTAGGTTGTATAAGGGTAGAGCTCGACTACCCAATTTATTTGGTTTGGTTGTGGTGCCCAACCACAAATTATCTTTTACTCTTTTGTGTTTGCTTTATAAAATGTGTGATGTTTTGTTTAGCTTGTGCATTAAGATGGCATATTTTCTAGTTTCTTCCTTGCTTTGATGTATGGCCTGATGACGATTAGGCTGGGAAAAATAAATTTTCTACCAAATTAATCAATTCAAAATTTAAAATAAATAACTCATAACCTCACCTAAAGCTTATGCCATAAATCAAGATAAAAGAATTATCAACCTAGTTGGATGAGTATTTCCTTTATAACATCATGCACAAAAGCATCTTATTTTACTCTTCATTGAGAGCTTCCACCTTGCTGAGAACTTGGCTTGACCTTTGAGAGCCATGGTGAAACACACCTCCCCTTCTGCGATTTTGGCCCATAAACTTATTTCTCATGCATTAGCATATGAATCCTATAAGCTTGAGTTAAATGATTATCCAAAATAAAATTAAAATGTAATATATTTTGTATTAGATTTAAGTCATTTGAAAGTATGTCTTACATCTAGTCTCTTTGGAGTGTGTTTAAGGACTTAGTCTCTTTCTAAATAAACAACAACCTAGCCATCTTACATAAAGCATAAGACTTGCCTACATGTATTTAAAATTAGGAGAAATTAGTTGGCCACCCGGGTTGTAAGTCCATTGCCTGGTTTATCCTCTCGGAGGCAAAACAAATACCCATTTTGCCTTAGATTTAGGTCATACTTTTGGCCCTCACCAAAGCTCCCTAGATTTAGGTTCTAAGATTTTTTTCTCCCTTCTATGGGCCATAAGCATAAATCTCACCTCTTGGGCATTTCCATGACCTCATGGAATTATAAGCCCAAAACTTCTAATAAAAATTCAACTCAAACTAATTATTCCCCTCAATTTCAAAAAATGTAAATCTCAATAAAATTATATGGGATGTTTAATAGGCTTCCTAGTAGCCTAAACATCCCCTACTCCATTTAGCTTTAATAAGAACTTGCTCCTCTTGATCGATCCCACTTGATTTGCCAAAAATAAATTAATCGATTGATAGTCTTTCCTATTGAAATTTTGGATACAATGATCATTTATCTTAATCAAGAGTATTCTATGAAATCCCCTTTTCTTAGGATGTAATTAACTATGGGAGCTTGCCAATGTAGGAACTTAACTAACCCGATTTAAAATACACCCTACTTTACTTTTCCAAGTGAAAGAATCTCTAGTACATATGCCACCCCACAATCCTTAGTAGTCTTTATTGAGGTGATTAGTCCATTATAGGGTGGCAACTTCTATATTTTGAGATAGTACACATCTCCTCAATGTCATGCACCATCATCCTAATAAGAACATCTATGGATCTTGGTGTCCCAACCAAAATGCATATATTTATGTTTTCATTTATCCTCTTCAAAAAAGGATAGATGAAGGGGAATATTTTCACCACAATGCTCTTCTTGAACTAGGCATCATGCACTAACTATGTCGAGTATATTTGAGGTTTAAAGTAAGTCTCTCTGCCTCATTTCCTCTTGACTACTTCAAGCTTGCCTTTAGTCCCTACACAGTGACACCTCGCTAGAGAGACTATTTTGGCAATCCGCTTTGAAGAGATGTAAGTCTACGCCTTCTTTCTAGACATGCGAAATCAATGGGCACCTTAAGTTGGTTGGTTATTGCCACCGACGATGACCGATGGATACACACCACTCTTGGCAGATGTTGGTCCTCGTGCTTTCTCCTTGAGTTGACCACCCAATACCTATAGGCTTTCTACAGGATTTTGGATAAAGCCCTGGCACCTCCCTTGTGGGCACTTTATTTGGATCACATCCTTAGCAACCCCATTTAGACACTACCCCATTATTGGATTGGACGATCCCCCCTTTCCTAAGTTCACCCCTAGATTAGAGAACTTGTTCAGATGTAGAGATTCTCCCTTAGTAAGTCTGAGATTGGACTAGGCTAATATAAACTCCTTCTTAGTATGGTCCCCGGGTCCTCGCAAATATAAAATAAATAAAATATATATTCGCTTGTAGATTAGGAATTCAAGCCCCTTTCCTTTCAAGCATCCTATCTTTAGGGAGGTGTCATCAAAACTCCCTATAGGAAATTGCACTACTTTGAGTTAAGATAAGTCTCTGCCTAAACTCTCACCCTTAAGTCGGTTCAATTTATGCCACCGATAAGTTACCCGTGATTTACTTTGAAAGATGTAAATCTATTACGCATTCGCTCCAAAGACCATTGCAACCGGGCAACCCAGTCGCCCAATTTGTTGCAAGGGACCAATCACCCTAGTGGTTCCTTGTTTAGAGGATGTGAGTCCCGCTATCTTCCTAAGTTGACCATTGCACACCGAAAGGCACTCCTTTGGTTGGTTAGTACTCACACTGGTAGACCATTCTCTTTGGATTAGTAAATCGAGATAGCCAGCCAACATGGCCCCTTTCTTAGTATGGTCCATCGAAACCAATTGGGTTCATATTGAAATCTAAACTTAAACAAATAATTAATCAACTTCTCTCCAAAGAAGACATCAATCATCTTCTCTTCCCTGGAGTCAATCAAACCCAATTCAAACTTGCTCCCTCGTGAGTGTACCTCAAAGGAAATCTCATCAAATCTTATCCCTGGATAACGAACCTACTTTTCTAGTAGAAGATTCATGCATCTATCCATGGTGGGTTATACATCATAATCCCCGGTGAGTACTCTACCCAAACCTTACCTTGCATTCAAATCCATACCTCTTATCCCTAGTGGATAACTTGAACTGCTTCCATAATGGAAGGTTCACATGCATGATCCTTTGGTGGATCCCTTCTTCTTCCCTTGTGCCCTTGTCATGAGTGGAGTTTCATTGCACTAAGATCTTGATTCCTTCTATGCCTCGAGTTTAGGAGTAGATCATTTATGTTAATGTTTGTGATCCTTCGTGACGTTGTTGATCGCCCTCCAACACTACACGCGTGCAACTTGTTAATCACACCACACCTATTGGCTCTTTGTTGACCTCACTTTTGGAGTGAGCTCGATTCCTCATCATAGATCTAAGACTCTCATAGACACTAAGAGTTCCTTTTAAGACACTTATAATGATTGGGTGAACACTTAACCTAACCCTAGAGGCTTAGAAGAATTAGCCATGGGAATAGGTTATTCCTTAGAGATTTATGAGGACTTGCCTATCCTATAGCTCAAACCCAACCCTTGCTTCCTTTCTTTCAAACCAAACCTCAAATTCAAATTCAAAATTAAAATCAAATCCAACTATCCCCTGATTGAAACCCAAGATTAAATTCAAACACCAAAAATCTCTTCCTAAGCCATATGATGCCTTCATATACTTGTTCAAAACTCCTTCAAACTAACTCAAATTTGGTCGATTTCTTTATAAATCAATCATTCCTTCAATTATATTCATAAATATAAATGAAACCCACCAATGACCAAAAATAAATCAAATCAATTCAAAATCCAATGTATCCCTTTTGACCTACATCACTTAATTTGGTTAAATTTGCTTCCAAATCACTCTAAACTCAAGTGATTTTCTCATGACCATTTATATCTTCATTTATGTTCACAAATATAAATGAAATATAAATCAAATGATCAAAGTCAAATCCAAATCAAATTAAATTCTAAATTTTAGCCCTTTTAAACTTTTGAACTTGGCCAAATTAAACCCAAATCAACTCAATACTCATGGCTTTCTTGATTCAATCATTGATCCAAATATAAACATAAACCACCATTATCAAACCAAATCCAACTCAACCCAAGTCAAACCCAAGTTGTCCCTTTTGACTTGAAATTTTCATATGAACCAAAACCCATTTGGCTCCAAACCAATTATTGGATTTATATTTCAATCCTAAGCTCATATGTGGGTTCAACTAAACTTGAATCAAATCTTGATCAAGCCAATTGATTTAGGCTCACTTGACCTAAAGTGACATAATGGACCTTTTGAGCTAAGTTCTAATTTAACCCAAATTGGATTGAACTAAGCCCATATAAACCTCAATCATGATCAACACTCATCATGGGGTGATTAACCACATTGAATTAGGTCAAATCAAATCAAACCTAGCGTTTGACCAAGTCAACATTTAGCCCAAATGAAACCCAAACTAGCCAAAAATCCATCATATGTCAAATTGATTGAAACCATTGACTCAAACTCATCCATAATCAATGATTGAACATGACAAAGTCATCAATTGAACCAAATCAAGCTAATTAGCAACTTGACCTAAGTAGACCCAAATTAGCCTAAAAGTCAAAAGGGTCAAATCATGATTTAATCCAAATTGATTTGCAACCAATGGCTCAAGTTCATTCCAAATCACTTATTGAACTTGACCAAAGTCATGATTGAGCCAAAGTTGACCAATTAGTCAACTTGATTTAACGCCCAAATTGACCTAAAAGTCAAATTGACCAAAATTCAAATTAATTCCAAATTAAATCAAACTAAAGCCTACAATCATTTTCAATCAACCAATTGAATTTGACGCCACCAACCCAACCTAATTTGATTAAATTGGTCAAATTAGTCAACTTGACCAATTTGACCCTTTTGAATCCAAATGAGTCAAATCCAAACTTAAGCCAAACCAACCCAAATTAATTGAACCAAAATATCCCAAATCATCATATGAACTTCCCAAGCCTTGGTTTGACCTAATTTGATCAATTTGTCAAACCCAAGCCAAATGACACCCATTTGACCAATCCAAGCCAAATCACTCCAAACTAACTTATGGGACCCTAGGACTTAGCCAAACCCAATCCAAACATGTCTTAATCCATTTCCAAATTAACCCAAAAGCTAAGTGGACCCCACTAAGGGATTAGCCATCAAACCATAGGATTTAAACCTTAAAACCATTGGATCCAAGCCAAAGTCAACTAGCCATCCCCATGGCGGCTCATAAACTCCATTGAACCTTCTAACCCACCTAGCTAATCTAACTCACCCTAGGTCAGCTAAGAACCTTTGGGAGGTGAGTTGACTCACCTCCAACCTAAATTGAGCACCCATTGGATCTAAGCCTTGACATCCTTGCACATTGGGTCTATGGCGCTCTCCATCATTCCTCCCATCCCTAGTGTGCCTCCCGACTTGATGGACAAGTTCGGTGGTTGGGCTGCTGAAAAAAGTGTGCATGAGCCATGTCAATGATGGGAAATTAAGGGTATACCCCCCTCAATTGACATGAATTCTCACACTTGCATCGTGAGCCTTCCTAACTCATTATGAAGCTCCTTAAGTGTTTCAAGGATTCCCAAGCCCTCTCTTGGCATTGCCCATTCCAGTAAAATTGAAATCGAGCATCCCAATCCCAAGAAATACTCCCTCTCCACTTAATCAAACTTCAATTCCTCTTAGTCACACCATCAACATACCCAATCGAAAGAAAATCCCCAAGCTTCCAAGCCATGGGAGGATCGTTCAATGGTGAGCCCATTGCATTTGTGGATTGGTCAACTAAGCATCTCACACCAAATCAAGTTTAAAGCTCCTCAACTGGCCTCACCTCAATTGAAGCCTCCGTGTTTATCGCGGTCATTAGCTCCGTGAGATAATTTCACAAATCGAGCCTTGTAAGCAAAAGTGGGTTGGTCCTTTATGAAGAAAATTCAAATTTTATGTAAAATTGACTAGTGTGTGTGTCTCCCTTCCTCAAAGGTGTGAAAAGATTTGACAATCCAAGCTCGGGTGACCTCGGATCGAATGAGGCGATGGTATCCATCTTTGCCCTTAACGGATAGATCATGAACCATCCACATGATCGAGAGATGAACGGCTCTTATCACATCCCATGGTAGAGTCCTCTAATTCTTTTCTAAACCATGAATTGGATCATGGTCATCCGATCTTAGATCGGATGGTCCGAGAAAGCATGTCTGGCGTCGCCGACTTAGCGTGATGTGTACTTAAATAACCTATCTCATCACACCATGTGAAAAGCGTGTTGCATCGCCATGTGGATCGATGGGATTAAGGTTTTTATGGCTAAATAATTAGTTTTTAATCCACGAAACTTCCTAAAATTATAACTAATTATAGAAAATCCAAAAAACAAACTTAGCTCATTTTGAAGATATTTCAAAGGAGAATCTAGAAAAATTATAATTAAAAAATTTTGAGCAGTGATTTTGGCTTAATTAAAGTTTTATCAAAATTTAATTAGTTTAATTATACCTTAATTATGCACTCAATTAATCTCAAATTTTATGTGAATGTTTAGGGGAATGACCTCTACCTCCCTATTTTTCTCATTTTATTAATTGCTTAATTAGGAAAATCACTTGATTAAGCCCTAACACTCTCTTAATTTAATTCATCATAATTAAGAAATAAACAATAACTTAATTAATCACTTAAGTATAATCACCTTTGTTGAACTGTAAGATGACTTAAGGGATGTGGTTGGGAATACTTTTATAATCCATTTTCTAAGTTTTCCGATCTTTAAAAAATAAAATTAATTAATGGCTAATGAAATGAGTGTAATTAATAGTCATTGGTGAGAATCCAATGCAATTATATCATCCAAAGTCAATTATGGAAATGAATATTCAGACTACTCTTCAAAATAAAGAAATCATAATCTAATTGAATGTTTAAATGATTTAGGGATTAGATTAGGCCCCTTGCCATTGATCCTCTCCCAAGTTACAAATAAAAACATAACCAAATTGTTTAATCAATTAATTAAAGGCTTAATGAAATTAAAATTAAAAAATTAACTTACCCACACTTAAACAACCCTTAATTAATTTTGGGTAGCTCCTTGGGTGTTCAATAACCCAAGGTGAGAGAGATAATGAAATTATGGTTGGCTCACTTGTGTGAGAAAATCATAAAAGTAATTAAGTGAGATCACTTAAGCTTAATTAATTATTAATTATAAGCCAATTGCATTAGGCCCCTTTCATTTCTTAGAGCATTACAATTTTCATGTGATTGCATATCATATTGGTTTATTATTAACTAGTTAATTAACTTAAGGTGATATAGGTAAGGGTTAATTAATTCACTTAATTCATACCTTAATCTAATCAAAGCATAAAATTAACTTAAATACTTTTCATTAAACCAAATTAATTCACACATTGGGAATTGGGTTAAGATTACAAAACCTCTCTAATAAAGAATTTTGGTTCATTTTAAGTAGCTTTATTTAATTTGATTGTCCATAGAAATTAATTGGGATGAAAGAAATCATGTGTTTACATTCCTTTATTTCTTTCTAATCATGCTAATATTACTTGCCATATGAAATCATGCATTCATTTCTTTTAAAATTAATTAAATAAAATAGTTTTTTATGTCAAATTGCATGTGTTGACTTAAATCAAATATGAGTGGCTATTATCACTATTAAATCAATAACTATTTTCAAAACTTATAAATCAATTATTGAAAATAAAGTTATGCTAATTATAAATATCTATAAGCTTGCATGTGATAATAATATACAACATATAATATAAAATTCTCTTTCCTTATTCTAACATGGATTCACATAGGATTTGCAAGTGTATAGTTCATTTAAAAGAACATAACACTTTCAATCTATTCATATGCATCTCCATGTTAAGACTTAGGAAGAATTTCATATCACATATATAAATCACATAATCAAATCAAACATAACCTTTTTGCATGATTCCCTATTCATATGATTTTTTGTATATTCATATGTATTTGAGAAAAGTAGTATATTATTCATGGACATCTGATGCGAGACTAAGTAGCCCTAAGTAGATCTTGTACCTTACACCCCGGTGTAGAAAATAATGGTGGCATACTCACTTAAAACTCTTATACATGTGCATGTGTGATGTGGCTAATGAATAAAGAATCATAAATAAAATAAATCAAATATAATCTTTTGTATGGATTTTCTATCCTTATAGTTATTCATACATCTACATGTATCTAAGAAAAGTGGTATATTAGTCCGATCAGAAATGAGGCTTTAAGTAGCCCTAAGAAGGTCTTGTACCTTACTGGTGTAGAAAATAATGGCATCATACTCACTTAAAACTTTATACATGTAAATGTGTATTTAGCTAATGGTTGAAAAATCCCTCTTCTTAATATAATAAAGACATGCATTCATAATTCAATAAAAGAATGAAATATTTAAAATCCAAATTCACTTCTTTGCATTCATTATCAAAGTGTGCTAAGATTTACATTGCATGTATAGGTATGCTTATGATTATTCATATGCATGATATAAATGATGAAAATAAATAAATGAATGTGTGTTATGTGATAGTAATGACCTCATTTTAGAATGAGCTCTCAACCTCCATCTTAGACTTAGTACTCCTCTTGACACTTAGAGTTCCTTAGTCTTAAGACACTTCTAGTGATTATTTGATTAGGTAAACACTCAATCTAACCTTAAAGACTTAGAAGAGCTAGCCATAGGAATAGGTCATGCCTTGGGGTATTAGGAAAATTTACTACCCTTAGCTTGAATCAAATCCTCACTTACTTCTTTCAAGTCAAACTCTAAATTCAAATCAACCTCAAACTCAAATCAACTTCAATTCCAAACCAAACCTTAAATCAATTCCAATGAATTTTCTCAAATCATGAATCAATTCCAAAGAATGAAACCCATGGTTGAATTCCAAATAAAAAATCTCTCTAAGTCTCTTTGATTCCATCGATGGACTTAGCTCAAATCAAATCAAATCAATTCAAAGAAATTTTCTCATGACCCATTTATATTCTTATTTATATTCACAATATGAATGAAATATAAATTCAAATAATCAAAACCAACTTCAAAATTTAAACCCAAATCTAATCAAATTTTAACCTAAGCTTTTCAAGTCAAATTCTTGAACTTAGCCAAATCAACTTCAAATCAAGCCAAACCCTTAATTTTTCTTCATGATTCAATCAATCCTTTAATCATGAATTTAAATATAAACTTCAATAATCAAATAAAACCAAATCCAAAATTCAAACCCAAATTCAACCAAAATTCAACTTAAGTTTTCAAGTCAAATTCTTGAACTTAGTCAAATCAACTTCAAATCAAGCAAAACTCTTGATTTTTCTTCATGATTCAGTCAATCCTTTAATCATGAATCCAAATATAAAATACAAACTTCAATCATCAAATCAAAACTAAATTCAAAACTCAAATCCAAATTCAAAATTCAACTTAAGCCTTTCAAGTAAAATTCTTGAACTAAATCAACTTCAAATCAAGCCAAACCCTTGATTTTTTTTCTCATGATTCAATCAATCCTCAATCATGAATCCAAATATAAACATGTTCACCCTTTGAACTTGAAAGATCAAACCAAAACTAAATTCAAAATCAAACCCAAGTCAAACTCATGTTCTGAACTTGAAATTGTCAAATGAATCAAAAACTCATTTGACTTCAAATCACTTGCAAATAGATATATATTTCAATCATAAGTCCATATGTGAGTTCAATCAAACTTGATTCAAGCTTGATCAAGTCAATTGACCAACTTAGGCTATCTTGACCAAAAGTGACCTAATGTACTCCTTTTGAGCCAAATTCTAATCATAACCAAATTGGATTGAACTAAGCCCACCTAAGCCTCACATTGTGAGCAACAATCATCAAGAGATGATCAATCACTCAAATTAGGTCAAATCAAGTCAAACTTAAGGTGAGTCAACACTTAGCAAAAAATAAAATCTAAACTAGCTAAAATCCACCATAGGATAAATTGATTGAAACCATTAATCAAAACTAATTTATGACCAATGTTTGAACTTGACCAAGTCATCATTAGAGCCTAACTAGCCCAATTAGTCACTTGACCCAAGTTGACCCAACTTTACCTAAAAGTTAAAATATGTTAAATCTTGATCTAAACCAAATTGATTGCAACCAATGAGTCAAATTCATTCTAAACTACTTGTTGAACTTGACCAAAGCCTGGCCAACTAACTGGAATTGACCATGAACCCAACTTAACCTAAAAGGTCAAATTAAGCCAAAATCAAACTAAATCAAAATAATTGAAAAAAAGCTTGCAAAATATCTCAAATGACAAACCATACTTAAACCAACCCATGACCTAGCCCAATTAGGTCAAATTTGTCAAATTGGTCAACTTGACCCATTTGACCTAAATGAAATCAAATGAACCAAAATTAGATATAAACTAAATTGAACCAAACCAATGTTGCAAACACATTTCAAATAGTCATATGAACATGACCCAACCCATGGTTTGACCCTTGACCAATTGGTCCACTTGACTAAGTTGACCCATTTTGACCTAAATGGGTCAACATGAGCCAAATCATCAAATCAACTCCAAATTCTTTAAAATTTGGACCAACCAAATTTCAAACTATTATAAATCTGCCCAAAGTAAAATCAAAGCCAAATGACCATTTTACCCCTAGGTCAAGGGGTAACTATGGCCAATTTCACTTGGAATTTGGTCATATCCTTTTCATGGCCACTTGGCACCCTCTTAGTGGACCAAGTGGACACTAGTGAGCATGGTGCACTTGACCCAATGGATTTGTACATGGGAATTACTCCTCCACCTTGAAAATGAGCATATGGGAATCACTCCTCCACCTTGGATGAAGCATCCACTAGAGTTTAGTTTGAGAGGCGAGATTTTAGCGCCTCCATTGCCACCTCCTCTTCCAACTACCATGGCCACCATGACCACTAAATGCGGTATCCATATCCACTACCGTAGCTATTTTCCACCTACTCTTGCTAAAAATTAAAAAAACCATACTCATTTAAGAGGGAGGTAGTTAGGAAGATCTTCAAGAATCTATTGAAAAAACCTAATATTCCTACTTGAATCTAAGAAGGGGATGTGCTGATGATCCATTACGCCCCCCATTATATATTAGGCCACGTCTTGAGGATTACATTACCTTCAAATATTAGCGAGCTACAAGTTAGAGCTATAGTTATCCCTAAGGGATACTTAATAGAACAACCATCGGTTTTGTTAGAGTAATCCTTGGGTATACATCCAATCCTCTCAAAAAAAAAAAAAGATTTGGATATTTTCTTATCCGCACTCTAAGAGACCATATCTAAAATTAAGAAATTTTTTGCAAGTGCACAAGTAGCTCAAACCTCTAGCATCAAGGAAGGTTTGCTTGGTTGTGAACGAAAACATGGGGAGGGTGGAAGCTCAAATAGTGCAGCAACCTTCACTTACCCAAGATAGAAGCAACCACCATGAACACTCTTTCCACTATCATGGTTACTACCACCTCCACTAGCTCCTCCACTTCTAGAGATTATATTAATGGATGAGGGCACCAAACCCCTCATCCGTTACTTTATTTCATTATGTACCTCCATTGAAGAAATTAGTAAAGAAGGCGGCCACTTACATCTTTTCTACTTTTGATGATATCAATGATTTTATTATAATAAAGCTCTCCAAGTCATAACAACTTAAATAATTGATCAATCCCATCGATTCAAAATGGATTTTCTTTTACAATTAATGGGTTCACCTCTTAAGATTGATTTGGAGTCATCCTGAGGATCCTTTAGGAAGGTATACTTTCATGACTAAGTAGAACTTTCCATAAACTCATCAAAGTCTGAAGTAAACCTCCATGGTGGCAAAGTTCTACCTCTATGGTAGCACAGATAAGGGTAAATAGATCATTACTTCCAATGATGATTGTCCCTCCACAAGATGCTCCATATGAATATTCTTGTGAGGATCTCAAAGTTGATTACAATTTCCTCTCATCTTAAAAGTTGTAACTAGCATGTACAACGCTCTTGTCTTATCCAAGAGATGAGGCAATCTCTAATCAAAGCTCAATCTAATGATATGCTTAGCTCATTGACCTCCAAGAAGAAGCATGCCTCAAGTTCTTGACTCTTTAGTGTGAGCTCTCAACTTCCATATCATAGATCTATGACTTTTATAGACAGAGTTTCTTAGTCTTAAGACACTTCTAGTGATTAGGTGAACTAACCTATCTAGCGACTTAGAAGGTTTAGCCATAGGAATAGGTCATGCCTTAGGAATTAGGAAAACTTGCCTACCAGCCTAAATTCAACCCATTCTTTCCTTCTCAAACCAAGCCACAAATTCAAATGTCAATTCAAACTCCAAATCATGAATCAAATTCCATATCAAATGATTCAATCCCATGATCAAATTCAAATTCAAAACCCTTTCTAAGCCTTTGATTTTATCTTATGGACTTAGACTTAACCAAATTCAAATCAACCCCAATTCAATTGATTTTCTCAAATATTAAATCAAATCTTAAAACCAACCCACTCCATGAGATGAATTTGATTAAAATATAAACACCTCTCCATCCTTAAAATACTCCCCCTCATTCCACTTCATTCCAACTCTCACACTCGATTGAGCTAAGGAAACTCGAGCAAGCATTCTCAAGCTTCTCCAAGATCTCCAAGGCTCATTTGAATTCTCCTCTTCTTGATTTCCTTAAAGAAAATGAGCTTAAGGGAAATTCCACTTTATGTCAATATCAAACCAATTGCTCTTACAAGCATCCTCGACTCAATCAAGTTGATCCAAAGCTTCTTCCAAGCTTCCAAAGCAAGGAGGTGGTAGCTAGACCAAGCAAGCTTGGGAGGATGACTTTGGCCAATTGAGCTATCCACTTCATCCCAAAGCTTGAAACCTTCAATGGTGCTTGTCTCCACTAGATGAAGCTACCTCGATGGTTAGGAGCATCGATGATAGCCTCCATGATGTATGGATCAAACCGAGCTTGTGTAATTCTTGGTCCTTTGTGAAGAAAATTTTCATCCCAAGTAAAATTGGCTTGGATCTACTTGTGCATACTCCTAGATGTTGTGGGTAAAATTTGAACTCAATCAGCTCGGATCAATCCCTAAGAGTGGGGTTGCCCTCTCCCGCCGCGCTTAGTGATGGATCATGGATCGTCCATCCGCATTTTGGATGGGCGGTCCTTATAATCAATGTATGATCCATGGATTTATCTCTTTAATGGTGGGCTTAATCGACCATCCGATCTTTGATCGGACGGTAGAAAGTGCATAGCATCGCCATATGACATGGGATGTGACTACTTAAATAGCTAATCGTGCCACATGGAAAGCATGCGTCACGTCTATCCATGGCGTCACGATTAACTATATAATTAGGCCATTTATTTAGATTTTAATGATAAAACTTCAAATATTCATTACTAAATGTAGAAAATCAAAAGAAATACAAAATAAAATGCATTTTGAAGATATTTCAAAGGGAATAATCTAAAATTAAGTTTGATGGATTTTAATAGTGAATTTTATGTAATAGGTTTTATTGAGAATGTAATTATGTTAATTACTTCCTAATTATTCCATTGATTAATTCCAAACTTCTTAAATAAGTTTAGTGGGATGACTTACTCTCCTAATTTTCTTGGAATTTATTAATGATTTAATTAGGAAATTGCTCAATTCATCTCTAATCACTCCTTAATCAATTCAATGATTAATTAACCTATTAAATGATGATAAATTCATTAATTAAATTTGTTAATCACCTTGGAACAGTGGATAGACTTGGGAATAATATTAGGATGTCTTATCTAAATCTCTTCTCTAAAGTCTATTTTACTTAAATGAAAACTTAATTAATTTACAAATTAATTAATGATTTGATCATTTCATTTAATAACTTAATTAACCATACTCAAAATTAAAAATTAATCCAAAAACTTAATCACTTAATATTTTCTTTGGGTAGATGCTTTGGGTGTTCAATAACCTAAGTAAACTTAAAAACCATACCAACCCATAGGTGTGGAAAAGGTTATGAAAGTACTTAAATTAAACCCTTTAGCTTAATTAATCATTAATTATGAGTCAAATGCATTAGGCCCTTTTCTTTCTTAGGTGCATTATTGATTTAAATTTCTTGCAATTTTATGTCATACATTGGCTCATAATTATTTGGTTAAATATGTTAAAGTGGTGTAGGGGTAATTAATGAATTTAATGAATACCTTAACCTAAGTAAAACATAAAATCCACTTAAGGGTTCTAAAAATAAAACTAAAATAACATACACATGTGGGAAATGGGTTAGGACCAGCAAACCTTTTCACATTCCTTAAATTCAAATCAAACTCAAAACTAAATCAAAATTTTCTTAAACCAACTTTGATTCACTTTAAATAATCTTATTCCATAGGATTATCTTTAGAATTAATTAGGGTGAATAAATTTACATGCTTTCATCACTTTATTTCTTTCCTAGCATGATAAATGTGTTTGTTATATGAAAATCATGCATTCATTTCTTTTAAAAATAAAATTTAAAATGAAATATTTCTTTTATGTCAAATTACATGTTTTGGCTAAAGTAAGAATATGAATGGCTAATATCACTATTAAATCCAAAACTATTTTTCAAAACTTAGAAATAAAATATTACAAATGAAAAGTATGTTATTTATAAGTACTTATAAACTTATATGAATAGCATGAAATGTGTTATGTGATGTTCCTTCTCTTTTCTTAATATAAGTTTGTATAGGATTTGCAAAGTGTATAGTACATTAGAAAAGGACATACTTGCTTAAACCCATTCCTATACACTCCTATGTCATGGCTTAAGAAAGAACTCCACATCACACATGTAAACTAAACAATCAAATCAAAATAAACAAACATAAACTTTTGCATGATTCTCTTTCCATGCATTTTTTTGTACATGCACATGTATTTAAGAAAAGTGGTATATTAGTCTGGACACCCGGTTGTCTGCGGTTTAAGTAGCCCAAGTAGATTTTGTACCTTACACCTCTGGTGTAAATAATGGCACCATACTCACTTATGTCATACTTATAAATGTGCATATGAAAATGGATAAGAGAATCTCTTTTTCTACTTAACTAAATAATGCATCATGAAGCATCCAAATTTTCTTAAGTAATATCTCTTAGCATCATCATGAAGGTGTGTTAAATACTTGCATTTCATGTATATATATGCTTAGAATTCATTCATGTGCTATTACACATGTTGGAAAGAAATAAAGTGTTGTGTGTTTTGTGATAGTAATTCACTTTACTTAATCTTAAAATATTTTCTCTTTGAATAGGTTTGTTTAGGAAAATTTAAACTTAGAATTAATTAAAACACATAATAAAATATTCACTAAACAAAAGGTAATAATGAATCTACCTTAGAAGTTACTTAAGGTAGGGAGGAAAGAGAAGTTCTCTTCTCTTTCCTCTTTACAAACTTAGTAATTAAATGTAGGTTCATTCAAACCAAATCAAATCATGAAATAAAACTTAACTAAATCAACTAAACCACTTAAATGAAATCACTCTCTAAGTTGAATATTTTCATACTTAGAAAACCTAAACCTTAAAGCCTAGCTAAGTATACCACACAAATCTTATAAGGCACACACATTTAAGTCACCACTTCTAGTCTATGTTAGGGTGTGCATTATTTGATGTTTGCTTTTATTTTATGATGTAATATTTTAGTCGGATGTTAAGCTCTATGTGCATAGACGAATGGTAAGATGAACTTAGTCTAACCATTATCTTAAAGAGGGTGCTTAAGAGGCGATAAAAATATAAATATTTTGTTATGTAGGTTGCTTATACCTCTAAGAATAATCCAAAATAGGTCGTGAACTTGGTTACTCATGTGTGGGGTGTTAAGTCCAATTTATATATATACATGCTTAGGATTGTGTAGTTTGTTTAGCCAATCTCTATTTTTTGCGTTTTAATTAGATTTTCCTTTCTCTTTTCATGTAATCTTGCAAATTAAGATTTAGAATGATGTTATGGAGGATTAGGATGAATATTGGTTATAAGACTATGTATTATGTACCATGTGAAGCCTTTGAAGCAATCACATTCCAACCAAACAAAAGAAGAAAGAAGAATGAAGAAAGAAGAAAAAGAAATGAAGAATGAAGAATGAAGACCCCATATGAATTCCTTTTGATAAAGCCAAGATGGAATTGCTTTTGCAATTTTATATCTATCGTTCATAAGTAGTGAAGGGACAAGTCTTAGCATGAAGAATGAAGAATTAATTACATCCACTAAGGTGTAATTCATTTATTCTAGGTTGTATAAGGGTAGAGCTTTCAATTTATTTTCAGTTGTGCATGAGTCGGATACAAATGACCTCTTATTCTTTTACGCTTGTTTTATAAAATTAATTGATGGTTGTTTAGCTTGTGCATTAAGATGGCATGTTTTTTAATTTCTTTATTGCTTTGATGTATGGCATAGATAACGATTAGGCTCTTAGGAAAAATAAATTTTTATCCATTAATCAACTCAAAACTAAAATAAATAACTCATAACCTTAAAACCTAAGTTATAAATCTAAATAAAAAAATTAGTAACACCTTAGGATGTTGTATTTTCTTTCTCACATCATGCATAAAAGCATATTATTTCACTCTCTTGATTTGAAGGGCTTTCACCTTTGCGAGAATTTAGCTTGACCTTTGAGAACCATGGTAGAAACACCTCTTTTCTTGTTAATTTTGGCCCATAATCAAATTTCTCATGCATTAGGCATATGAATCCTATAAGGTGTCAACCGAATTGTCCAAAATGAAAGTAAAATGTAAACAAAATTTGTATTAGATATAAGTAATTAAATCATGCCCTACATGATCTAGTCTCTTAGGAAGTGTGTTTAAGGACTTAGCTTTTTCTAATAAAATAAGTTTAGTCATCTTGCAAAAGCATATGACTTGCCTATATGTATTTAAAATCGTAGGAGTTAGTTGGCGGCCACCCCAAGGCAGTTGTAAGTCCAAATAGTCATGTGATTTATCCCTCTTGTGGAGATAAACCAAATACATATTTTTACCTTAGATTTAGGTCATGTTTTGGCCCTCACCAAAGCTCCCTAGATTTAGGTTCAGAGGTTGCTACTTCCTTTGTGGGCTACAAACATAAATCCTCGCCTCTTAGACATTTTCATGACCTTATATCAAGAAATTATAAATCTTGATTTCTAATAAAAATTCAACTACACCAAATAATTCCACTCAACTTCAAAATATAAAGCCCAACCATAGGATAGTTTGGTATGCTTACTAGGCTTCCTAGTATCCTAAGCATCCCTACTTATCTTCCTTTGGCTTCAATAATAACTCTCCCTCTTGATCAATCTCACTTGATCTTCTAAAATAAATCAATTGATTGATAGTCCTATCTTTGAAATCTTTGGAGATAATGATCATTTATCTTAATCGAAAGTATTCTTATGGAATCTTGTTCCTTGGGATATAATTAACTATGATGGCTTGCCTCTATAGAGAATTTAATGAATCATTTAAAATAAATCTAATTTTACTTTTTCATGTAAAGTAGGGGAAGAATCTTTGGTACATATGAAGTCTCATACCCTTAAGAGTCCTTATTTTGGTGATTAGGTCATTGTATAGTGGTAACTTCAATCTTTTGAGATAATACTTTCCTCAATATCATACTCGATCACCCTATAAAAATATCTCCAGATCTCGGTGGTGTCCCAACAAATGCGTAATATTTCTATTTTTATTTATCCTTCTTTCTAAAAGGGATGATGAAGGCAGAATATTTTCACCACAATAATCTATTTCAATTAAACTTAAGATATCTTTCTTTTAAATAGGATTATTTAGAGTGAATCTAAACTTAAGATTAATTAAAATATATAATAAATCATTCGCACAAAAAAAATTTATTAATTAACTTACCTTAGAAATGATTTAAGGTAAGGATAAAAGAGAGATTCCCTCTCTTTCTTCTCTTTGTAACACTTAGTTGCTAATTGTAGATCATATGAAATAAAAGAAAATACTAAATAAAATCTTCAAATCAATTAAATCACTTAAAGAGAAATCAACCCTTTATGCATTAAATCCTCACACTTAGCTAATTATAACCTTAAAGCCTAGTTAGACATACCACAAGCCTTAACACATGCACATTATATTAAGTCACTATTTTTAGCTTTATATTAGGGCTTATGTATAATTTGATGAATGTTTGGTTTTCTCGATTTACTATTTAGACTGATGTTAGAGTGTATGTGCATAGTCCGGATGTTATGTCAATTTAATCATCCGTTTATAGGGGTTGTGCTTAAGGGCATTGTAATAAAAATATAAATATTTTTTTGTCGTGTAGGTTGCTTATACCCCTAAGCATAACCCAAGTTAGAGCATGTGGGCTTGGTTACCCATGTGGTAAGTCCAAATTATCTATATAATTACTTGATTGTATGTGTTTAGCTAATATTTATTTTACAAGTGTAGCTAGAATTACTTTCCTTTCTCTTTATGTAATTTGCATTAGGATTAGGATAAGTGTTATAGGGATTAAGGTGAACATTAGTTATATGATCATGTCTTATATACCATGTGATGCCTTAGAGCAAACTACATCTCAATCAAGCCAAAAGAAAGAAAGAAATGGAGCAAATCAAAGCCAAAAGAAAGAAAGAAAAGGAGCAAATCAAGATGAAGGAATGAAAGATGAAAAAGTGAAGAATGGAGAATGAAGAATGGATGATGAGGAATGAAGACCCCATAATTTTATAATTTTAATTGAGATGTATAATTATTCTTTCATCATATTGAAATGTATAAGGGTAAAGCTCGACCACCCATATTTCTTTTCTGTTACGATGATACTACCACAACATCTTATTCTTTTACGATAGCTTTATAAAATTATTTGATATTTTGTTTAGTTTGTGCATTAGAAATAGCATGTCTTTTATAGTTTCTTCATGATTGGTGATTGTTCTGATGCGATTAGGCTCTTAGGATAAAAAAAATCACTAACAACTCATAACTAAAATTTTAAAATAACTCATAACCTCACATAAAAGCCTAGAATAAAATCAAGATAATAAAATATTTAACAACCCCTTATGATTGATTGAATATATAATATCATGCATGTCATATTCTTCCACTCTTTTAAGACATGACTTCCATCTCTGAGAATAAAGGCTTAACTTGTAAGAGCCTTTGATGGAAAGACATCTTTCTTTCTTTTGATTTGGCCCATAATCAAATTTCTCATACATTTAGGCATACAAAATCCTATAGCCTATGTCAAAATAAAAGTCCAAAATCAAATAAAACTTGTAAAATTTGCATTGGATTAAGTCATTACCGTGCCCTTCATGATCTAGTATCTTAGAGTGAGTTTAAGGACTTAGTTTTCTCTTCTAAATAAATAACACCTAACTGTCTTGCAAAGCATATGACTTGCCTACATGGATTTAAAGAGTAGGGAGTTAGCTACCGCCACTCAGTAATAAGTCCAACAGCCGGGTGATTTATTCTCTCTGTGAAGGTAAACCATATACTCACTTTGCCTTAGATTTAAGTTTTGGCCCTCACCAAAGCTCCATAGATTTAAGATATGAGGTTGTTGTTTCCTCAGGGTTATAACCATAAATTCTCACCTCTTAGATATTTTCACAACCTTATATTGTGGAATTATAAGTCCTAGATTTCTAATAAAATTTTAACTCAAACAAATAAATCTTCTCAATTTCAAATATATAAAGTCCAACCATAGATAGATTGAAGTGCTCACTAAGTTTCCTAGTATCACGAGCACTTCCCTACTCATTTTCTTTGGTTTTGATAATAACTCTCCTTTTGATCTATCCCACTTGACTTTCAAAAATGCAATCAATCCTTTGATAATAATATCTTTGAATGCTTTGGAGACAACAATCTTTAATCAAGAGTATTCTTAATGGATTAACTTCTTTAAGATGTAATTAACTATGGAGGCTTGCCTTCATAGGGAACTTAACGAACCTAGTTTAAATAAACCCTACTTTATTTTCCATATAAAGTAGGGAAAAAATCTCTAGATATTTGAAGACACATGCATTAGGAGTCTTTATTATGATTAGGTCTATTATAGTAGTGACTCTCTCTCGAGATAGTATACTATTCCTTAATATCGTACCATCACCATAATAAGTACATCTACGACTGTGGTGTCCCGTCACATATATAAACAACCCCAAACCAAAAATAAACACCACGAGAACTTTAAAACCCGCTTTAAATAAATCCTACTTTATTCATCCATGTAAAGTAGGGAAAAATCTCTAGTACATTCAATACCCATCATTCATTATGAGTCCTTATTAGGTGATTAGGTCAATCAGGTAGTTATTTCTATCTTCAGATAGTGCACTAATCATTAATGTCTTACCCGATCACCTCAATAAGTACAATTATAATTATTCTTTCATCATATTGAGATGTATAATGGTAAATCTAATCACCCATACTTCTTTTGGGAGATTTACCCGATACCGACCTCTTATTATTTTATGATAGCTTTATAAAATTGTTTGATATTTTGTTTAGCTTGTGCATTAGAAATAACATATTTTTTTATAGTTTCTTCATGATTGATGATTGTTATATGGTCTGATGCGATTAGTTCTTAGATAAAAAAAACCACTAACAACTCATAACTAAATTTTAAAATAACTCATAACCTCACAAAAAGCCTAGAATTAAATCAAGATAATAAAATATTTAGCAACCCCTAACTCGATGATTGAATGTATAATATCATGCATGACATATTCTTCCACTCTTGTTAAGACAGGACTTCCATCGTGCGAGAATAAATGCTTAACTTGTAAGAGCCTTTGATGGAAAGACACTCTTTCTCTTGATTTGGCCCATAATCAAATTTCTCATACATTTATACATACAAAATCCTAATGTCAAAATAAAAATCCAAAAAATCAAATAAAACTTGTTAAAATTTACATTAGATTAAGTCATTACTGTCCTTCATGATCTAGTCTCTTAGAGTGAGTTTAAGGAACTTAGTTTTCTCTTCTAAATAAATAACAACTTAACCGCCTTGCAAAGCATATGACTTGAGGATTTAAAGCGCAGGAGGAGTTAGCGCTGCCACTCTAGGAGGTAATAAGTCCAATAAGGTGATTTATTCTCTCTTGTGAAGGTAAACCATATACTCACTTCGATTTAGGTTGTGCTTTGGCCCTCACCAAAGCTCCCTAGATTTAAGATATTTGTTGTTTTCTTTGGCTATAATCATAAATTCTCACCTCTTAGACATTTTCACAACCTTATATTATGGAATTATAAGTCCTAGACTTCTAATAAAATTTTAACTCAAACAAATAAATCTCCTCATTTCAAATATATATATAAAGCCCAACCATAGGATAGATTGTACTACTAGGTTTCCTAGTATCACGTACTTCCTACTCATTTTCTTTGGTTTCATAATAACTCTTTCCTTTTGATCTATCCCACTTGACTTTCAAAAATATAATCAATCCTTTGATAGTCATATCTTTGAATGCTTTGGAGACAACAATCATCTACTTTAATCGAGTATTCTTAATGGATTAACTTCCTTTAAGATAATTAACTATGGAAGCTTGCCTTCATAGAACTTAACTAACCTAGTTTAAATAAACCCCGCTTTATTTTCCATATAAAGTAAGGAAAAAATCTCTAGTATATTTGAAGACCATCATGCATTAGAGTCTTTAGGTGATTAGCCATTATAGAAGTGACTCTATCTCTCGAGATAATATACTATTCCTTAATGTCGCCCATCACCATAATAAGTACATTCGGATCGTGTGTCCGTCACATATACACAACCCCAAACAAAAAAATAAACACCGGAATTTTAGAACTTAGTTTAAATAAATCTTATTTTATTCATCCATGTAAAGTAAGGAAAAATCTCTTACATTCAATTACCCATCATGCATTATAAGTCCTTATTAGGTGATTAAGTCAATCGCAGTAGTTATTTCTATCTTAGATAGTGCACTAATCATTGATGTCTTACCCGATCACCTCAATAAGTACATCTTCATCATGTGGTGTCCCCATATACACACATCACAAACTAAAAATAAACACCACACCAAACAATAAAATTTTAAAAATACATTTATTTGATTTATAGTAAAATGCATTTCCACCAAACAACTCCTAAGAATATTTGAGACTATGTTTTTAATTACTAAAATAAAACTTGAATTGTAGAGTTTGGACTAGTACAACTCATCTCTCATCTAAAAAAACATTCTTATTATTTTTTTAAATTACACATATATCATCCATTCTAATTTTATCAATTTCTATTTAAATAAAATCATTTTTTCTAATGATAAATTATTTTGAACAAATTTGAACATTGGTATCACTTTGGTTAGTTTATTATAGAATACATTTCATTTAACAAGTTATTGGGATCAAATTGAGTCGAGACTCCTTCAAGTGACTACTCAACATATGTCCTACATTCGACCTCTATAGTTGACACCAATGTTTCAAACCGGACTAGACCAACCGTGTCCGGCCCAACCAATTCAATCGTGAACTAGACGTGTGGCCTATTTTGTAGTATTATGAAATCATTCATTGAACCAATGCTATAAAACCGATTCGATTGAATAAACTATGAACCAGCATTTTTATAAAACAAACCGATTATAGAATTTAAATAATTTGCACTAATAATTAAAGTCTAACCTAATATTTTGTCATGACTTTGACACTCTTTAAACTCAAACCTCAAATGGTTTTGTTGTTTGCCATATTCGAGTAATCTCTCATTTCTTTCAAGTCGCAACTCGCACCGACATTTCCTCCTTCTTGCTCGTCGTTGCCTCTCTAGCTCTCCCTTTTCTTTTCACCCTCTGCATATGTGGAGAAATATATGTATGTATGTATGTTACTTTGGTTAACATTACATTTCTTATTTCTCCTTGTGTTTCAAGAGTTTCAATATATTATCATATTTATGCAATTTTTTCTTAATCACTTTAGGGTTTTGTTGATCTATCTTTATGTTAACCATTACCTATTAGTCTTTGTTGATGTTGGAAATGATTAATTTATTGATTTCTTCTTAGATGTCAAAAGTTAACCCAAGCAATCATTATTCAAGATAAGGCATACTTTCACTACTTAGTTGGATTTAATTCAAATTAATATTGGTCCAAACTCTCCAAAAGAGTTTGAAAGAGAATTAGCCTCAATTCACTTATCACTCTACTATTTATTTGCATGTGTTTCAGTTTGAATTTTAATCTCATAAAATTTGATTCTACGCATTAAAATGTAGGTTCATAAGTTTGAAGATGAAGAAATTTGGATTACATGGTTTGCATGAGAAATGCTTGGTTGATTTTTGATAAGTTTGGAGAGACCTTTTTTTTATTTACTTATTTTAGTTTTGTTGAGTCTGATTTCGTGCAGCAATTTATGGAACTTAATTTGTTGTCAGATTGTGATTTTTTTCTATTTCTCGGCTTAATGATTGAGTCCTCTATTGAGAACATTCTTGACTCACATGCTTTGAAGACTCTCTTTATTTAATATTCCTCTAGAAATTTCTTTATGTAGTTCTCTCTTGATAATTTTGCTTAGTAAATATACATTATTTACATCTTTAGACTTAACTATCAACTATTTATAGCTTTATTTATTTATCAAATGATGTTATGAGCCATAGAATTAAAAATATTTTCTACATGCATTTTATATATGTTTGTATTCTTAATTATGAGCTTTATTAATTTTAATCTTTAATTTATATTTACACATACAAAATAAATTTGTATGTTAATTTATGACATCTTCCACTTTTATATACTAATTGATATTTTATTTCAGCTTCAAATGATCAATTTGCTAAAGGAAAAAAAAAATACAAGATATTCAAATATCATTCATATTATAGTTATGGGTACAAACAACAAGGTTAATAATTTAAAAGTTAAAGTTATTTGAGTTTTTTAATAGGTGATGATACTACTTCTTCATTTTTTTTTTCAATTTTCTTATATATTTGCATTATTGCATAATTTTGATTATATTAGAATAATTCTAATAATCTAATACATCATTCGGTTCAACCCCGCTCATTGATTCATTAAACCGTAAACTTTTCCATTTTCTAGTTAAATATCCTCCAATTTTACAACTTTGTTAATGATCTTTCAATTAAGACTATTGTCTACTATTAACTTTACATCACGATTGTAAGGCATGCTTAAAAATTTTGTTATATTATGATTTATAATGAAATTTACTTGATATAAATATTTATCTCAAAATATGAGAGAAACTAAACTTGTTGGTGTTATTTTAACCTTATTCAATAATTTTAATTTTTATTGTAATGGTTATTTTGATCTTCTTTATTTTAAGGCTAAAGATCTCATGTTACTCTTGTAAGAAATGACTTAGATGTGTATGACAAAGCAAACATTTAATTTCTTTTTGATAAACATTAATTTTTATTGAATATTCTTTGAACAATGAAAGTGATAATATTGAGATTAATCATATATTTGAAATTTTTAATGATTTTGACAAGTTGAGATATTTTAGAATTCTATATTTTCATTTTAATGTTAATCATAGATGTGTTTGATATAGCATAATTAAAGTCTTATGTTGCATTTTGTGGTAGGACTCCATAGATTTCTTAAATTTATATTCCTTTTCATTGGGATATTCTTGTAGCACCTTCTTGTGTATGCTTACATGTATTAAGAGTGAGTTCAAATTATTTTAATGTGTGTTGTTAGTCTCATACATAATAATTTGTATCTTTATTCAATGAATAAGTTTAACATATATATTGTATTTTGCTTTACTAAGGAGTAAAAGATTCAGATCGAATATCTTCAAGAAAATACTTTATAGTAAGTCTAGATAAACTTTAGTGCTCATTTGGGCGAACTTTTTTCGAAATGTGAAGCGCAGAAGAAGGTGGTAGGAAGCGCTATATTGTCGATTTTGTTTAAAAACTCAATTTAGAATCTACCATGTCAATTGTTTGTGCATAAATAAAAATATCCCCATGACCATATTAGTCAATAATTTTAAACATAATGAATAAACATAGAATAAGTAATTCTCATATAGTCATAAGTCAACTAAATTGCATTAGCAAGTTACACATCACTTAATAAATAAGACTACTTAATAAATAACAAGAATATTAAATATGGCTTATGAAATGGCTTTGTTTGATAAGGCTTGATTACATATAGAACAAAAGAAGAGAAGAGAAATCAAGAAAAAAGATAGCACCACCAATTTCAAATAAACAAAGAAAAATCCACCAAATCCATTGAAAAATCTCACCTAAACAACTAATTGAAATAATAAACGAAAAAGGCCACATCTTACTTGATTACATATAGAATGAAAGAAGAGCAAAAACCCTCACTAGGAACCACGATATAAGGCAAAACCAAGAAGACGACGCCTACTAGAACAAACCGTAGGAGTGAAACCGCAAAGAAGGAAAGTCGATCATAGATACCATAAAGAAGTGAAGACGCCGACGTGAGGATACTTGGGGATGAAAGATGGCGAAAAGAAGCTCTCGTGGTTTGAGGTGAGGGTAGCAGGTGGTGGTGTAAGAACTCGTGGTCACCGGGTTTGGGACGAGGGTAGGCGAGGGAAAAATTACATAGCATAAAAAATTTAAACGCTGTCAAATAACCCCGATTAGAAAACAATATTTTGAACGAAGTCGAAATAAAATAGAACCGCAATAAGAACAAACGCAGCCGTCGCATTTTCATGACGCACCCGATGACCCAAAAAAGGCTCTTTGTTTGTTGAGCTTAGAAGAAAACCTTTAAATATTTTTTTAATTTTCTACCTTAATTTAGTTTATTCTAGAAGGATGTGGAAAGTCTCTGATCCCTTGATTGGAAATGAATTATTCAATGAAAAGAATGGCTAGCTTTGATATGACAAAATTTTACTAGTTGAAGCATGAATCTTGATGTCAAAAGCAATATGATTCTCAATCAAGACTAACCCGATCGTTTATTATCAAATCGACTCTTAAACATTGAGTGTTTATATAAATCGAGCATCTCGACTGGATCAAACAAGCCTAATATCTCATAATTCGACATCATTGAGCATTCAAATACATAAAATATATCATATGATCGTGGGAATCATCATGAGCATAATGGATAGAGTAGTTTAGATTTTGCATGTATTTAGAGACGCTACTCCTCCAATCTATAAATAGCCCCTCATCCTTCATATGGGGAGGCCAAGAAAGAGAGAGAGAGAGCTCTAAAGTTTGAAGATTCTCCAAGCACAATCCGCCACCACTGACGTCGCCAACCACTGCCATGCCACCGCCGATCCTCGCCATCATCAATCTCTCGGTCTCATCATGACGCACCTTCATCATCGACCAATGTCCCTCGTATTCACCATCATTCTATCACTAAGAACTATTACCACCTGAATGTGACTACATAGTTGTCATTCCCTTCTCATATGCAATCATAATCCGCTATCGGAAGATTTTGTACTCAAAATAGATACATAGTGGAAGATTTTATCTGCTAGCCCCGTAGTTTTTCCCTCTTTTCGAGATTTTCATGTAAAATGTCGTTTTCTTGTTCACTCTTTAAATTGTATGTGTGTTGGATTTCACAACAAAGCTAAGGCGTAAACTTTCACTCTACCACAATTGGTTTTCTAGCACGCATCAGCTGGCGCCGTCATGAAATTGATTTCCATTATTTTATCTTGGATGATGACCAAGTTTCCCAACAAGATCAAAATCACCATCGAGGTGGAGCATTTCAAGCTTTTAAAGAGTGAAGAATGAAGATTCATCAAACTGCTCCTTCAAATTTTGTTGAAAACCGGGGAACTCTAATCTCGTAAGATCGCCCATGTTAAGCATCTAATCAATTACATCCCAAGAAACAAGTCAAAATTGGAGGATATTTCAACATTGAGAAAGGATAAAGCTTTGCAAATTATGATTTTCCAATCATACTCATGAAAAATAAGACCAAGGTTAAGGAGCAACTTTCAACCACAAACCGATATTTTTGATTTGACCTCTTCCATAAAGGTTAACGCCATCGAGCAAAGACTCGACAAACAACTTAGATAGTCAAAAGGTCCTTGATGGACTTCTTCCACATGTTAACGCCATCGTAACACCCTCGACAAACAACCTCGATAGGTCAAAATCCTCAAATTCACCTCGACCATCCATATAACATCATCGGCGTAACACCTCGACAAACAACTCGATAGTCAAAATCCTCAGGATTCAATTCTCTTCCACATAGTTACGTCATCGAGCAAAGACTCGACAAACAACCTAGATAGTCAAAGGTCCGGTGGACTTCCCACGCCTCTTCTATTACCATCACATCGTAACACCGACAAACAACCTCCTGATAGGTCAAAATCCCGGATTCAATTTGACCTCATCCATAGTTAACATCATCTGCAACACCGACAAACAACCCTGATAGCTCAAAATCTCAGATTCAATTCGACCTCTTCCAGAGGTTAATGTCATCGAGCAAAGACTCGACAAACAACTTAGATAGTCAAAAGGTCCTCGTATACTTCCCACTCTTCTACACAAGTTAACCGTAACACTTAACTCCTGATGGACAAAAAAATCCTCAACGGATTCAATTCAACCTCTTCCATAAAGTTTATGTCATCGTTAACATCATCTGCAACACTCTAACAAACAACCCTGATTGGTCAAAAATCTCGCGGATTCAATTCAACCTCTTCCATACAAGTTAACGCCATCGAAAGCAAACACTCGACAAACAACTGATATGTCAAATCCTCACGGATCTAATTCAACCTCTTCCATACAAGTTAACGCCATCTGCAACACTGACAAACAACCTCGATGGGTCAAAATTCGGATTCAATTCAACCTCTTCCATACAAGTTAACATCATCGAGCAAACACTCGACAAACAACCTCGATATGTCAAATCCGCCGATTCAATTCAACCTCTTCCATATGTTAACGCCATCGTAACACTCGACAAACAACCTCGATGGGTCAAAATCCTCACGGATAATTCAACCTCTTCCATACAAGCAACATCATCGAAAGCAAACACTCGACAAATAACCTCGATATGTAAAATCCTCACGGATTCAATTCTTTCCATGTTAACGCCATCGTAACGCTCACAACCTCCTGATGGGTTAAAATCCTCGATTCAATTCAACCTCTTCCATACAAGTTAACGCCATCGTAACACTCTAACAAACAACTGATGGGTCAAAAATCCTCGCAATTCCCAACTCTTCCATACAAAGTTAACGCCATCGAGCAAACACTCTAACAAACAACCTTTTAGTTTTATCTAAATTCAATATCTTCATACGTAACGCCACCTGCAACACTCGATCTTCACGGTCACCATCCATCGGTCATCCTACGATGCCGGTAGCCGCATTCAGCGCCGATTCGCCGTGACCACTTCGGCCGACCCGCGATCCGCCCAACCTCGTCGGTGTCTTTCGCGGTCACCACCATTTTGGTGTCGCGGCCATTCGCGGCGTCGATGCCACTCTCCATTTGCCGTACCCTGTCGCGTCAACACTGCTGGTTACCCTGACCCTCGCCGGCATCTTGGGTCACCACCATCGTCGTGGTCATCCTGGAATACATGCCGGCTATGACCACCGTCGCCCGGTTCACTGCCGACCCCGTCGGCGCCCATTGTTATCACCGACCATCGCCGGCAATCTCCGCCGATCCGTCTTCATTTGCCGACCTGCTCACATCGTCGTCGGGCATCGCCATCGACCCCGTCTCCGGTTATCGTGTGATGATCGCTCAAACTCCGCCAGCGTCGGTTAACACCTCTTTCGAGCAAAATTGGAGCCTTGAGTATGAACTACGGGTCTTGATCACCTCAACGGTCGGTCGGCAATCGGTTAACACCTCATTCAGGAAAACAGAGCGCGCCATATGAGCCCATGAGTCTTGATCGCCTCAACCCGGTCGGTCGGCGAGGTCGTTAACACCTCTTTCGAGAAAAAGCGGAGTCTTGCCATATGAACTACGGGTCTTGATCGCCTCAACGTGGTCCAACGAGGTCTTAACACCTTTTAAAGCGGAGCCTGCAGTATGAACTACGGGTCTTGATATTCAACCCGGTCGGTTCGGAGGTCGATTAACACCTCTTCGAGGAAAACTGAGCATTATATGTATGAACTGGCATCGCCAAACCTTCTCTCAAGAAAAAGAAGGTGCCTTCTCCTCGCCTGGGGTTTTATAGACCCCTTTAGGGCAAAAGGTCAAACCACCCAAAAGCGCCCAAAAGCTCAGGCGAAAATAGATGTTTTGGCGGCATCGAACAGGGACCAGGCCTTCGCCCGTAGCGTGTCCCAGGTCTGCTCTGCGCATTCAAGCCGATCGCCAGCGCTCCAGCCGTTCTGACCCGTCGAGGCCGCTATCGCGACCGCCAGCGGAGCTTGGCGCATGACCTCCCATGAAGCGCCGCTGTCGCCCGTGGCATGCATGCACCCGTTCATACCGGATGGATCCAGTAAAATCTGGTCGCATACTACGCATATCCACGACGCTCCTTTGGTAGTCATAATCTTATGCTCCCATGAAGATCTGTTCTCTCAAAATATGTGGTTAATGGACTTCAAATTTCATTGAAGAATCTGTTATTTTCAAGTACTTGACATATATATTTTTGGATGATTGAGATAATGTCATTCAAAAATAGAGCAACGATATTATTTGAAAATTCACTAGTTGAAGCGAATCTTGATGTCGGCAATCGATTACGAACCAAGACTAGCGAGATCAAGAGATTATTATCAAATCGACTCTTAAATATAAAGTGTTTATAGTCAAATCGGCGTCTCGGGAGGATCTAACAAGCAATATCTCATAATTGACATCATTTGAGCATTCAAATACACAAAATATATCATATGATCAAGGGAATCATCATGAAGTCAGATGGAGAGGAGTAGTTGATTTTGCATGTATTCTGACACTCATTCAATCTATAAATACCATCCTTCATATGAGGGAGGTCAAGCAAGAGGAGAGAGCTCTAAAGCTTAGATTCTCCAAGCACAATCCACCACCACTCGGCAAATACCACCGATCCTCGTCGTCATCAATCTTTTGGTCTCCATCATGATGACCTTCATCGTCATCGATGTCCCGTTCATCATCTGCTATCACTAGATCGTTACCACTGACGTGACTACATGGTTGTCATTCCCTTCTCATATGCAATCCGTAATCCTGTTATCGGGAAGATTTTGTACGAAAGATACATAGTGGAAGATTTTTTTCGGGCTAGCCGTGGTTTTCCCTCTTTTTTGAGGTTTTCACGTAAATTCTAGAGTTTTTTGTTCACTCTTTAAATATCGTGTGTGTTGAATTTACAAAAAGACATAAACTTTCACTCTATGGCGGTTTTCAACGCAACAAGCTTGATAAAATTATGAATTATTTCACTAGAAAGATAATAGAACTAAATAAAAGTTTATCCTTTAAGAGTTGTAAGAAAGACTTGATAGATAACTACATGAAGTTAGTGAGACATGCATTTTGTGATTTGAGTTCTATGGGAGTTCTAGTTGTTTTGAAGTTCGGTGTTTAGATTTGATTTTGTTCTTTATTTGGTGTTGGTCGACCCTAATCATTTGTCTAACTTAAACACCACTCTAATAAAGACTTGCCAAACACTTTCCTCACTTTGTAGGCATCTTATAAAAGCTCATATCCATTAAATTGGTCAACCTAAGTGATCAATTCATAGTCCACACTAGCTAGAATCATCGACACACTTATCAACCACTAGTGTTGCCTCCTCGCTTGAGATCTGCTATGACAACCATTTGATGGTCTTATCTTTACTTCTACAATGAGCTCCAACCAGACTTCCTTTTATTATCCAAATGTCATACTCTATTTTCTCTTCTCTCGGTGTGGATCTTATCAATGCTTTATTTGATGAGCTCGAGCCATAAATTCTTTTGAGTTGAGCTTGAGTTTGGGAATAAGCAGACTTGGCAATCTCGAGTTCATTATTTGAGCTCGACTTGAGCTTGTATATTAAACATATGCTCATTTGTTCATGATATGTGTACTTGTATATGATGCAAAAGGCTTCAAAACAAATATATATTCAATTTAATTCACTCATTCTTAAGTTAACAAAATTGTATTCATTATATGTATAATTTTTCAACACTCCCTTACAAAATGACTGATATTTCATTGTATTTAGAATAATTATATTTTTATCTAATTTACACTAAGCAGTTAGACTCAGCATAGGTTTAGAAAGTTTATTTTGTAATTTATGTCAATTTATTGTATTGATTTTGCTAAATGCCCACAATTTTTTTAATCATTATATTGATTTTTCTTATCATAAGAGCTCTCGTTGCACAACATGCTCAAGCCATAGGTCTCGCCATGACGCACTTACCAGTTGCCAGTGTTACCTTCTCCCACAAGAACATGTTACAACTTCCTCCATTGGGTTAGTTCATGCTCCTTCAATGAGCTCCTGCCAAACTTTTTTTTTATTCTCCAATCACTGTACTCTTTTTTCTTGTTCAAACCTAGGTCTCATCAATGCTTTATCCGACGAGCTTACGCTACAATTTCCTTATAAGTTGAGCATGAGCTCAGAAATAAGTGAACTAGTCGAGCTCAAAGTTGAATTCGAGCCAAATTCAAGCTGTAATTTGAGCTCAACTCGACGACTTCGACTCCGTCTTTAGCTCAGATTATTATAACAAGACGCATCTTTTATATCTTTATTCCAATCCATTTGTGTTTGTTTTTTAGTAATTATAATGCATTTAATACTTTTAACTTTGATTTCTAATATCGATGGCATAATAATAAGGCGGCCGCATTAAGGCCGTGTTAACGTAGCCTTCCTAACAAAGCATTAGCGGTTGGTGGTGGCGTAAGCACAATCAGCGTTCGATTCTTCTCAGGCGAAGGCGTTCATGAGCATCAAACTTTATGGGTTGGTAATGAATGTGATGACTTTAGGCGCCGAAATTAATCAAATGATATTACGATGAATGAGATATTGATGAATATCCTTCAAAAAAAAAAAAAAAAATCAAAGCATTGGCGAGAAGCATCGTCCGATTACACTGTTGCAACCGTAAACCATTTATATCAGCTGGGCCCCACTCTCCATCTCCTCGTCACTCCCTCGTCCCAATTTGGAACCGAGAGGAATTTATTTTTATTTTAAGAAGAATTTATATACATAATATATATTATATATATATTTATATATCTAATATTTTAATATTTAATATTATATAAAAATGTCATTATTTATTTATTTTATTAAAATATACTTTTAAATATAAAAGGTATTAAATAATTAAATATATAAAAATTATATGATAAATATATAATTTTTTATTTTTAATTATTTAATATTTTAATATATAAAAATATATTTATATTATATAGTATCTAAAAATATATATTTATAAAATTAATATTTATTTTATTTTTAAATTAAAAATCTCATATATTTATGTATGCTATATTTAAATTATTTAGAATTTGATAAAAATAAAAATATGAATTAGAATTTTAATATTTAAGTGAGTTTTGGAAAAATAAATTAAGAAAGTGTTAGTTATGTATATAATTGACCCAAATATATTTAGTTTGATGTTTTAAAAATTATATAAATAAGGGATTTTATATATATATTATTTCAAAATATTTATTTTATTCATTTAATATTTAAAATTTTATTATTATTTGTATATCATAAAATAAGGATGAAATTTATTTTATTATTCTATAATTATAGAAGTTTTATACTAATAAAATATATATGAATGTTAAATGAATAAAACTCCTATAAATAAATGTGCGACTATAAATTCCCAAAACCCTCGACGAAAGCAGGAAGTGGTGGCACGGAGCTCCTCGCTGGAGAAGGTGTCGACTGAGTCTACGGGAGTACGCCGCGTTCTCGTGTCCAAATCCTGCAACTAAATAGCTCCATACAGAGAGAACGATGTGGCGTGCAGTTCTCTCGGCGGGGCCTTCGGCTTTCTCGTCGAAGGAAGCTTCGATTGCGAGCGATGTCGGCTTCAGATCTTCGAGGTTTTCTCGACGGGTTCGGTGAGTAAGCTCTTTCTCATTGGGTTGGGTTTTAGGATGGATGGGTGCGGTTGGATTTGTCAGTTCTTTGATCGGCATGTTCGTACGGTTGTTGTGATCTGAATGGTCGAGGTGATTGGACTTAAAGCGAGTTTACTGGCTTCGCATTGCTCGTATTGCTTGGATCGCTTTTTTTCTTTCGTTGGTTTGGTTGTAGAGGAGTTTTTTTTGTGTGTGTTTTATTAGTCTCCCGTTGGCTGATCATCCTTTTTTAAAAAAAAATTTACGCTTTTCCAATTTCATCTGTCATCACGGATTGAATGGGGTGCTTCTTTTCTTCTTCTTCTTCTTCGTCTTCTTCTTCTTCTTCTTCTTCTTCTTCGTCTTCTTCTTCTTCTTCTTCTTCTTCTTCTGTTTTTTGGAGCTGCCGCTGCAACCACAAGCTTGCAGGGAGGTGAACAATGTATTTTAGATAGGAGCTAGGCCTTTTCTTCAAAGATCTACATCACAACTACTATGATGTGCTAGACAAGATTGTGAAACTCTCTTCTGCCATTGGGAGGTCTAAGGATATTGTGGTGAAAATTTGACCTGAAATGAAGTGCCTCATCGATGCGTATCAACAATTTTGATGCCCGAGGAGGTTGAATTGATAGTTAGAACTTAGAAGATATCGCCCTTATCATATTATCGTAGTTTCACCCAGAAGTATTTGGTTTTAAGAAGGTTACAAGCTTCGCTAGAAACATTGACTTGATCTGGGTTGCTTCCCAAATTTGATGATTTTTTTAATTATCTGTGGCCGTTTTCTTAATTTTATCTTTATTTAATATAGCCCACCTTCTTCTGTATGATCATGGGATGAAAAGGAGCGTTGTGTCTTTGGGGATTCTTTATCGTTGTTTTGGCTAAATAATCGTCATCATAGCTTCACTCTTCTTGCAAGAAAGTGCTAATTTTGTGTTTCTCTTTTTATTTTTTGCTGGGCCAGTCCTCGTACACCATTGTTGATCACACGTATGATGCTGTGGTGGTTGGAGCTGGTGGTGCTGGGCTTAGAGCAGCGATTGGACTCTCAGAACATGGTTTCAATACAGCTTGCATCACGAAGCTCTTCCCACTAGGTCTCATACTGTTGCTGCACAGGTATTTTCTCTTCATGTTCTGCCCTCAATAGCTTTTACCTTTTTTGTTTTTAAGTGGGGAGGTGTTGTTAGGAGTTGCATGCTTAAAGACATAGCTGCTTTCTGAATAAATGGATCTAAGGATCCTCTCGGTTCCTCTAATGATTTTGTAGGGTAAGCCTATAATTGTCATGCCACATTTTGACCTCCTCTTAGTCAAGCATGGGATGTAATGGAGGCAAATAATCTAGTCAGATACATTTCTCACTTGCTCCCATCATGAGTTTTGCAATTAGGATCAAGTGAGTGGAAAATTAATCATGTAGCTTGTCGTAATACATTCTTGACATTCTCATGATTATCAAAAAGATTCATCGTAGTCATTAATACAAAAATATGCATAATTTAAATCATCAAAATGAATTACAAAGCTTCTAATAAATTTCATTCAATTTATACATAGCAAAAGTAGCCTATATTTACATTATGAATATTTTTCCTGTATCATACATGTTAAAATTTATACAAAATTTTATGATACATTATAAAATCTGGTCACCTAACTAAAACTCACTTGCTCCTTTTTTTTGCATGAAATAATATTCAATGTAATATTTAGTAAGCTAAATGCCCAGTGAGATAAACAACTCTTTTGTAGGTTTTAAAATGCAAAAACAAGAAGTGATACATGAACGACAATCTTTCAAATTAACTTAAAATAGCATAATTATTACTAATGTAGTGCATTAATTTTAAAAGAATAAAATCTCAATGAGTAAATGATAATTATAAGTAGTATGTCTATCTGCAAAGAAATAAATTGTCATGTATATGTCAAACATCTAATGATTATGATATTCATTACTCTATGAAACTACTTTCCTTTTAATTTTTGTTCTTACTGTTTGTAGTCTTAAAATGTCATATAATGTTTGTCAGCTTTGACAAACTCATATTAGATTGTCGTTTAGGCTGTTCGCTAATCATTCATTAATGGCTCGTCACTTTAAGGCTGGATTGTAACATATTAACTTTTAGAATACATAGTCAAAACCCATTTTGGCCTATATTAAGGTTTATCTCATTAAGTTTTTCCCCACTTCCTATGCAAATTATCATTATTTGTTGACCTGTGTCACTTGACATGATCTTTAAGAAACTTCTTAAATTTTTAGCATCATTATCTTAAGCCTTTTTTAAATATTTAGCATTACGCACTTGCTAACAATCACCATACATCATGCCAAGAAAATCTGATATAATAAAGTCTATATTAGAGTATTTATTATGCATTATGTTATAAAATATTTTACTCTTTT
Source organism: Cymbidium sinense (assembly GCA_021442155.1). Classification (NCBI taxonomy): domain Eukaryota; kingdom Viridiplantae; phylum Streptophyta; class Magnoliopsida; order Asparagales; family Orchidaceae; genus Cymbidium; species Cymbidium sinense. Next base: position 75,518,594 of record CM038222.1, on the reverse strand, counting down.
AGTAATATAAATATCATGAAATTACTTAAAACAATTGATTGTATAAAAAATATAATATTTATACTAGTGAATATTAGGTGTTAATAATATGCTTAATTTGAAGAAAATTTTAAACATTAGACCTAAGAATTGTTTATAAGTTAGGGATTAAGTATCTCGCTTGAATTATAAGATCTTTCTTTATTATTCTTTTTCTTTCATAAATGATCTAAAATAATAATTTTTTAAATTTATTACAAGTTTCTAGAGTATAAATTGAAATTAAATTAATTAACCTCAAAACAATATTGTTACCTCAAAAGAAATTCTCATCCAAGTTTTTGAAGGCTATCAATTTGAAATCAAATTTTGATTAAAAGGAGTTATGAAAAAAATAGATTTCTACCTACAAAATTAATTAGATTTACGGAGGAAAAAGAGAAAAATCGGACTCTTTAAAAGTATTAAGGTTTATCTCATCAAGTTTTCCACACTTCCTATGCAAGTTATTATTATTTGTTGACCTATGATCTTTAAGAAACTTCTTATATTTTTAACATCATTATCTCAAGCCTTTTTAAATATTTAGTATGGCACACTTGCTAACAATCACCATATATCAATATATGTCAAGAAAATATGATATAAGAAAGTCTATATTAGAGTATTTATTATGCATTATATTATGAAATATTTTTACTTTTTAGTAATATAAATATCCCAAAATTATTTAAAACAATTGATTGTATAATATTTTTTTTTATTTTTTTATTTTTTTTATTTTTTTTATTATTATTATTTTTTTTGATTGTATAAAAATATAATATTTATACTAGTAAATATTAGGTGTTAATAATGCTTAATATGAAGAAAATTTTAAATATTAGACCTAAGAATTATTTAGAAGTTAGGGATTAAGTTTATCACTTGAATTATAAGATCTTCGAACTTTCTCATTGTTTTCAACATTTTTTTTTGTAAATGATCTAAAATAATAATTTTCTAAATTTTTTTACAAGTTTCTAGAGTATAAGTTGAAATTAAATTAATTAACATCAAAACAATATTGTTGCCTTAAAAGAAATCATCATCCAAGTGTTTGAAGGCTATCAATTTGAAATCAAATTGATTAAAGGAGTTATGAAAAGAAAAAGAAAACTAGATTTCTACCTACAAAATTAACTTAGATGGAGGGAAAAGAGAAAAATCAGATTCTTTACTTGACTTGCTAGCTTCCTCCAAAAAGATGTTCATCTTTTTCCCCTTCCCTCCTCCTCCTCCTCCTCCTTCCCTTCTCCTCCATTCCTTCCCTTCTCTTTTCCTTTTCTCCTGCCCTTCTCTTTTCCTTTTCTCCATCCCTTCTCTGTTTCCAGCATGCCCGTGTTTATCCATTTTATTGAGGGGACGATAATGTTAATTAAAGAATATTCTATTAATTAGTTAATTAAATGGTTAGTAATTACTATTATGTTTAGTTATTCATATATACTTCTATATATCAAAATGATTGAAATTAAATGTAGAATTTTATGAGAATCTGTTTGGTAATTTTGCGATATACAAAAATAGAGTATAATTTTAGGTGAAATTTCTTATACTTTTTTTTTAAACTTTGGGTGTTATAATAATATGATGTACCTGTTAATTGGGCCTGGTTGTGTGACTTCTTGAATAACTACATTAAATGTCTCATATTCATGTAGTATTTTTTAAATTTATTTAATATGTTTCATCTAATGGCCCTCCTCAACCTTTTTTATCCTCTTAAACGATGCATCTAACATTTGATTCTCCCAATCTATCTGTTTTTTTAGTTGAACATGTCCTATTATGTCAAACTTTTGTTCAATAAAGACTCTTCCTTGAAATTTCTTTGTAGTCATCCTTTATCTTGTCATCTTATTATCTTACGCTATGTCCATGGTAGTTATTGTTTCTTGTTATTTTCCAATCATTTGACATTTTAATGTTTCTTTTTCTGCACTTCTGGAACATATTATGCTCTTTTGTACGCTAATTTCTTGATTAACAAACATGAAAAATGCATTTCTGACTTATTCGACCACATTTATGCATACAAGATACCAAGTTTCACCATTTTATATTATTTATTTTCCCTTTGCTTTTTTAATCGACTCTTTAAATGCTCAACTGCTTGAGTTCTTTTGCATGTTGTGCAGGTGGGATCAATGCAGCGTTGGGAAATATGTCTGAGGATGACTGGAGATGGCACATGTATGATACAGTAAAAGGAAGCGATTGGTTAGGTAATTTGCAAACTCCTTATATAATATATTTTTTTAATTCCAAAGCGATTCTTTTCTCATTTAATTATTTTCCTTGCATCCCATGAGTTTTTTTTCTTTTCGTTACTTCTCTAAAATATGATGGAATATTTTCTGAACCCTTGAGGTTTTCTTTCATTTGATCACATGCAATCATTTTTTCCTCGGTAACTTAATATTTGTTTTATATATCTAAGCTATTCCTAGATTGGAAGTTCTCTTTATCTGCGTTAGATATGTGAAGTATAGAATTATGGTTTCTTTTGATAATATTGAACTGAATAGTTGTTTCATTCTCCTTGTGGGCTTTCTGCCCATGTGATCAAGTGATCTTTCTTTTGGAAGTTTATTGGTTAATCACTCCAAATAAACTATGCTAGGATGTAACCTCTTTTTTAGTTTAAAATATATAACGGTAGAGGTATGAAATTGAAGTGTTTGTCTTTTGGTGATATAGCCCTTATTATGTACTAATAGGTTGTTTCATACTTTAACCAGCATGGAATGTATTGTTTGGCATAGGTGATCAGGATGCTATTCAATATATGTGTAGAGAGGCACCAAAGGCAGTCATTGAACTTGAAAATTATGGGCTACCATTTTCTAGAACAGAAGAAGGGAAAATATATCAGCGTGCTTTTGGTGGACAAAGCTTGAATTTTGGAAAAGGTTTATTCTTAAAAAAATTTGCTATTCTAACTTGTTCCTTTTGTCAACTTTATTTATTTATTTATTTTTATCATTGCACATGTAGGTGGTCCTATCGCTGCCTGTGCTGCAGATCATGCCATGCATGCACATTCTTTATGGCCAGGCAATGAAGCACAACACTCAGTTCTTTGTTGAATACTATGCTGGATCTTCTTATTGATAGCAGTGGTAGGTTCTAAGATAAGCTATTATTTGTTTTGTCAGTCGTAATTGGTGCTCTTTATTGTTTAATAATACCTCAAATGCTTTTATAGATTGATTTAGAATTATAGAGTTGATAGGTCTAGACCAGCCATCCTGTTTCACCACGGTCGCTGTATGTCTGATTAATTTTATTTTGATATCCATTTTTTATAGTCTGCAGTTGTTGTTAGACAACATTTTCATTAGTCAAGGTATTGATGTACATGTACTTTTGGTCCTGCTCTGCATATATGAGGGATGATACTGAATGACGAAGTAATTGAAAAACAAGATCTCCTATTCTTCTTAAAATTGGTCAGCAACTGTCCTGTCTCCTATGATTGGTGTTCCTACTTCCCTTTACTTTTTTGCAAAGAATCCTCTCTTATTACCAAGCCTTCCTTACCTCTTTGTCTACGTGATTTTGTGATCATTTATGTTTTCTTCATTGCTTTACATTGCCAGTTTGATTTTACAACATGAACCTATCATATTACTTGTTTAGGTGCTAGTCTAAATTGAAAAAAAGAAAACCATTTTTGTTGGGCGTGATGATGGTTAATTTACTAGATGATCAGCGTTTATTTGCATTTCTTATTTCTATTAAAAGCTTTTCGAGAAAACATACTTATTTGGTTAACAAAGTTGCCATTATTGATAACTGTTCCAGAGTGCTGATTCTTTCATATCTATTCTTTGTTTTTCAGCCTTTCTGTTTGTTTTAAATCATAGTAAAATGCCAGTAACCTTTATCATGACCTTGAAATTTCCCCTTTCTCTTGTTGATTTCCTGTGGATAAACGCAAGTGATCAATTTTGGCGAGCTTGAAATAAACTTCTTTTCTGCTATCGTAGTTCTTCCTGCTTTCTATAATTAATAATTACATAACTCATCATTAACATTTTTTAACTAGCCTTTTCTTTGCATCACTATCTCTGTGTGTCGTGGTTTTTTTTACATACTTTGTTTTGATTTTAAATATGAATGTGTGAGCCAGCACAGGTCTTCGTGATCCATCAAGTCTTTTGGTTGCTAACAAGTAGTGTATTCAATCCATTTTATGATTAAAATTTATTCTTAAAAGATAATTTATTGGTGATTAAAATTATTCAATCCATTTTTCTGTTTTTACACAATATAGGTAGTCCATACTGTACCTCTGTTTGAGGACATACTCATAGCATGTTCCACATACATACATGCATACATACATATAGCTTGGTGTTTTACTATGAATCTTATTATGAATATTTTTTTTATTCTTTAGTATATAAATATCACAAATTTATTTAAAATATGTGATTGTTAAAAAATATTTATAATTTTATTTGTAAATATTTGGTGTTAATAACATGACAAATATGAAGAAAATTTTATAAGCATTAGACTTTTGAATTATTGACTTTTGTATCAAATTGAATATCTCACCAAAATGGTAGGGTGTTCTTTGGGATAAATTTTCTTTGTTTTATTTCGAGTTTTTCTTTGATAAATAATTAAGAAAAATATCAATTTTCTTAGAAAGTTGCATTTGGAATAACTGCATTCTAAATGCACGCTTTTAAATATTCGTTTGGTTCAAGTAAAGTAAAATTTTAGTGCATTTCAAATAAACCATGGAATGCCGAATTCCAAATACACATGATGAAGTGATGTCCCTTCTCTTGGCTTTCGCCGAGACGCCGCCGCCGACCATTTGGCCGGTGAGAACCGCCGACGTAAACCTTCTTTCTTTACATTCATTTTATCAACCAAACAAAATGAAAGTCATGAATTTGTTTAACCAAACAACTATAAAGTAATCCTTTACACTGAATTCTTTTACATCATTCCAAATGCAGAACCAAAACGTTTAATACATACAAATTTCAAAATTAATAACTTGAATGTCAATTGAGTAACCTAAAATAAAATTTTAATTGCAAATGAATTCCTCACCATTCAAGTATTTGAGCTTACAACTCGAGAATCATATTTCTTCTTGAATTCATATCTTTCTCCATTTTCTTCATCTTTCCTTCTCTTTGCTCCTTCTCTTCTCCTTTCCTCATTTAACTTTTTTCTCTACAGTTCAAGACTAACTCAGTCATAACTTGTCGATGGTTGACTGACATGGCGGACAAATGTTTTCGAGATGTGCTACGCTTTCGACACCGACGCTATGCCATTGTTGATGATGCTCGGTCTCTCCCTCACTACCCTCATTTCTTCTTCTTTGTTCTACATATCCTCGAACATGAACGAATTCACTCGATCCCATTGACCCCATCACCTTTTTCTCTCATTCCTCTCTGTCTTGTTCGGCTCTCCTTTTCTGCCTTGATAAAATATCTAGAAAATGTCTTTTGTATTAAAGGCCAAACTTACTTGTTGATTCAACTATGCCCCTCTTTTTTCTTATTTACGTTATCACATATTTTGCAATGATTTCTTATAATTTAAATTGAATAAATTTTATTTAATTAATATTTAATGATTACAACAACAACAACAACAAGCCTTAATCCCACTAGATTCATATGAATCCTTGTCCATTGGTCTTATTGTCAAATTCTCATTTAATTCATATCTAAGATCATTTTTTATACATCTTAACTTTTTTTTCTACCTCTATTTTCTTAACATAACAATCACATCTACTCTCCTAATCTCCATCTGACTCCGACGCTTTATGTCCAAACCATCTAAGCATCTTATCTTATCCACTGAGCTACTCCAACTTTTTCCAACATACTCATTTTGCATTCTATCTCTAAGAGTAAAGCCACTCATCCACAGCATCCTCATCTCTGTAACACTTAACTTACTTACGCTTTCTTTTATCACCAACATTCTGCACATAAGTCGGGTCTTACCACCATCTTATAAAATTTTTCCTTAAGTTTAAGTAACTTTTCTATCACATAATAAAAAATGCATTCCTCCACTTCAACCATCCAACTTGAATTCTACTAATAACATTCCATTCTCCCAAGTTATGCAAAAAAGTGGGTTATAGTAAATTGTAGATAAAATTTATTTAAATAATGATTTAATCCTTTAATCACTTAAAGTACTTTAAAAGATATATACACACACACACAGAGAGAGAGAGAGAAATTACGTGCACCAAGTGCACGTGAATAATACGTGAATAATAGTTTAAAAATAAAAATAATATTATAAAATTTAAATTATATTATTTAATTTATATTTTATTAAAAATATCAAAATAATAAGTTCACATTTCTCTTTATAAAAGTTATATATTAAAATTCAAAAAACTTATAATTTAATGAATAATGTTCCATGTATTTATGAAATATACAAAGAGTTATAAGAATATAAGTTAATTTGATTTTCAATCATTACTTTTAGATAATTTTATCATAACTCTTTAGTTAAAATTGCATATTCTCAAGAATTCTCCATGGACTTATATATATATTAATGAGATTAATTTGGATATAAAATTTTTTCTCAAATATATTTTTATTATTTAGTTTTTTTATCATTATATGTCTCTTAATTTCTATCACTTCACATTATTTGATGTGTAAAATCAAAAACTAATTTGCTTATATCATGGCATCAAATTAAGAGATTATTAAATAAAATTATGTAATAATTTTGAACGGCCTAAATACTAATGAGTTATTACGAAGAATTATTCATTTAGTTGATCTTGTTAAGTTATTAATTATTAAATCAAAATATTAAATTAATTATCATTAATGGTGATCTCAATTTGGTAGACAAAATAAATGTAATTTATATATGTCATAGGGTTGAATTAATTAATTTACAAATTATGTAATCACAAATATTAGAATATCATTTTGTTATCTTATAATCTTGTGTAGTTTTTAATATTAATGAGTACATTTAAAGTTTGAATTACTTATATTGTTAATTATGTTATGATATTGATGAATTTTTATATTTTTATAATTCAAGTTTACTTTAATTATATATAGAGTTTATTCTTAAAAAATAAAAATTATAATTACATTTATGATGCTCCCTACCTTCATTGCTCTATATCTTCATGATCTCTAAGTTCAATGCCTTATTAGAAAGCTTATATTTTTGACACATCAACTCAAGCTATTCAACCATATGTTTAGTATCATGTGTCCTAAGATAGGAAACTTAAAGACAACATTCCAACCTTCACTTTCTAATATTGCTATTTCTTTCATATCTCGTTTGTGTCATACAAGTATTTGTGTTATTATTGGTTGAAGGGTTTTAAAGTCCAACTTAACCTTAATTGTATTAATATTTTTCTCAAATATAAAACAATTAAATATTAAAAGTTATCCATATATATGTAAGAATTTTAAAATGCATATCTATAAAAAATGCTATTATAGATTGTAAATAAGAATATATATATATAGAAAATAGAGAAAATATATTAGAGAGTCAACAAAAGATATGTAATCTATGATTTATTTTAATGGTTAATTTATTTGAATAGATTTATATTAAGTAAAAGATATCTATAAAAAATATTAAGATATGAAATAATCGGATGAAGAAAACTTAGGCTTTCTTTATATTCTTAATTATATTATTAATAAATTAAAGTTCAAATCATGTATTAGAAATGATATAATAATTATAAAAATTAAAAGATTTAAATAGAACAAAACGTTTGTCAAATCATCTCACACACGCAGGATTTCATTATCTAGTATTAGAGCAAATTAAAACAGAGAAAAAAAAATAAAAAAAGTGTAGATATGAATTACCTATGTTTAAAATCTATCTCCATGATAGATTTATCTATTTTGGATTACACAACCAAATAGATTCCCAAGAAAGAAAATAATAATAAGATGGAGATGTTAAACAAGAAGAGAAGTATTTCAAAATATGGACTCCAAGAATTGAATAGATAGAAACAATCCTTTGTCAAATAAGTAGTTTGTGAAAAGAAAGCTTTCCAAATAGAGAATTTTGCATACATAGTATAAGTTTCTTATTTATTTACATATCTAACCCATAAAATTGTATATGTATAAAATGATTCTTTTCTATGCATTAAAAGTGCATTTGCTTTTAAAAGTAATAATGATATTATTTGTGATATAATAATAGAGATTTGAGTGATATTTAAAGAAATAAAAGATTAGGTGGATATATGTAAATATATAAGAATTATATTCTTAGTTTGTAAATAGAATTTTTTGCATATATAGCACTTGTTATGCATTTAAAATGTTTGATATTTAAAAAAATTATTCTTTTATGCATTAAAATGTACATTTGACTTTAAAATTAATTGATGATATTATTTTTGATGTAATAATAGAGATTTGAATGCTATTTAAGTAAAAAAAATAAAAGTTTAGATAATAGATATGTAAATATACAGAATTATATGCTTTGTATATAAATAACACAATTTGTCCTTTCACATACACCTTTTGACTTCTTGACTTCAAATTGATTGTAAATTTCTTACCTCAAATCACTTATATCACAAATGAATGGCCAAGATTTACTTTTGGAAGAAACACAAGTCACTTTTAATAGTATATATATATATATATATATATATATATTATTTTATTTTGAGTTAAAATGAGTTAAACACGATCGAATGAATGGTTGTTCATGCTCAACTCATTCATAAATCGAGCTTAAATTATCTATTCATATTCGCCGCTTAACAAAGAATTTGAACGTGAGCTACTTAATGAGTCAAATATGAGTTGCGAACAATGAATTTTTTTTTGAGTCATACACATACATTGGATTTTCTATCAATTTTCAATGTTGTTGATGCTTACCATGTGTATATTCTTGTGACTGTTGTAATCTTTGCTGTTCTTTGAGTTTATGAGTTAATCTTGCCTTTACTTTGGTGTGGCCTCCATAAATACTATGGTGAAGTGTTCTTTGCAGACCGGGTGAATTGGTGATGATTGAGGCCTTTATTGATTATATTGATGTTGAAATGAGCTAAGTTTAAGTCATATTGGGCTTGGTTAATTCTCCCACTTGTTTTATTTTAATTTTATTTTATGATGCTTGGCTGTTTTCATTCTTTTTTTTGGATTGGATAGCTATACCCCTTTTATCTTATATTTTCTTTATTTATTTATTTATTTATTTTGTTTAGAGATGGTATGTCTCTCAAACCTCTTCAATAAAATGTTTCTTAGGTTGTTTTCTGAACACTGAATTCCCCTCCTCCAAAGATTTATGTCCAACCCTTTGTCTGAAGGATTGTTGCGTTTAAGATTGGTGTGTTCTTCCTCCATATCTAAGTTGTTTGTGTGGATCACCTATAAATTTTGGTTTGTTTGTCATGCAAAATTCATTATCTTTTTGTTTCTTTTTAATCATTATTGTGTCACCCAAGTCATTTCATTTCGTGATACGCAATTTAGTCACAGGTAAGTAGCTTAATAGTTTTAATTGGGTTTCTGAGAGCTCTTTTGATGATTCTCATATTTTTAAACTGTTGGCTATTTGAGTTTTATTGGTTCAAAATAGGCTAATCATATTTTTGTGATTAGATATATCTCTTTGTTTGAAGTCTTTGCAGGAGCAAAGATACAAGTACAATCAAGAGCTAAGGGTCACTATAAGAAAATCAATCCAATCAGTTTGTCATTCCATGTTTTAAATATGCTTCAAAGCAGTTAATTACACAAATTTTAGATTTATCACCCTATTGTTAATACCTAATAAGAGTTCTACATAATTTGACAAAAAATAGAAATTTAGGGTTTGCCTTTGTTGTTGTTATTTGTGAGAACTGAGAACCCTGATACTCTTCCGATGAACTTTTAAGAGCAGGCCTTTCCTATAGGGATATGTAGATCAGTGATGAGTGAAGAGAAGATGATGGTCTCACACGGTTTGGCACAATGTCTGCAACAACTCCTTTGATGGTCTTTATGAGGCTACAACACCCTGGACATTCATGATCACTGTTCTTATGCTCCAACTCTTTCCTTCTATATTTTTTGTAAATCTCTAATCCAATGTCCTGAAATAAAGAGGGATGGACGATCTTGGTCACCTGTTTAAGTAAATCAGTTTAGCGGGCTTGAGTCAGTGGGGCATGTTCCTCTATGTTGGATCCACTTATGGGTACGATGTGACTTTCAGGTCTATGGGTTTGCCATATATCATAGCTAACATTTTGTTGATGTAGACATTTGTGAGTAATTGGTTTTGGTTGTGAAAACCAACCAAGATGTTCAAGATGGCTGTAATACTTTGTCTGCATTTTTATTCCTTATTCTTTTCTGTATTACTAAACTTTTCTTCTTATTATTCTTCTTTCTTTTATTGTTCTATGGAATCAAATCTCCTTAATGTTTTGCCTCACTTTTTTTTTTTTTGGTTTTGGAATTACCTTATCATGCTATAGGGTCCTGTAAAGGGGTGATTGCACTTAACATGGAGGATGGAACACTTCATCGTTTCCGTGCCAAATCCACAATTTTAGCCACTGGGGTAAACATGTGTTTTAATATGTATTTTTCTGTTATTCTATGATATAAAATCAAATATTACTTTAATATTATTTTAGGGCTATGGAAGAACTTACTTTTCGACATCTGCCCATACATGCACTGGAGATGGTAATGCTATGGTAGCCCGTGCTGGTTTACCCCTTGAGGTTCATATGCCTTCAAACAAAGAAATTTTTTTACCTCATATCAGAACCAGTTTGTATTCTATGCACTTATTGCTAATTACTTTACATTAATCTTGCAGGATCTTGAGTTTGTACAGTTCCATCCAACAGGCATATATGGTGCTGGCTGTCTCATTACTGAAGGTTATTATTCATTCAAAGTTTCTTCGTCCATGTAGCATAGCTTTTTGATTTCGTTGTGTGATCTTTACTGTATAGTATCCTTATTTATTGAGTTTAGACCTTTTTTTAGCTATGAATTGAATGTTAGACCTGTACTTCAGATAAAAGGCATATTCAAATGGTTGGTGTTGATTGATTTTATATGCTTGTCTGTTTCATTAGTTGACATTTTCGTGGAATGTTTTTATGTATCCTTTAGGATCTCGGGTGAAGGTGGCATTCTTAGAAACAGTGAAGGTGAACGTTTTATGGAGCGTTATGCTCCTACTGCAAGGATCTTGCTTCAAGAGACGTAGTTTCAAGATCTATGACTATGGAAATTGAGAAGGCCGGTAAGAGTTAGGCTGAGATTATTTTACAGTTTAAATCCAATCCTTTTAGAACTTTATGGAAGATTGCTATAGTTGGTACATTACAGATGAAGTGATCTGCCGCTATGTACAATTTCCAGTTAATTGTGGCTGAAGATGTATTTATTTTAATTTGTAGTTTTGTCATTTAGTTGTGTTTTAAGCAGTTCTTTCTGATTGTTTTTATTTTTTTGGATATTTGTTAGGACCATTAAAAGATCATATTTATCTACACCTAAATCACCTACCTCCAGAGGTACTTAAGGAAAGGCTTCCTGGTATATCAGAAACTGCTGCAATTTTTGCTGGGGTTGATGTGACCAAGGAGCCTATCCCTGTATTACCCACAGTACACTATAATATGGGTGGAATCCTACGAACTACCATGGGAGGTAAATTTGACTCATGCTCTGTAGTTCAATATGATAATTTAGTGTGAATTTGTCATTAATTACCAGTTTAATTTTCTGCTCTTCAGGTAGTTCACATTAAAGATGGTGATCCAGATGCAGTAGTTCCTGGTCTAATGGCTGCTGGTGAGGCAGCCTGTGCATCAGTTCATGGAGCAAATCGCCTTGGTGCTAATTCACTTCTTGACATAGTTGTATTTGGCAGAGCTTGTGCAAATAGAGTTGCAGAGATTCAGAAACCAGGTATATTGCATTGCTTTTTCTTTTTAACATCTTGTCAACAATAAATCTTTAATTAAAATGCTGCATGTACTTTTATGTGGTATTGCAGGTGAGAAACAGGAACCTCTTGAAAAGGATGCTGGGGAAAGGACAATTGCCTGGCTTGATAAATTGAGAAATTCCAACGGATCCTTGCCAACTTCAAAAATTCGTCTCAATATGCAAAGGGTGATGCAAAATAATGCAGCTGTATTTAGAACCCAGGAGACATTGGAAGAAGGTAAACCCAACAGGGAAATTCTTTTTTGTACGGTTTCTTATAACAATGGTTATGCTTTTAAATACCATTTTTCATCGCTTTTGGTTTTTTACGTAAGCATATGGTAATTTTTCCTTGAACTTGAACTAGGTTGCAAATTGATTGACAAAGCATGGGAGAGTTTCCATGATGTTAAAATTAGTGATCGGGCCCTAATATGGTAGGTATTCTTTCCCAATTTTTATTTATCCTTCATGACCCTTCCAAGCATCATTTTTAGCCTGATTTTCTTGCTTGCAGGAACTCTGATCTGATAGAAACTATAGAGCTGGAAAATCTTTTGATAAATGCCTGTATAACCATGCATTCGGCTGAAGCAAGGAAAGAAAGTAGAGGAGCTCATGCTCGTGAAGATTTTACTGTGAGATTTTTTGGTTTGCAGATATATCATTAATATTCTATTTTCTTGTATTTTTCTGAATGCTGTTTTTCACTTTTATGCTTGCAGAAAAGAGATGATCAGAACTGGATGAAGCATTCACTTGGGTATGCTTTTATACCCTCTTTTGACATAATACGTTTCTCTTGAAAATTAAGATTAGAAGAGATAAGAGTAGAAAATGAGAGATTTATGGTTGAATTTTATTATCTTATTTTGTATAAAAAAGAAAAAAGCTATACTTAAATAGGTGGATAAATAACTATCTATGAAAGGATTAAGTCTAGAAGACAATTTTTTAATTAGAGAATTAGATTTACTACATAATAGACATGGAATGTCATTTTCTATGAATTTGTTGATTATTGAATTGTTGTAGATGGAAAGCTACTATACATGGATTGTTGATTTTTAAGTAAAAATTTGCTACCTACATATTGCTAGATTGTTGTAGATGAAAAGATGTTGGTCATGAATTTAGGATTATTTCAACACTCCTCAAGCATGGTTGTATATATTGATCATGCTCAACTTATTTAAGTTATCAATACTCATTCCAAGTAAAACCTTTGGGTAGGATATTTGCAGTTTGACAATGTGTTGGAACAAAATAGTTGGGCTACTCCATTTTCAATTTTTTATGAGATGAAATGCTGGTCTATCTCAGTGTGTCTATTCTTAACATGCTGGATATGATTTTTTTGCAATACTTATTGTAGCCTAGTTGTTACAGTAAGATTTGAAAGACTTTTTAATTGACAGTTTAATTCTACATTCTTTTTTGCAAATGCCAAGTGCCTCTGCCATATACTATTTATCTTCAGTATTGTTTCTTGAGACTATAATTGTTCCTTATTTTTCCATGTAACTAAGTTTCCTTGTATATAAGTATAATAGCCAGTTGTGGATCTTCAATCTGATGCGCTTTAGCTCAGTCAATCTTTGTGAAAAGTTTGATTTTCTTGTTTAATAAATTTTAAATACCATACCTTTCTTGGGGTCATCTTGTGGTATTTTAGAGTATCGCTAACAACTTCCATGTAGTCTTCAATAGGGTTGTTCAGTTATTGGCTTACATCACCAATAGGGGATGCAATACCTCATTGGTGTTTTATGATTTTTTTAAATTTTGTGTTATCTCCATGTATATTTTTTTTCTGAAGGTTCCCTTTAAGAAAAGAATTCTTAATGTAAATTCAATGAGAGGTTCAAAGTTATTGCTAGAGAATGCAAAACTTGAATTAAGTTGAGTTTCGTTGGAGGAGGATAAGATTCTTTATATTCAACATCATATGATTGGGTGTGCCTTATTATAACAAGGTGGACTTCAAATGTATCTACTTTTTCATATGTTTTATATTTGATTGTAAAGATTCATTTGCTTCCAACTGTTTTTTTTTCTTTGGTGCAAGTTCAAAAGTTTTCCATGAATCATTCTTTTTTTAAGGCATGAAATTCTTCTATTGTAACTTTTATCTATTTGGTAGTTGTTAGAGCTTCATGAACCTTATTTGAAATTTGTATTTTATCAAAGAGAAATGACAAAAGCATGGAATCTAAGTGAACATTTTTTATAAATTATGAAATAATAGATTGCGTGTTTAGCTTACATGGAAAAAGGATAATGGAGATCAGTTTTACCATTTATAGATTTATTCTCACAAGTTTGTATTTTATTGATCATCATCAAGAACAACAACAACAAGAAGCCTTATCCCACTATGTGGGTCTACATGAATGCTTTGTACTTTTTTTGATCCTTAAACTATACCGGGTTCTTTGTTGCTTTCATTGTATATGTTGATTGCTCCCTTTGGTTTTCTTTTCCGTCCAATTTAGGCATGAAGCTCATTCTACATATGTTGGGTCTATTGACTAGGCAATAATGGAGTTTATAATTCTGGTGCGGTTTAAGTTGGTTGGAAGTATGATAAGGTGATGAATCAGTATGTGGTCTTAATGAAACTTTACTATGTTAAGGAAGAGAAATATTCATTATTCATGAGTTTGATGAGAAATAATGGTTGATGATGAAAGAAGTTTCAATTTTGAAATTCTTATTCTTGAATTTCATCGCCTGAATTTTAGGTTAGGCATAGCAAGTTTAGTGTTCAAGGAACATTACACTTATAGAATTGTAGTTTTTTTAATGACTTGAGAATTCGTACCATTTTTAATTAAGGCATGTCAAATAAAGATACCCTTGATATATTTAGGTTTTAATTTGCTCATTATTGAGAATGAATATGAATGAAGTATGAATATTGAAAGATTTTTGGTGAAACAAAAGAGATAATTTTGATCTTAGGAAATGAATTGAGAAGGATTTGAATAGAGGATTAAAGTTTAAGTATTCTTGAGGATATTTTATTAATGAGATATATAGTTATTTGGATAGCTTCTTATACATACTTGGGAGTATTTGTAGATAACAATAGTGGTCTAGCCACATGTTTACTATTTTTTTTTCCTAAAAGCCCAATTGTTTTGGAGATGCCAACATAGAAGGTTTGGATAATTTTCTTTAGACATATGCAAAAGTATTTTTTGTCATTGTCGATTTTTAAGACATTTTATTACTAGAATCAAGTATATATCATAATGTTGAAATATTTAAAAGCTTACCTTGCATTGAATATTTCTTTCATTAAGAAAACCAAAATGTGATGGAGACTATGAAAAATTGCATTCAACTCTTTTAAAAGTATTTGAGTTCTGGGTTAATTTTTTAGATGGAAGATTGCATTTTAGATGAAACAGTACTTAGAGATTTTGTCTTTATTTCACAGGGAATTTAAGATATGATTTTCAGTTTCATATAGGCACAAGTTCCTATAGTTAATTATTCCTCTTGATAATGAGAAAGAACTTACAATTAAAGTTAATCAATATGCAGTAAGTGCTTAGTATGCAGACATGGCAGTTTGGTTTTAGGTTTGGAGAAATTTTACTCTCTTTCACTTCCAATAGATGGTTGGGAGAATGATGATAAATCTGATCAAAATCCTATAATTTTATTATCCCAATTTGTCATAGACCCTTGTCTACTTGGTTTGTGAAGGTAGTCAACCTAATTTAATCGAAATATTCTTATCAATAGCCATGGATTGCTTTGTTCAAGGGATATTACAGACTTAGGATGGAGTTTGAATAATAGAATTTGAAGTTATCTTAGCTAACATAGGGTTTTGTAGCCCATCAAATACACTATAATTTATCTTTGATGGGATTTGGGCCATTGGAGAACTTCGCCTTTAATCTTGATCATAATTTAATGATGTTATTTTGAGGTGAATCACTTAGAGGGCCTCAGTCATAATTGTATCTTTTTTGATGCTATTTGACAATAAAATCACTTGATTATAGGCACATGTCACGTTGTAATTACAGGCATGAGATTTTTGTGAATGATCATAAAACTATGCTTGATATGACATTGGTTCCTCGAGCTTAGCAAAAGATCTTGAAGCTAAGGGCAGCAATCGATAATATCAAGTGGAATGGAAATACCAAGAATTGGTTGACTAAGGGGATGATGAAATTTCATCAATTGCAGAAGATTTTAGAGTGTCAAAGATGAAGATAGTGGTGTGGGGGTAGTTGCAAGTTAGGGATATGCATGAATCTGAGCTGGAGAGGGGTTGTGTGGACTGGGTTTGTCAATGATTTGGAGAGGGCTTAGAAGAGGGTGAGGTTGGCAATGGGTGGGTTGAACTACACAAAAGAAAAATGGAGTGATGATTTTGGGAGTGGTGGGTGAGTAGCGGTCACAATCTTGAGAGGGGAGGCATGAGTGAGAATGGGAGAAATTGGATTAAGCTTGGTTATAAATTTTTTAATATATTAACTGAAGATGACATCTACATCAGGCAAATTTTGATGAAATCCATTAAATGGAAGAGTTATAAAATATCTTAAGAATGTGAACTTATGACAATATGAATTAAGCTTGGTTACAATTTTTTTTAATATAGACTTAATGGGTAAGATGATGCCATTGATTAAAGAAGAATATTTTTTTAAACCATTATTTGAAAATGAAAGTGCAATTTATTTGAGTGGGTAATAGAGCATAGGCCAAAAAAAATCTAGGCAATATTGGATAATCAATTTTGTTTTGTGTTAAGAAAATACATAACAGAAGTGATTTCTTGCTAAAGAAAACAATTATGGTGCAAAGAAATGTTGTTATTATAGTTTTAATTTGTCCTAAAGGAATATGATTGATCACAATGAGAAGTGATTTGATGGGTATTGAGAAAAAAAGGTGTGTTAAGTGTTTGTTAAAGTAATTAAAGATATCTATAATGGAGTATTTACTTATGATGATATATGTTTTAAAGTAAATAAAGAGTTAAAAATGAAGAAAATTTTCAAGAAAACGGGATTGGTGTTAATAGAATATGTATGGAGTAGATACATAGTTTTAATGAATATATAATTAATAATTAGTAATTAATGTTGTTTGAGGTGTGGTACATGAAATGTAATTTGAATGGAAATTGTGGAAAATTTTTGTAATTTGCCATTGGAGTGAAGGAGATTGAAGAATCATCAATTGTCCTCAATTAGTTGGGATAAGGTTTTAATCATGATTGTGATAACAAAATCACCATGGAGCGATATTTTTAGAATAATATGTTGACAATTTTTCTCATATAAAAATACAAATAATCAAACTCAAGGAACTACTTTTGAGCTTTTCTTGTTATTTGAAAAATAGGTTTGAAATAAAATAATATATCAGCACATTTCCCAAATAAAAGCACTAGTAATCAAAGGAGCCACTTTTGAAGTCTTCATGTCATTTAAACAAATGATTCTTAATGTATTAAAATCAAAATATCCCTCATAAAAGAATGTGAGATAAATTATGCTTTTACTTCAATTTCCTTGCCCTCTCTATCAATATATATATATACACTTGTGTGTGCAGCGTCTATTCCTCTCTTTCTTTTGAAGTGTTACCTGAGAATTTTACTTCTCAATTGAGTTTTGTTTTCTCTGTTCCACAGATATTGGGAGAATGAAAAGTTCATGTACAGACCTGTCCATATGAATACACTGGATGATGAAGTTGAATCATTCCCACCAAAAGCACGTGTTTATTGAGACATCTCTTCTCTCCCTTGAATTGTAATTTTGAATATTTATTATAACTTGAGCTTTTGTGGTTCAAATAAAATAGTCTCATTGTAATTTTTTTCTGATGGAAAAGAATTCAAAGTGCTGCCAATGTTGGTTGAAATGACATCTTTATATCATGAAGCCATGAAAACAATAGAACTGGTGTTATAATGATAGTGTTTCCTGGCTAAATAAAGTCTAGGCTGCCTTGTTAAACAATTATTAATTGCATATAATGTATAACTCGTTGGTGCTTTCTTACATAAGTTTTCCCTCTTATATTTTAAGTGACAATGTTGTTGGAGACCATATTTGTTCTTCTTTATTGGCATAATTCATAATTTCTTACCTTTACTAGAGAAAAGTGTTGCATTACATCAGTGGACGTTAGTTTTTCATGTCCATCATAATGTTCTTAAATTATTATTGTAATTTTATTTAATTTTCAATTTTGTAATTATCTTTTCAAAGAACTTAGATGCAAGGAGTTGTAGTTTAGAACTAGGTTGTTGCAGAGAGATTCAATCATGCAAATTTGGCCATGCAAGCTACCTTGCATCAACAGGCTACATCATCCAAGCTAAATTATTGGCCAGACATACAATGAAGAATTCAAGGCTCTCTCCCAACTTCAATTTCAAGCCTCATTAGTCCAAGTTATAACTGATGGCTACCTTTAAATGTGATGGCGACATCCATTTTGAATTCAAATGCAATGGGAGGGAACCAAGATGCATTATGCTGATGGGATGTAAATGAGAATTATGTTGGAATTAATTTTCAAAAGTTCATCTTCTTCTTTGAGTTTGGCTTGGTTGCTGACCTTGGTATCCTTTGATGAGGATTGTTAAATCTTTTTTATATTTTATTTTCTTGTTCTTTACTTTTTTTTGTTGTTCTTTCATCTCATATTCTACAACTCATTGACAGGCTCCCTCTCCTAACCTTTCATGCAAAGGTTCTCCCCATCATTCATAGCTCTCAGTCTCTCTCATTCTTTCAAACCCTAACTTAGCATACCTGCTCTCCACAAGTATTCTTATGAACATTTTTACTGAAGTAATGCCATACAATACTCTTACTGAGATGGTCTCAGAATATGCTGATGCTTACATTTAGTAAATCCCTAGTTAATTCATTGAGAAGGCCATTTAACACATTTTTTCCACATCCCTTGCTATTTCATTATTTTCCAAACAAGCAATTGTGTTGTTTTCCCAACCACCATCCCATAAGCAATTGATGTCTGGATGCCTGTTCTGGATATCTTTCTCTATTGTCTTGTTGAGCCAATCAGCAAGATCATAATCCCTTTTCGATACTTCAAGCTTTCAAAATCAGCATTCACTTCTTTGATTAATGTATCCATCCTTCTTCTTCTCTGAAAAAACTTCCTGAAAAACTTGGTACTTTGCTTTTTTCAGCAACTCATATCCATCGATGATGAGCCTGGCATCCTTATCTGGACATTCTCTGTGTTCTGAAGTATATCGACAGGAATATTGATTTGGAAAAGTGATTGTGCTACGTTCAGAAAGTTATGGCTGGTTATAAGCGTTTGCTTGAGGGTTTCTTCATCTTCTGTGTGATATTCTTCCATTATTGTCCTCCTCATATACTATAGATTTACTGCTGTTGAGTTCCATTATTCTGCTATGATCTGTAAATGTAGAAATTTGCCATATTCAAGTTATACATCTTGATAATATTCCCAACTATAATTTTGAGTAATCTACACTACACATACAAGATTTCATTTGTGTGTGTGTGTGTGTGTGTTTGTTGTGTGTGTGTGTGAGAGAGAGAGAGAGTGCAGAAGAGGTTTCATACCTTCTTTTTCATTTTCTGTAAAGCTGGATTGTATTTCTTTTTCTGTGTGGAATCTTCTTGGAAAAACTTGTCTGCATATTCTGTCATGGTGATGCTAGACCTTTCTGGAAGCTGATATACACTATTTTCTTTTCAGATTTTGCCTGTAACATCCCACCATTATCAGCATTTGTTATATTAACTTACTGTTGAAGTACTTGCAAAATGGGTTCATGTGAAATCTACTTACATTTATTTCTTCTTGTATTGGCTCGTCCAGTGAGGCATGAATGTTTACATCTCCAGGGTGAGGTCTGCTACAAGAGAATGTTTTGTATCTTCTCCTGAGATAGGATCACAAGTGGTGATCTCCTTGTCACCGTTATCTTCTGGAAGATTGGCTGAACTAATAATTTCAATTCTCTGCTGCATTGTGAGTTCCAGGTTTGCTTCAGAACCATCTTCTATTCCATCCGCATTCTTCTTCTTTTCCTTCCATCTGTTCTCCAGTTCTTGTAAAATGGAACTTCTCTGTTCCATGGCCTGGCTTGCATCCATAGATATCTTTTGTACATTCACTTCCGCTGAGCTTCGTCTATTGGTGTCTTCTTCTTTTACCTTTATGATATTCACTTTCTGTACTGATTGAATCTGCGCGGGCTTATTCATGACTGTTGCTTTCATGGAGGTTCTGGCCATCTTTTCTGCTCTCGTATCGGTCTTTAATGGCAATCTTTTATAAGAGCTTTGTTCTTTCAAATTCCTTTCTCTATGATGGTTCTGAATACTTTTGTTCCTTATATTTGTTCCATCAGTGATGATCTTTAGATTTTCTTTTTTTAGTTGGCTTCCTGTTTTATTCACTAAATCATTTTTATCTGAATTAACACCTTTACTGAACTGTGTCCTTACACTCATCTCTTTAGGATGCTTCTCTATACCCTTTGATTTCATGACTCTTTTGCTTGCCATGGAGAGCTGCAACTTACTATTTGCATCAGTCTTCTTTTCCACGCCAATTTCTTCTCCTGTCTTTGATCGATCGAATTGAAGTTGTTCTGTCGATTCAGTGTTTCTTTCATTATGAGATTGGTTTTCAGCTTCTCTTTGTTGATTTAAAACCAACTCCACCTTTTTCTGAATTAATTCCTTATTTTTCCCAAAATTTTCATTTTTCGCTTCTGGTATTATCAAATTTCTTTTCTGCTCGTGATCTGAATTTATAATCTTAAATGAAGAATCAATCTGCACAATTTTATCCTTAGTTGTTTGCTTTCTAGCTGCTCTTTCATCTCTGCCT
This sequence comes from Cymbidium sinense, assembly GCA_021442155.1. NCBI lineage: Eukaryota > Viridiplantae > Streptophyta > Magnoliopsida > Asparagales > Orchidaceae > Cymbidium > Cymbidium sinense. The sequence goes on along the minus strand of CM038222.1, from coordinate 75,497,691 downwards.
TCTTTTCATCCTTCTTTCCTGTAAGAGAATTCCCAGATCCTGAAGCAGTTTTCTCCATTCTTCCTCTCATCTGTTGCTTTGCAATGCTTATTTCCTCTTGCAACACTTCACTTTTGTGATCCATCTTGCCATTATTTCTTCCATATGTCTTCAGTGAATCTTTTGATCCTGGACTCATATTTTCCGAATTCCTTGAACCTTTCGAGTCGCTCTTTGTCATAATCTTCGTTCCCTTCTCTTGTGTGCCATTCTTCGGCATCCTTTTGAAGAGTTGGCCATCATGCTACCTTCTTCCTCCTTGTTCATGACTTCTTCGATTTCCACCAGCTTGTTGCTCATCTCTTTCAGCTGTGGCGGCCTGCGGGCTCTGTGCGCGTCGACGCTCTTTGCTTCTGCTGGCGCTGGAATCTCTTCGAGCCCCATCAGTTTCGCTATGATATTAGGCATACGAACCTTCTCTGATACCACATTTTTCTTCAAGTAACAGAAGAAACTCCATTACCTGACACCCTCACTAACTCATGACTTCTTCCTTTGCTCGCAGCTGGAGCTTCGGACTTCAAACCCGAACTGCCGCTTATGGATCTGCAGTGCGAGATGAACTGTAAGGAACTCCTTGAAGAATTGCCGTTCGAATTGTTCGCCGGACACCTCGTCTTTTCATCGTCAGCGCCATGGCGTTCTCTTATAAAACTAAACTTGGTATTGTTTCCCGCCTTCCATTGATTGGCTCGGTGAGTTCTCCACTCTTCTTCCTCTTCTTCTTCCTCTTCTTTCCCTTTCAGTAATTTTACCTGCTGCTGCTGCTTCTTCTTCTTCAAACCAACCATATAGTCTGATGCATCTTGAACCGCCATTAGCATCTTCAAAGCTTCCTCCAAATCCATGGCTCCTTTCAGCAACTCTCTCCCGATTTCAACGTAGCCTCTGTCGAAATTAAACCCTCTAGAACACGCCCTAAGTATCATATTAAGATTCTGCACGCCTTTGGCTACTTCTTCTCCCTATCTGTGAAGGAGACGGATAAGCCATCATCCCATCCATGTGGAGCACAATCTTCTTCCTTCCCGATGTGGGATTTTCTAAAACTTCGATGTTTTGGAGCTTCCCTCTGTTACTGAGCGCCATAGCGAGCGCCATTGATAGATCTATGGTGTGTTCTGTGCTTCTGCTTCTCCCATAGGGAACAATTTCTTCTGAACCTTCTCTGAATAATAATGGAGATTTGTTTCTGTTCTGCAGTGCACACAGATTTTGCGAATTTAATTAGAAAGTTTTTTTTTCTTTTTTCATAATTTGAGAGAGTACAGTTCTTGAGAATAGGAAATTAGCCCAGTCAAGCTGAACCAAGTATGTGCGAGTTCAAATTTGTTTATCATTATCCAGCTCAATTTGAGTCTTTAGGACTATGTTCAAATTTGAGCTTGTTTACCTAAGTCGAGCTCGAGATCAATTTGAGTTTGTTTATGAGCTCGGTTTAAATTGGATTATCGAGCATGTTAATGAACAACTTGTTTAATGAAGTAAATGAGCTGTATTAAGTCTTGTTCACGAGTAACTTAAAATTTATTAAACCTAAAAGATAAAAATTTAAATAATATTATTTATGAATAAATTTTAATTGAATTTTAATCGAGTTATAATTTAGTTTGTTCATGAGTTTTAAATAATATGAGCATAAATTAATCGAATGATAAGCTGTTCAAATTTATTTATTTAGTAATTGAGTATTTTAAAAAAAAAATTTGTTCATGATTGAGTGCTAATTGAATAAATTTATCAATAATTTGTTGAATGGCCCTATTTGAGAGAGATTTACCAAGTTTGGTGCTGCTGCTTCTCCTGAGCCGAGGAATGACCATCGGGAGTTCTTATAACCTGTTTAAGAATAAAATAATGAGTGTCGAATATATATATATATATATATATATATATATATATATATATATATTATATAATGTATTTTTTATATATTATTATATAATATTTTAATATTTATAATATTTTATAAGAATTAAGTGGTATGTATATAAATCTCTAAAAAGATAAAAAAAAATTAAGAGTAGGTTTTCATATATATATATATATATATTTAATACTCAAAATTATATTAAAGTATATGTACGCTAGCTGAAAAAGATGTATTTCATTTAAAATTTATAAATTATTTTATTATAAAATACATATAAAAATTTATGTATTAAATATGCAAATACATAAAATTTCATAAATAAATCGATAAAAATATAAAAAAAGGAACTTAAGATTTTTTTTTCTTTTGATTCATTCTGCAATTTTATTCAGCCAATAAAAAAAATAATGCATCACTTATAATGCCATAAACTTTAGCACAGTAAGAAATTAAAAAAAATCTTCAATTTTGTCATCTCTTTCTTTTGAAATGAAGGATTTTATCCTAAAATTAATTTAACAATTCAAAATCTCTCTAAAAAAAATAAATAAATAAATCTTACCAGCTCCAGTAACAGTTCCTGGCGAGGAAGACGACGACCGCTGCTGCCCCGTTGGCAGCAGCCCCATCCTCTCCTTCCTCAACCGAAGGTCATCCAGCAGCTTCTGCGTAAAATCCGATCTCCTCGCCATCTCCTCTCTCTCTCTCTCTCTCTCTCTCTCGCTTGAAGAAGAGAAAGAAGAGAGTAATATATATTGGATCAATGTTCCTTTCTGCCGTTAGGTGAATCCTTGCTCAGGAGTGTGAGTTGGGAAGTAGTTCTCAGTTGGGAATATAGATTGTATAAAGGTTTGGTGTTCTTCTTTTCTAACTCAGTGGATTAGATGAGTATATAAAGAAAAAATAAATAAATTTTGTTAGAATATTTTATTTTAAAATTAGCGTCGTATATAAAGATTCCACATTGCATTAAATTTTTTAAAAATAATAATAATTTATTTTTTAAATTCAACTTATATGAAAATATTTTTATGTAATATTTTGGGTCATTTAGATGCATAGCATACAATTCTTTCATTATTTTGCATTTCTAATATCAAAATTTTAATATTTATATAAATAATATTCAAATATTTAATATTATATCAAAAATAACATTTTTTTATTTTAAAATAAAATACATCTTTTCATGCATTAAATAAGTGCTATATATATATATATATATTTTTTTTTTTTTTTTTGTAACTTTTCTAATTTTTTTGTGAGGATTTATATAAATGACATAATTCTTATGTATTTACATATTTTATCTAAGTATATTTTTTTTCCACATCAAAAAATCATTAATATTTTTTAATGAATTAAATTGTTTATGCATTGATTTTTGGATATATATATATAAAATAGGAAGTTTGATGTGAAAGTTAGATCTGGTCACTGTATCTATTGAGTGGTGCTTTGGCTTCATCCACTTTGTAAGCAAAGCAAACATAAAAGTGTATGATGTTAGAAAGCTGAGAATTGATTTTTTTTTAATAAAAAATTATAATATATTTAGGAAGTTGAGCCTTAAGGACAAATTACACGCAACTCGCATGCCCAGCAGCCCAGGCCCATCCGACGATGTGTTTACAAAAATTATAATATATAATATAACTTTTAGACAGTAGTTTTAGCTCAACTATTATTTTTTTTAGATAACTGTAGTTGTTCTAAACAAATATTTAGACTGATTGAGCTGTCTGTATCCACTTTGTGGTTGGATGTTATGGCTTTGACAATAAAAATAATAAACTTAATTTAGAATTTGTCATTATATTTGCTCAAATTTTAATGAAATAATATAAAATATTAATTTGATTTGGTGTCTTGTCTAAACAATTTTGGCTTGTGTTCTTTATGATGTATTTGATTTTAAATTATGGATGATTTGAATCTTGTTCATGTGTACAGATGATGGGGTTTTGAATTTGATAAAAGGTGAAACGAACAAAATAATGCAATGTACTAAGCATTTAGTGCTATTTATTATTTTTTTCAGAAAAAAAAAATATTAGAACTATTTTTATTTATTAACCTCCCTTTACTATTAAAAACATGCATAAGAAAATCAAAATGAGTCAAACCATATTACACACAAAAAAAAAAAAAAATTAAATCAACTCTATTTATTATTTTGATATTTTTAACTCAAGAAACAAAGCCTAATCTAAATTTTCTTACTTCTTAAATTTTATTTATATTTATTTTATGAAAATATAATAAAATCTCTCAAAATTACTAAACGATCTTACAAGATCACTAGAAATCAATAAATAAATATATACATATTTTCAAGATCTTTCAAAAAAAGGAATTTATCAAACATTTACATTTTTTAAAAAGAAGAATAAATTATACTTAAAACAAATTATTGCATAAAATTTGCTTTACAACTTTAACCCCTTCCCTTCCCTCTGAGGTGGGGAGTCTAATTGAAGGTAAAGCATCACATTGAAGGTATGGAGTATAGCTATACAAATCACAGTTTAATGTTTTACTAATCAATCTTTTGATGGAAGTTCTTTAAGAATGATAGTTACAACAAATACTCACTTATCTCTCTCTCTCTCTCTCTCTCTCTCTCTATATATATATATATATATAATGAGTTAATGAAGATTTTGACCGATCAAAATTATTTTAAATATACAATCATTCCTAAAAATTTAAAAAAAATGGACAAATATAATATTAAACCTAAGTTGGTATGATCATAATTAGTTGTAAACTTAAGGTGTAAGGTAGAGCAAATTGAGCTATTTCTCAGTGGTCATCATATTCTTTCCTTAGTGAAAACGTAACGAGCATTATTTTCAAATTTCCATCACAATCATATTATTTCTTTCACGTTTCTTCTACTAACTAACAGCTCTCTAGCTTTCATTGTCTTATCTTAAGCCAAAAGATATCTAACTTCTTCTTTTATCTTCTTTTTTTTAGGGTTTAGTCATTACATAAAATAGCATTATTTTACTTGAGTTAATTTTCATTTAGCTAAAATCAATTATACTTAATGTAATTAATATATGTTTATCATTAGATAATATATTAATTTAATTATTTTAAAAAATATATTAATTAATCATAAATGATTAAGCCTATATTAATCATATTTTTTCATTGAATTATAATTAATCTAAAATAATATATTAATTAATCATTATCTAAATAAATTTAACTTAAATTAAAAATAATTTTAATTGAATAATATCTTCATCAATCTTTTCTAACAAATAATAAATTATAAATTAATGAGAAATATGAATTTTTAGTTAAATAAATCAAAATAAAATAAGAATATTTACAAATCAATCACTTAATTCATATGTATTTACAAGTTAACCACATTCCCTATTGGGCCCATATTTTTGCATTGGAAATTTTATAAAAAATAAAAAATATAGTTCAGCTTCTATTAAGAATTTCAATAAATGTCAAATTCAAAATTTAAGGATGAAGATAAACAATTTATTAATATATAAGAATTAAGTGATATTGCATATAAAGCTCTTAAAATAAGATATTTATTTTTATACATATCACTCATAATTTTTTATATTATAATTTTATCACTTAAAATTTAAAAATTACAAAAATAGCACTCAACCAATATAAATAAAACAAAAAATAACACTCCTCTCTTAAATCCCTATCCCGTCACTTGGAGAAAATGTTACCTGAGTCGGATGTAGCTTTATGTGCATACTCAATCTCGTCCGCGTGTCCATTATTAAAATGTCATTTTTTCGCATTTCAAATAGCGTTGTAACTAAACGGCATTGACGACGCATACCACCGGACCGTCCCATCCGTTCAAACAAAGGAGAAAAAATATCATGCCGTCGTTCCACATTCTTCGTCATAAAATAGTTTAGGGCTTTCTTTTATGCAAAAATTTTCTCTCGACTCAGCTCTCGAACACGTCCGACCTTCCCTCGAGATTTAGCAAATCTTGGGCATTAAAATTGAGGTATTCTAGCGAACTCACAAGGTATTTCTTCATGCATTCTTGAACTTTAATGAATTTAGGGTTTCTCTGTTGTTCTCACCATCAGGGAGAACATTTGCTACATTTGAGTTCTTTAATTGAGCGGAGATTATTTTATTGGTATTTGGAGATATTTTGCATGTGTACTCTCTATCTTGTCATGATGGTACACATCATTATTTTCAAATTTTTGAACTATTGCTTGTCATATGTTTAGTATATCACATTGTAGGATATTTGGTGTTATTTCATGAAAAATTTGATGAATTGTGGGGCCTCTTTAGATTTAATATGTTTAGTTGATGACATTATAATTTATTTGTAGGTTGATTAATGGATATTTCTTGGTTTGCATGTGTACTCTATACTCTCAAAGAGTATAACCAATTTTATCATTTTTAAAAATACTTTTGACCTGTTTATATATAATATGTTCGTTGCATGGCTTTAGAAGCGGTTTGAATCTTTGATTTATGGGTTTTAGGACTTTTTTTCATGTTACTCGTGTACTCTCTAGAGTACACTCCATTTTATCAATTTTTTCAGATTTTAAACCCTATTTGTAGAGAATATGTTCATTTCATTCCATTGGAAGCAATTTGGAGGTTGTTTAATTGGTTTTAGAAGTTTTGTATATGTACTCTGTACTCATGAGAGTACATATTTTTTTTATCATTTTTCTCCACTTGGTTTGACTTATTTGGAGAAAATATGTTCATTATTCCATTAATTTTGGGAGGTATTTTGTTGGTTTTAGTGGAGTTTATATGTACTCTTTGTACTCTCATGAAATCTGAGCATTTTATCATTTTTTCCAATTTCTTATGTTGTTTGGAGGAAATATGTTCATTACATTCCATTATAAGCGATTTGGAGGTGTTTACTTGATTTATATGAGATTTGTATTTGTATTCTTTGTACTCTCATGAGAGTGCAATTTATAGACTATTTGGTTATTTTTTAGAAGAGATTTTGTACTCTATACTCTGAGTACATAACATTTTTCTCATTTTTTTTCTTTAACCTTAGAGAAAATATGTTCATTACATTCCATTTGAAATAATTTTAAGTTGTTTGATTGGTTTTAGGAGAGATTTGCATATGTACTCTATGTACTCTCATGAGGTTAGGGGTGTGCATTATTTGGTTATAACCAAAAAAAACTCGAACCAAAGTTTTGAGTAATTTGGTTCGGTTTTGAACTTAGTAATTTGGATTTTGGTTTTAATTAATGAAAACTTTGTTTTTTTTTGATTGGTTTGTTAAATAAAATTTTGGATGCAACCAAATAAATCAAAGTAATTATATGATATCTGATATTATTAATTTATATATATTATAGGCTTATAGTAAGAATTATAAATATAAACTAGAATTATTTTTCATTATACAATAAAATATTATGCAAATAATTTTTAAATGTGAACTTCAGTTTATCAAAACCAAACCAAAATAATCGAACCAAATTGTTATTGTTTTGGTTCTACATTTTATTTGGTCGGTTTGATTCAATTTTTAGAATCCAAAATCAATTGGTTTTAAAACTTATCATCCAATCCATCCAAATCAACCAAACACCCCTAATGAGAGTACAAATTTTTTATCATTTTTTTCCACTTGGTTTGGCTTTTTGGAGGGAATATGTTCATTACATTCCATTTGAAGCAATTTCTGGTTGTTTGGTTGGTTTTAGAGATTTTCATCAGATCTGCTCTCATGAGAGTACAAACTATTTTTTTTCACTTTTTCCAATTTCTTTGGCCTGTTAGGAGAAAATATGTTCATTATTCCATTTGAAGCAATTTTTAAATTTTGTTTGGTTATTTTTTAGAAAAGATTTGATCTACTCTCGTATTCTAATGAGAGTTGAGCATTTTCATTTTTTTTAGTTTCTTTGGCTGTCGAGAAAATATATTCATTACATTCCATTTGAAGTAATTTCTTTATTTGGTTGGTTTATGGGAGATTTGCATATGTACTCTCTATCTCTCATGAGATTACATATTTTTTTTATCATTATTTTCCATTTGATTTGGCCTCTTTGGAGGGAATATGTTCATTACATTCCATTTGAAGCAATTTCTAGGTTATTTTGTTAGTTTTATGGAAGATTTGCATCACATTCTCTCATATTCTCATGAGTACTGAGCATTTATCATTTTTTCCACTTGGTTTGGCTGTTTGCAATATGTTCATTACATTCCATTGAAAGTAATTTGGAGGCTATTTGGTTTTTTAGGCGGTTTGTATGTCTCTGTACTCTCATGAGGGTACATATTATATTTTATCATTTTTTTCTTGGTTTATGTTTGGAGGGAATATGTTCATTATATTCTATTTAAAGTAATTTGAGGGGTTAATTTTAGAGGAGATTTGTATATGTACTCTATGTATTCTCATGAGAGTACACATTTTTTATCATTTGTTTACACTTGGTTAGCTTTGGAGGGAATAGGTTTATTACATTCCATTGAAAACAATTTGGAGACAATTTTGCATCTGTACTCACGAGTCTGAGCATTTTTCTCATTTTTTCTAATTTATTTGGCCCTTGGAACAAATATGTTCATTTATTCCATATAAGCAATTTGGAGGCTGTTTGGTTGATTTATAGAGAGATTTGCATCTACTCCCGTACTCTCATGAGTGTCTGATTTTTTATCATTTTTTCCACTGGTTTGACATGTTTGGAGGGAATATGTTCATTACATTCAATTTGAAGCAATTTAGAGTGATTGGTTTGGTTTTATGGAGATTTCATCGTACTCATCATCATGAGAGTACATATTATTTTATCATTTTTTCCACTTGGTTTGGCTTGTTTGGAGGAATATGTTCATTACATTTATTTTGTTTGGTTGGTTTAGAGGAGATTGGATCTGTACTCTGACTCTCATGAGAGTACATAACATTTTATCATTTTTTCCAATTTATTTGGCTGTTTGAAGGAAATATGTTCATTACATTCAATTATAAGCAATTTGGAAGTATTTGGTTGATTTATGAAATTTATATTTGTACTCTCTCTGTACTCTCATGAGAGTACAAATTTTTATCATTTTTTTACTTGGTTTGACTGTTTGGAGGAATATGTTCATTATATTTCATTTGAAGTAATTTGGAGGTGATTGGTTAGTTGTAGGGAAGATTTGCATATGTACTCTGTACTCTCATGAGTACATATTTTTTTAATAATTTTTTTCACTTGATTTGGCTTATTTGGAGGGAATATGTTCATTACATTCAATTGACAATTTGAATGATGTTTGGTTGGTTTATAAGAGAGATTTGCATCTCTTTCATGAGTACAAAAATATTTTATCATTTTTTTTGGTTTCTTATGCCTATTTTGAAATATATTCATTATATTTCATTATAAGCAATTTGAGGAAATATATTTTAAAAGTGATTTTGTTTTTTTTTTTTGAAATTAAATTTTATTATTTTAAAAAAATTAAAATATATTTTAGATATTTTAAGTTATTTTAAAATAATTATGTGCATCAAATATAATGTTGCAATTCAAAATATAAGAAATATAAAAAAAAGTGATCTCAAAGAGCCTTTAAGATTCGAAGTTATTACATGAACTAGAAGTTCTATGTGTTGATAGTTTAGTTGATCTAAAATTTTCTTATAGTTTGAAATCTTCATCCACATTGAAATTTTAGATCAAGGTTTTTGTTAATAATTATGTCATTTAAAATGCTTAAATAATACATTAATGAGCAAAGTAGCACTTGTTTATATTATAAAGACTGGATTCTATTCACATGATCATTATTAGATTTTGATGAACTTATTAATATTATATAACACTAAAATTTTGCTCTCTCTAAACTTATAATTTTAATTATAATTTAATATTTATTATATTTTAAATTTAATTATCATGCATAAAATAGTTACAAATATATTCTAAATTTAAAAGAAACAAGATCCATATTCTTCATTTATGATGATAAAATTATTTTATAAAAAATGAATATATATATCATAGATATGAATACTTCTTATTTTGGAGGTCGAGAATACTTCTATTGTAAAATGAATTTTAACACATCAAAATTATTATAAAATTGTTAGTTTTATAATCACTTTATATACATACTATAAGAAAAAATATAAATTAGAAAATTACTATACAATTATTGATTATTAATTTTATATTACATCCTCAAGATTGATACCGATCATTCAAAATTAATAATATTTGTGAATTTATAATAATATTTTATTATGAAGACTTCATAAATATAGAAATAATGCACCTATAACATCAAATGGGGCATTTTAAATTTGAACTTTAGGTGTGTAATTTATGATTTCTACAAAATATTTACTAAGATAAGAAATTTAATTATAGAACATTTTATTGATAGATTTGTTAGATTAATCATGACCTTTGTTTCAATGATTTTTTAATTAATTTATTGATAACATAAACTAACAAAAAATATTATATTATGTTTGATGTAGAATCAATGATTAATAGTTAATAGATATACATATATACTCAAGTAGAATCGAGAATCAACCATAGCAAGAGATACATGATTTATGTTAATTTTTTTATTTTGTACATCTGATAATGTAGCGCAAGCAATATCAACCAAAATCTATAAATAAAGGATCAAAGATCGATATAAAGTTATACAATTCATATACTCTCCCTCACTCTCTCTCTCTAGAAAGCTTTAATGTGAGTTCAATTGATAGTTGAATTCAACGTCATCACTTACATAATTAAGCCTTCATCATCATTTACCTAAAAAATTGAAACAAAGGAACTACAAATTATCAATTTATTGCGAAAATCGTGTAGAATGAAGGATTAACACATTTTATTTTCATCTCAGAATGAGCTATTGGAACACATTGTACAACCTCCAAAGAGAAATAAACAAGCAACAAAAAATTGTGAACAATGTAAGGACCCTCAAGACACGCACCTTGCATGCTTGATGTCCAGTCAAGCGCCCAAATATACAGATAATCAAATTGGAACAAAGATAAAAAAAATTGTCTCTGTAATTGATGATTTGTACAACGAAGTTATCTTTTTCCCTCAGCAACACCAACCAAAGAATGAGTAATCCATGACATCAATGGGACCGTAAAGCAAGAAAAAAAAAAACCAAAAGTAAATAAATAAATGTTGGGAATGAACAAGAAAAAAAGCATGAAATAAACAAAATTGCTCAATAAGCAATTTATTTAACGTGATTCTCATCTTCTTTACTTCACAAATTAATGAACGCGTTAATTATAATAATGCAAAATAATAGAAAAATAATCATCACACATAATTATTACTAAATGATGCTTGAATATATCAAACCGGATGCATTAATAAATTCATTATTCTCATTCACATACATAATGCTACAAACTAAAGTAGAAAGGAGAAGTACAACATATTTTGTAATGATATCCATCATCGCTTAGTGTACCCTTCAAATAATTGATGAGTGCATGGTTGACATTAACGTGGATACAAATAAGACTTCTATCTCCTTTGCCAACATAAAAGATGAGTGCATGGTAAACCGGTTTAAAAGAAGAATGCAAACATTATGTAACGAATGTATTGGTGGAAAAGAGAACATACTTCCTCCTAAATTGACTTCTTAGAGCAATAACACAAGGGAAACGAGGAATCAAAAGATGATAATCAAGGCATTAATAACCAACATACCGCATCATTGACTATGTAGTCATTGTTCTTATCCCCCATTGCTTCCGTGCAAACACCTTGAGCATATCATTCCCCATCAACAACTTCAACGTTATGAATTTGACAAGTAGTAAAGAGTAAGGGATGCATTTACAAATGTTGCATCGAAAGACCGACTTCCTACAATTCATTATCATTTCGTGCATTGAGCACATATTTATGCATATAACTTCCACATGAACGAACTTGGGATCAAGTAATATTGCAAACTCGAAAAGTTGTGCTAAACCAATAAACATTTGATGCAAAATGCATAAAGGTCTAAGGTTTCTAATGCAACTAGCATAATGCAATGAATTTACATCATGCTAAATAATAAAGATTCAAAGACCATAGGTTATATGAAAATTTGCTATTAGGTGTAAATTTGGAAGTAAATGAAGTCCAAAATGATATAGCGATAAAATAATAAATAATTCCAAAGCGTACTCATTGCCACCAAAAAAATCAACAAACAAATTTATATTTTACACCATCATTAAAAAAATTAATTATAGGTAATTACTCTGTAACACTAATAATAAATAGTCAAAGTGAAGAAAAATCAAAACCCTCACACTAGACAATGATCTATCTTTTTTTTGAAATTTGTTATCCCAACATGTTCAGGATTATGATTGTAATCAACATTAATATGTGTACAAATAAGAACACATAATTAAATGATGTAATGATATCTATCATCGCCTTAGTGTACCCTTCACCGATTGATTGATTGTTGAGCTTGAGTTAAATTCTAATAGAACATCATTATTAGTTAATGATGTAATAGCATGATTGACGGTTTTCATGCATACATCAGCACTTGCATAGAAAAGGTGTTGCAATTGGTGGCTCCACCACTCTCATTATTCTTTCGACTCACTAACAACAAAAGAATGGTGGTTTAAAGTTTAAAATAATATGTAAATACTATAACTTGAGGCAAATAGAAAATTACTCTTGACTTTCTTGGTTCTCTCCCAATATCCCTTAAGCCTTGCATTTGAAACACCCTTTGTCGCTTAACGATCTTTAAAATGTCATTTCCTTTATCTACTATGGTTGACTTCTTTTCTTAGATGTTCGTGAGTTGGAGGTGAATTCCCAATATTGAGTCAACATTATCGATAGTTTTTTTAAGGATCCAAGCATATACTCTTCATTGTCTTATTACCCTGTCCTTGTGCTTATTTTATATATCGATGATATGGTTCTAAAAATAATGCTAGTTTCATTTCCATCATTTCCTTGCACATCTTATAAGTTTTGTGAGCCGTTAAAGTAGATATCTCTATTTTCGGTTGACCGGCATAAGAAGGTACTTATCCTGGAATGCGATAATATCTTCGATTAAGAACTTCATCAGTGGGCACAAAGCAATCCCATCATTTCAAATTTTTTACAACTACAAATAATATTCAGGCTTATCTTGTCAAAATGAGCGGTCCATATTTTGAAGACCTCTTATTCTCTAAGTTTCTCACAAAATACTCCATGGGATTGTCATCGACACATTTCTTAATCAACACCATGCAAAAATTATTCCTCGAACATTATATAAACTTTCTTGTAAAACATAGCAACTTATTTCAATTCGGTCTTAATAATAGAACAATTCATTGCACTGAAATCTTCATCATATTCATTCCAACGTCATGTATCGATAACCTTCTCAATCCAGAACAATCAGATTGAACTTGTTGGTTTAGAGATTGACATACATTATTCGTGAACACACACTACGTTCGTTGACAAGATTCTCATACAAAATGAGTCTTTGCAGTCTGTGACAACTTGCTTCTCCACTAAAACCCACCAATCATCTCAAATTGCTTGGTAGAATGTAATAAACATATCATATCCAAAGCACCAAAATCTTAGAGAATGAAAAAAATCAGACTCTCATGAGAGTGAGATAAATGTCAATCTCTCTTAAAACCATCCAATTAGCCTCTAAATTGCTTATAATGGAATGTAATAAATATATTCTCTCCAAATATGTCAAAAAATCTTACAAATATTGAAAAAAATATGTACTCTCATGAGAGTATAGAAATTACATATGCAAATTTCTCATAAAAAACTAACCAATCACCTCAAATTGCTTTTAGTGGAATGTAATAAACATATTATATTCAAATGGCCAAAAAACTTACAAATAATGAAAAGTTTGTGCTCTCATGAGAGTGAGAGAACTAATATAAATCTCTCATAAAACCCACTAATCAATCTCTAAATTTCTTCTATTAGAATGTGATAAACATATTATATCCAAACAGCCAAAAAATCTTACAGAGAATGAAAAAACTGTACTCTCATGAATACAGAAAGTACAAATGTCAATTTCTCCCTAAAATCAACCAATCAACCTCTAAATTCTTAGTGGAATGTAATAAACATATTCTCCAACAGCCAAAAAATCTTACAAATATTGAAGAAAAAATTTATACTCTCATGAGATGCAGAATCATCAAATCTTCCTAAAATCAATCAAGTGGAATGTAATAAACATATTATATCCAAACATGCTAAAAAATCATCAAAAATGAAAACAAAATTTGTACTCTCATGAGAATGCAGTCTGCAAATCTCCCATAAAAAATGAACCAATTAGCCTCCAAATTTGTATAATGGAATGTAATAAACATATTCTCTCCAACAGCCAAAATCAAATTGAAAAAAAATCGTACTCTCATGAGAATGAGAGATATCAAATCTCCCTAAAATTCTACCAATCACTCCAAATTACTTCTAGTGGAATGTAATAAACATATTATCTCCAAATAGCCCAAAATCTTAGAGAGAATGAAAAAATATGTACTCTCATGAGAGTACAAAATCTGATATAAATCTTCTCTAAAAAACCACCAATCATCCAAATTCTACTGAAATGTAATAAACATATTTTCTCCAACAGCCAAAAAATTTTACAAAAAAATTGAAAATGTTATGTACTCATGAGAGTACAAATGCAAATCTTCCATTAAAATCAACCAATCACCTCCAAACAACTTGTAATAGTATAATAATCATATTATATCCAAACAAGGTCAAAATTTGAAAAAAAAAAAGACAAAATGGGTTGTGCTCTTATGAGAGTACAGAGTACATTCAAAATAATTCCAAATAAACCAAGTCCTTTTACAAAGAACTCTAACATGTAGAAAATATACATTTAATAAAAGAATTTCAAAGAATATCACTAATAAACTCAAAAAATTATACATATAGAACGGTTTAGAAGATTTCATATATTTTTATTTAATACATCATCGCTAAATTAGCAATATCATCGCCATAACTTATATTCTCCATCTTCATGGTTCTTCCAAAATCTAAAATGAGATTTTCTATTTCTATCTCGAGCTCGGTTGTCAAAAAAAAAATATATTATGCTAATATATATATATTTCTTTTAAATTTCTCCATATTGAACGCTTCTTCTCCGTTGTTTAAATGGGATGGTAGTGCGGTAGCGTTAATGGCGTCATCAATGCCATCAGTTCAACACCGTTTTGCAAAATAAAAAATGACATTCTTTAATAATGGACACATGCAACGTCGATTGGAATGCAAAGCACGTCCGGATTCGCACTAATATTTTCTTGTCACTTGACGGTATTTGAGAAGCTATTATAGAACAATTTAGAAAGAAATTACTTCACGCAACTATCTAAGCGGAGGCATTGTATCATTTCAAATGCGGCATAGGTTGCTAGATCTTGGATTTAATGTTTGCTGAACCATCCCGTTGAGATTAGAATCGTACTCCATGAGCTTTCGTTCAATTTGCATTTCTATCATGAAACGACACCATCAGTATCTATGTCCTTCCACAAGCTCTTCTTCTTCTTCTTCTTCTTCTCTTCTCTTCTTCTTCCCAATGCGGTTCTCTGAGTGATGGCGTTAAAGGTTTAATGGAGGAGTTTTATTTTATTTTATTTTGATAATTTGAGTATTATTTCGTAATATTTAAAATTTGGAAGATTTAAATACATATGATGCAATTCTTATACATTTAAGTATTGAACATCTAAAATTAGATATTTACTTATTAAATATTTTTTGTATTTTAAAAGTGTATTTAACTTTTAAAAAATAAATAATGGTGATATTTTTGATATGATATTGAAGATTTAAGTGTTATAATACAAAATTTTCCATCTCATTTTCTCTTATTTTACTCAAATTTACATTGCCATTGTTTCTAATGAAGGGCTTTTAACAAGGGTTGCAAATAGATCTCTGAGCATGCGTGTTTGAGTTCAACCTTGTTTACTATTACTAAGCTTGAGTTTGATTGAACTTTTAATATGGTGTTCAAGCTTGAGCTTGCTTATCATTATTGAGTTTGTGAGTTTGTTCATAAATTTCGGTTCAAGTTGGATTATCAAGCATTTTAACGAACAACTATCCTTTAATGAAATGAATTAACTTTAATTAAATCTTAATTGAGCTTGTTTAAGAGTAGCTTATGAAATATACATGAGGTATATTAATTAAAACTTATTAAGCCTATAAAAGTATAAATTTAAATAATATTCTTCATGAATAAATTTTAATGCAGTCTTAATCAAATTCTTTAATAAAATTATTTATTAGTTTTAAATGATATTATCTGAACTTATAAATGAATCAATGATAAATTATTCAAAATTTATTCATTTAGAGATTCTTTGAGATCTATTTTGTTTTGTATTTTGTATTTTTATTTTTATACTATTTTTAAAAAAGTATGTTTGTTTCTTATGTATTTTAATTTTATTTTCAAGAATAAGAAAATTTAATTTTAAAATAATTAAAATAACATTTAGATATTTTGAATATTTAGAAATATAATAATAATTATTAAATATATTTTATCTTAAAATAAAATATAAATAAAATAAAATATAAAATATAAAATAATATAAAATGTTCAAGCTGGCCATATGAATGAGCCATAATCCTCGAGCCGAGCGAGGGGTAGCTAAACGCTCGGTTTGCAGCCCTAATTTCTGCGTTCGAAACCCTCGTCTTTCTCCCCTTCCGCTCCGCAAGTCTCCTAAAGAAGGGAGACTTCGCGAAGGTAACCCTCGCCTTTCCTCCCACCCTCCTTCGCGCGCTTCTACTCGTCTAGATCCCGTAATCCGCCTACCGACAGGATTTGGTAAATCTGGATTTAACCATGCAAAAGCTAGGGGATCACACAAAGCCGTCGATTTAACTCATCCAAAATGCCGTTTGGTTGGATTTAAGTTAAAGCCGGCTTAAATCCTGCAGCCAAACAGCCCCTTCAGTTAAATCCTGCTCAGATCTTCTACTAACCAACCCTTTATTAATGCGTGGATCGCAGTGGAAGCTTGTTCTCTGTTTTTCTGTGATTATTTAGCATCCGGTGGACCTTATTATCATTCGTAGGACGACGAATTTCCCCAAACAACTTTGATTTGATTCTTATTCGTCCCTTCGGAAAAGTCCCCATGTAAATGGTGGTGCTGATTTCCTCTATTGCTATCTCTTTCTCTCTCTCCGTCCATCTCTCTGTGCTGCTCCGAATCCCTCTAATTATAATGGTAATCAGGCCATACAATTTTGTCCTGATGGGATCAATGCTGCAAAGTAAAGGGGATTTATGCATAGCACCCAAAGCTATTATTTTTGTGGAAGATTTACATACATATCACACA
This sequence comes from Cymbidium sinense, assembly GCA_021442155.1. Taxonomy (NCBI): domain Eukaryota; kingdom Viridiplantae; phylum Streptophyta; class Magnoliopsida; order Asparagales; family Orchidaceae; genus Cymbidium; species Cymbidium sinense. Next base: position 75,480,361 of record CM038222.1, on the reverse strand, counting down.
ATTCTTATGCATTTACATATCTAACACCCAAATTTTGATATTTACAAATATAAAACTATTATTTGCTTTGCATCTGCATGGCAGATGATGTAGCATTTACTGTGGAAATTTTACAAATAATTCTTTATATAGCTCATTGGGTTGCTTGAAGTTAGAAAACTTGCTTTGTTAGAGTTCCACTAATAAAGTGGCTTTAATTTCAAGCATAAAATAAATGAAAATGATCATTTATATTTTCGTCATCATTTTTTCATGACTTCTATTATGATGCTGTGTGGTAAACATTTTATTGAATATAATGATTAAAATTGGGTTTCAAACCCATGGTCCAGTGATCCATCATTCCCTACTTCAATGAATTTTTTATAAACTTTTTGTTGGCATTATGGGTTTGGTGGTGTTTTAGGCGGATGATGTTGATAGGGAAGCTTCACCCTTTCTCTCATGGCATTGCCAAAAATTTTAGAGCTGCAATATGTTTTGGGGATGGTTAAGATATGGCTGAGAGTTGCAGGCAGATAAGAATTTTGCCATTGCATGTCTCTTAGAAGTCATGATGATGGTGCTAAATGTTAATGATGATGAGGATGATCACCCAAAAGATCTTTTGAGACATTCTGTATAGAGCTTCTTAAAGCAAATCTAAGGCCTATCAGTGCACAATATTCTTTGAAGTGAAATTTTTATGCCTGTGTGTGTTGTTATGGTTTGTATGAGCATGATGAGGTGATCCATCATTCCTTTTACATTGATTTACCTATAGATTTTTTGTCCAGATGATGAATTTAGTGGCTCTTTGGGGAGGGATGATGCTTGAAGACATGATCTCTCCATGTGAAAAAGTAAAACAAAAAACAATGAAATTGTATTATGGGGAAATGTATTTATGATTTACACATGGAAATCCTATCCATGGCTTTATCTCCACCATGAAATACAGTCAGGGGTTCTTAATTTTATAACAATTATCAAGTTTAGTGCCATTACATAGCATGTGGTAGTGTGCTATTGATCTCTTATTTGAGTAAGAATCTGTGAAGCGATGATGATGATTTAGAATTTTTCCATTGCCTGCACATGGCTACTATGGATTTTGTATTTGTTTCCTATGGTAATGATGTGGTATGTTTGGATGGTCTGAAGCTTCTCAGGCAACCACAACTGCCATTACCAAGGGAATTCATGTGTAGCTATTAGTAGAAAGCTTTCGTCATATTACATGACTCACTATTATCTGAGCCCACATCTCTTCTTATTGGCCTCTTATTCTTTTTTAGTTTTAGAATGTAGTCCTTTTGGATTGTTGGTGCTACATAATGTGCAACGTAGCAGCTACTTATCTTATTTCATTAGTACAACTCTCATCTGATTTTCTTGTCATGGCTCTCTTCTTTTTGTTCTTTTCTGTCTTTGGGAATGCCTTCCTTATGGTTCTGTTTTGTTTGAAGGAATTGCGGAAAAGAAATATTATTTACCTAATAATTACATCTTGATTGTTTGATTTAGGTGTAATTGACAACAAATTAGTTTCACCATGAATATTAGAACATTTACGTATTTCTTTTTTATGATTATTTAATTAAAATTGAAGTGTAGGTGATGTTAGGTTGTTTTCATTCTTCAGATTGTTTGCTATTCCTTCAAGCCAAAAAAAAAGAAGCAAAATTTTCTCTCCACTGAATTAGTCCTCAACTAAGTGAAGAAAGACTATTTTCAATTCAATTTCTTCGGTATTTCTGTTTTCATTTCATTTCCATGTTCATAAATAAATTGAACACCAAACTATTTAAGCTTGTTGATTTATGAATTGAGTTTTATAAAAGTTTTCAACTTGATTAAATGATCATGAAGGAGCTTTAACCCAACCTTGCCATGAGTAGCTTGGTCAAAATATTGGTTCATTTGAAGCCTAGACCCTTGATGACAAAGAAGGAATTCATTTGGAGCTTGCTAAAGAGTTTTGCTGGTCTTTATAGGTATGAGGCCTCTCTCTCTTACTTTCTCTCGTGATAGATGATCCAACACTTTCCCTACCCTTTATGAGTAAGAATCCGTCTTCATTCCAATATTTACGCGATGGATTCTTGCTTTTTTTATAAATAAGTTTGAGGATTATAGTCTAATTTTTTTTAATGGTTATCATCACTTTATAAGTTTGAGGGCCATCATTTTCATTCATATTTTATGAATGAAGGTGAAACACAATCTTTCTATGAGAAAGGAAAAGGAAATTGTATTGAGAGGAAAAATCTTTATGGGGCTAAGTGAATATCCTATCAGTTGCTTCATCTTCACCTGTTAAGAGGTCTTAAATATATGATGGTCATCAAACATGGTGCCATCCACAACATATAGTATCATGTTTATTTCTATTTTTGAATAAAGAATTTATGATTTGGTGTTTAAGGCTTAGGATTACTAGATATTGAATTTAGTGCAAAATGGAGGAGAAGCTGGATTAAGGCTTAGGATTGCAAGATACTGGATTTATTGCAAAATGGAGGAGAAGTGGGATTTGAAATTATGAAGGATTTGAAGTTGTCATTTTGTTTTTTGGTTTTTTGTTTGATAGTATTTAGATTAAAATCTGAAATTAAAATGCTAAATGAGTATGTTTGGGAAAAGGTTAGAGTAGCTCAGTGAGATAAGATTAGAGAGAGTCACAGATGGTTTGACCACAAGTTGCGTCAGATGATAGAGTAGATGTTTTGGATTTGCCTTGTGTTAAAACGATAGAGGCCGCTAAAGACTTGGTGAAGATGTATACAAAATGACTTTAGTTTATTAGAATTAAATGAGAATTTGATAATAAACATGGAAGAAGGATTCATGTAGCTAATCTCACATATGGGATAAAGGTTTGTTGTAGTTGTTGTTGACAGATTTAGATTAAATCCGACTTGATTGATTGGTCTTTTGGGAAATGTCTAGTAAAACTTATTCATATGTCTTTGGTGATGTTGATATTCTCCAGCCAACTCTCTCCCTCTCTTTCTCACTGCTCTATCTCACGAACTCCAATTATGATGGTAATTGCAATTGTGTCATAATGGGATCAATTCAGAGATTTTTATATCCTTAGCATATTCATGCTATAGCGGATTTACTCACGATATGTCACTTAAAATACTACATAAGCGAATCTTGATGCTAAAGCTGATCCGGTTAAGTCGAGATCAAGCTCTTAAAATAACTTGAAACTTTGGGATATCGGTTAAATCCCAAATAGCTCTCAAATGAAATGTTTATAGTCAAATCGGCGTCTTGTGGCCGAATAACAAGCCAAGATCTTACAATTTCTTTTTGAGCATTCAAATACTTAAATACATCAAATGATCAAAAGAATCATTCGAGCCGTGATGAAGTGGAGTGGTTATTTTCATGTATTCTGAGAGATCCACTCTCCATCATAAATAGCCTCATTATTCATATAGAAGAGAGGAGAGAGCTCAAAGCAAGATCCCAAGTCGTACCACTGACGGTGGTTAAACATTCCGCTAGCGCCGTCGCCAGCCATTCTTCTTGTCATCTTTGGTCTTCATCACCCATTGTCGGCCGTTATCATTGTTCACCATCATCATCTCTAGCACTATTCTGAGCTGATTACATAGTTGTTCTCTTCTCATCTGATTAATCCATTGCTCAAAGATTTTGTATAAACTACATAGTGGAAGATTTTTTTCTTGCTAAACTGGTTTTCTCTTTTAGATTTTTTTAAATGTAAAATTCTGCATTCTCTGTTCACTCTTTAAATCCCGTGTATGTCTTTGGATTTATACAATTTAAACTTTTTTTCCCTATCAAGTGGTTCTCTAGCGCAACAACTCCATAATTCTTACAAAGAATTCTTTGTAGAACTCATTTGGTTACTTGAAGTTAGTGAAACATACTTTCTTTGAAGATCCGCTAATGAAATGGTTTTATTTTTGTTGCATTTGTCTGAACTCATTAGTCTGATGATGATAACTGGAAAGATCTTTTGATGCATTCCTTGTAGAAATTCTCAAAGAAGATCTAAGGGTTTTCAATGCACAATATTATTTTAAGACCTGCTGTGCTATTATGTGTCACATTATGAAGGTGCCGTGTGCGGAAACAAATTCTCTTTACCATAATATTTGAAATTCAATATGCACGTACATGATGAGGTGATCACACATTCCCTCCCATGAGGAATTTCCTGTAGAATTTTTGTCCACATATGGGGTTCTGTTACTTGTTGAGGAGGGATGTTGTTTGAAGGTATAATATCTCATTTCTCCTTTTGGAAAAGGAAAATAAATGAAATTGTATTATAAGAGGCATATTTGTGAGTTACAGATGGATATCCTGTCATTAGCTTTATCTTCATCATGAAATGGAGGGCTTAATTTTATGACAATTCAAGATCAAAGCCATCACATAACATGCAATAGTGTGCTGTTAACGTCTCATTTGAGTGAGATTGTGTCAACAATGATGATGATGATGTAGGATTTAGCCATAAGCCGCACATGGCTGTTATGGAACATCTCTATGTTTTCTGTTGTAATGATGTGGCATGTTCGGATGGTCTGTATTTTCTTAGGCAACCACAATAATATCAAGGGGTTTCATATATGGTCTTTTGTATATGACTTTTGTACATGTCATATTTCTTGAATTCTACCATCAGCTGTGCCCTCTTTTTCTATTTAGTACTTTATTTTTGAAATGATGTCCTTTTGGATTCTGGGTTTTACACAATGTGCAATGTATTAAGCATAGATTCTCTTTGATGGATTCCACTATCATCAGATCCTTCTTATTCTTGCACTATTCTACTTGTTCTCTTTTTGGGATTGCCTTTTGGTGTTATGATTAGAGGAATTAAATGCAATATGAATTTTACCTAATATTTACATGTGGGCTTCAAAAATTCTTGTCCACTCTCGATTAAGAGAGTTTGAGTAATGTTGGTCAAATATTGGATGAAATAGTAGATGAGACACTTCATTTATTTCTTTAGGGTGCTAATTACTTAGCATACAATAACAACAAATTGGGTTTGGAGTTTAGAATTGTTTAGATTTCAAATTGTAAAATTAATTCATCATTTAGCTTAAAGCGGATGGTTAGATTCTTTGGATCAATTTTGTATAATTGACGAGCAAAATTGGAGAAATGTGATACTTTAGGACTAAATTAGTCACATACAAATAATCAAAGGACTATTTTGAGATTTAACCCATGTACTAAAGGCTAGAGCTACAAATGAACCAAGCGTTAAAGCTACAAGACTTTGCTAAATTATAACTCATTCATGATCAATTGCTTAATTAAACAAATGAGCTTGAACAATTATATAAATACTTCTTTAAATGAACAAAGTTTGAACAACTTATTTAGCTCATTTATGTACATGAATAGTATCATTTAAAGTTGATGAACAAGATCATTAAGAAGCTCAATTAAAATTTAGTCTTGTTCATGAACAATATTATTTAAAATTTTAATTTATTAGGCTTAATAAGCTTTATTAAGCCTAAAAAAAATAAAATGTGAAATGAGGATGTTCATTTAAATGTGTGGTTTTACTCTTAGAGATAAATACAAAATAAATATATATGTGATAAAGTTATAGCTCAATGACAAATAAGATTAGAAAAATTGCCTTAGATGGTTTGGCCACATAAAGCGTCACCATCCAATGGGAATTAGGAGAGTAGATGTATTAGATCGTCTTATGTTAAGAAAGGTAGAGGTAGAATAAAAGACTTTGCATGTATAAAAATGACCTTAGTTTATTAGAATTAAATAAGAATTTGACACTTAAAATGACACAATGGAAAAAAAGGTTTCATGTAGCCAACCCCATAGTGGGATAAAACTTGTTGTAGGCTTAATAAGCTTTAATTTATACGTGTATATTTCTCAACAAGTTGATCGTGAATAAGCTCAATTAAGACTTGATTGAAGCTCACTTATTTCACTAAATGAACTGCTTCTTAATAGGCTCGATAATCCCAATTTGAACCGAGCTCATGAACAAATTCAAACTGAGCTCAAACAAGATTATTTTAAATGAGCCTTGAATTGAGCTTGATCCACCTCGAGCTCAATAATGATAAAGGAGTTTAAACTCAAACAGTACATAGCTCGACTCATTTGCAGTCCTACTCATTTGCAGTCCTAATAAAATTGTCCTTATTCTTGCTATCTTTTAATTATTCTTCTTGCCTTTGAGACTGCCTTTTAACTTTGTTCTGGTTGGAGGATTGAGCTGAAAAATAATTTATTTATCAATTATTTACTACTTGATTGTTTGGTTTAAGTGTAATTGAACAGAAATTATTTATTAAGAAAATTTGAACACGTGCATATTTCTTTTATCATGTTTGTTTAAATTTAAACCGTGAATTTTTATTAGGTTGTATTCATTCTTCAATTTAATGCTTATTCCTTCAAGCCAAGCTGAAAAGAGAAATTAAATTTCCAGTTAGTTTCTCCTCAACCAAACAAGTAGGCAGTATCCTCAATTCAATTCCTTTACTATTTAATTTTTCATTTCATTTTCATTTTCTTTCTTTCAGTGCCTCAAATCAATCACAATGTGTCATGCAGTGCATAATATGTTGATACAAAATCAGGTATTTATGATGAGGGAGAAATATCAAAATTTAGGTGTTAGATATGTAAATACATTTGGGGTGTATGTAAATCTCTTTAATTTATTATATATTTTGTAGCAGTGCTGCTGCCAAATTTAGGTCCCATTTTGATTGCTATACTTGGTCTCATGGTAACAGCTGAATTAAGGATAACCTGGGAGCCACCCTGTGGGCAACTTTAATGGAGATGGTCCAAATTTTTAGGCTTCAAAATGGATCTGGCATCAGGCTCGTGAAGGATATCTGCAGATTTATTTATTTCTTTTACAGCTGAGTTGCACTTATGATATTATTCTTTACATTCACCTAGTGGTGGTGGCGTTGTTGGCAAGGTATCTATTTATTATTCTGACATCTGAGGGTTTGAGTAGATTTCTCTACTATTTGTTAGGCATCAAGTGATTCCTCAGGTGCAACTGGTGCCTCCACAGCCATTTTATCCTTTTTAGGTTTAATGCGACTGATATGGTTGGAAGCTTGTTCTCTATTTTCTTTTGATTGACTATTCACTGTTAATCTTTGAGAAGATTCAATGATTTTTTGATCATCAAATGAGGCTGTTTCACTTAATTTGGCTTCAAGACCTATTGGGATCTTATAATTGCCCATCTCCACATGGCGTGGAACTTTCCAAAGAAAACTTTTCATCAGTTTCACATAGAGGCTGTGATGATAATGGTTGTGAAAGTTAACATATCTATGGTCTCGTTTTCAATGGCTGTGATTTATATCTCAATGCGAAGTGTCAAATGCTTTCTACATTTGCAATTACATGGTTCTATTCCCTCTCTGCCAATCTACTGGGCAATTACATTTGCAATTACATGGAAATCTGTAGTGTTTTTTAGTTGGTTTACTTTAGCATTTACTTGTATCAAAGTTTTTTTTTTAAAGTATCTGTGGCCTAGAGTCATTATGGTGAGTAACCCCAACTTTCACTATCCATCTCCTACTTCCATTTCCATGCGTTTCATTATAAGGCATCAAAGCAGAATTTGTGGGTTTGTTTGTTGAGTTTTGTATCAAGTGGTACTTACGCAGAAAAGAATCCATCTTTTGAGGAAAAGAAAAATGAAAAAAGAGGTATTTGCAGTCATCATAATTTTTATTAGCCTTATCCTTGGTAATTCAGGCACATTTATCTTAGTATTCTCTTGTCATGCTCAACCTGGATATTAATGTTTTTTTTATTGCACAACAGTTGGTTACGGACAACATTGTTGGCATAGTTTTACTTATAAAATCTATCTTTAAAGCTTCATAATATCTTTTAATTCTTCATAATATCTTTTAAACTATGGTGTTATTCTAGGTCAAAATTCTGAAAGGCAGGTTAGTTGCAAATAAGACTAGATTTTGCTCTCATTTTATGAGGACTTTAGATATAGTTCTATGTTTCCCATAGGTGCAAGCAGCTATGGTTAATTCTGTCCAAATGATGAGAGAGAACTTTCTATTAAGGCTACTTAGATGTTAATTAGCATTCAATAGCATCAATTTGATTTTATAATTAATAAAATTGTCACTCTTAAGTTAAAGCGGATGTCTTTGTTTTCTATGGTAATGAAGTGGCATGTGGCATGTTTGAATGGTCTAGAGTTTCTCAGACAACCACAGCTACCATTGCCATGGAAATTCATGAAGTGGGGAGAAGTATTTTTTTTATTATAATAACTAAAAAAGGTCACAAACCCATGGTCAGATGATCAAACATTCCTCACTGCAAGGAATTTTTAAATTTTGTGGTGTTGAGGATGATATTGATAAGGGAAGTTCTTAATGCTAGAAATTTCAGGCTGCAAATTGTTAAGGTGTTGGTTGACGTGATATTGTATTGTTGTGGATGTGCTTAAGAGTATTTTTTTTTGCACCCTTCTAGAGCCTTTGTTCATGATGGCTAAATGCTATCGATGGTGATGATCATTGAAAAGATCTTTTTTAGGCATTCCTCACAGAATCTCTTAAAGCAAATCCAAGGGTTGTCATGCTCGATTATTAAGGTTTCATGCGAGAAAAGAATTTTCTATCATTTGCACACTCTTGTGCATCACCTTTATTCTTAAATATAGGAACCTAACTCTTTCTCCACTCATTTGATATCTTTTAGTCTTTAAAATAACAAAAAAGATTTTAAGTCAAGAAATTCTTTGATCTCATAAGCAGTTCACACTTCTATTAGAATATCATCAATACTATTTTTTCACATTTCATTTTCTTTAAAGCTTCTCTAACTTCAAATTTACTAATTCGATAATAAAATAAAATTTTTATTTTTGTTTAGGCATTAAGGTTGTTAAAATCAATATTAATTTCAAATCTTTCATTAAAAATTTATCAAAATACCTCATGCATCTATTTTCAATATCTTTTAAGAAAAATATTTTATGATTTTCATCATTAATATATCTTATTTAAATTAGATCTTTACTTCTCATATTTCATGATTTAGTTTATAAGTACATCTTTCACCTTCTTTGGTATCCAAGCTATTGTATAAATAACTAAAAGTTTAATTTTTTTTTCGTAATATATTGCATTCTTAAAATCTAAGAACTTTATATCTTTCACAATTTTCAGTTTACATCTAAATCAAGTTTTATGATAATACTTTTATTTTTTTATCTTTTTTTTGTATATTTTACTCCATTACTAAGTATTTTTATGTAGCTTTTGAATCTCTAAGCACATTTTTGTAGAAAATAAATATTATTTACTTATTATTTAGATTATGATGGATGTTATGCATTTGTTGAAAGATTTGATGGAGAATTATAGAGAAAGGAGGATCTACATATGTAGTTGTTGATTTAGAAAGCATATGATAATATGCCACAAAAGTGTTTTGGAGTGTTTTAGAAAGGAAAGCATTAATGTTAATATTGCGTATATTCAAGTCATTAAGGATATGTATCTGAGCTGTTACTTGTGCTTAAATACAAGGAGGATTGACAAAATATTTTTCTATTATAGAGGAATGGTTTGATGTATAACATGATAGTTTTTTGAGGGTTGTTCCAAGTTCTTTTTTGTTTTTTGTCTGTTACCAAATTTCAGTTATAGTACTCACTTTGTTGAGAAAGTGTAGATGTGTTTGTGGATTGCCAACTATGAAGGTGAAACTTGCGATCTTTCTCTATGAATAAGGGAAAAAAGGCATTATGAGGTAGAGTCTTTATGAATGAGCTACAAATGAAAATAAAGTTCACCGTGAAATGCGATTACATGACACAACATAAACCTGAGTGTTGTTGTTTTTTGTTTATGAATCAAGAATTTGTTTGGGCAATATGATTGATTAAGAGGCCAGGCGTTGTACCATGCACTATAATGTAACATCTCTACATTGTTCTATGGTGCTGATTTGGCTTTCAGGATGGCCTCGAACTTTTACCTCATCACCAGTGGGATTCATGCATAAAGAAATGAATAAAGCTTCTCTGTTTTTCTTATTGCATTGCATGGATCTGGTTGTCATCTAATCCCACTTATTCTTGGTTTTAGTCCTCCTCCTCGTCATCATCTTTTTTCTTCTTCTTTCCTTTTTGTTATATAATTCTTTTGGGTTTTGGTGCAACAATGTGCAGATGTTACCATCTTTGAAGTTCTAATCATTCCTTTGTAAGACATCTGTAGATGTATATTTGTAGTGGATGGGGAGATCGTGAAAGAAGAGCATTGTGTTGTGGCACTTTCTTGTGTTGTTGTAGCTGTTATAAAATAGTGATGATCAGTGCTTATCTTGTTCAGAAATGTGTAGATGCAGTTATTGCTATGGAGATATGTTTATGTTCTTCACTTATGCTACTGCTGCTGTTCCTTCCTACCTGCATCTATTGCTAATGCTGATACTATTATTTGCAAGAGTATACGGTGGACTAATTGTTCAATCGTGTCTTGTTTAGATGCCTATTATCTAGAAATTATTCTCTCTATCGACTTGAGCTCGATTTAAGCTTTTAGGATGGTGTTCAAGGTTTAGCTTGTTTATCATTGTTGAGCTCGAGCTCAATTTGAGTTTATACACGAGTTCAGTTCAAATTGAATTATCCAGCTTGTTAACGAGCTGTTTGTTTGATGAAATAAACGAGCTTTGATCAAATTAATCGAGCTTGTTCACAAGAAACTTATTTAGAAATATGCATGAGCTATATCAATTAAAGCTTATTATGCATAAACAAATAAAAATGTCAACAATAATGACAAACAACTACGAGTCATAATTGAGCTCCTTAATGAGCTTGTTTATGAGCTTTAAATAATATTGTTCATAAACATAAATAAGGCGAATGACCAGCTGTTCAAACTTGTTCATTTAACAATTGAGTATTTACAAATGTGTTCAAGCTCATTTGATTAGTAAATCAAACAATCATGAACAACCTCCTAATCGAGCCTAGTCACAGTACTTGTCAAATGCTTGGTTTATTTGCAGCCCTAGGCATCAAGAGATGTCCATATCCATTTTGCCTTTTCAGGCATCAGGCGAGTGATCAGGGTGGAAGCTCATTCTCTACTTATGATGTATTATTTCCTGTTAAACTTAGAGAATATTTAAGGACTACAAGTCCAACATACCTATGGGCTCATTTGCTGTGGCTGTAATTTACGCTCTCTCTTGTTGAAGACACAGTTCTTCTCTAATTACTATTGTAATTACATGGTGCAGATCACCATCCCTGCCAGCTCTCTGTGCTTCAGGTGACTATGATCATTTCTCTGGAGTTTTTTAGATGGGTTTTCATTTACACTTACATATCAACTGAAGATGCTAACATTGGAATTTTTATAATGGATTCTTTATAGAGCTCATTTGGTTGTTTGAATTTCAAAATGTTGCATAGGGTTTTGATATTGTCTGTTGCCTAGTGCCAATGATCAGCTCATCTTATTTTTTGGCATATCAATGATTAATGCAAAATTTTTCTATCATCAATCCGACAATGAGGCATCAAGGAGGGCCTAAAATCTTCAAGCAATTGATTCTGCCTTGTTTTCTTTGTATTTTCTTTTTTTTATTTGGATTAATTAAACGGATAATATATGTTATTTATCAATATTTAAATTTTTATTATCTGGTTTCAGTGTAATTGATATGAAATTTGTTTTATCCGGAGAATTAGGACATGTGGATATATCTCTTTATAATTTTATACTTAAAATTAAGTGTGAATACCATTTGGTTGAGTTTTTCTTCAATTTGTTGGTTTTTCCTTTAAGCTTGAACAAAATAGACATTATTTCTCCACTTAATTTCTCTTCAACCTAATAAGTGGGCAAGGTAACTTGTAATTCAATTCCTTTATCATTTCAATTCTCATTTCATTTTCATTTCCTTTTTCAATTCCTTCAAACTAAGCAGAGTCTTTGAGTTCTATCTCAAAATGTGCATTGCAATAAGCATCACTTTCTTTGTAAATCCATCAACATCCCCTGCGAGATAGTTGCAGTTGTATATTTGTAGCGGAAGGGTTTGCCGTGTGCGACATCATAGGTTTTTTAGTGTTGTTCCAAGTTATTTTGTTTTTTTGTCTGTTGCCAAATATCAGTGATCAGTGCTTATTTTGTTTAGAAAGTGTAGATGTCGTTACTGATTACCAACCATGAAGGTGAAACTTCCAATCATTCTCTATGAAAAGAGAAAATGGAAATTGTATTTGAAGGCATTCTTTACATCCTTATGCATGACCTACAGATGAAAATTTTATTCACCCTGAAACGCAGTGCCACACATAAAATATTGTAGAATGTTACTGTTTTTCGGTTTATGAATGATAAATCTCAAGATGGTCGTAATCTTAAAGTATCAGATTTTTCCAAGTTAACTTTTGGCTATGCAAAATTGATCTAAAATGGTCTCTCATGTAAAAATAACGATACAAAATTGATCCCAAATTAGTCTTTCAACTATGCAAAATTGATTTAAATTTAGTTTTGAGGAATCATTTTGGGTCAATTTTGTATAGATTAAATTGAAGAAATGTGATATTCTGAGACTAAATTGGCTACATGCAAATAACCAGAGGATCATTTTGAAATTTAGTCTGTTAATGAATAAAGAACTTTTGTGGGCGATGTGATGATCTAGAGATCAGCCATTATACCAGCACAACTTCATTGTAATATCTCTATAGTTTCTATTGTGATGATTTGGCATTCAGGATGACCTGTAACTTTTCTGGCAACCACAACTATACCATCACTAGGGGAATCATGCATAAAGAAATGTGGTAAGCTTCTCTGCTTTTCTTATTGCATGGATCCCTTTGTCATTTAACCCCACTTATCCTTGGTTTCCTTGTTCTCTTCTTTCCTTTTGTTATATATTCCTTTTGAGTTTTGGGCATTGTACAATCTGCAGTGTGATAGGTATTGCTATCTTTGAATTGTAGATGCAGTTAATGCTCTTCACTTTTGCTGTCAATTACTAAAGCTGATACTATTATAAGTACAGGCGGGTTGATTGACCAATCTTATCTCATTGAGATGTCTATTACGTGGAAACTTCTCTCTAGATCCTTATGGTAGCGACACTGTTGATGTTTGCCGGGCAACTTTTTCCTGTTCAGATATCCAATGCTTTGTGTTGATTTCAGGCATAAGGCGAGAGTGATCAGGGTGGAAGCTCATTCTCTACTTTCCTTATGATGTATTTTTTATTGTTAATCTTAGAGAAGATTTAAGCACTACTTCATCACTTTAATAGAGGCTGTGTATTCAATCCAAATTTTTGTACACATACTATGTACTCGTCATATGGCGCAATGTTATTAGAGTCAAGATGTAGAATTATATCTAGACCCTGTAATAATTTTTCCATTTGCAGGGACTATAATTGACGCTTCTCTCTTGGTGAAGATGGTTCCTCTCCAATTATGATTGTATACTATTGTAATGACATGGTGCAGATCACCATCCTGCCATGCACACTGTGTTTCAGGTGACTTGTCAATTCTCCGTAGTTTTTTTTAGATTGGTTTTCATTTGCATTTACATGTCAGTTGAAGAAATGAACTATGGAGTTTTTATAAATGGATTCTTCATGGAGCTCAATTGGTGGTTTGAATTTTAAAAACGTTTTGCAGTATGACAAATTTTATTTAGGGGTTATTTGGTTGTTTGCATTTTGAGTGTAAAGTAAATCAAATACAAATAATTTAATTTTTGAGTATTGGATATGATAAAGTAAAATTGTAATGTATTTATAGTATATTTGAAATATGTTACAACAACAACAACAACAACAAGCCTTAATCCCACTAGGTGGGGTACATGAATCCTTCGTCTCCATTGTGTCCCATTATGTGTCAAATTCTCATTTAAATCAAGTATACTAAGATCATTTTTATAGATCTTAACCAAGTCTTTTAGGCTACCTGCCTTTCTTAACATAAGGCAAATCTAATACATCTACTCTCCTAATCGGTCATCGGACGGCTTTATGTGAAACCATCTAAGCGACTCTCCCTAATCTTATCTACCACTTTAGCTACTCTAACTTTTTCCCGAACATACTCATTTTGCATTCTATCTCTAAGGGTAAAGCCACTCATCCACTTGAGCATCCTCATCTGTAACTAACTTAGTCTTATGTTTCTCTTTTATTATCATTCTGTAATAAGTCATTGCGGTCTTACCACCATCTTATAAAATTTTCTCTTAAGTTTGAGTGGAATTTTTTCTATCACATAATAGGCGGATGCATTCCTCCACTTCAACCATCCAACTTGAATTCTACTAATAATATCTCCATCTACTTCACCATCATTTTGAACAATAGAGCCTAAATATATCAATCGCTCACTCTTATTAATGACTTGATCAACTAAAGTCACAACTACACTAAAACTTACAACTAAAATTACACTTCATATATTGATTTAGATGCTTAAACGAAAACCTTTAGACTCTAAAGTTGACCTCCATAATTCAATTTTTTTACGTTGGACTCCTCTCTAGTCTTATCAACAAGAAGAATGTCGACAAAAGCATACACTAAGGTACATCTTCTTGTAAATGCCTCGTAAGAACATCCATAACTAAAGTAAAAGATAAGGACTTAATGTTGATCCTTGATGTAATCCAAGCGAAATAGGAAAATATTTTGTCAATCCTCCTTGTATTTTGGACACAAGTGGCGACTCATATACATATCCTTAATGACTTGAATATAACTAATATTAACTTCTTTCGTTCTAGAACTCTCCAAAGAACATCTCTTGAGACATTATCATAAGCTTTCTCTAAATCAATAAATATCATATGTAGATCCTTCTTATTTTCTCTATGCTTCTCCATCAAACCTCTTAACAAATGTATAGCATCCATAGTAGATCTACACGGCATGAAACCAAGCGATTGTGAGAAATTTACGTATTACATCATAACCTATGCTCAATTACTCTCTCCCATAATTTTAATGTATGACACATTAACTTAATTCCTCTATAATTTGCAAACTTTTGTGCAACACCTTTATTCTTAAATATAGGAACCAACAAACTCTTTCTTCCACGGCATCTATTTTTTGTCTTTAAAATAACATTAAAAGTTTGTAAGCTAAGAAATTCCTTGATCTCCTAAACATTTTCACACTTCTATTGGAATATTATCCAGGTCATCTTGCTTTTCCACATTTCATTTTTTTTAAAGCTTCACTAAAAAATGAAATCCTCTATTTTATTTAGGGTATTAAGGTTGCTAAAATCAATCAATCGTCTTTCAGTTCTTCGTTGAAAAGTTTATTAAAATACCTCATCCACCTATTTTCAATATCTTTTCTAAGAAAAGACTTTATTAGTTCATCCATACTCACTTGAACTGTCTTTCTTATCTCTCTTTGGTTGGTTAATTTATACATACATCTTTCACTTTTGATATCTAATCTATTGTATAAATCACTAAAATTAAATTTTTTTTATCATATATTCTTCTTAGAATCTCTACAGCCATTTTATATCTTTCCCAATTCTCAGTTTTACATCTAAACCAAGTTTTATAACAATGATTCTTATTTTCTTTCTTTTCTTGCTCGACTCCATCACCAACTATTCTTATTAAAATAAGCTTTTTTTTGATTCGCCAAATCTTTAGCTTATTTAATAGCCTTGATATTTTTCCCATGCGTTAACTTCTTATGAACATCCCAAACTTTCTTTATACTTGCTCTTAAAAGTATTTTTATTTGTGGTCTTTAAGTGTCCCCATCTAATCCTAGGATAATAATTAAGTTTATTTTTTCTCTTTACAACATTTAAATCTTAAAATCTAATATGTCGATGTTGAATTTAAAATTTCACTTGGAATGACCTTCTGATATTCTGATCTAGGCGATCTATTTTCTTATAAAAAATAATCAATCGTGTTTTCTTAGATCCATTTTATAAGTAATAATATGTTCATCTCTTTTCTTAAATAAAGTATTATTCTATCGTAAAATTTAAGCAAAATCTAATATAGTCTACCTTCTTCATTAGTCATTCCAAATCCATAACTACCATGAATACTTTTAAAATCTTCTACCACTCTACCAACATATCCATTTAAATCTCCCCAATAAATACTTTTTCTTGAGGGTATCTTTTGTATTATTCTACATTCATTCCAAAATTTTCTTTTGAGCTTATCTCCAAACTTGAGGCGTAGACTTATAACATTGATAATCTTAGTATCATGATAATCTTTAAAGTTATAATTATCTCCACATCTATTAATACTTATAACATTATCCTTCAAATTTTTATCTATCAATCACTATTTCTAGTTCGACTTTTGCAATAAGTTTAAAACCTAAGTATCAATCTCCTTGGCACCAACCCATTTAGTTCTTGAACACATAAAATATTTATCTTTCTATGAACCATAATATCTATTAATTCCATTAATTTACGTAAGAGTACTTATATTCCAAGATCTAACAATTCTAGTTTCATGGACTAACTTCTTTTTGCATCCGTCCATAATGTGGGAACCTTGCTTATTTAACACTGCTTGGGTGCCGATCTGACATTTCTACATTTTCAGTATTCCATCTGGTAGCTTCAAGGGACGCCCTAAGATTACAATGATTTAAAGGATTCATGTCATGATTATTTTACAATTTTACGTTGGTGTCGACTACCTAACCTTCCATTTTTTGCATCGGGACTTGGGACCGGTAATGTTTGGAATGGTAATTTTTTGTGTATTTGGGTTGCGGTCTGGATGAATTTTAAATTCACCGGCTAGAGTGAAGTATTTTTGACTATCATCTGTCACCATTCTTTGCACTTCTGCCCTTCTCGCCAATTCTGGTTATTAAACTTTTTTCATTTATCTTTCATAATCTCAAAATATATTATATTATATTTATTTTATCAAAAAAAAAAAAAGATGTGTATTTGTGGAGTTTTCAATCAAATAATCTTAAAGTAATTCAAGTATATTTCATTTCTTTTACAATTTATTCTTTTTTACACTTCCTTTTCAGGCAGCTAAATACCCTTTTAGATTCTTTCATTTTGATTGGATGCAGATAGAAGTTAAAGTGGATCATGTGTAAGCAGGGTTTTTTTTTTCATTTGTCTAATTGGTTTTGTTGCTATATCACTAAAGATTTTTTAGTATCCTTAGCCTAAATGCTGTAATGAACTAATTTATTAATATTTGAATTAAAAAAAAATTGACGTCTTATTTCATTCTGAAAGATCTTAAATTTGAGTGTTGAAGAATTTAGGAAAGTATATTAGTAATATTGTACATGCATTAAGTGCATATGAATAATATTTTAAAAATAAAAAAAAATATTATAAATATTAAATTATAAGATTTAATTTATATTTTTATTAAAAAATTAAAATAATAAGTTCATATTTCTATTTATAAAAAAGTCATATGTTGAAATTTTAAAATTTATAATTTAATGAATAATGTTCAATGTATTTATGAAATATATAGAGTTATAAGAATATAAGTTAATTTAATTTTATAATTATTATTTTTAGATAATTGTCATTTGGCAACAATAATAACAAAGTGAAAATTGGTATTTGATGATCAGATAAAGTGGCTAATTAGTTGGTAATATATTTTAAAAATTGATGAGTTTATTTTCATTTATTTTTTATAGGAATTGGCAAAGCGTATTCATTTATCTTCATAATTTTATATGAGATGTTAATTTGTTTACAATGTAACTTTTAGTTGTTTTATCTTTAGTTGTAATTATAATTAATTGCAGTAGGGAAGAAATTATAGAAGAATATATGAAAGCTTAAAACATTCGATTTTGAGGATTTTTGTATGTATTTATGGAAGCGGCTCTTAATCGATAAATAATTCTCATTCTTGTATAAGAAAAGACAATAAAGAGAAGGAGAGTTACGGTGAAAAAAATTTTCAAGTATAATCTTGCCACGGTCGGCGATCGCAGCGTAGCCGATCGCGGTCGTGATCATCATCATGCGCCAGTTGAGCCGCCATTGAGGCAGTGCGTAGTTGGCCACTGTGCAGCCGCCGATCTCACCGTTCTTTATGCGACCCGTCGTTGTTGGTACCATGCCGTCGGTCTTTGCGCCGTCGACCACCGATCATCGATTTCCGTTGTTTCATAGGCCACTACCAGGCTATATCAGCTGCCGGGAACTCCGTGACCATGTTTATTGAATTACTAGGCCGCCACCATTGCCATAATCACCGCTGAAGATGTAATCCACGGTACCGCAATTACCCATGAGATTATCACCGACATTCGCTTATTCATCGTCCCCACATATAGCTTTAACGCTGGGTCCGCCTAATCGACGGCCACCACCATCGGATTCCGCCGGTCATGTTGCTTGACCATCGCCGTCGCGCTACACTACCGGTGCTATCGGCCACTATTATTTCACCGCCGACGCAAGAATCGATCACCAATAGATGCTATCAAAGTGATCATCACCTAAAATATCACTCATGGATACAAACGAGTAATAACTATTTGTAAAGCTATTGTTACCAAAGTCTAGGATTTAGTTTTTTCTCACATACAACTCTCAAATCTCAATCGAAAATTTAAACTAATAAATATAGTGGAAAATTTTGTTTAAGCCCATATTTTATTGCCCCTCTTGTTTTTTTTCACAAAAGTCATGTAATTTTATCTCTCTTCAAATATCTCAGATATGTTGGATTTCTCAACAAGTCTAAGGCGAAAGTTTTATTATATTACAACCGATTTTCTAGCATGTAACAATAGTAGATATGGTTCTTGTGGAAGATGCATGACTTTGTTGTTGTACCAAGTTCTTTTGTAGTTGTGAGAGTTTTCAATTATCAATGATCAACACTGGTCTTGTTTAGAAAGGTGCATATGTTTTTTTGTTTGCCAACTATCAATGTAGCTTCATAGTTTAGTTTTCCTTATTCTCAGTCTGACTAGCTTTCCTGTGAGGACAGCCTGAAATCCTCAATAAATTGATGCTATCATTTTTCCTCTTAGAAATAAATGCCAAGATGGTCCCCTTACTATTTCTATGTGGCCATTTCAATCACAAAATATCATATTTCTCCAATTTAGTCCTTGACTATATAAAATTGATCCAAAATAGTCTCATATAAATAATTGATACAAAATTGATTCTAATTTAGTCCTTAAATATACAACATTGATCTTAATTTTGCATTGCTTTGCTAACAGTGTTTATGTGATGCAAAGAATTTAACTTTAGTGATTTATATAATAAACCGGATATTAAAAAAAGTTGAAAGATGTATGTATAAGTTTGTCATACAAAGATAGGAGAAAGATTATCACAAAGTATTTTTCTTAGAAGAGATATTGGTCGTAAGGATGAAATATTTTGATAAATTTTTCAATGATGAAGGTATACGATAATTTAGAATCTTAGTACCCTAAATAAAAAATAAAGATTTTTTTATCATTATATTAGTAAAATCGAAGTTTAAGTGGTTTTGAAGAAAATGAAGTGTGGTAAAGTAATATGATCTGATTATATTTAATAATAGAATAAAATGTTTAGAGATCAATGAATTTCTTATTTTATTAATTTTTTAATATTATTTTAAATACTAAAAGATATTTGATGAACGGAGAAGGAGTTTATTGGTTCCTATTTTAAGAATGAAGGTGAGTTGTGACTTGGTATAAAAGTTTCTCAAAATCGTTGTTTTCATGTCAAGTAGCTACTATGGATGTTATATACTTATTGAGAGATTTGATGGAGAAATATAGAGATGGAGGTCTACATCGATATTTGTTGATGAGAGAGCATATGATAAAGTGCTAAAGAAGTGCTTTGGAGAGTTCTAGAAAAGAAAAGAGTTAATTTTATAAAGCTCATACCAACCATGATCGCAAATTGCTCATCTAGTATAAGACACCAAGCTTGCTCAAACTCCTGTGAGTCACATTTTTACATGTATAGAATATATTTTGCACTATTTTATTACTATTAAAGCAAAAATTTTGAGAGCTTTTTGAAATATGCTATACAACCACGACAGTATGCGATAACGAATTTCTATACCTCGCCATCGTCGATCTTGATCTGAATATTGTTCAATGATGCCACTCATTAATCGGAGAAATGTTTTGAATAGCCATGTTAATGACTTAATTGTCTCGATAGAAAGGCTACTCCAAATAAGACATTTTGTGATTATTCACTAACCAAAGCACAAACAAGATTATATTTATTGAAATGATACTTGTATCAAAATTATGATATTCTCAAAACAATCATATTTTATCCTGACATGCTATTACTCAAAAAAAAACTAACAAAGCTATATAACTCATCACTGACATCTCATGCAAACATCTCATCTTCCGCTTGTTTTCTTGAATAGTTGTATTAATGCACTATCACCAAAATCCTCAATCTTCTCTTTTTTGGATGGAATTGAATGCATCACTTTTGAATCCTATATTCTACACGCCGCCAACTTCCTCACTTAGAGATAGTTAAACGCATTACACTCTAATTTGGACACATTGTCTTCAACATTGCATTCTCATCGTTGATGCATTTGTATGATCTAAGAAGATGTAGGTCACCCGCTTTGAATGAATGATTATGACTTTCTATATATTTTTTAACCTTCAAATTTCCATCTAAATCAACAAAAAAAATCTAATCATGGCGACAACCACTCATTGTATCTATTTTGAATCTAATCATAGTTTAGATTGGTAGCTTTCTCTCTAAAACTAACCAATCATCCAAACTACTTATAGGAATGTAATAAATATATTCTCTCCAAATAGCCAAAAAATTTGATAAAAAATTGAAAATATATTCTCATGAGACAGAGTACATATATCAATTTCCCTAAAAATTTATCAATCACCCAAATTGCTTATAGTGGAATGTAATAAACATATTATATCCAATAGACCAAAAAATTTTAGAGAAAAAAATATATATTCTCATGAGAGTAGAGAGTACAAATAATCTCTCTCTAAAATCAACTAATTAAGATCCAAATTGCTCTAGTGGAATGTAATAAATATATTCTCCAAACAGCCAAAAAAATTTTACAAATATTGAAAAAAAAATCACTCTCATGAGAGTACAGAGTATATATACAAATCTCCATAAACCAATCAAATTTCCAAATCTTTGAAATATAATAAATATATTATATCCAAACAAAAAAATCTTACGAGAATGAAAAAATTTGTACTCTCATATATATAGAGTAAATGTAAATCTCCATAAAAACTAATCAATTAAATTTCCAAATTATTTATAATGTAATAAACATATTCTCTCCAAATGCCAAAAAATCGACAAATTAAAAAAAAAATATACTCATGAGAGTATAGTACAAATACAAATCTCTCCAAAAACCCACCAATCGCCCTTCAAATTGCTTATAATGTAATAAATATATTATCTCTAAATAGTCAAACAAAATTGAAAAAAATGTACTCTCATGAATACATGAGTATATGTCAATCTCCACTAAAACCCACCAATCACCTCTAAATTGCTTTTAGTAGAATGTAATAAACATATTATATCCAAACAAAGCCAAAAAATCTTATGATAATGAAAAAAAATCGTCATGAGAGAGTACAAATATCAATCTCCTAAAAAATCATCCAATCGACTCCAAATTGCTTATATTGAATGTAATAAACATATTCTCTCTAAATATGCCAAAAAATCTACAAATATTGAAAAAAATATGTACTCTCATGAGTATAGAGTACATATACAAATCTCTTATAAAAATCAACCAATCGCCTCCAAATTACTTCTAGTGAATGTAATAAACATATTATATTCAAATAAGCCAAAAAAATCTTACAAATAATGAAAAAAAAATTGTACTCTCATGAGAGTACAGAGTACATATAAATCTCTCATAAAAACTCACCAATCTCTAAATTCATTAGGAATGTAATAAACATATTATATCCAAACAGCCAAAAAAATTTTAGAGAATGAAAAAAATCGTACTCTCATAAGAGCAGAGAGTACAGATGTCAATTTCTCTAAAATCAACTAATCAACCTCTAAATTGCTTCTAGTAGAATAAACATATTCTCTCCAAACAGCCAAAAAAATCTTACAAATATTGAAAAAAATTATACTCTCATGAGAGCAGAGAGAACATATACAAATCTTCCTAAAATCAAGCAATCAACCTTCAATTGTTTCTAGTGGATTATAATAAACATATTATATCCAAAGCTAAAAAATCTTACGAAAATGAAAATAAAATTTGTACTCTCATGAGAGTATGATGCAAATCTCCCATAAAATGAACCAATCACCTCCAAATACTTCTGTGGAATGTAATAAACATATTCTTCCAAACAGCCAGAAAGTCGACAAAAAATTAAAAAAAAATTTGTACTCATGAGAGAGAGTGTATGCAAATCTCCCTAAAATCCTATCAATCCAAATTACTTCTTAAGTGGATGTAAACATATTATCTCCAAATAGCCCAAAAATCTTAGAGAATGAAAAAAATCATACTCTCATGAGAGTACAGAGAGTACAGATGCAAATCTCCATAAAATCCACCAATCTCTAAATTGCTTCTGAATGTAATAAACATATTTTCTCCAAACAGCAAAAAAATCTTACAAAAATTGAAAAAATCATGTACTCTCAGAGTATGCAAAATCTCATAAAAATCAACTAATCGCCTCCAAACAACTTGTAATGTCAGATACTAATCATATTATATCCAAACAACAAAAAAAAGATAAACGTTGTGCTCTAAAGAGTAGAGAGTACACATTCAAAATAATTCCTAAAACAAAGTCCTTTTACAAATAACTCATAATAGTGTAAAGAAATACATTTAATAAAAGAATTTCAAATAATATCACTAATAAACTCAAAAAAATTGTACATATAGAACGGTTCGAAAGATTTGTCGATGTATTTTTATTTAATACATCATCCGCTAAATTGGTCGTAATATCATCAAGGCCATAACTTCCAATTCGCTCCATCTTCATGGTTCTTCCAAAATAAGAAATGAGATTTTCTGCTTTCTATCTCCTGGTTCTGCTGTTAAAAAAAATATATATTATTATATAATATATATATATATATATATATATATATATATATATATATATATATATATATATATATATTTCTTTAAATTTCTCGCCATTCAACGATGTTTCTTCTCCCATTGTTAAACGACACACCTCGTCTGGTAGCGCTAATGGCGCCATCAATGCGCCCAGTTCAACATTGCAAAAATGCAAAAAATGACATTTTTAATAATGGACAGATGCAACAACAATGATTGAATGCGAAAAGCTACGGACTCGCACTAATATTTTCTTGTCACTTGACAGCCGCCACCCGAGAAGCCATTATAGGAACAATTTAGAAAGCAATTACTTCGCAACTATCTAAGGAGGCATTACAACGAGCATTTCAAACTAGAGGGCATAGGTTACTAGATCTTGGATTTAATCGGTGGAACCATCCGTGAGATTAGAATCGGCAGCTCCATGAATAGTTTTCTCATTCAATTTTGCATTTATATCATGAAATGACACCATCAACGAGTATATGTACATTCGCCTCCTCAAGCTCTTCTTCTTCTTCTTCTTCTTTCTTTCTTCTTTCGCCATGCGCGAGTGAGTGATGTTAAAGGTTTAATGGAGGAGTGTTATTTTTATTTTATTTTGATAATTTGAGTATTATTTCGTAATATTTAAAATTTGGAAGATTTAAATACATATGACGCAATTCTTATACATTTAAGTATTGAACATCTAAAATTAGATATTTACTTACTAAATATTTTTTGTATTTAAAAGTGTTATTTACCTTTTAAAAAATAAATGATAGTGATATTTTTGATATGATATTAAAAGATTTGAGTGTTATAATACAAAATTTCCATCTCATTTTATCTTATTTCACTCAAATTTACATTGTCATTGTTTCTAATGAAGGGCTTTCAACAAGGGTCGCAAATCCAATGAAATGAGTAGTATGTGTTTTGAGTTCAACCTTGTTTACTATTGCTAAGTTTGAGTTTGATTGAACTTTTAATATGGTGTCCAAGCTTAAGCTTGCTTGTCATTATTGAGTTTGAGCTTTATTTGAGTTTGTTCATAAGCTGGGTTCAAGTTGGATTATCAAGCATTTTAACGAACAACTATCTTTAATGAAATAAACTAACTTTAATTAAATCTTAATTGAGCTTGTCTAAGAGTAGCTTATGAGAAATATACATGAGGTATATCATTAAAGCTTATTAAGCCTATAAAAGTATAAATTTAAATAATATTCTTCATAAATAAATTTTAATGCAGTCTTAATCAAATTCTTTAATAAATTTATTTATTAGTTTTAAATGATATTATCGGTGAACCTATAAATGAATCTAATGATAAATTATTCAAAATTTATTCATTTAGAGATTCTTTGAGATCTATTTTTTTGTATTTTTTTATTTTTATTTTTATACTATTTTTAAAAAAGTATATTTGTTTAATGTATTTTTAATTTTTATTTTCAAAATAAGAAAATTTATTTTAAAATAATTAAAATAATTTTAGATATTTTGAATATTTATAAATATAATAATAATTATTAAATATAATGTCTTGAAATAAAATATAAATAAAATAAAATTATAAAATATAAAATAATATAAAAATGTTCAAGCTGGCCATATGAATGAGCTATAATCCTCGAGCCGAGCGAGGGGTAGCTTGCTCGGTTTGCAGCCCTAATTTCTGCGTTCGAAACTCGTCTTTCTCTCTTCCGCTCCGCAAGTCTCCTAAAAGAAAAGGGAGACTTCGCGAAGGTAACCCTCGCCTTTCCTCCCACCCTCCTTCGCGCGCTTCTGCTCGTCTAGATCCCGTAATCCGCCTACCAACAGGATTTGGTAAATCTGGATTTAACCATGCAAAAGCTAGGGATCACACAAAGCCGTCGATTTAACTCATCCAAAATGCCGTTTGGTTGGATTTAAGTTAAATCCGGCTTAAATCCTGCAACCAAACAGCACCTTCAGTTAAATCCTGCTCAGATCTTCTACTAACCAACCCTTTATTAATGCGTGGATCGCAGTGGAAGCTTGTTCTCTGTTTTTCTGTGATTATTTAGCATCCGGTGGACCTTATTATCATTCGTAGGACGGCGACGAATTTCCCAAACAACTTTGATTTGATTCTTATTCGTCCCTTCGGAAAAGTCCCCATGTAAATGGTGGTGCTGATTTCCTCTATTGCTCTCTCTCTCTCTCTCCGTCCATCTCTCTGTGCTGCTCCGAATCCCTCTAATTATAATGGTAATCAGGCCATACAATTTTGTCCTGATGGGATCAATGCTGCAAAGTAAAAGGGGATTTACATGCATAGCACCCAAAGCTATTATTTTTGTGGAAGATTTACATACATATCACACAATTCTTATGCATTTACATATCTAACACCCAAATTTTGATATTTACAAATATAAAACTATTATTTGCTTTGCATCTGCATGGCAGATGATGTAGCATTTACTGTGGAAATTTTACAAATAATTCTTTATATAGCTCATTGGGTTGTTTGAAGTTAGAAAACCTGCTTTCTTAGGAGTTCAACTAATAAAGTGGCTTTTAATTTCATAAAATAAATGAAAATAAAATGATCATTTATATTTTCGTCATCATTTTTTTCATGACTTCTATTCTGATGCTTTGTGGTAAACATTTCTATTGAATGTAATGTTTAAAATTGGGTTTCAAACCCATGGTCCAGTGATCCATCATTCCCTACTTCAATGAATTTTTTATAAACTTTTTGTGGCATTATGGGTTTGGTGGTGTTTTAGGCGGATGATGTTGATCGGGAAGCTCCACCCTTTCTCTCATGGCATTGGCAAAAATTTTAGAGCTGCAATATGTTTTGGGGATGGTTAACAACGATATGGCTGAGAGTTGCAGGCAGATAAGAATTTTGCCATTGCATGTCTCTTAGAGGTCATGATGATGACTAAATGTTAATGATGATGATGAGGATGATCACCCAAAAGATCTTTTGAGACATTCTGTATATTCTTAAAGCAAATCTAAGGCCTATCAGTGCACAATACTCTTTGAAGTAAAATTTTATGCCTGTGTGTGTTGTTATGGTTTGTATGAGCATGATGAGGTGATCCATCATTCCTTTTACATGGATTTACCTATAGATTTTTTTGTCCAGATGATGAATTTAGTGGCTCTTTGGGGAGGGATGATGCTTGAAGACATGATCTCTCCATGTGAAAAAGTAAAACAAAAAACAATGAAATTGTATTATGGGGAAGTGTATTTATGATTTACACATGGAAATCCTATCCATGGCTTTATCTCCACCATGAAATGCAGTCAGGGGTTCTTAATTTTATAACAATTATCAAGTTTAGTGCCATAACATAGCTTGTGGTAGTGTGCTATTGATCTCTTATTTGAGTAAGAATCTGTGATGATGATGATTTAGAATTTTTCCATTGCCTGCACATGGCTACTATGGATTTTGTATTTGTTTCCTATGGTAATGATGTGGTATGTTTGGATGGTCTGAAGCTTCTCAGGCAACCACAACTGCCATTACCAAGGGAATTAATGTGTAGCTATTAGTAGAAAGTTCATGCTCGTCATATTACATGACTCACTATTATCTGAGCCCACATCTCTTCTTATTGGCCTCTTATTCTTTTTTAGTTGTTAGAATGTAGTCCTTTTGGATTGTTGGTGCTACATAATGTGCAACGTAGCAGCTACTTATCTTATTTCATTGGTACAATTCTCATCTAATTTTCTTGTCATGGCTCTCTTCTTTTGTTCTTTTCTGTCTTTGGGAATGCCTTCCCTATGGTTCTGTTTTGTTTGAAGGATTAAGCGGAAAAGAAATATTATTTACCTAATAATTACATCTTGATTTTTTGATTTAGGTGTAATTGACAACAAATTAGTTTCACCTTGAATATTAGAACATTTACGTATTTCTTTTATGATTCTTTAATTAAAATTGAAGTGTAGGTGATATTAGGTTGTTTTCATTCTTCAGATTGTTTGCTATTCCTTCAAGCCAAAGAAAAAGAAGCAAAATTTTCTTTCCACTGAATTAGTCCTCAACTAAGAAGAAATACTATTTTCAATTCAATTTCTTCGGTATTTCTGTTTTCATTTCATTTCCATGTTCATAAATAAATTGAACACCAAACTATTTAAGCTTGTTCATTTATGAATTGAGTTTTTTATAAAGTTTTCAACTTACTTGATTATATGATCATGAAGGAGCTTTAACCCAACCTAGCCATGAGTGGCTTGGTCAACATATTGGTTCATTTGAAGCCTAGACCCTTGATGACAAAGAAGGAATTCATTATGGGAGCTTGCTAAAGAGTTTTGCTGGTCTTTATAGGTATGAGGCCTCTCTCTCTTTCTCTCTGTGATAGATGATCCAACTCTTTCCCTAGCCTTTATGAGTATGAATCCGTCTCATTCCAATATTTACGCATGAGATGGATTCTTGCTTTTTTTATAAATAAGTTTGAGGATTATAGCTTAATTTTTTTTAATGGTTATCATCACTTTATAAGTTTGAGGGCCATCATTTTCATTCATATTTTATGAATGAGGGTGAAACTTGCAATCTTTCTCTATGAGAAAGGAAAAAGGAAATTGTATTGAGAGGATTTAGATTAAATCACTGACTTGATTCTGATTGGTCTTTTGGAAAATGTCTAGTAAAACTTATTCATATGTCTTTGATGATGTTGATATTCTCCCAGCCATCTCTCTCCTCTCTCCGCTCTATGTCGCTGAACTCCAATTATGATGGTAATTGCACAATCCGATTGTGTCATAATGGGATCATCAGAGATTTTATATCCTTAGCATCTTCATGCTATGTGAAGCAAGATTTACTCGATATGTCACTTATACTACTAGTAAGAATCTTGATGTTAAAAGCAAGTCGATCCGTTGAAAGGGTAGATCAAACTCTTAAAATATCCTTGAAAATTTTGGGATATCGTTAAATCCCTAAATAGTTCTCAAAAAGTATGATACAATCGAAATGCCTGACGAATTCAACAAGCCCAAGATCTTAAAATTCCAACTTCATTTGTGCATTCAAATACTTAAAATACATCAAATGATCAAAGGCCTGAGCCAATGGTGGAGTGGTTCGATTTTGCTTGCATTTACAGACGCCATTCCTCCAATATATAAATACTCCGCCCATCCTGCATCGCCAATCTTGCTTCCATCATGATAACCATCATGCCGCTCACGGTTCACCATCATCTCTACCACTGGCACACCAACGATTATTGTCTTTCTTATATAATTCAATCCGCTATCTGAAGATTTTGTACTCAAACAGATACATAGTGGAAGATTTTACTAGCCCGTTTTTCCTCTTTCGAGATTTTCACGTAAAATTCTGAGTTCTTTCATCTTTAAATCGTTGTGTGGATTTCAAAGGCTAAGCGAACTTCTTCTACCACAATTCTTTCTAGCACGCAAACAACTCCATAATTCTTACAAAGAATTCTTTGTAGAGCTCATTTGGTTACTTGAAGTTAGTGAAACATACTTTCTTTGAAGAACCGCTAATGAAATGGTTTTATTTTTGTTGCATTTGTCTGAACTCATTAGTCTGACGATGATAACTGGAAAGATCTTTTGATGCATTCCTTGTAGAAATTCTCAAAGAAGATCTAAGGGTTTTCAATGCACAATATTATTATTTTAAGACCTGTGCTATTATGTGTCACATTATGAAGGTGAAAGCGGAAACAAATTCTCTTACCATAATATTTGAAATTCAGTATGCACGTACATGATGAGGTGATCACATTCCCCCATTTCCTGTAGAATTTTTGTCCACATATGGGGTTCTGTTACTTGTTGAGGAGGGATGTTGTTTGAAGGTATAATATTTCATTTCTCCTTTTGGAAAAGGAAACTAAATGAAAAAGTATTATAAGAGGCATATTTGTGAGTTACAGATGGATATCCTGTCATTAGCTTTATCTTCATCATGAAATGGAGGGCTTAATTTTATGACAATTCAAGATCAAAGCCATCATAACATGCAATAGTGTGCTGTTAACGTCTCATTTGAGTGAGATTGTGTCAACAATGATGATGATGATGTAGGATTTAGCCATAAGGACATGGTTGTTATGGAACATCTCTATGTTTTCTGTTGTAATGATGTGTTCTGAATGGTCTATATTTTCTTAGGCAACCAATAATATCAAGGGGTTTCATATATGGTCTTTTGTAGATGACTTTGTACATGTGATATTTCTTGAATTCTACCATCAGCTGTGCCCTCTTTTTCTATATAGTACTTTATTTTTTGAAATGATGTCCTTTTGGATTCTTTATATAGCTCATTGGGTTGCTTGAAGTTTGAAAACTTGCTTTCTTAGGAGTTCCACTAATAAAGTGACTTTAATTAAGCATAAAATAAATGAAAATATAATTATCATTTATATTGTCATCATCATTTTTTTCATGACTTCTATGATGCTGTGTGGTAAACATTTCTATTGAATATAATGATTGAAATTGGGTTACAAGCCCATGGTCCAGTGATCCATCATTCCCTACTTCAATGAATTTATTTATAAACTTTTTTGTTTGCATTATTATGGTGGTGTTTTAGGCGGATGATGTTGATAGGGGAAGCTTCACCCTTAAAAAAATTTTAGAGCTGCAATATGTTTTGGGGATGGTTAACAACGATAAGAGTTAAGAGTTGCAGGCAGATAAGAATTTTGCCATTGCATATCATGATGATGAAGGCTAAATGCTAATGATGATGATGAGGATGATCACCCAAAAGATCTTTTTTGAGACATTCCGTATAGAGCTTCTTAAAACAAATCTAAGGCCTATCAATGCACAATATTCTTTCAAGTAAATTTTATGCCTCTGTGTGTTGTCATGGTTTGCATGAGCATGATGAGGTGATCCATCATTCTTTTTTTTATGTTGATTTACCTATAGGATTTTGTCCAGATGTATTTAGTGGCTCTTTGGGGAGGGATGATGCTTGAAGACATGATATCTTCATGTGAAAAAGTAAAACAAAAAACAATGAAATTGTATTATGGGGAAGAGTATTTATGATTTACACATGGAAATCCTATCCATGGCTTTATGTCCACCATGAAATACAGTCAGGGTTCTTAATTTTATAACAATTATTAAGTTTAGTGCCATAACATAACATGCTGTAGTGTGCTATTGATCTCTCATTTGTGTAAGAATCTGTGAGGGCGATGATGATTTTTGAATTTTGCCACACATGGCTATTATGGATTCTGTATTTGTTTCCTATGGTAATGATGTAGTATGTGAAGCTTCTCAGTCAACCCCAACTACCATTACCAAGGGAATTCATGTGTAGCTATTAGTAGAAAGCTTATGCTCATCATATTACATGATTCTAACTGTTATCTGAGCACTGATCTCTTCTTATTGGTCTTTATTTTTTTCCTTTTTTAGAATATAGTTCTTTTGATTGTGGGTGCTACCCAATGTGCAACGTAGCAGGTAAAACTTCTTTGCATATGTTATTTCATGGGTTCAACGCTCATCTGATTTTTCTTGTCATTGCTCTCTTCTTTTGTTCTTCTCTCTTTTAACTGTGGGTGATGTTTGGTTGTTTTTCATTCTTCAGATTGTTTGCTATTCCTTCACTGAATTACTTTGCAACCAAGTGAGGAAAGATTATTTTCAATTCAATTTCATTAGTAATTTTGTTTTCATTTTATTTTCATGATTGTAAATAAATTGAACACCATGTTATTTAAGCTCGTTCATTTATGAATTGAGCTTTTTATAGTTTTCAACTTGATTAAATGATCATGAAGGAGCTCTTACCCCTCCTAGCCATGAGTAGCTTGGTCAACATATTGGTTCATTTGAAGCCTAGATTGCTAATGACAAAGATGGAATTCACAGGTGTAGGGTTGTCAAAAAGTTGTCCGTGAATTGCTGTGTTGAACTTGTTAAGCATGTTTGTTTTAGTCTCACACCGCAAAAAAGAGTTTAGTTAAATTGACTTTGGTTAAATATAATCTTAGTTGAATGTGTGGCTTCAAGGCTCCTTATGATATGAAATTCGAGCTAAAAGAGCAATTTGAGCTCATTACGAGCTGACATGAATAATAGATATTTGAACAAACAACACTAGAACTTGGATAAACTAATTTTCAAATGAGCAACATGAATATACAGCTTAGCTCGTTTAAGCTCAGCTTGTTTGCACCCCAAATTACGGGAGGTTGTTGAAGTGTTTCCTAGTCTTTATAAGTATGAGGCCTCTCTCTCTCTCTCTCTCTTCTCTCTCTCGTGTTATATGATCCAACTCTTTCACTAGCCTTTATAATATTTTTTTTGTAGTGGTTATCATCACTTTTATAAGTCACAGGGCTTTTATTTTCATTCACATTTTATGAATGAAGGTGAAACTTGCAATCTCTCTCTATGAAAACGGAAAAGGAAATTATATTTTGAGGCAAAATCTTTTGAGTATGCTGCACAGATAATGTCCTATCAGTTGCTTCATCTTCACCGCAAAGCTCAGTTAAAGGTTAATTATTTGACAGCCACCGAACTTAGTGCCATACACGTAAAATACAATATCATGTACTTTTTTTTAGGGTTTATGAATAAAGAATTTATGATTTAGGGTTTAAGATTTAGGATTACAAAATCCTGGATTTAAGGCAAACTGGAGAAGTTGGATTTGAGATTATGTAGGATTTGAAGTTATCATTTTTGTTGTTATCTCACCACAAGACGTGAGGAATTTCCATAGAACAGCTTTGATTTAATTCTGATTGGTCTCTTCAGAAATGTCTCTAAGTAAACTTATTTATTTGTCTCTTAGGCAGAGTTGTTGATTTTATCTTTTGTCTCTTTCTCTCTCTCTATGTTTCTCCGAACTACTCCAATTATGATGGTAATTACGCAATGCAATTATGCCATGATGGATCAAGTCTGCAAAGTTTTTGTATATGTTTAGCATCTGCAGGCTAGATGAAGCAGGACTTACTCCAGAATTCTTACAATGAATTTTTTGTAAAGCTCATTTGGTTGCTTGGACATACTTCCTTCAAGTTCCACCAATGAAATTGTTTTACTTCGTTGTCTTTGTCTTAACTCATTAGTCTGATGATGATCACTGAAAAGTTCTTTTGAGGCATTCCTTAATCTTATAGAATTTCTCAAAGCAGATCTAAGAGCTATCAATGCACAATATTTTTTTTAAAAGAAAATTTGTGCTTTGCTATCATGTTTCACATTATAAAGGTAATGTGGGGTGGCAGAAAACTCTTGTTTCTATAATATTTGAAATTTGTTATGCGCACTCATGATGAGGCTATCCATTATTCTCTCCCATATGTAATTTCCTATAGAATTTTTGTCCACATGGAGTTCTGTGGCTTGTTGAGGGATGATGCTTGAAGGTTTAAAATCTCAATTTCTCATTATGAAACTGAAATAAGTGAAATTGCATTGTAAGGGGAGCATTTATGTGTTATTGATATATATCCTATTAGTTGCTTAATCTCCATCATGAAATGGAGATCTTTATTATATGATAATTCAAAATTACAGCCATCATGTAACATGCAGTAATGTGCTGTTGACATCTGCAACCACAGTTGCAATTATCAAGAGGGCTTTGATCGCTCAGGAAAACATTTGTAAATCTGCATCATCTAAAGATGTTGCAGAGTTCATCCTTTATGGCAGATTGATTGTTATTGATTTCACTTAAACATATGTTAGGGTTTATTTAAATCTGAGTAGATCTGAGTTCTATTTCCTATGAATGCAAGCATCTATAGTTAATTATCCCTCTTCCTATAGTTGGATAGCACTTTTGAGTAAGGTTAGATGTAGGTATTAATCTTTGGTGTGAATCTGCTAAGTGGTGTGGATAACTATATAAGATAAGGGAAAGGAGTCTCGATCAAGATCCCATAGTTCACATTTTGGGCCCATTGCTTATTAAATATTGTGGCCATGTGAGCTCTTGCACACTTTTGATTGTGTTCAGCCATACAACGCGTCCTTCTGAAATGCCTTAGCATTATCACAATGTTTTAATTGATTCTTGTCATGATTATTTCACTGCCTATCACAATCTCCTTACTTACTATAAGCAATGTTATGATAGTGTAATTTTCTTTATAGTGGTTATCCATCACTTTATAAGTTTGAGAGCCTCCATCTAATTTTTTGTACATAAGGTGAAACTTGCAATCTTTCTCTATGAAAGGTAATAGAAAATTGCAATAAGAGGCAAAATCTTTGAGTGAGGTGTACTTGAAAATCCCATGGTGCTTCATCTTCACCATGAAATGTTGTTAGAGGGCTTAATTATAAACCAGCCGAAAGATTAGTGTACAGTATCATGTTATTGTTTTGTGTTTGTGAATAAAGAAACTTTGTGGGCAATGATGATCATTTATCTCTATATTTTCTATGGTGATGTGACAGTTCAGGATGGTCTGAACTTTTGAGGCAACCACAGTTGTCATCTCAAGGGTAATTCATGCATATCGGTCTGAATAATGCTTCTCTGCTTTCCTTTGTGCATGGTTCCTATTGTCATTTGAGCTTGCTTGTTCTTGGTCACATCATCATCTTTCATTTTGGATAATATCCCTTTTGGGTTTTGGATGTTATATAATGTGAATGTGGTAGGTTTATCGCCTTTGAAGTTCTAATAATTTCTTTATGAAGTTGTTGCAAATGTATATTTATAGTTGATATGATACTAAAATTTTACTAGAAAATATTTATAGGTGAAACTTGCAATCATTCTCTATGTAAAAGGTAATAGGAAATAGCAATAAGAGGCAAAATCTTTGAGTGAGGTGTACTTGAAAATCTAGGTGCTTCATCTTCACCATGAAATGTTGTTAGGAGGGCTTAATTATAAACCAGCCGCCAAGATTAGTGTCATACAGATATATATCATGTTATTGTTTTGTGTTTGTGAATAAAGAAACTTTGTGAGCAATGATGATCATTTATCTCTATATTTTCTATGGTGATGTGACATTTCAGGATGGTCTAGAACTTTTGAGGCAACTACAGTTGTCATCTCAAGGGTAATTCATGCATATCGGTCTGAACAATGCTTGCTTTCCTTTGTACATGGTTCCCATTGTCATTTGAGCTTGCTTGTTCTTGGTCACATCATCATCTTCTTTCATTTTTGGATAATATCCCTTTGGATTTTGGATGTTATATGATGTGAAGTGGTAGGTTTTCGCCTTTGAAGTTCTAATCATTTCTTTATGAAGTTGTTGTAAATGTATATTTATAGTTGATATGATCGAAAATTTTACTACTAAGACGAATCTTGACAAAGAATCTGACGAGTCAAAATTAACTTAGATCAATAGCTTATTGAAAATTTTTATGTCAGGTTCCTAAATATGGAGTGTTTATAAATTAAGCGCCTTGACAAGCGGATTTAACAGTCCCAAGATCTCCTAATTCTGACTTCATTTGAGCATTCAAATACTTAAAATACATCAGCTGATCAAGAGAATCATTTTGAGATTTACAGATGGAATTTAGCTCTAATCAAAGCGCCTCTCCTGTTACCTATGTCAGTTTGTTGTGGCTTATGGAAACAGAAGAGGTAAGGTGTTAGATATGTAAATATATAATAATTGTGTGGAATGTTTGTAAATCTTGCTAATTTATTTTATATTCTGCAGCAGTGCTGCTGTGGGATTTAGCTCCTATAAAATAGTCCTGTCACCTATGTAGGTTTGCTGTGGCTTATGGTTACAGGAAATCTAAGGATAATGAGGGAGCCATTGTGTGGGCAACTTTAATGGCAATGGCATAAATTTTGCTTCACAAATGGAATCTGGCTTCAGCCTTGTGAAGGATTTCTGCAACAGATTTATAATTTGCTGCAGTAATGCCTTTAACAATGTATTCTTTACATTCTCATAGCATTGGTTGTGATATTGGCATTGCATCTATTTGTTGTTCAGACATCCATGGTTTGTGTTGATTTCTCTTCTAGTTGTGAGGCATCATGGGATGGCCTCAAGTGTTGCTATTTTATCCATTTTGGACATAATGTGATTGATCAGGGTGGAAGTCTGTCCTCTATTTTTCTCTTTGATTATTTGATTATAGAGAAGATTCAACAAACTTTGATCATCAAATTAGGCTGATTCACATTATTTGGCATCAGAGACCTATTTGAATCTTAGAATTGCCATCTCCAAATGGTATGGAATTTTCCTAGGAAAACTTTTTCATCAATTTCATAGAGGCAGCTATTATGATGATTTTGAAAGTTAACTTACCCCCATGGACTCATTTACCAGTGGTTGTTATTAATATTTCTATGTGAAGTGGCAAATCCTGTCCAATTATCATTGTAATTACATGGTGCAAATCCCCATAATTGCCTGGGCAATCTGTTTGAGGTGTAATTCTATAGAGGTTTTGCATTTACTTGTAAAGATATGACAATAGAATTCTTATAAAGATTCTTTATAAGGCTTATTTGGTTATCTGAACTTAGAAAATGTTTTGGATGTATGTCAAATTTTGCTAGATCCATGGAAATTCTCTTGGCCAGATGCCTTTCATAGAAAATCTCTATGTTTCACTTAGAAAATTTCTACTGATCAATTCACTATCTACCTTGTAATGAATGCTTGGTGATGATAAGCTCCAGGCTTTACATCTTACTCTCTTCTGATTTCTTCAATTAAAGGTAATTTTCTTCTTGATCCACTTCTGGTATTGGTGCTGTTAAAGTGCTTGCATTGTTCATAAAGTGTGGTATTAATTTTTTTTATTTTGTGCTCATGTGTTGATGCAATTGCTATGAAATTCAGTTTGACATTGTGACTGATTTTCAGGTTTGGATGGATCATCAATGTCATGCTTTCTTACTCTCAATCTAGCAAATGATGAGGCATCAAGGATGACTAGAAAGTCATATAAGTGATGCAACTATTTTTCCTTATTTTGGTCTTGTATCTTAGAGGATGGGAGAAAGTAACTTTATCATAAGCTTTCTAAATCAATAAATATCATATGTAGATCCTCCTTACTTTCTATACTTCTCCATCAAACCCCTTAACAAATGTATATCCATAGTAGATCTACTTGGCATGAAATCAAATTGATTGTGAGAAACTTACGTATCACATCGTAACCCATGCTCAATTACTCTCTCCCATAATTTTAATGTATGGCACATTAACTTAATTCCTCTATAATTTGCAAACTCTTGTGCATAATCTTTATTCTTAAATATGGGAACCAACAAACTCTTTCTACTCATCCGACATCTTTTAGTCTTTAAAATGACATTAAAAGATTTGTAAGCCAAGAAATTCCTTTATCTCTAAACATTTCCACACTTCTATTGGAATATTATCCGGTCCTACTGCTTTTCACATTTCATTTTCTTTAAAGCTTCACTAACTATTTATTAATAATGATAAAAAATGAAATTTCTATTTTATTTAGGTATTAAGGTTGCTAAAATCAATCGTATTTCAGATCCTTTTGAAAAGTTTATCAAAATAACTCATCCACCTATTTTCAATATCCTTTTCTAAAAAAATATTTTGTTATTTTCATCCTTAATACATCTCACTTGAACCATAATATCTATTAATTCCATTAATTTACCTGTAAGAGTATCTATATTCCAAGATCCTAACATAATTCTAGTTTTATGGACTAACTTCTTTGCCCGCATCCATTATGTGGGAACCTTGCTTATTTAACATCGCACCGGGCGCCGATGCATTTTAGCACATTTTTCATTGTATTCAAGCCATATGCCGCTTCCAAGGGACGCCTAGCATTAACACAATGATTTAAAGGATTTATGTCATGATTATACAAGTTTTACTGTCGACTACCTAACGCAACCCTCCACTTTTCACATCCGACTTGGAACCGCAATGGTAGTGTTAAACTATGCAATCAAAAGACAAAAATCACCTCCTTACTTGAGATTATTTGAGAAGAAACATAGCAATGCACTTAATTTGACATTAGTTCCTTTTGAGTATGAGTTTTCTTATATTTTCACTTAAGCTAATGCCCTACTCAACATGGATCAATGTGCTATTGTCTACCTCTTATATTAGAATCTGAAATGGCACTAATGATGGTAGATAGGTTAGCCTTTGTTTGCATATTGCTGTCATAGACTATCACTTGAGTTGAAATCATGCCTATGTGTATGGCAAAAGCAAAAAACTTTTACTGATCCCTTCAGTTGAAATATCTGACAGCTGTGGATACCTGAGAAGTTTTAGGGTTTACTTGTTAGCTCAGTAATCTCTTGGTCAGATGCCTACCATGTAATATCTCTGTTTCCTATGGTGAAGTTGAAGGATGTATATGATCCGAGCTTAGAAAATTTCTTCTGATCACTTCATTCCAATCTACCTTGTAATGGCTGCTTGGTGCTTGATAAGCTCCAGGCTTTGCATCTTCTTATTCGTTTGTGATCTCTTCAATTAAAGTTAATTTTCTCCTTGATCCACTTCGGTATTGGTGCTGTTAAAATACTTGCATTGTTCAGAAAGTGTGGTATTACTTTTTTTTTTTTTTGTGTGCTCATGGGGAGATGCAGTTGCCATGAAAATCCAGCCTGACATTGTGACTGATTTCCAGTTATGGATGGATCTTTGATGCCAAGTTTGCTTACTACCAGTCTAGCAAACTATGCAGCATCAAGTATTACTTGAAAGGCATATAAATGGTGCAACCATTTTTCTTATTTTGGTTTGTACCTTACAGGATGGGAGAAAGTAACTTTTCATTTTGTGTTGGCTATCAACAAATTCTGACTGTGAGGAGTTATTGAGATACGTGGATTTTAGTTAAATCTATCTTATGCACAGATTTACAAATTCAGGAATTTAAGATAAAATGATGGAGAAATTTGATTTATCTTTTCTGTATGATTTTAAGCTCTCATTTTACTGTTTGATAGAATTTAAGTTAATCCTGCTCAGATCTGTTGCTGCTCCTTAATGTGTGAAATAGGAGTGGAAGCTTGTTTCTTCTTTCTGATGTTTTATTTTCATTTGTTCTTTGTTATTATTTATTTGGCTTTAGAGAACAAAGTATAAATTTAGAATCTCTTTACCAGAAGAGAGGTCCCTGAATAATGGTGTTGTCTCCTTATCTCTCTCTTGTCTCTCTGTACTGCTCTGAACGCCTCCAATTATCATGGTATTTACACAATGGAATTATGTCCTCTCATGGCAATGCCTAATTTTTTTGTTGCAAATTATTAAGGTGCTGGCCAACACTGATATGGCCAAGAATCACGGGCAAGTAAGAGTTTTCTTAAGCATTGTCTTAACTCATTATTGTGGTTAGTAACTCATTATCAACTTCACCACTAGATCTACTTCTACTAAAATTGCACTTCATGTATTTGGTTTTAGATCTACTCAAATATAAGCCTTTAAATTCTAAGGTTGAACTCCATAATTCAAGTTTTTCTTGAGCTCTCTCTCTAATCTTATCAATAAGAAGAAAGTTATTAGCAAAAAGCATACACCAAAGTATATCCTTCTGTAAATACCTAGTAAGAACATCCATAAATGAAACAAAAGATATGTGCTTAAAGATCCTTGATGTAATCCAACTGAAATAGAAAACTACTTGGTCATTCTTCCCTGTCTTTGAATACAAGTGACAGTTCCAGTATACATATCCTTAATGACTTGAATATATGCAATATTAACTCCTTTTCTAAAATTCTCCAATGCACTTCTCTTGGAACTCTATCATATGCATTCTCTAAATCAACAACTATCAAAACTCTTGTTTTTCTCCACTTCCTCCGCTGCTGGCGAAAGCCAGATGGGAGGCGTAACCCTCATATTTCGTCCCACCCTCCTTTGTTTGCTTCTCCTTGTTTGAATACCGTAATTCGCCTACCAATAGGATTTAGTAAATGATTTAACCATGTGAAAGCTGCTGTAACATTACACAAATCCTGGATTTTACTTGTCCAAAAATGCTGTTGTTTGGATTTAAGTTAAATCCGCTTAAATCCTGCCACGAGACAACCCCTATATTATTTCCCGTTCCACTCGCTCCTACCTGAAACCATTGTGGAAGAGAAGCAAGTCATCATGAAGGTAACCCTGCTTTTCCTCCCACCCTTCAGTTTGTGTAAATCCTGTAAGTTCACCTGCCAACGGGATTTATTAAATCCGGGATTTAAGGCAAAACGGAGGAGAAGAATGATTTAAAGTTATCATTTTCGTTGTTTGGCAGGATTTAGGTTAAATCCTGCTACCAAACAGTTTAATGTGAAGCCGTCGGCCTTCTTCCCTAAATTCTCGAATGAGTATGTCGTGAAGGCATCTATGCGACCAGTGTGAAGGAGAACAGTAGTTTTGTGAGTCATAGCCTTTACTTGAGAACAGTATATAGTATGCATATTCTATTTGCAATCAAACAGATCTTTATAAGTTGCAGGATCTATCTTCATTCTAATATTTATTCATGTAGGTGGAATCTGGAATCTTGCATTTTTTTTAAGTTTGAGGATAATTGTCCTTTTTTTATAAAGGTCTTTGTCATATTTCTGTATCCGTTCTAATTTTTATGCTTGAAGGCGGAATCTTGCATTTTTTCTGTATAGAAAGGGAAAACTGAACTAGATCTAATGTCCTCATAAAATGAGGACATTATACCTTTGAAAGTTTGACCTGGAATAACTCAAAACTCTCATGTGAGCGAGCCAATTTTCATTGCCCAGATGTGTTTGCCTTAGAACATTTTTTGAACCTTCTCCTAGAGCACTTGATGATGATGATAACTGAAAAGATCTTTTGAGGAACCACTTATAGAATTTCTCAAAGCAAAATTAATGTCTATCATTGCACATTATTATTTCAAAGAAATTGTGTTGCTATGTGTTATCATTACTTTGTAGTGTGTTGGTTCTGTGGGAAAAATTTCTCTTTGCCATAATATTTGAAATTGGGTTTGCATGTACATGAGGAGGTCATCCATCCTTTCTGTTCCAAAGAACCATAATATTATTTTAAAGAAATTGTTTTGCTATGTGCTATCATGCTTAACATTATAATGGTGCTATCTGGAAAAAATTCTTTACCATAATATTTGAAATTGGGCTTGCATGTACATGTTTGCAGCAAAAAATATCACTTGTTCAAGCGAACCTCAATCCATTCAAAGGGATGGAAGTCCAATTTATGTTTGTCAGCAAACTTTACATTATCTAAACATTTGCATTCCAATGGATGTAAGTCGACTATTTATCTGCAATGCAGTTTTATGAAATTGAATTATTTGGTAGACTTATAAACTAAGCTTAGCTTTAATAATTCAATAAATTCTTGCACAACAAAATCTACAACAACTCTAGTCTATTTGAGATATTTGAGATGAGGTAATTCATGGCGGTAATTATACTCCTTGAACATTATGGTTAATAGCCTCCTGATGTTGGTAGACTGGAATAATGACAGTTTGGATGATTGAATCATGGGATTTTGATCCGGACTATCTTCATTTTTCTTTTAGACAATCATCCATATCACATAACTAGACATCGATTTATATCGAGATTTATATTTATTTTCAATCTTAATTGAGAGTGCTCTTCTATTGTGATAAAAGGGGTAATTAACTATGGATGCTAGTGTTCATAGGAGGTAGAATCCAAATTTAAATGAACCCTAACATAATATTGGATGAAATCTGGTTGAATATAAAATAATCTGTCTCATGAAGAACAGACTCTAAATATCCTATAAAGATGGTAGAGGTTTTCATGTTTTTCCTGAGTGATCAATACATGTTGAGGTGATTCATAATTTCCTTCTTTAAAGAATTTTCCAGAGAGTTTTGCCCATATGATGGAGGTTTGTGGCTTTTAGAGGTGGGATGATGCTTGCAGTTATAATATCATAATATGTCATTATGAGAAAGGAAAAAAGATTTAACTTGCATTATAGAGGCAAAATTTGTGATATGCAGATGAAAACCCTATCATTAGCTTTATGTCTACCGTGAAATAGAGTGCTTAATTGTATGAAAATTATCAATATACATGCCATATCTGTAACATGCAGTTGTGTGCTGTTGATGTTTCGTTTGAGTATTATTTAGTTTGGGCGATGATGATGATGATTCAGAATTTAGCCATTGCTATGACATATCTCAATGTTTCCTGCTGGCAACCACTGCTGACATTGCCAAGGTGATTCGTTTATAGCTATTTATAGAAAGCTTTTGTACTTGTCTTTTTTTTGAAATGTTGTCGATTTGAGTTCTGGGGCAAAGATTCTCAGCTTCTCTTATGTGATGGATTCCATCATCATATGGTCCTCTAATTCTTGTTCTCTTTTACTTGTTCTTCTCTTCTTTTGGGATTTGCTTTTGACTTTGTTTTGGGTGGAGGAATTAAGCGGAAAATAAATATTGTATTCTTAGTATTTACATCTTTATTTTTTTGGTTTAAGGTAATCGAAAGAAAATAGTTTTACCATGAAAATTAGAACATGTGCATATTTTTGTTGTTACACTCTACTTAAAATTGTGGCGGATATTGTTAGGTTATGCTTCACTCTTCAATTTGTTGGTTATTTTTCAAGCCAAGCAGAAAGAGAAATTACTTCTCCACTCTGTTTCTTCTCAACCAAACAAGTAAGCGAAGACTATCTGGGTGGAGGAATTGCGAAAATAAATATTGTATTCCTAGTATTTACATCTTTATTTTTTGGTTTAAGCGTAATTGAAAGAAAATAGTTTTACCATGAAAATTAGAACATGTGCATATTTTTTGTTGTTACACTCTACTTAAAATTGAGGCGCATATATTGTTAGGTTGCGTTCACTCTTCAATTTGTTGGTTATTTTTCAAGCCAAGCAGAAAGAGAAATTACTTCTCCACTCAGTTTCTTCTCAACCAAATAAGTAAGCGAAGACTATCTTCAATTCCATTCCTTTAGTATTTCAGTTTCCATTTCATTTCCTC
Source organism: Cymbidium sinense (assembly GCA_021442155.1). Classification (NCBI taxonomy): domain Eukaryota; kingdom Viridiplantae; phylum Streptophyta; class Magnoliopsida; order Asparagales; family Orchidaceae; genus Cymbidium; species Cymbidium sinense. Next base: position 75,438,211 of record CM038222.1, on the reverse strand, counting down.
TCTTTCAACTCTTTCAAACCAAACAGAGCCTTTTGAGTTCTAAGTGCTACACACGGTTAACATTAACATTAGCTGCTTTGAAGTTCCATTAACATCGTTTATGACAGTTACATATGCATGCATACATACCATATTTTTTTGCATAGAAAACTTGTTTTTGCATCTTTTGAAATCTTTTGAAATTATGCTTATGCCTGATTGGTATTATGTGAAGCTTACACCTCACATTATGTGAGGCTCTCCTCTCAATTTTGTGAAACATGCACTTTTAAATCCACATTTTTTTAAAAATCAAATGTAAGTTTTAATTATTCAAATAATACTTGCATTCTAACACATGCAAGTAATATTAGGATAGATATTACCCAAGCTTCTCTTCTCTTATACCATTTCTGCTCCTCAAACACAATGCTAACCACCATCATTACTTGTGATATTCTTACTTTGATGTTTGATAATTGGAGTGGGAGAAAAAATTATTATATTAAAGTTATTTTGAATTATTATATCATTAGTTCTTACTTTGAAATTTTATGTTACTTTAATTGTATAGCACTTCTTACTTTATGATTTGATATCAAGATATTAATATGTTACTTGATACTTTATTCAATTTGTTAGTATTATATTAGAATGCTAATGGGTTATATTTTAATCTATCAATAGGTTAGGATAATAATATAGTATTTCTTACTTTGTACTTTGATGTATGTACAATACTTATTTTACACAATTTGATGTTGCATGCACATTTTCAACTTAAGATAAAATTTATGGGCTCGGTTTCTGTCTTTTTTTTTGACGTAGTGAGCAATATGCACATTTTCAGGGAATTGTTGCAGCGTTTCAGCCAGTGGTAGAGGTCAGTTGAAAGATATGTTTGGATTTCTACGGCCAATATTTGATAGATCTTTGGCATAACTTCTGTCTACTGATCATAATGTTGAGGCTTTGGGTGATGGGATATTTTCTATCCACATGATGTCTTGATGCGGCCATTTTAGCTTAAGATGTGGAAAAGAAGTATTGATCTGGTGGCCCTTATCCTCTTTGAAGAAATAATCTTGTGTGAATCGCACTTAAAAAATTTATTGGGGTTTTACACGCATACCTCATAGTTTTATGCATTTACATATCTAACACTTAAATTTTGATATTTATTTACTCTCAAAATCACCTTAAAAAATTTTCTTTCTTAGGCAGTTGCATATTTAAGCAAGAGGTACTGTGGAAGAGGCTATTTGGATGTTGCACAGCATTTTGATACTGGCTGTTACAAAATATCAATGATCATCGCTCATCTTTTGTTGGCATATCATTGATCAATGGCCAAGTTTTCCTATCATCAATCTGACAATGATTTGGGATTAAGGAGGGCCTGAAAATCTTCAAGCAACTGATGCTACCTTGTTTTCTTATGATCTGACTTGAGAGAATTGGGAGAAAGCTGTTTCTCTCTCTATAATAGTTTTGAAAAATTCTCTAGTCACTATTGCTTGACGTGCCATGCAAAACCTTGGTAATTTGGAGGAGGTTCTAAATGCCCATCTCTGTTTTTGAAAAACAAATCATTGCTTAGGATATTCTCCTGTGTGTGTGTCTGTGCATGTGTTTGTGGGTGTGCGTATATATAATCTGAATTGTATAATTGTGGAATAACTTTATTTTGTTTGCTACCTAACTCTCAAAATTAATTTGGTTACGTGGTACAATGAGAAACAAGATATGAATGGTGAACCATTGTGGTGAAATTCAAGTGCCCATTGTCTTCATTATGTATTTTACCAGACAAATTATCTACCAAATCAGTCTTCAAGGGCAAAAGTTTGTTTCACCTTCACCATCGAACTCAATTAGGAGGTCCTCATTATATGCTTTAATTACATTTAGTGCCATCACCGAACAAGACTGCTTGGTATAACTTTACTTTATTATGGCGGTGGCATGGCATTACAGGGATGGTCTAAGCTTTTTAAGCGACTATAGTTGCTATTACTCTAGTATTCAAGCATAAAGATCAGTAGAACCGAAGTTTATTTATTTCTGTGAGTATTCAAGCTCCCAATATATTTTTTTCAAATTGTGATGTGTTAGTGTAGTGGTAGCCCATTCATCTCAAGTTCTGGCTGCATGCGTTCAATCATGGAAATTTTTGTTAGGTTGTGATGAATAATAAAATATTGCTAAATGCATTGCAATCATGCTATGGAAGAAAACACACAAAAGATGAGATTTATGTCACCATTTTTGCAACTGTATAATTTGGAGATTTATAGACATTTACTTGTCACACAGTAATGCTGATGATCTCATAATTTTTCTCCATGGCATGATTGTATGTGACCTTTAATATATGGGTTAAATTTTAAAATGGTCCTTCGATTATCTGTATGTTGTTAATTTAGTCCCAAAGTATCATATTTCTCCAATTCAGCTCAATTGTACAAAATTGATTCAAAGAATTTAACTATCGGCTGCACATGGTGCCATGGAATGTCTCTATTTTCTATGGTAATGATGTGGCATGTATGGATGGTCTAGAGCTTCTCAAGCAATCCCAACTGCCGTTACCTAGGTAATTCATGTATGACTATTAATAGAGATCTTCTGTGCTTGCTTATTTCAGTAATTCCTCTATCATCTGAGCCTTCTTGTTGGGCCCTCATTCTTCTTTCCTTTTGAAATGTAAGCATTTTTGTTTCTGGGAAACACAGTGTGCATTGCTGTAGGCAATGTTTTCTGCTTGTTTTATTTGGTGTATTCCTCTATCATCCGGTCCTTATTCTTGTTCTTCACGCCTTTTGAGACTGCCTTTTAATTGACTTTTGGTTGGAGGATAATATTATTTATCAATTATTTACATCTTGATTATTTGGTTTATATGTGTAATTGAACAGAAATTAGTTTTGCAAAAAAAAATTAGAACACATAATATTGTTGACCTTCATGCATGTGACATAAGTCAAGTTTCACAAATTAATTTCAGCGGGCAAATCGAGCTGAAATACAATTCGATGGCTAAAATCATTGATCTTCAATCAACGAATTACATGCCATTGTGTTCATAATATAAATTGATCGAATATGATATTGCATTCGACGATCAACCAATCAAGGAGAGTCGAAGTCTACGCGATATCGAGCGTGAAGCAACGTTTCAAACGACCCTCAAAGGCAAAAATTTCGAGACCAGAAATCTTTCTATTTATCATGCTCTATTTAAATTTAAAGCATGGATAATATTAGGTTGTGTTCATTATTCAAGTTGTTGCTTTTTCCTTCAAGCCAAGCTGAAAAGAGAAATTAATTTTAACAGTCAGTTTCTCTTCAGTCAAACTAGTTGGCAAAGATTATCTTCAATTCAATTCTTTCTGTATTTAAGTTCTCATTTTATTTTCATTTTCTCTTTAGTTCCTTCAAACCAAACACAATGTGCCATGCAATAAGCATCATTTTGAAGTTCCATTGACTTTATATATATATATATATATATATTCCCAATACCTAGGTTTACTAAATGGGGATTTAAGATAAAGTGGGCAAACAATATCAAAATTAGGTTTAGATATGTAAATATATAAAAATTATGTGGTATGTATGTAAATCTCTAAATTCTTTTATATTTTGTAGCAGTGCTGTTGTCAAACTTATCTTAAAAGAGGCCGCTCCAAGTTATATAGCTATGCTGGGCCTTTTGGCAACAGCTGAGCTAAGGATAACGTGGGAGCCATGAGGGCACCTTTGATGGCAATGACCCAAATTTTAGGCTACAAATGGGATCTGGCGTCAGCCTTATTAAGTATTTTTGTAAGAGATTTATTTATTTCAGCTGACTGCGCTGTATAAATTATTCCTTACATTCTCCTTGTTGCGGTGGTGATATTGACAGGACATCTATTTGTTTAACAGAAATCTATGGGTTTTGTTGATTTCTCTAGTGTTTGTCAGGCGTCAAGGGATGGCCTTGAGGGGCAACGGCTACCGCAACATTTTTAGCCTTTTGGGCATAATGTGAGTGATAAGTGTGGAAGGTTGTTCTCTATTTTCTCTTGATTGTTTATTTACTGTTGATCATAGCCAAGTTTCAAGGACATCTGATCATTGAGCCTGTTTCACTTTGGTTGTCTGAGACCTATTGGGAAGTTAGAATGGATGGTATGGAATTTTCCTAGGAAAACATTTTCATCTAGTTCATAGAGGCAGTGATGATGATGATTTTGAATGCTAAAAGTTACCTGTGGACTCATTTGCAATGTTTGTGATTTATATTTTATGTGAAGTGGCAAATCCTCCAATTTCTATTTGTTAGAGGGAAAATTTGTGTCAGCTAGAACAGAAGTGGCTGCTTTCATGGCTACATTGTTAGTTTTAACGATGTAAAATGATATGATACTGAATGATATTAAAGGGGATATGGCTGACAAATCTTTTTTTGCAGGCAGGTATTATCCAAATACATTTGTCTTGCTAGTTACTGAAGGAATATATATCTAAGATTTATTTTTATTTTTTTAGCATCCGTGGCCTAGAGGAATTATGATCAATAACCCTAACTCACACTATCCATCTCCTACTGTCTCCATGTGTTTCATCAGGAATGAGGAATTTGTGTGTTTGTCTTTGTGTGTTTTGTCTGTTGACTTTATGTATCAAGAAAAAAGAATCCAAAATTTTCTTAAGAAAAGACTTTTGCATTCATCATTATAATTTTTAGCCTTATCCTTACTAATTTAGCTGCATCATCTTAGCATTCTCAATTTTATCATACTCAACTTGGATATTCATGTCTTTGTTATAGCCCAAAACTTGGTTACATACAACATTATTGTCATAATTTTGAGTTATAAAGCTATCTTATGTCTTCATAATATCCTCCTATCACATAAGACTATTGAGATTCAACTTTTCTAATGTTAATGACCAAGCTTTTGATTTTTCTTACATTAATGGGGAATAACTTGATGAGTTAACTGCAGAAAATCTCCTATCAAAGCCTTCTCTTGAACATGAAATGCAGTTGGTGTTGGCAAATCATGTGATTTGCATCAAAGCTAATGCCCTACTCAGCATGGGTCAATGTGCTATTGTTTGCCTCTTCTATTACAACTGAGAGGGCAATGATAAAGGTGTAAAGGTTAGCCTTTGTCTGCATATTGCTGTCAACTTAAGTTGAAATCATGCCTATGTGTATGGCAAATGCAGGAAAACTTTCACTGATTACTTAAACTAAATATCTAGCAGTGGATGGATACCGCGGAAGCTTTAGGATTTAGTTGTGAGCTCTTGGTCAGATGCCTTTCATGGAATATCTCTCCCATGGAAATGTTGAAGCATGTATATGAGAGGTTAGAAAATTTCTACGATCATTTCAATCTACCTTGTAATGACAATGATGGTGCTGGCTTTACATCTTATTCTCTTGTGATATCTTCAATTAATGGTAATTTTCTCCTTAATCCACGTATCGGTGTTGTTAAAGTGAGTGCATTATTCATTTCTTTTGCAAAATGTGGTATTACTTCATTTCTTTCTGCCCCTCATGTGGAGATGCAATTGCTTTGAAATCCAGCTCGACATTGTGACTGATTTCCAGGTATGAACAGATCTTTGATGCCAAATTTACATATTTATGAGGCGTGAAGGATGACTTGAAAGACATATAAATGGTGCAACCATTTTTCCTTATTTTGGTATTTATTTTAGAGGATGGTAGAAAGTAACTTTTGTTTTGTGTTGGCTATCAACAAATTGTGACTTAGAGGAGTTATTGAGATGGTGTGGATTTAGTTAAATCTGTCCTATCACATTTACAAAATCAGGAATTTAAGATAAAATGATGGAGAAATGGGATTTGTCTTTCTGTATGATTTTAAGTTCTCATTTCTTCTGTTTGATGGAATTTAAGTTAATCCTGCTCAGATCATGCTACTGCTCCTTAATGTGTGAAATAGGAGAGGAAGCTTGTTCTTGTTCCTTCTTTCTCTGTGATGATTTAGCTTCATTTGTTCTTTAATATCATTCATTTGGCTTTAGAGAACCAAGTATAATTTTAGAACCTCCTTACCAGAAGAGAGGTCCCTTAGTAACGGCAATGTTGATGTCCTCCCTTGCCATCTCCTTCCTCTCTCTCTCTCTGTCTCTGTGCTGCTCTGAATGCCTCCAATTATCATGAGATTTACACAATGGAATTATGTTCTCTCATGGCAATGCCTAATTTTAGTTTGCAAGTTGTTAAGGTGCTGACCAACAACGATATGGCCAAGAATCATGGGCAAGTAAGAGTTTTCTTAAGCATTTGTCTTAACTCATTAGTTATAACTTGTTGTCACAACTTTGCCACTAGATCTACTTTAACTAAAATTACACTGCCTATATTTGGTTTTGATCTACTTAAATGAAAGCCTTTAATCTCTAAAGTTGATCTACATAATTCAAGTTTTTGGCTGAACTCTCTCTTTAATTTTATCAATAAGAAGAATATTATTATCAAGCATATACCAAAGTATATCCTTTTGTAAATTTCTAGTAAGAGCATCCATAACTATAATAAAATGATGCTACTTAAGTGGTTTTGTCAAATGATCATTATTACGCAATTATATATATATGTTCTCAATGACTCAATTTGAGATCAAAAAGGTGCATTTGATAGTCCAAAATGTTTTTGTCATCTAAAGTGAACTTAAAATTATTTTCTACAAACACCACCTCGCCTACAAAATTTTGAAGACGCAGACATTATCATTGATAAGGATCCTTTGGTCAAGTTGGCCGATGCTTCCTCTGACTAAGTAGACTAATCACAATTGTTTAAGCACGGAACCATGAGATCTTGATCATCATTCCCCAATCATCCTCTTTAAGCTAAATGATGAGGTATTTCATAATTTCTAAACTCCCATGCTACTTTATGCTAAGAAATTAGTGGCCTAATGACTAGCTTTAATCAAATTCACTCTTAGTATTGGGAGTGGTAATTAATGTACTGCTACTATAGGAGATGTGGAACCAGCCCATACAAAATGATGAAATCTCTGAGAAATTATCTAGTTTCATCTTTTCTCTGAAAATTTTTTTTGACATTAATCTAAATTCTCATTATTGAGAGATAATGAATTTTGCTTACAATTCTTTGCTATAAAATGTAGTGCCACATGCATAACAAACTGTAGAACGATGTGCTGTGGTAGGTATTATTGTTTTGATGTTCTAATCGTTTTTAATATGACTCTTGCAGATGTATATTTTTAGTGGATGGGGTTGTTATAGCAGAAAAATAGCCACTCAGAATGGCCTGGAGCTTCCCAGGTAACTTCAACTGCCATATTACCAAGTGGATTAAAGAACAGCAATCAGTGGAATGCTGCTGCTTTTTTTCTTTTGGAAATTAGTTCTGGTTTTTTGCTACAAAATGTGTAATATGTGGGCATTGGTCTCTTTGAAGTTCCACTGACATTTTCTTTCCAAGGCAGTTTTAGATTTAAGCAGGAGTTGCCATGGAAGATGATTTTTTTTAGATGTTGCACAGAATTTTGATATTTCCTGTTACCAAATAATAATGATCAATGCTTATGGTTTGTTTGTCATATCAATTATCAATGTCGGAGTTTTTCTATCATCAATCAATAATGAGGCATCAAGGAGGACCTGAAAATCATCAGGCAATGACTTGAGAGAATAGGGAGAAAGCTATGTTTCTTTCTGATAGTTTCTTGTGGACTCAAAACATTTGAGTCCAACCTCGTGAGAATTTTAGCGTTATTTTGAGCCTAAATTTAGAAAGACCGACTAGTTGCAGATAAGATATTTTTCAAGAGGCTCTGCCCTCATTTTGTTAGATCTTTAGATCTAGTTCAAGTTTCACATATGCACAAACACCTATGATGGATTACTCTTAATGATGCTAGAGAAATTTCATTAATGCTAGTCATTAGCTAATTGCTAACCATATAGTAGCATCAATTTAGATTTTAGAATTGATAAAATTCATCAGTCATATATCTTAAAAGTGGATGCCCTTGTTTTATATGGTTATCATGCGGCATGTTTCGATGGTCTAGAGCTTGTCAGGCAACCACAGCTGCCTTTACCATTGAGATTTATGGTGGGGAAAAGATTTATTATTATTATTTTTTACCATAATGACTAAAATTGAGGTATCGTAATATCATTGAGGAGGGATGATACTTCAAGGCGTATTAACGTAATCTCTTTTTGTGAAAAGCAAAATATGAAATTGCATTACAGGGTAAAATATTTATGATTTAGATGGACATCCTACAAGAACTTGATCTCCACCGTGAAATACAGTTAGAATGGCTTAATTATATATGGCAATTTCAAAGATTAATGTTATACACTTAGCATATAGTAGTATGCGGTTGATATCTTGTTTGAGCAAGAATTCATGAGAGCGATGATGATGATTTATAATTTAGCCAGCGGCTGCACATGGTTGCTATGGATTATCTACATGTTTTCTATGGTAGTGATGTGGCATGTTTGGATGGTTTGGAGTTTCTCAGGTAACCATAGCTTCCATTATTAACAGGATTCATGAATAGCTATCAGTAATAAACTATTGTACTTGTCTTATTTTATGACTTCCACTATCATTTGAGCCCTTTCTTCTTATTGGTCCCTCATTCTTTTTCCTTTTGGAATGTAGCCCTTTTGGTTTTGGGTGCTATAATGTGTAATGTAGTAGGTGATGCTTCTTTGCATGTCTTATTCCATGGATTCAACTATCTTTGGTCCCTTTTTTGTTATGCTCATCTTTTGGGGATGCCTTCCTTGGCTGTGTTTTTGGTTGATTTAAATCTTAATTTTTTGGTTTCAGTGTATTTGATAAGAAAACATAAAGTGCTTTTACTTAGAAGAGGATATTGAATATAGGTGATTGAGATATTTTGATGAAATTTTCAATAAAGGGTGTGAGAATACTATTGATTTTAGCAATCTTAGTTCCCTAAACAAAAAACAAGAATTTTTTTATCATCTTCTTAGTAAAATTGAAGATGGAGAGGCTTTAAAGAAAATGTAGTGAAAAAATAATTGGACTGATATTCCAATGTGGAAATGCTTGGAGATCAAGGAATTTCTTGACTTATTAATCTTTTAATGTTATTTTAAAGATTAAAAGATACCATGAGTGGATAAAGAGTTTGTTAGTTTTATTTTATGAATAAAAGTGATGCATAAGAGTGTAATTTATAGAAGAATTAAGTTAATGTGTCTTACATTAAAATTATGAGAGTAATTAAGCATAGGTTTACGTGAGACAAACAATCTAATCGGTTTCATCGAGTAGATCTATTATGGATGTTATACATTTGGTGAGAGGTTTGATAGAAAAGTATAGAAAGTAAGGAGGTTGATGATTTAGATGATATTTTTGATTTAGAGAAAGCATACATTGAAGTTTTAAGAGAAGTGCTTTGGAGAGTTATAGAAAAGAAAGAAATTAATATGGGTTAGATTCAAGTCATTAAGATATGTAGAGTTGTGACTTGTATCCAAACACAAGGAGTTTTGACAAAATTTTTTCTATTTCAATTGGATTACATAAAGGATAATTTATGCTCATATCTTTTTTTTAATTATGAATGTTCTTACCATGCATTTAGAGATGTACCTGATGCTTTTGATGATGACATTCGCTTTGGTTGATAAGATAGAGAGGAAGTCCAAGAGAAACGCATTATGGAGGTCAATTTTAGAGTCTAAAGGTTTTCATTTAGTAAATCTAAAACTAAATATATGGAGTGTAATTTTAGTGTAGAAGTTCTAGTAGGGTTATGGCATTGGGTGATCAAATTAAAAAGAGTGAACGCTTCAAATATCTTAGGTCTATTGTCCAAAATGATGGTGAAATAGATGGGGGTGTTAGTAGAATTCTAGTTGATTTGAAGTGGAGGAATGCATCTTAGCTATTGTGATCGAAAAGTATTGAGACTAAAGGTAAAATTTTATAAGATAATGGTAAGACTCCATTATTTATGATGCATGACTAGTAAAATAGAAGCATAAATTTAAGTGTTGCAAAGATGAGGATGTGTATGAGTGGCTTGGCTCTTAGAGATAAAAAAAAATGAATATATTCGAAAAGGTTGGAGTAGTTCGTGGTAGATAAGATTAGAGTCACCTTTGATGATTTGGTCACACATTAATCCGCATAGATAGGTAAGATAGTAGATGTATTAGATTTTTGTTAAGAACTGGAGGTAGACCAAAAAAGATTTGGTTAGAATGTATAAAAAATGATTTTTGTTTATTAAAATTAAATGAGAATTTGACACATAATGGAACACAATAGAGAAGAAGGATTTATGTAGTTCCACTTAGTTGGACAAAGGTTTTGTTGTTGTTATTGGTGTAATTGATAAGAAATTTGTTTTACTAAGAGAATTAGAACATGTGCATAGATATTTATAATTTTATTCTTTAAAGTGAGGTGTTAGGTTATGTTTATTCTTCAATTTGTTTTTTTTTTTGTTCAAGCCGAGCAAAATAGACAAATTACTTCACGGATCTTCTCTTCAACCTAACAAGTGGCAAGGACTATTTTCAAGTCAATTCCTTTTCAATTTCCATTTCCTCTTTCAATTCTTTCAAACTGAGGAGCCTTTAGTATAATGTGCTACAAAGTGTACGATACAATAAGCATCTTTCTTTGAAGCTTCATTAACATCCACAGTGAGGTAGTTGAAGTATATTTGTAGTGTAAGGGTTCTCTGTGTAACAGCATAGTTTTTAGTGTTCTTCAATTTTTTTTTCCGTTACCACATATCAATGATCAGTGCTTATTTCTTATTTCTTTTAGAATGTAAAGGTATGGTTGTAATTGTGATTTCAGATTGCTAACCATGAAGGTGAAACTTGCAATCTTTCTCTATGAACTAGGGAAAAGGAAGTCGCATTTAGAGACGGTCTTTACATCTTTATTAAAGAGCTACGTGTGTCCTATTTTCTGTGAAATGCAGTGCCACATAGATGATATACAATGGAGTGTTACTTTTTTCTTTATGAATTAATAACTTTTGCGGATGATATAATGATTTAGAGGTCAGCCATAATATCTCTATAGTTTCTATGGTGATGATTTGGCATTCAGGATGGCCTGGATTTTTCTGTCAACCACAGCTATGTCATCACCTGGGGATTCATGCATAAAGAATGAATAAAGCTTCTCTGCTTTTCTTATTGTATGGATCTCATTGTCATCTGCGGTTTCCTGATCATCATAATGATCATCATTTTCTTCTTTCCATTTTGGAATATAATTTTTTTGGGTTGTATAATGTGCAGTGTGGTAGGTATCACTGTCTTTGAAGTGCTAATCAATCTTTTACAAGGCTGTTACAGATGTATATTTGTAGTGGATGAGGATGTTGTGGATGAAGCATGGCTCTTTGTGATGTTACACCAACTTCTTCAGTTGCGCCTGCTATTAAATATCAATGATCAGTGCTTATCTTGTTTAGAAAGGTGTAGATACTGTTATTTTACAGAGATACACATATGTTCTTCACTTCTGCTGTTGCTGCTTCTCCTTACCTCCATCTATTGCTAAAGCTGATACTGCTATGGGCAAGTACACGGTGGGGTGGTAGCCCAATCTTGTCTTGTTTAAATGTGTTCTTTAAATCCTTATCCTAGTGGCGGTGGTGATAATGGCCAGGCATCTGTTTTCTTATCGGATATCCAACAGTTTATGTTGATCTTCTGGTACTTGTATGGCATCAAGAGATGAGCATAATCATTTTAGGGATTATTTGGTTGGGTGAATTAGGAGTGTAAAGTAATACAGGAGTTTTAATACTTTGAGGTGTTTGGACTGCTGCAAATAAATGCAAAGTATTTTGGTGAATTTGAAATATTTTGAAAGAGTGATTTATGGTGTATTTGGAATTCTCCATTTGTCAAATTCCAAATACAATGAGAAGTGAGGACCACGGCACCACCCACCACCTTAGTTGCCTGCCATTAATGTGCGTTGCCCGCCATCCAATAAATACTTTTACATTACATTCATTTTATCATTTATAAAAAAACAAACCAATCTATTTATAGAGTTTCCATCTAAATAACCTAAAAGTAATCTAAATACATTACATTCCTTTTATATTATATTTTTTTACATTGCATTCTTTTTCAGGTAACCCCATAACCTTTTTTAGGCATAAGGTGAGGGATCAGGGTGGAAACTTATTCTCTACTTATGTTGTATTATTTGCTGTTAATTTTTTAGAAGATTTAAGGATACTTCATCAGTTTCACAGAGGCAATGATGATAATGATTTTGAAGGCTAAGATACATATTGGTTCATTTACATGGCTGTGATTTATGCCTCTCTCTTGTGAAGACGCAAATCCTCTCTAATTATTATTGTAATTACATCCACTGCTTCGGTGATTAGCGAGCAAAGTTTTTTTTTAGTTTGATTTTTCGTTTATATTTGCATGTCAGCTGAAGATATTAACAATGGAATTTTTATAATGGATTGTTATAGAGCTGATTTGGTTGTTTGAAATTCAAAATTGTTTTTAGTATGACAAATTTTACTTGATTCTTTCATTTGATTGGATGCAGCTAGAAATTAAAGTGGATTGCGTGAGAAATGTTATTGTTTTACATGGTTGACTGTGTGATCCATTGTTCCCTACTGTTAAGGAATTCCCAATAGAATTTTTTGTATGCATGAAGAGGTTTGGTTGGCACTTGGAGGGATAGGAAAGGTCCGTTTTTCTCTTCAACCTGTCAACTTGAATCGATCTGCTAGTGGCTTTCATTTGGCAATATTGGAAATTTAGAGTATGCAAAAGGGATATGATACTGAAATGAATAGGATGCTGACAATCTTGTGTGGGTACCTATTATCTAGAAATTATCCTCTATCGAGCTTCAGCTCGATTTGAGCTTTAGCATTGTGTTCAAGCTTGAGGTTGATTTGAGTTTGTTCACGAGTTCAGTTGAAATTGAATTATCAAATCTTAACGAGGAGTTCGCTTTGATGAAATGAAAGAGCTTTAATGGCCTTAATTGAGCTTGTTCACGAGCAGCTTATTTACATGTGCTATATCAATTAAAGCTTATTAAGAATAAAAAAATTTAATAATAGGACAGATAAGTCATAATCGATTTGCTCTTAATGTTTGTTCAGTTTTTAAACAATATTTTTAACATTAATAAAATGAAATAAAGCTTAAACTTGTCATTCTACAATTACAAACATCGCTCATTTGATTATCAATGAATCATGAATGACCTCTAAGGATACAGATTTTAAAGCTTGGTTTATTTGCATCCCTAGGCATCAAGGGATGTCCATATCCATTTTGCCTTTTCAGGCCTGAGTGATCAGGTGGAAGCTCATTCTCTCATGATGTATTATTTGTTAAACTTAGAGAATATTTAAGCTACTGCATGTGTTTTATAGAGTGTTGATAATGATTTTGAAGTCCATACCTATGGGCTCATTTGCAGTGGCTATAATTTACGCTTCTCTTGGTAAGACACAGCTCCTAATTACTATTGTAATTACGTGTAGATCACCATTTTTAAAAATGTTGCAGTATGGCAAATTTTGCTCAGATTCTTTCATTTTGAAGCTAGAAACTATAATGGATCTTGTGTAAGCAGGTTTTTATTTTTATTTTAATTCATTTGGCTAATTTGTTTCTGTTGTTATATCTTTATTTAAAATGCTGTAATGATGTGTATATTGTTCTCCATAATCACACCACATATTAACTTCTTTTTGTTCAGCTTTGTCATTTTACAATGATTGAGCTATCATCTTTGTAATGATGGCCACCATGTTTTGTTCTCAGAAATCTTAATGTTGATGTGTCAATGCAATTTAATGTAAACCCTCATATTAAATTGTTGTAATATATCGTTGTTATAGTAATCGATTGATTTTAAGATTTTTTGAATTTTTTTAATATTTTAACTATAAAGTCATTATATAAATAAAAGTACTAATATATTTTATTTATCATTATTGTACTATATAATGGTGGAGAATATATACGACAATTAATGGCATAATTCCTCTTGTGAGATATGTATTATTATGGTTGTTTAAAGATTAAATCTATAGTAATAAGTATCTAATACCAAAATTTGATAGAATTTATGACCTTCAGTTAACTTTTGACCTTTAGCTAAATCATCTTAGTACAAAAAAGCAAAAATAAATGCAGTTAAAGAAAAAAGTGAAAAATAAGACTAATATCCATGATAAAAGACAGAAGGCTTAGATTTAGAGCAAAAAAAAATATATAATAATTATAAATCAACAATAGGGACAATAAAGAAGGTTCAAACTTCTAAGAGTTATAATCATATAAGTTGTTATTTCAAAGAAAATAATTATATGATTAATACATCATAGCCATCTTAGCCACTATAGGCATAAAAGTAACAATGTCACTATAGCCAACCAAATCTTATTAACAAATGAAGCCCACCATAAGCATAAAAAAAAATAAAATCATCATAAAATTTTGTTGAGATATTTGATTTAGTTTCTTTTCATTTTTGATGATTTCTCATCGTTGATGTAGAGGATTTTAAAGATAAATGTTGTATGTTATGAATAATATCATCATCTGTTAAATGATAAATATGTTAAAAAAATGTATTCATATATAGAATAGAGTTTAGGACATAGATTGTAACCATACTTTTTAAAATTATATGACATATATCACATATTATAGAAATAATTAATGAATAAAATATGAATAATTATCAAGCTAAAGTAAAAAATTGTACATAAATCTAAAATTTTTAAGCAAACATCTTACATAAGCCAACATTTCTTAGGTAATTATATCAAATTATTCAAACCCATTTCGAGTGCATTCAAGAGTTTAAGCATACAAACTTAATTCATTTATAGATACAAAAGAAATTATTTTAAATTTAATCATATTAATTTTAATTTGACATAATAAAAATAACACTTATTTAATAATTCAAGTATCAATCTTGAAACTAATGCAAGGTAAGAATGCATAAATAATAAATCATATTGAGCTTAATCTAAATTAAAAATATTTTAGGTGAGTTTTAATCTCAAAAATCAAATAACAAAGTGAAAACTTTGATCCCATACATGAAACCTTGTTGGGATTAGATGCATATGATCCTTACAAGATCCAACATAGATCGATTTATCAATAATCCTATAAGGATTATACCATACATCACAATAAGTTTCATGTCAATTGTTTGTATAGAATTACATAAATAAGATTAATCCACAATCAAGACATGGGCTCATGCCTCTTTAAAAAAATATCAATTAAGAATCGAGGAAAAAGAAGACAATGCAATTATGATGACATATAAGAACAAGAAGAAAGAAAAAGAAATGATGCATGAATATTTGCTCTAGAAAAATAAAACTTATAATAAATAACAGAAATAACAATAGAATATATTAGAGCCAAAATGCAAATCAATAAGCATTGCATAATTCAAAACAATTAATTAAAGATAAACAAAATAAAATAATAGATAGAGTACAATACATCCCAAAATCATAAATGCAAACTTATTATCAATTGAGAAATCAATAATAATCTTATGCATACCATAATTTAAAAAATCGAGGTAAAAAGAAGATAAGAATAGAAAGAGGAAACGCATCACTAAATGATTAATCAAGCAATAAAAAAGAGGAGAATAGAACTTAGAACAAAATGTTTATGAGGAGAACCAACAATAATAATAAATATACTTTAAAATAAGAATCAATATTAATCACAAATGCATTTTACATGGAATGGTAGAGAAATTCAAATCACTATTAGATTCGAGCCTAATCAAAATATGAATGAACAAGTTCATTATTTAAGTTTGACTTTTTTTATAATTGAACAAATTTTTATTCCTATGTATTTTTCAATCAACCATGCCTATATTTGATGCAACCTTATAAGATCAGTTAAAGTCAAGGAGAACCAAAACTCAAAAAAAGCAACGAGAGAACCAATAAAGCATAGAACTATAGAAGATTAGAGTTTTAAGAAATGTAGAACACAACTAAGCATTATACTAATTCAAAGCTTAATTAAAGAGCAAACAAAATAAAATAATAGATCTAAAGCACAATACATCCCAATAAATGCAAACTTACCATCAACTCGTGAGAAAACCTAATAATGGATCTAGAAGCTACTCTATAGAATTACCGAGCAAGAATCGAGAAAAAAAAGAAGAAAGAAGAATCTAAGAGGTAAGAGGAAACCGCATCACTTGATGCAATCAAGCAATGCTCAAAAAGAGGAGAAGCCATGAGAACAACAACTTAAGATAAGAATCCCATCAACTAGACAAGAACAATAGAAGATTAGGACTTAGGAAATAAGAATCAACTATGAATCACGCCAATGCCCATTGGTTACACAATAAGTAGAACCGCAAATTCAAATCACTCATGGTGCGGCTAGATTAGCCTAATCAAGAATATGAATGAACAAGTTCAATTTAAGTTTGACATAATAATAAAAAAATATTTTATTCCAGACAATCAACCATGCCTATATTTGATGCAACCTTAGGATCAAGCGATGCTCAAGTCAAGGAGAACCAAATAAAACTCAAAACAAAGCGAACGAGAACCGAATAGCGAATAGAACTATAGAAGATTAGAGCTTTAAGAAATGTAGAAATCACAACTAAGCATTGCATACTTCAATTCAAAACAAGAATTAAAGAGCAAACAAAATAAAATAATAGATCTAAAGCACAATACATCCCAAAATCGCAATGCAAACTTACCATATCAACTCGAGAAAACCTAATAATGGATCTGAGCTACTCTCTAGACACATAGAATTACCGAATAAGAATCGATAAAAAAGAAGAAAGAATCTAAGAGGTAAGAGGAAGGACGCATCACTACGGATGCAATCAAGCAATGCTCAAAAAGAGGAGAAGCCGTGAGAACTAAACAACGAACAAGATGAGAGATCAACCGATACCAATAGAACAACAATAGAAGATTAAGACTTTAGGAAATAGAATCAACGAATATGAATCACCAATGCCCATTGGTTACACGGAATGGCTAGAACCTCAAATTCAAATCACTTATGATGCGACTAGATTCGAGCCTAATCAAGCCCAATATGAATGAATAAGTCACTATTTAAGTTTGACTTCTTTATAATTCGAATAAAATTTTTTTATTCCGACTCATTATTTTAACAAACAAGTCGAACGTGAAGTTATTATGGGCCGAACAACGGCCTGTTTTGATAGCCTTCTCCCGAGCGACGGGTAGCTAAACGCTCGGTTCATTTGCAGCCTAATTTCGGCGTTCGAAAATTTTGTCTTTCTCTCCCTTCCCGCTGCTGCCCTAAATAGAGAGGGAGACTGAAGGTAACAATCGTCTTTCCTCCCACACTCCTTCGCGCGCTTCTGCTCGTCTAGATCCCTTAATCCGCCTACCAACAGGATTTGGTAAGTCCGTATTTAACCATGCAAAAGCTGCTTTAGGGGATCACACAGAGCCATCGATTTAACTCGTCCTTGGTTGGATTTAAGTTAAATCCTGCTTAAATCGTGCAACCAAACAGCCCCTTTAGTTAAATCCTGCTCAGATCTTCACTAACCAACCCTTTATTACTGTTGCAGTGGATTCTTGTTCTCTGTTTTTTCTGTGATGATTTAGCATCCGGTGGACCTTATTATCATTCGTACGGCGACGAATTTTCCCAAACAGCTTTGATTTGATTCTTATTCGTCCCTTCGGAAAAGTCCCCATGTAAATGGTGGTGCTGATTTCCTCTATTGCTTTCTCTTCTCTCTCTGTATCCGTCTCTCTGTGCTGTCCCAATCCCTCTAATTATAATGGTAATCACGACATACAATTTTGTCCTGATGGGATCAATGCTGCAAAATAATTGGGGATTTACATACATAGCACCCAAAGCTATTATTTTGTGGAAGATTTACATACAAACCACGCAATTCTTATGCATTTATATATTTCACATCCAAAATTTAATTTTACTTAAATAGCACTTAAATTTTTATTATTACATGAAAAATACCACCCTGGTTATTTTTTTCCAGTGAAATGCACCTTTTCTGAAAGAGTGCTTTGTAAGATTCAAATTAAATGTAAATACATAGATATGTATGTAAATTTTCAACTTTATTTGTTTTGCATCTGCATGGCAGATGATGTAGCATTTACTGTGAAAATTTTACATATTCTTTATATAGCTAATTGGGTTGCTTGAAATTAGAAAACTTGTTTTCTTAGGAGTTCCACTAATAAAGTGGCTTTAATTTCTCGTATAAAATAAATTAAAATAAAATGATCATTCATATTGTCGTCATAATTTTTTCATGACTCCTATGATGCTGTGTGGTAAACATCTCTATTGAATATAATGATTAAAATTGGGTTACAAACCCATGGTCCAGTGATCCATCATTCCCTACTTGAATGAATTTTTTTATAAACTTTTTTGTTGGCATTATGGGTTTGGTGGTGTTTTAGTATGATGTTGATAGGGGAAGCGTCACCCATTCTCTCATGGCAATGCCAAAAAAGTTTAGAGCTGCAATATGTTTTGGGGATGGTTAACAACGATATGGCTGAGAGTTGCAGGCAGATGAGAATTTTGCCATTTGCATGTCTCTTAGAGGTCATGATGGTGACGGCTAAATGTTAATGATGATGATGATGATGATGATGATCACCCAAAAGATTTTTTTTTGAGGCATTCCATATAGAGCTTCTTAAAGCAAATCTAAGGCCTATCAGTGCACAATATTCTTTCATGTGTTGTCTTGGTTTTGCATGAGCATGATGAGGTGATCCATCATTTCTTTTTATATTGATTTACCAATAGATTTTTTGTCCAGACGATGAATTTAGTGGCTCTTTGGGGAGGGATGATGCTTGAAGACATGATCTCTCCATGTGAAAAGTAAAACAAAAACAATGAAATTGTATTATGGGGAAGAGTATTTTTGATTTGCACATGGAAATCCTATCCATGGCTTTATCTCCATCATGAAATACAGTCAGGGGTTCTTAATTTTATAACAATTATCAAGTTTAGTGCCATAACATAACACACCGTAGTGTGCTATTGATCTCTCATTTGAGTAAGAATCTGTGAAGGCGATGATGATTTAGAATTTTTCCATTGCCTGCACATGGATACTATGGATTCTGTATTTATTTCCCATGGTAATGATGTGGTATGTTTGGATGGTCTGAAGCTTCTCAGGCAACCACAACTGCCATTACCAAGGGAATTCATGTGTAGCTATTAGTTGAAAGCTTGCGCTCGTCATATTACATGAATCTGACTATTATCTGTGCCCCCATCTCTTCTTATTGGCCTCTTCTTTTTTTTTTAGTTTTAGAATATAGTCCTTTTGGATCGTGGGTGCTACATAATGTGCAACGTAGCAAGTACTTATCTTATTTCATTGGTACAACTCTCATCTAATTTTCTTGTCATTGCTCTCTTCTTTTGTGACATCTACAGTTACCATCTCAAGGGTAATTCATGCATATCGATTTGAATAATGCTTCTGCTTTCCTTTGCATGGTTCCCATTGTCATTTGAGCTTGCTTGTTCTTGGTCACATCATCATCTTCTTTCATTTTGGATAATATCCCTTTTGGGTTTTGGATGTTATATAATGAACTGCAGGTTTACTGCCTTTGAAGTTCTAATCATTTCTTATGAAGTTGTTGCAAATGTATATTTATAGTTGATATGATAATCGGAAATTTTACAATAAGACGAATTTGATGTCGAAGAATCGATTTAGTCAAAATTAACTTAGATCAATAGCTTATTGAAAATTTTGCATATCAGTTCCTAAAAAAAAATAGAAAATTTTCTTAAATACCACCCAATTTTGATGTATTTACATATTTAACAGTTGAAATTTGATTTTATAAAAAAAAATACTTTTATACTTAGAAAAGGTGCATTTCACTTTAATAAATTTAATGGTGGTATTGTTGATATAATTTTAAAGATTTGAGTGCTATTTATATAAATATGAAAGTTTAGTTATTAGATTTATAAATTTATAAGAATTATGTGTTATGTACTAGAAAGTTTCAGACAGTTATCAGTCATGTAACATGCAGTAGTGTAGTGTGCTTAATGGTGGTGTTTTTTGATATAATTTTAAAAATTTGAGTGCTATTTATATAAATATGAAAGTTTAGTTGTTAGATTTATAAATTTATAAGAATTATGTGTTATGTATTATAAAGTTTCAGACAGTTATCAGTCATGTAATATGCAGTAGTGTAGTGTGCTTAATGGTGATGTTATTTTTGATATAATTTTAAAATTTGAGTGCTATTTATATAAATATGAAAGTTTAGTTGTTAGATTTATAAATTTATAAGAATTATGTGTTATGTACTATAAAGTTTCGGACAGTTATCAGTCATGTAACATGCAGTAGTGTAGTGTGTTGTTGATGTCTTGTTTAAGTGTGGATAATTAAATGTTGATATAATGTTTAGCTAATTTTCTTTTTCAAAATTTAATGTTAACTTGTTACTCTCATTTGGTCAATGTCACCTCAACAAGTTTAATTAAATCGTAATAAATTAATTAAAGGTCTCAGTTAATCATAAAGGCTTGCACATTTAAGATAGTCATTGGAATGTAAGGGAAGAGTTAAGTATTAAATTTTTAATAAATAGAAAGCACTTAAGATTATATATTAAATAGCATTAATTAGTGATTAATTGAGTTAATTAAAAGAAGTTAAATTAATTAAGAATAATTATCTATTAATAAATTTTTTAATTATTATTTAATGAATTGTAAAATTAATTAAATTTAAGATGTTTTTAGTTAAAAATAAAGAAAACATCAATATTAATAATGATAAATTTAATATATTATTTCTAATTAATCGTTAAGGGAGAGCACAAAATCATATTTTAAATAATTATAAATTCGAATTTATAAATTAAAAATTATTTTATAATTTAATCAAATTGTATTTAGTAGCAATTTAATTATATTAATATTTTTAAATGCTAATTACATGCGGCGAGCCTCCTCTGCCCAGTCTGTTTTATATCACCCGAAACCCTTTGACTGCGGAACTGTGGGGCTGTGGTGACGGGGTTAGCCATCGAAGGCGTCGACGGGATTTTGGTGTTCGAAACCCTCGCTTTTCTCCCCTTTGCGGTCCGTTCCTTCACGATACCATCGAGGAAGAGAAGCTAGACGTCGCGATGGTAACCCTCGTCTTTCCTCTTACCTTCCTTCGTGCACTTCAGCAAATGATGAGGCATCAAGGATGACTAGAAAGTCATATAAGTGATGCAACTGTTTTCCTTATTTTGGTCTTGTATCTTAGAGGATGGGTGAAAGTAACTTTTCGTTTTGCATTGGCTATCAACAAATTGTGACTTTGGGTTATTGAGATGCGTGAATTTAAGTTAAATCTGTCCTATGCCCATATTTACAAAATCAGGATTTTAAGATAAATTGATGGAGAAATGGGATTTGTCTTTCTGTATGATTTTAAGTTCTCATTTTTTTGTTTGATAGAATTTAAGTTAATCCTGCTCAGATCATGCTGCTCTTGACTTTTGAAAAAGGGGTAAAAGCTTTTTCTTTCTTTCTCTGTAATGATTTATCTTCATTGTTTTTATTATCATTCATTTGGCTTTAGAGAACCAAGTTTGTTCTAGAACCTCCTTACCAACTGGTCAGTGATGTTGATTTCCTCCCTTGCCATCTCCTTATCTCTCTCCCACTATCTGTGCTTCTCTGAACACCCCAATTATCATGGTATTTACACAATTGAATTATGTCCTCTCATGGCAATATCTAAAGTTTTTTGTTGCAAATTGTTAAGGTGCTGGCTAACAGCCATATGGCCAAGAATCAGGAGCAAGTAGGAGTTTTCTTAAGCATTTGTTTTAACTGATTACTGCAGTTAATAACCCATTGTCACAACCCCACCATTAGATCTAGTATTACTAAAATTATCTTCCATGTATTTGGTTTTAGATCTACTCAAACAAAAGTCTTCGGACTCTAAGGTTGACCTTCATAATTCAAGTTTTTCTTGAACTCTCTAGTCGTATCAATAAGAAGAATATTATTAGCCAAAAGCATACACCAAGGTACATACTCAGAATTGTCTAGTAAGAACTGAAAACAAGGAGATATGGGACTAAAGCTGATCCTTGATGTAATCCAACTGAAATAAGAAAATATTTGGTCAATTCTCCTTGTGTATGGATACAAGTGACAACTCTAGTATACATACTTGAATTTATGCAATATTAACTCCTTTTCTTGAACTCTCCAAAACACTTCTCTTGGAACTTTATCATATGCATTCTCTAAATCAGCAAATTTGATATGTAGATCCTCCTTTCTCTCTCTCTCTCTCTCTCTCTCTCTCTCTCATATATATATATATATCTCCATCAAACCTCTCAATAAATGAATAATATCCTTAACAAACCTTCTACATGAAACCAAATCGGTTTTGAGAAACTATGTCACATCATAACCTATGCTCAATTACTCTTCCATAACTTTAATATATGACACATTAACTTAATTTCTCTATTGTTTGCATCTTGTGTATCTCCTTCTTAAAAATAGGAACCAATGAACTCTTTCTCCAATATATATATATATATATATATATATATATAGTTATGTGCCTAATGCCCATTTTTAAATCTGATTTAAGATAAGTGGGAGAAATATCAAAATTTGGGTGTTAGATATATTTACATAAGTATTGTGTGGTATGTATATAAATCTCTAATTTATTTTTTATTTTCTAGCATTCTCGTGAGATTTAGCTCCAATAAAAGAGCTTGCTTGACAAAGAGTCTTTAATTTTCCATCTGCTTTCTCCTCAACCAAACAAGTCGACAAAGAGTCTTTAATTCAACTTTTCATTTCATTTCATTTTCATTTTATCTCTTTCGTTTCAATCAACAAAATGTGCCACTCGCAAGTATCATTTTGAAGTTCCATTGACATCATTTATGAGACAAAGCATATATATATATATATACTAAACCGTTGATTTGTTATAAAGTGGGGAGAAATATCATAATTTTGGTGTTAGATATATAAAACACATAAGAATTATGTGGCATGTATGTAAATCTCTTTAATTTATGTGGGCTTTGCAAATCTAGCCTATCGAAGAAGGGAGTTTTGAATTTTATTAGTCAAATTTTCAAGGGAATTTATAGATAAGATACTATCTAAAGATTTTGTTCTTATTTGAGAACTTTAGATCTGGTTATATTACTTATGAAAGCACCTATAAATTGTTCTTCATGATGAGGGATAACTTTTGATTAAACTTGTAATGAAGTCTAATATTTCTTTTTGTGGTAAAAAATTGTAAAAAAAATGTTTGTACTCTCATGAGAGTAGAGAGTACTCTCATGAGAGTCAAAGAGTACTATCACGAGTATGAGAGTGCAGAAAAATAGCTTAAAAATATAACCCAATAGCTCTCAAATTGCTCCAAATAGTTTGCCAACACATTCTATCCAAACAGCCATAATAGGAAAAAATTGAGAAAAGTCTCAGATTCTCAAGAGAGTACACTTCTGACACCAAATTTTGCTGCATGGTCTCCACTAAACATATTTTACCCAAACCGGAAAAAAAAAAAATCTAAAAAAATACTACTTGAGAGTACAAAGAGTACAAACACAAAAACATCAAGAAGGCTAATATGAGGCTCTAAAACAAGAATGAAATGTACTAAACATTTTCTTTTCAAACAAATTCAAAAGAAAGATGGTCGAATTTGAAATATTCTCAGACTTTCTGAGAGTACAGATTCATGGGAGCTTAAAAGGCTACTTATAAATAACAAATTGTTTTAAATGGTCTCTACAAAGATATTTTATCCAAACTATCATGAAAAATGATAAAAAAATAAGGAAATTGTTAGAAAGATGTATAAGAGTACCGAGAGTACACCCGCAAAGTTGGAGAACATGACATAAGAGTCTCACTTAGAGTACAAAGAGTACACTGAGAAATATCTCAGAAGCAACTCATCATCAACCAGCCGCATGGTCTCACTAAAGCAATCCAAAGGATAAGAGTGATGCTATCTCTAGAAAATGTTTAAAACGATAAATAAATTTCTAAAGCAATTGATTTTGAACATATCAAACTTCAACGGACAATTAGTACATGCCCAAATGTAAGATAACGTAGTAACTGCCTTAAAAGCATTGCTATCTGGTCAGAAATGGAGGTTTCATTGATGCTTCATGTACTTGACAAACATCCTCACGACAGTTTTGTTTTGGACAACATCCCACTCATCATTTCTTTGACTATTTTGTGATCGCCGCAAAAGACGGAAGATTCACAATTTGATCAATAGTAAAGATATAAAGTTGACGTAAAATATGCACTTTAGGCAAACCTAAATGAAGCCTAACAATGTCGAAGAATGACCTTATGAGTTGGATTGATGATAAAAATATCAAACCCATATTTAGTATACTGACCAGAGTGTCCAATGTTGATTATTTATAATGAAGTAAGAGTAGTCATGATATAATGTCATGAATACTTTATGAACAATTTGCTTTTCTCAGAAATATATTTTGCATAACTGTAGTAAGAAGAGAAATAAATTCTAAATTTCTAACTACCTAAACTGATTGATTGTACTACCAGATTTGGAGTAACTTATCCATAGCATTTAAAGTAAATGAGACTTTTGCATAAAGTACTTCTGCTAGAAAGCGCATCTATTGTGCATCTAAGACACCGACCGTCAAGAACTCATGTGAGTAAATGAAACATGTTCATCCATGGAAGCCTTCACCAAAGCTTCTTATGGTGGCCTCCATGGGCTTTCTCCTAATAAGCCTACTGAGCTTCTCAGGAAGTCTCCACAGGCCATAGTTTCAACAGAGCCTCCCCTTGGTTGCCTCCACAGGAAGCTCTTGTAAATTTCCATAAACCGCCTCAGGACGCCTCCCTCAAGACATTGTTTAATGAAATAATGAATATATTTCAAACAGCTCAAATAAAGTAAAAAAATGAGAAAACGCTCAGACTTTCATGAGTCTGAGAGATAAAGAAAACTCAGAAAATCAATTAAATCCCAAATTGATTCAAAATGGAATATAATGAACATATTTCCTTCAAACAGCTAAACCAAGTTGAAAAAGAAAATATTTTGACTCTCATAAGAGTATAAAGAAGATGACGCATCCTTAAAATCAACCAAATCCTTTAAATTAGTTTCAATGTTATGAATGAACATATTTCCTCCAAACATTCCAGAAAGTAGATAAAATGAAAAAATGCTTTGTACTCTAAACTCTCCTAAAACCTACCAAACAGACTCCAAATCGCTTTTAAATAGAATTTAATTTAACATATTTTCTCAAACAGCTCAGAAATGAAAAAAAATGAAAATAATTTGTACGACGATGATGTAGTACAAATACAAAATTTTAAAATCAACCAAAGCCAAATTGTTTCTAATTAACGAGTAATTAACATATTTCCAAATAAACCAAGTAAAAAAATGAGAAAATGTTCAGACTCACGAAAGATAAAGAGACAGATTGAAAACTTTCTAAAATTAACCAAACAGTAAATCTTCCAATGTAATGTAATGTATATATTTTCTCCAATAGATCAAACCAAGTGAAAAATGAGAAAAGTATTTTAATGAGCAGAGAGATGCGAAAACCTTCTAAAATCAACCAAACAGATTTCAAATCGCTTCAAATTGAATGACATTTTTATACATTTTAATCAAGTTTAATCAAGTTTTTTTTGCTACCTCTACCTTTTTTAACGTGAGCCAAATCTAATGCATCTACTTTGCTAAACGGTCATCGGATCGACGCTTTATGTGGCCAAACCATGTAAGGTGACTCTTTTAATCTTATCACACCTGAGCTACCCAATCATAATTTAATTTATTTTTTATCTTACAATTTTCATCTTAAAATCTAACCAATACAGTTGCATTTAAACTTTTACCTGAATGACATTACAATTTTACAATCGATCTATTTTTCTTATCGAAAATAATTTTTCTATATTTTACTAAATTCATTTTTATAAGTAGTAATACGCTCATCTCTTTCTTAAATAAAGATAAGAACTACAAAATCATATGTTAAAGAAAATCTAATATAATTCTACATTTTTCATTATACTTTAAATCTATACTACTGAATACTTTAAAATCTTCTACCACAATACTACATTTAAATCTCCTCTAATAAATATTTTTCTTCAAGAGTATCTTTCTAAAAATCTTCCTAAATCCTAAAATATGAAGATGATGATGGTCACCTAAAATATCTTTTGAGACATTCCTGTAGAATTTCTCAAAGCAACCAATCCCTATTAGTGCACAATATTCTTAATTTTGTGCCTCTTTGTTTTGTCTGATTCTCATTATAAAGGTGGCGTGTGTGGAAAGAATTTCTCTTCACCATAATATTTGAAATTGATGAGCATGAAGAGGTGATCCATCATTCCCTTTATCAGGAATTTCTTATAGAATTTCTGTACAAATGGTGAGAGTTTTGTCTCCTTTTGAGTTGATATGAGTAAGAGTTTTTATGGCTGTGATGATGATGATTTTATAATTTGGCATTAACTGCACATGGCTGCTATGGAATTTTATTTATTTCCTATGGTATTTTTGCAGTATGTTTGGATGGTCTGGGTTTCTCAGGCAACCATAACTGCCATTACCAAGGGTTTATGTATGGCTATTAGCAGAAAGCTTATGCTCGTCTTATTTCATGACTTTCACAATCATTTGAGCCCTCTTCTCTTCTTTTGGTCCCTTATTCTTCTTTCTTTTGGGAATGTAGTATTTTTTCGTTTCTGGTGCTACACAATGTGCAATGTAGTAGGTAAAGCTTCCATGCATATCTTTTTTTTCTTGATTCAACTATCATCTGATTTTTCTTATTCTTCTCGCTTCTCATTCTTCCCTCTTTTGGGAATGCCTGGTTGTGTTTTAGTAAGAAAAGAAACAGTATTTACTCAATAATTGCATTGTGATTGTTTAATTTAGGGTAATTGAAAACAAATTATTTTTACCATGAAAGTTAGAACATATGAATATTTTTCCTTATGGTCTTTTACTTAAAATTGAAGTGTGTAATGTTACGTTTTTCATCATTCAATTTGTTGTTTATTCCTTGAAGTCAATAAAAAAAGCACAAATTACATTTGTACTAAATTTCTTCTCAACTAAGTGAGAAGAGATTATTTTAATTCAATTTCATTCGTATTTCAATTTCCATTTCTTTTCATGATCATAAACAAATTGAACACCAAGCTGCTTAAACTTGTTCATGTATCATGCATTGCAAGGGAAAGATTTGTGATTAACAGATGGAATTTAGCTCTAATCAAAGCTGCCTGTCTCTGTTACCTATGTAGGTTTGTTGTGGCTTATGGCAACAGAAAAGCTAAGGTGTTAGATATGTAAATATATAATAATTGTGTGGAATGTTTGTAAATCTTGCTAATTTATTTTATATTCTGCAGCAGTCTGCTGTGGGATTAAGCCCTATAAAATAGTCCTGTCACCTATGTAGGTTTGCTGTGGCTTATGGTTACAGGAAAACTAAGGATAATGAGGGAGCCGTTGTGTGGGCAACTTTAATGGCAATGGCCTAAAATTTTCTTTTCAAATGGAATCTGGCTTCAACCTTGTGAAGGATTTCTGCAACAGATTTATATATTTCGTTTGCTGCAGTAATGCCTTTGAAAAGTATTCTTTACATTCTCATAGTTGGTTGTGAAATTGGCATTGCATCTATTTGTTGTTCAGACATCCAAGGTTTGTGTTGATTTCTCTTCTAGTTGTGAGGCATCATGGGATGGCCTCAAGGGGCAAGCGTGTCTATCGCAACTATTTTATCCATTTTGAACATAATGTGATTGATCAGGGTGGAAGCCTGTTCTCTATTTTTCTCTTTGATTGATTATTTGATCTTAGAGAAGATTCAAGGAAGTTTGATCATCAAATTAGGCTGATTCACATTATTTGGCATCAGAGACCTATTCAATCTTAGAATTGCCTATCTCCAAATGGTATGGAATTTTCCTAGGAAAACTTTTCATCAATTTCATAGAGGCAGCGATTATGATTATTTTGAAAGTTAACTTACCCCCATGGACTCATTTACCAATGGTTGTTATTTATATTTCTATGTGAAGTGGCAAATCCTGTCCAATTACCATTGTAATTACATGGTGCAAATCCCCATAATTGCCTGGGCAATCTGTTTGAGGTGTAATTCTATAGAGTTTTACATTGTTAACATTTGCATTTACTCGTGAAGATATGACGATAGAATTCTTATAAAGGATTCTTTATAAGGCTTATTTGGTTATTTGAACTTAGAAAATGTTTTGGATGTATGTCAAATTTTGCTAGATCCATGGAAATTCTCTTGGTCAGATGCCTTTCATGGAAAATCTCTATGTTTCACTTAGAAAATTTCTACTGATCACTTCACCCAATCTACCTTGTAATGACTGCTTGGTGATTGATAAGCTCCAGGCTTTACATCTTACTCTCTTCTGATTTCTTCAATTAAAGGTAATTTTCTTCTTGATCCACTTCTGGTATTGGTGCTGTTAAAGTGCTTGCATTGTTCATAAAGTGCGGTATTACTTTATTTTTTTGTGGGCTCATGGTGATGCAGTAGCTATGAAATTCAGTTTGACATTGTGACTGATTTTCAGGTTTGGATGGATCATCAATGCCATGTTTTCTTACTCTCAATCTAGCAAATGATGAGGCATCAAGGATGACTAGAAAGTCATATAAGTGATGCAACTATTTTTCCTTATTTTGGTCTTGTACCTTAGAGGATGGGAGAAAGTAACTTTTCGTTTTGCATTGGCTATCAACAAATTGTGGCTTTGGGTTATTGAGATGCTTGGATTTAAGTTAAATCTGTCCTATGCCCATATTTACAAAATCAGGATTTTAAAATAAAATGATGGAGAAATGGGATTTATCTTTCTGTATGATTTTAAGTTCTCATTTTTCTGTTTGATAGAATTTAAGTTAATCCTGTTCAGATCATGCTGCTGCTCTTGATTTTTCAAAAGGAGTAAAAGCTTTTTCTTTCTTTCTCTGCGATGATTTATCTTCATTAATCTTTATTATCATTCATTTGGCTTTAGAGAACCAAGTTTATTCTAGAACCTCCTTACCAACTGGTCAGTGATGTTGATTTCCTCCCTTGCCATCTCCTTATCTCTCTTCCACTATCTGTGCTTCTCTGAACACCTTCAATTATCATGATATTTACACAATTGAATTATGTCCTCTCATGGCAATGCCTAAAGTTTTTTTGTGCAAATTGTTAAGGTTGGCTAACAGCCATATGGCCAAGAATCAGGAGCAAGTAGGAGTTTTCTTAAGCATTTGTTTTAACTGATTACTGCAGTTAATAACCCATTGTCACAACCCCACCATTAGATCTACTATTACTAAAATAATCTTCCATGTATTTGGTTTTAGATCTACTTAAACAAAAGTCTTCAGACTCTAAGGTTGACCTTCATAATTCAAGTTTTCTTTAAACTCTCTCTAGTCGTATCAATGAGAAGAATATTAT
Organism: Cymbidium sinense; assembly: GCA_021442155.1. Classification (NCBI taxonomy): domain Eukaryota; kingdom Viridiplantae; phylum Streptophyta; class Magnoliopsida; order Asparagales; family Orchidaceae; genus Cymbidium; species Cymbidium sinense. Next base: position 75,408,545 of record CM038222.1, on the reverse strand, counting down.
CAGCAAAAGCATACACCAAGGTACATTCTCCTGTAAATGTCTAGTAAGAACTGAAAACAAGGAGATATGGGACTAAAGCTAATCCTTGATGTAATCCAACTGAAATAAGAAAATATATGGTCAATTCTCCTTGTATATGGATACAAGTGACAACTCTAGTATACATACTTGAATTTATGCAATATTAACTCCTTTTCTTGAACTCTCCAAAACATTTCTCTTGGAACTTTATCATATGCATTCTCTAAATCAGAAAATATGATATGTAGATCCTCTCTCTCTTTATATATATATATATATATATATATACTTCTCCGTCAAACCTCTTAATAAATAAATAATATCCATAACAAACCTTCCGACATGAAACCAAATTAGTTTTGAGAAACTTTTCGTGTCACATCATAACCTATGCTCAATTACTCTTCCATACTTTTAATATATGACATAGTAACTTAATTTCTCTATTGTTTGCACTCTTGTGTATCACCTTTATTCTTAAAATAAGAACCAATGAACTCTTTTTCAGCTCAATATATATACAATATATATATATATATATATATATATATATATATATATATATATATATATATATATATATATATATATATATATATATATATATATATTTATAGTTAAGTGTGCCTAATGCCCAGATTTGTTAAATCTGTGATTTAAGATAAAGCAGGGGAGAAATATCAAAATTTGGGTGTTAGATATATTATTACATAAGTATTGTGTGGTATGTATGTAAATCTCTCCAATTTTTTGTATAGTTTGCAGCAGTACCTCTGTGAGGTTTAGCTCCAATGAAAGAGCCTGCTCCCTGTCTCATGGCTATAATCTGAAGTTCATAGAAATATCAAAAATGTATGTGTTAGATATGTAAATACATACAAAAATTTTATGGTGTGTATATTGATCTATCTTATTTATCTTATATTTTGCAGCAGTGCCGGTGTGAAATTTAGCTTTAATAAAAGTGCCCACTCCTAGTTATATAGCTATATCGTGCCTTACGGCAACAACTGAGCTAACCATAACCTGGGAGCCACAGTCTGGGCAAGTTAATAGCAATGACCCAAAACTACAAATGAGATCTGGCATCAGCCTTGTGAAGGATTTCTGCAACAGATTTCTTTTATTTCATTTACAGAGCAACTGCACTAATGATATTATTCTTTACCTTATCCTAGTGGCGGTGATATTGGCAGGGTATCTATTTGTTATTCAGATATACATTTTGGCCTTTTTTTTTTAATGAGAGTGGCCTGGGTGAAAGCTTGTTCTCTATTTTCTCTTTGATTGATTATTTATTGTTGATCATCAAATGGGCCTGTATCACTTTATTTGGCTTTGAAGACCTATTAGGAGAATTTCCTACCCCAGGCAGTGCGGAATTTTCCCAAGGACAACTTTTTTTGGTCATACTTTCAGAAAGCATATTGAAATGCAAATAAAGCATTACATGGAGATTTTGTCGTTATTTTGCTAGGATGTTAGGTTTAAAGTTTCCGAATAAGTACAAGCCTGTATGATTAATCATCTCTCTCAGTGATGAGAGAGAATTTTTTATTAAGGCTTGTCGTTTTGGTGCTGAATGCTCAACATATTGTTAGAACAGTTAGGTTTAAAATTTGGAAATTCTCCACCTTTGGCTTAAAGTGGATGGTGGGGAAAATGATAACAAGATTATGATCTCATTATTCCATTGGTTTGGGTTGTGTTAATTTACTTATTTAGATGAGTTATTCAAGTCAACCTGATTGAATGATTCTTGTCAACAATTATGGTTGCGTTATCCAAGTACTTTATAAGTGGGATTAGATATACTATATATTGTCTGTATATTGAAAAATATTACTTGTAAGTAACATAGCTTTTCAATATTGCGTGTATGAAACCAAATGTCAATGATCAATGCTTATTTTGTTTAAAAGTGTAGCTGTGGTTACTTTTGCCAATTATTTTATTCTCATAGTTTTAGAAGAACCAATGATTTTTTCTTTACATATATTATTTATCTACTTTTTGAATGATCGACAATTAAAGTGTATTTTAACTAAATAAAACTTTGCAATGAGAACTTGAAAGGGATGATGAAATGTTTTAGTTGTTAGTCATTCAAAGAAGTGCATGAATGATATAAGCACTATCATTTCTTCAAAAAATGATTATAGTCGCTCTCTCTCTCTCTCAATATTGTACAAAATTGATCCAAATTATTTAACTATCTGCTGCACATGGCTGCTATGGAATGTCTCTGTTTTCTATGGTAATGACGTGGCATGTATGGATGGTCTAGAGCTTCTCAGGCAACCACAGCTGCCATTACCAAGGTGATTCGTGTATGGCCATTGGTAGAAAGCTTTTGTGCTTGCTTATTTCATTAATTCCTCTATCATCTGAGCCCTCTTTTTCTTGTTGGTCCGTTCTTTTCTTTCCTTTATGAAATGTAGTCCTTTTGTGTTCTGGGTGAAAGACAACAGCTAATGTATCAAGCAATGATTCTTTGCTCATCTTGTTCGATGTATTCCAATATTATCTGGTCCCCATTCTTCTTATTTTTCTTGTTCTACTCTACTTGAGTCTGCCTAACTTTTGATTGCATTTTGGTTTAAGTTTAATGGAGAATATTATATTAATGTAGAAAAATATATACCTAATATTGACATCTTGATTGTTTGGTTTAAGTTTATTGGAGAAAATTAGAATATTTCTCTTTCTCATGCTCTATTTAAAATTGAAGCGTGGATGATATCAGGTTGTTCTTTCTTCAATTTGTTGCTTATTCTTTAAAGCAAAGCTGAAAGAGAGTTAATTTGCTATCCAGTTTCTAGTCAATAAAACTAGTCCCAAAGAGTGTCTGTAATTCAATTTTTCATTTCATTTTCATTTATCTCTTTCGCCTTCAATCCGAACAAAATGTGCGTCGTCGCGGCCGTTATCACCGCCGACAACCACCTCCAGCCGTTGCCATTTGGTAGCCGCCATTTACTACATTTACATTTTTGTCAACCAAACAAAAAAAGAAAGTCATGAATTTGTAAAATCTCAAATAACTATAAAGTAATCCTTTTATCGATTCTTTTATTATTCTTTTCATATTTCAAATCAAAACAAAATCTAAGTTTACTTTATTAAGGAGGTCGTTGATCTAACTTTATCGAATGATCCTTGTTGGCTAAGGTTGCCCCAAGAAGATTTTGTAGACTTGGGGTGATTTCTTGTCTAAGAGGATAATATAATTTAACCTTAGTGAGGTTTTGTGTATCTATCGTGTATTTTATGATTCACAACTCAATGAACAAAGCTGTACTTGCGGCTAGTTGTGATCATTGCTTTGGAGGGCCAAACCACCCTCAGGGAACTGGTATAGCCTAACTTATATTGATGTCATTTGGTGGCAAAATCATGCAAAAAGACAAAAATCCTTATTGACGGAGATTATTTGAGAAGAAACATTGAATTAATTTGACATTGGTTCCTTTGAGTATGAGTTTTCTTATATTTTCACTAAAGCTAATGCCCTACTCAGCATGGATCAATGTGCTATTGTCTACCTCTTGTATTAGAATCTGAAATGGCAGTGATGATGGTAGATAGGTTAGCCTTTGTTTGCATATTGCTGTCATAGATTATCACTTGAGTTGAAATCATGCTTGTGTGTATGGCAAAAGCAAAAAACTTTCTGCTGATCACTTCAGTTGAAATATCTGACAGCTGTGGATACCTGAGAAGTTTTAGGGTTTACTTGTTAGCTCAGTAATCTCTTGATCAGATGCCTTCCATGTAATATCTCTCCTATGGTGAAGTTGAAGCATGTATATGATCCGCATAGAAAATTTCTTCTGATTACTTCATTCCAATCTACCTTGTAATGGCGGCTTGGTGCTTGATAAGCTCCAGGCTTTGCATCTTCTTATTCTCTTGTGATCTCTTCAATTAAAGTTAATTTTCTCCTTGATCCACTCTGGTATTGGTGCTGTTAAAGTGCTTGCATTGTTCAGAAAGTGTGGTATTACTTTACTCCTTTTGTGTGGTATTACTTTACTCCTTTTAAGCTCTCATTTTTGCTGTTTGATAGGATTTAAGTTAATCTACTCTGATCTGCTGCTCATGTGTGAAATAGGATTGGAAGCTTGTTTCTTCTTGCTGATGTTTTATTTTCATTTGTTCTTTGTTATTATTTATTTGGCTTTAGAGAACCAAGTATAAATTCAGAACCTCCTTACCAGAAGAGAGGTCTCTGAATAACGGTGATGTCTCCTTATCTCTCCCCTGTCTCTCTGTACTGCTCTGAACGCCTCCAATTATCATGGTATTTACACAATGGAATTATGTCCTCTCATGGCAATGCCTAATTTTTTTTTTTTGATTATTAAGGTGCTGGCCAATACTGATATGGCCAAGAATAGCAGGCAAGTAAGAGTTTTCTTAAGCATTTGTCTTAACTCATTATTGTGTTTAGTAACTCATTGTCACAACTTAGCCACTAGATCTAGTTCTATTAAAATTGCTCTTCATGTATTTGGTTTTAGATCTACTCAATATAATCCTTTAAATTCTAAGGTTGAACTCCATAATTCAAGTTTTTCTTGAGCTCTCTCTCTCTAATCTCATCAATAAGAAGAATGTTATCAGCAAAAAAGCATACACCAAAGTATAAACTTCTGTAAATATCTAGTAAGAACATCCATAAATGAAACAAAAGATATGTGCTTAAAATCCTTGATGTAATCCAACTGAAATAGAAAAATACTTGGTCATTCTTCCCTGTGTTTGAATACAAGTGAAAGTTCCAGTTTACATATCCTTAATGACTTGAATATATGCAATATTAAGTCCTTTTCTAAAATTCTCCAATGCACTTCTCTTGGAACTCTATCACATGCATTCTCTAAATCAACAACTATCATATGTAGATACTTCTTACTCTCTCTATATCTTTTCATCAAACCTCTCAATAAATGTATAACATTCATAGCAAACTTGTCTCATGAAACCAAATGCACACCGCTATCTTCAAGCAATTGATACTCCTTGTTTTCGTAAGGTTTGACTTGAGAGAATTGGGAGAAAGCTATGCTTCTTTCTATATAGTAGTTCTTGTGGACTCCATAAATTATCCATCCTCTCGCATGAAACTATGGTGTTATTCCAGGTCAAAATTCTGAAAGGCAGGTTAGTTGCAAAAAGATTATTCGAGATTTTGCTCTCATTTTGTGAGGACTTTAGATTTTGTTCTATGTTTCTCATAGGTGCAAGCAGCAATGGTTGTCTGTCCAATGATGAGAGAGAACTTTCTATTAAGGCTACTTAGAAATTACTTAGCATTCAGTAGCATCAATTTTGATTTTATAATTGATAAAATTCATCACTCTTAAGTTAAAGCGGATGTCTTTGTTTTCTATGGTAATGAAGTGGTATGTGGCATGTTTGAATGGTCTAGAGTTTCTCAGACAACCATAGCTACCATTGCCATGGAAATTCATGAAGTGGGGAGAAGTATTTTTTTATTATAATAACTAAAATTAGGTTACAAACCCATGGTCAGATGATCAAACATTCCTCATTGCAAGGAATTTTAATGAATTTTAGGATTTTGTGGTGTTGCAGAGGATATTGATAAGGGAAGTTCTTAATGCTTGAAATTTCAGGCTGCAAATTGTTAAGGTATTGGTTGACAGCGATATGGTATTGTTGTGGATGTGCTTAAGAGTATTTTTTTTTGCACCCTTCTAGAGCCTTTGTTGATGATGGCTAAATGCTATTGATGGTGATGATCATTGAAAAGATCTTTTTTAGGCATTCCTCACAGAATCTCTTAAAGCAAATCCAAGGGCTGTCATTGCAAAATATTTTTTCAAAGAAGTTTTATTTAGCATGGTGTTGTCATGCTCTGATTATTAAGGTTTCATATGAGAAAAGAATTTCTCTATCATTTGCACACTCTTGTGCATCACCTTTATTCTTAAATATAGGAACAACTAACTCTTTCTCCACTCATCGATATCTTTTAGTTTTAAAATAACATTAAAAGATTTGTAAGTCAAGAAATTCTTTGATCTCATAAACATTTTCCACACTTTGAATATCATTAGTTTCTACTATTTTATCACATTTCATTTTCTTTAAAGTTTCTCTAACTTTAGTAATTAGATAATAAAAATAAGATTCTTTATTTTAATTTAGGACATTAAGGTTGTTAAAATCAATATTAATTTCAAATCTTTCATTAAAAAATTATCAAAATACCTCATCCACCTATTTTTAATATCTTTTAAGAAAAGCATTTTATGATTTTCATCCTTAATATCTATTTTTAATTAGATCTTTACTTCTCCTATTTCGATGATTTAGCTTATATATATATATATATATCTTTCATCTTCTTTGGTAGTATTTATTGTATAAATCACTAAAAGTTAAATTTTTTTATAATATATTGCATTCTTAAAATCTCTATGGGACTTTATATCTTTCAGAATTCTAGTTTGTACATCTAAATCAAGTTTTATGATAATACTTTTTATTTTCTATCCTTTTTTTTTGTATATTTTTACTTATTGTTAGAAGCTTTTGATGGATGTTATGCATTTGTTGAAAGATGATGGAGAGTTATAGAGAAAGGAGGATCTACATATGTAGTTGTTGATTTAGAGAAAGCATATGATAATATGAAAGTGTTTTGAGAGTTTTAGAAAGGAAACAGTTAATGTTAATATTGTATATTCAAGTCATTAAGGATATGTATATCTGGAGCTGTTTCTTGTGCTCAAACACAAGGAGATTGACAAAGTATTTTCTATTATAGAGGAATGGTTTGATGTATAACATGATAGTATTTTGAGGGTTGTTCCAAGTTCTTTTGTTTTTTTTGTGTTACCAAATTTCAGTTATAGTACTCATTTTGTTGAGAAAGTGTAGATGTGTTTGTGGATTGCCAACTATGAAGGTGAAACTTGCGATCTTTCTCTATGAATGAGGGAAAAAAGAAATTGCATTATGAGGTAGAGTCTTTATGAATGAGCTACAAATGAAAATAAAGTTCACCGTGAAATACAATGCCATGACACACAACATAAACCTACAGTAGTGTTGTTTTTATGTTTATGAATAAAGAATTTTTTTGGGCAATATGATTGATTAAGAGGCCAGCCGTTGTACCAGTCGACTACAATGTAATATCTATACATTGTTCTATGGTGCTGATTTGGCTTTCAGGATGGCCAAACTTTACCTCATCACCTGGGGATTCATGCATAAAGAAATGAATAAAGCTTCTCTGTTTTTCTTATTGCATTGCATGGATCTGGTTGTCATCTAATCCCACTTATTCTTGGTTTTATCCTCCTCCCTCATCTTTTCCTCTTCTTCTTTCTTTTTTGTTATATAATTCTTTTGGGTTTTGGTGCAACAATGTGCAGATGTTACCATCTTTGAAGTTCTAATCATTCCTTTGTAAGATTTCTGTAGATGTATATTTGTAGTGGATGGGGAGATCGTGAAAGAAGAGCATTGTGTTGTGGCACTTTCTTGTGTTGTTGTAGCTGTTATAAAATAGTGATGATCAATGCTTATCTTGTTCAGAAATGTGTAGATGTAGTTATTGCTATGGAGATATGTTTATGTTCTTCACTTATGCTACTGCTGCTGATACTACTATTTGCAAGAGTATACGGTGGACTAATTGTTCAATCTTATCTTGTTTAGATGCCTATTATCTAGAAATTATTCTCCATCTACTTGAGCTCGATTTAAGCTTTTTTTAGGATGGTGTTCAAGGTTTAGATTGTTTATCATTGTTGAGCTCGAGCTCAATTCGAGTTTGTTCAGTTCAGTTCAAATTGAATTATCCAGCTTGTTAACGAGCGGTTTGTTTGTTGAAATCAGCTTTGATCAAGCCTTAATCGAGCTTGTTCACAAGAAACTTATTTAGAAATATGCATGAGCTATATCAATTAAAGCTTATTATGCATAAACAAATAAAAATTTCAACAATAATAGTGACAAACAAGCTACAATCGAATCATAATTGAGCTTAGCTTGTTTATGAGCTTTAAATAATATTGTTCATAGACATAAATAAGGCGAATGACAATGTTCAAACTTGTTAACAATTGAGTATTTACAAATGTGTTCAACCTCATTTGATTAAATCAACAATCATGAAACGACCTCCTAATCGAGCCTAGTCACAGTACTTGTCAAACGCTTGGTTTATTTGCAGCCCTAGGCATCAAGAGATGTCCATATCCATTGATGCCAAAGGCATCAGGCAAGTGATCAGGGTGGAAGCTCATTCTCTACTTATGATGTATTATTTCCTGTTAAACTTAGAGAATATTTAAGGACTACTGCATGTGTTTAATAGAGGCAATGTTGATAATGATTTTGAAGTCCAACATACCTATAGGTTCATTTGTTGTGGCTGTAATTTACGCTTCTCTTGTTGAAGACACAGTTCCTCTCTAATTACTATTGTAATTACATGGTGCAGATCCCTGCCAGCACTCTGTGCTTCAGGTGACTATGATCAATTCTCTGAGTTTTTTAGATGGGTTTTCATTTACACTTACATATCAACTGAAGATGCTAACATTGGAATTTTATAATGGACTCTTTATAGAGCTCATTTGGTTGTTTGAATTTCAAAAATGTTGCATTGAGTTTTGATATTGTCTGTTGCCTAGTGACAATGATCAGCTCATCTTATTTTTTGGCATATCAATGATTAATGCAAAGTTTTTCTATCATCAATCCGACAATAATGAGGCATCAAGGAGGGCCTAAAATCTTCAAGCAATTGATTCTGCCTTGTTTTCTTTGTGTTTTCTTTTTTTTATTTGGATTAATTAGACGGAGATTTATCAATATTTAAATTTTGATTATCTGGTTTCAGTGTAATTGATATGAAATTTGTTTTATCCGGAGAATTAGGACATGTGGATATATCTCTTTATAATTTTATACTTAAAATTAAGTGTGAATACCATTTAGTTGAGTTTTTTTTCAATTTGTTGGTTTTTTCTTTAAGCTTGAACATTAGACATTTCTCCACTCAACCTAATAACTGGGCAAAGGTAAAATTCCTTTATCATTTCCCTTTTCAATTCACTTTCTTTGAGTTCTATCTCAAAATGTGCATTCAAAGCATCACTTTGCGTAAATCCCGTTTTATTGCGACCATTCATTTTGTTTTTTGTCTGTTGCCAAATATCAGTGATCAGTGCTTATTTTGTTTAGAAAGTGTAGATGTCGTTACTGATTAGCAACCATGAAGGTGAAACTTCCAATCATTCTCTATGAAAAGAGAAAATGGAAATTGTATTTAAAGGCATTCTTTACATCCTTATGCATCACCTACAGATGAAAATTTTATTCACCCTGAAACGCAGTGCCACACAAATAAAATATTGTAGAATGTTACTGTTTTTCGGTTTATGAATGATAAATCTCAAGATGGTCGTAATCTTAAGTATCACATTTTTCCAAGTTAACTTTTGGCTATACAAAATTGATCTAAAATGGTCTCTCATGTAAAAATAATGATACAAAATTGATCCCAAATTAGTCTTTCAACTATACAAAATTGATTTAAATTTAGTTTTGAGGAATCATTTTGGGTCAATTTTGTATAGGCAAGGACAATTAAATTGAAGAATGTGATATTCTGAGACTAAATTGGCTACATGCAAATAACCAGAGGATCATTTTGAATTTAGTCTGTTAATGAATAAAGAACTTTTGTGGGCGATGTGATGATCTAGAGATCAGCCATTATACCAGCACAACTTCATTGTAATATCTCTATAGTTTCTATTGTGATGATTTGGCATTCAGGATGACCTGTAACTTTTCTGGCAACCACAACTATGCCATCACTAGGGGAATCATGCATAAAGAAATGAGGTAAGCTTCTCTGCTTTTCTTATTGCATGGATCCCTTGTCCTCTTCTTTCCTTTTGTTATATATTCCTTTTGAGTTTTGGGCATTGTACAATCTGCAGTGTGATAGGTATTGCTATCTTTGAATTGTAGATGCAGTTAATGCTACAGAGATACGTATATGCTCTTCACTTTTACTGTCTATTACTAAAGCTGATACTACTATAAGTACAGGCGGGTTGATTGACCAATCTTATCTCATTGAGATGTCTATTACGTGGAAACTTCTCCCTAGATCCTTATGGTAGCGACACTGTTGATGTTTGCCAGACAACTATTTTCCTATCAGATATCCAATGCTTTGTGTTGATTTCAGGCATAAGGCGAGAGTGATCAGGGTGGAAGCTCATTCTCTACTTTCCTTATGATGTATTATTTATTGTTAATCTTAGAGAAGATTTAAGTACTACTTCATCACTTTAATAGAGGCTGTGTATTCAATCCAAATTATGTACACATACTGTGTCTCATATACGCGTTATTAGAGTCAAGATGTAGAGTTATATCTAGACTCATAATTTTTCCATTTGCAGTGACTATAATTGATGCTTCTCTCTTGGTGAAGACAGTTCCTCTCCAATTACTATTGTATACTATTGTAATGACATGGTGCAGATCACCATCCTGTCATGCACTCTGTGTTTCAGGTGACTTGTCAATTCTCCGTAGTTCTTTTAGATTGGTTTTCATTTGCATTTACATGTCAGTTGAAGAAATGAACTATGGAGTTTTTATAAATGGATTCTTCATGGAGCTCAATTGGTTGTTTGAATTTCAAAAACGTTTTGCAGTATGACAAATTTTATTTAGGGGTTATTTGGTTGCTTGCATTTTAAGTGTAAGGTAAATTAAATACAGTGAATTTAATTTTTTGAGTATTTGATATGATAAAGTAAAATTGTAATGTATTTATAGTGTATTTGAAATATATTAGAATGATCATTTTTGTATTTGAAATTTCGGGTTTGACGAATTTAATTCATTAGTATAAAGTATTTTGACTCATTGGTTCATCCGTTTGCGTCTCTGGTCACCGTTACGCTCGTAATCTCAAAATTATATTATATTATATTTATTTTATCAAAGAAAAAGAAAAGGACTTATTTATTTGTAGAGTTTTCAATCAAATAATCTTAAAGTAATTCAAGTATATTTCATTTCTTTTACAATTTATTTTTTACACTTCCTTTTTCGTGCAGCTAAATGACCTTTAGATTCTTTCATTTTGATTGGATGCAGATAGAAGTTAAAGTGGATCATGTGTAAGCAGGTTTTTTTTTTTTCATTTGTCTAATTGGATTCTGTTGCTATATCACTAAAGATTTTTTAGTATCCTTAGCCTAAATGCTGTAATGAACTACTTTATTAATATTTGAATTAAAAAATATATTTATAATACCTTTAGTAATTAAAAAAGATTTCACCATAATAATTTGTCATTCTTACGAAAAATTGTAGTTTATAGGTCTTAATTAGTGTGTTAATTGTCTCAATCAATCAATTGACTGTCTTATTTCATTCTGAAAGATCTTAAATTTGAGTGTTGAAGAATTTAGGAAAGTATATTAGTAATATTGTACGTGCATTAAGTGCATATGAATAATATTTTAAATATATATATATATTATAAATATTAAATTATAAGATTTAATTTATATTTTTTATTAAAAAATAAAAATAATAAGTTCATATTTCTATTTATAAAAAAGGCATATGTTGAAATTTTAAAATTTATAATTTAATGAACAATGTTCAATGTATTTATGAAATATATAGAGTTATAAGAATATAAGTTAATTTAATTTTATAATTATTATTTTTAGATAATTGGTATTTGGCAATAATAAAAAAAAAAGTAGTGCAAATTGGTATTTGATGATCAGATAAAGTGGCTAATTAGTTGGTAATATATTTTAAAAATAGATGAGTTTATTTTCATTGATTTTTTATAGGAATTGACAGCGTATTCATTTAACTTCATAATTTTATATGAGATGTTAATTTGTTTACAATGTAACTTTTAGTTGTTTTATCTTTAGTTGTAATTATAATTAATTGCAGCAGGGAAGAAATTATAGAAGAATATATGAAAGTTTAAAACATTGACTTTGAGGATTTTTAAGTATTTATAAACGTCATTCCTTTAATCAATTTCTCATTCTTCATATGAGAAAGCAAAATAAAGAGAGGAGAGCTGGGTTTGAAAAAATCTCCAAGTATAATTGTGTCGATATGATATACGAAATCAGCCAAATATGATTATCGTCATCGCAACTGGTTATCACCACCACTGGCCATCCGCGTCGTTGGCTCGCGGTCCGCGTCGACCATTTGTCGCGCCCGGTACCGTATCGCCATCGTCGTTGGTGCGCGACGCCGGCCGTCAACCATCGCTCATTACCATGCCGCTTTTTGCGCCGGCGCGCCGACCATCGTCGGCCATCATCGGCTGCCATCATTGCTGTCGCTTACCGCCACCGGGACATGCTGGCGGGAACTCCGTGACCGGCGCTGTCGGTCGTCAGCCCATACCGCTTCACATTGCTGGTCACCGCTGCCATCTGGGCGGCATACACCACCGACATTCATCATCGCGGCTATCATTCGCTGTATTTATTTACCCTCGCGTTCGTCCGCGCCATACCACCGCTCGATCATCGTTGTCGTATTGCCTTGTCGTCGTGCCAATCACCGGACGCTATTTGGCCATACGGTCACATTGACTGTCATCACGGGACGGTCATCGAGATCGCCACCTTCATCCTTCCTTCTGTCGATGACAACCTGCTATTGTTGTAAAACTATTGTTACCAAAGTCTAGGATTTCCGCGCTTTCTCTACAATTCGTAATTATAGAAAATTTAAACTTTGAATTGAAGCGGATATGTAGTGGAAAATTTTTGCAGCTATTATTATTTGCCCCTCTTTGTGGGTTTTTTTACATAAAGGTCATGGAATTTTTCTTTCTCTTCAAATATCAGTATGTGTTTTCTCAAGTCTAAGACGTAAAGTTTTATTATATTGCAACTGATTTTCTAGCATGTAACAATAGTAGATGTGGTTCTTGTGGAAGAAGCATGACTTTGTTGTTGTACCAAGTTCTTTTGTAGTTGTGAGAGTTTTCAATTATCAATGATCAACACTGATCTTGTTTAGAAAGGTGCATATGCTATTTTTGTTTGCCAACTATCAATGTAGCTTCATAGTTTAGTTTTCCTTATTCTCAATCTGATTAGCTTTCCCTGTGAGGACAGCCTGAAATCCTCAGTAAATTGATGCTATCATTTTTTCTCTTAGAAATAAATGCCAAGATGGTCCCCTTACTATTTCTATGTGGCCATTTCAATCACAAAATATCATATTTCTCCAATTTAGTCGTTGACTATAAAATTGATCCAAAATAGTCTCTCATATAAATAGATACAAAATTGATTCCAATTTAGTCCCTTAAATATACAACATTGATCTCAATTTTGCATTGCTTTGCTTGAACATGCTTATGTGATGCAAAGAATTTAACTTTTAGTGATTTATATAATATGGATCTAAAGAGGTTGAAAGATATGTATAAGTTTGCCATACAAAGATAGATGAGAAGCAAAGATTTTATCACAAAGTATTTTTCTTAGAAGAGGATATATTGGTGGGATGAAATATTTTGATAAATTTTTCCATGAAGGTTGTGAGAAATCGATTGACTTTAGCGATCTTAGTACCCTAAATGAAAATAAAGATTTTTTTATCATTATATTAGTAAAATCGAAGTTGAAGTAGTTTTAAAGAAAATGAAGTGTGGTAAAGTAATATGATGATTAAATTAATAGAAGTGTAAAATGTTTAGAGATCAATGAATTTCTTTCTTATTAATCTTTTAATATTATTTTAAATATTAAAAGATATTTGATGGAGAAGGAGCTTGTTGGTTCCTATTTTTAAGAATGAAGGTGAGTTGTGACTTGGTATAAAGTTTCTCAAAATCGCTTTGTTTTCATGTCAAGTAGCCTATGGATGATATATACTTATTGAGAGATTTGATGGAGAAATATAGATGGAGGTTTATATCGATATTTGTTGATTTAGAGAGAGCATATGATAAAGTGCTAAAAGAAGTGCTTTGGAGAGTTCTAGAAAAGAGTTAATTTTATAAAACTTATACAACCATGATCGCAAATTGCCTCATCTATAGGTAAAGCTCAAACTCTTCCGTGAGTCACATTTGCTCATGCATGTATAGAATATATTTTACCTTTGTCTTATTAAAAGACCTTTGAGTCTTTTTTAGAAATATCTTATTCGCAGTATCAATGCAATTTATGTCCATGTATCGATCTTGATCGGTGAATATTGATATCGATGCACTCATTAATCGGAGAAATGTTTTTAATAGCCATGTTAATGAGTCAATTGTCTCTTTTGATAGAAAATATTTTCAAATAAGTGATTATTCACTCCAAGAAAGACAAGATTTTATTTATTATGTGATCTGCAAAAAATGACATTCTCAAAACAATCATATTTTATCCGACATGCTATTACTCAAAAAAAACTAACAAAGCTATATAACTCTTCTGGACATGCAAAACATCTTATCTTCGCTTGTTTTTTTTTGAATAGTTGTATTAATGCATTCATCACCATTCGCAATCATCAATCTTCTCTCTTTTGGATGGAATTGAATGCATCACTTTTGTGAATCCTATATTCTACCATAGCTTAACATTTCAAACTCGTCAATTTCTCTAAAACACGGTTGTATTCTCATATGATGCATTTGTATGATCTAAGAAGATGTAGGTCCGACTTTAGATGAATGATTATGACTTTTATATATTTTTTAACCTTCAAATTTCCATCTAAATCAACAAAAAAATCTAATTATGGTGACCACTCATTTCTCTTTCTGAATGTAATGATTAGATTGGTAGCTTTATCTCCTAAAACTAACCAATCATCCTCGAAAATGCTTATAGTGGAATGTAATAAATATATTCTCTCCAAAATAAAAAATCGATAAAAGCGAAAAAATATATCATGAAAGTACGAATACATATATCAATTTTCCCTAAAATCCACCAATCCTCCAAATTTCTTATAATGGAATGTAATAAATATATTATATCCAAATAGACCAAAAAATTTTACAGAAAATGAAAAAATCTATATTCTGAGAGTATAGAAAGTGCAAATGTCAATCTCTCCTAAAATCAACTAATCAAGATCCAAATTGCTGTAGAATGTAATAAACATATTCTCCAAAACAAAAATCTTACAAATATTGAAAAAAAAATCACTCTCATGAGAGTACAAAGAGTACATATACAAATAAAAATTAACCAATCGGCAAATTCTTTAATTAAATATAATAAATATATTACATCCAAACAAAAAAATCTTACAGAATGAAAAAAAATCAGCTCTCATATAGAGTACATATGTAAATCTCATAAAATTAACCAATTAACCTCCAAATTATGGTGAAATGTAAAACATATTCTCCCAAATAGGCCAAAAACAAAATTTGAAAAAAAAAATATACTCTCATGAGAGTATAGAGTATAAATGCAAATCTCTCCCAAATCCACCAATCGTCCTTCAAATTGCTTTATTGGAATGTAATAAATATATTCTCTAAATAGGTCAAAAGATTTGACAAAATTGAAAAAATGTACTCTCATGAGAATACATAGAGTATATAGATGTCAATCTCCAAAAATCCACCAATCATCTCTAAATTGCTTTGGTAGAATGTAATAAACATATTATATCCAAAAGCCAAAAAATCTTATAGAGAATGAAAAAAAAATCAGACTCTGAGAGTGATAGTACAAATATCAATCTCTCCTAAATATCATCCAAATAAATTGCATAGTGGAATGTAATAAACATATTCTCTCTAAATATGCCAAAAAAATTACAAATATTGAAAAAAAATATGTACTCATGAGAGTATAGAGTATATACAAATCTCTTATAAAATTAACCGTCACCAAATTATTTACAGTGGAATGTAATAAACATATTATATTCAAATAGGCCAAAAATCTTACAAATAATGAAAAAAAATTTGTACTCTCATGAGAGTAGAATCTGGATGTAAATCTCATAAAACCCACCAATCATTTTAAATTCCTTGTATTGGAACATAATAAACATATTATATCTAAACAGGCCAAAATCTTATAGAGAATGAAAAAAAAATATGTACTCTAAGTAGAGTACTGAAAGATGAGATGTTAATTTCTCTTAAAAATCAACCAATCAACTAAATTGCTTGTAGATTGTAATAAACATA
Organism: Cymbidium sinense; assembly: GCA_021442155.1. Lineage (NCBI taxonomy): Eukaryota > Viridiplantae > Streptophyta > Magnoliopsida > Asparagales > Orchidaceae > Cymbidium > Cymbidium sinense. The sequence continues at coordinate 75,392,299 of CM038222.1, read as the reverse complement.
TTTCTCCAAACAGCCAAAAAAATCTTACAAATATTGAAAAAAAATTATACTCTCATGAGGTAAAGAGCATATGCAAATCTTCCTAAAAAATCAAGCAATCACCAATTTGATTTCTAAGTGGAATGTAATAAACATATTATATCCAAATAGACTAAAAAATCTTACGAAAATGAAAAAATTTGTACTCATGAGAGACTGAGTACGATACAAATCTCCCATAAAAATGAACCAATCACCTCCAAATTACTTCAGTGAATGTAATAAACATATTCTCCAAAGCGCCGAAAGTCTAACAAAAAATTGAAAAAAATATGTACTCATAAGAGTACAGAGTGCAGATGCAAATCTCCCTAAAATCCTACCAATCTACCTCCAAATTGCTTCAGTGGGATGTAATAAATATATTATCTCCAAATAGCCCAAAAAATCTTAGAGAGAATGAAAAAATCTATACTCTCATGAGAGTACAGAGAGTCTGAAATCTCCCATAAAATCTACCAATCACCTCCAAATCGCTTTCATCAGAATGTAATAAACATATTTTCTCCAAATAGCCAAAAAATTTTACAAAATTGAAAATGTTATGTACTCTCATGAGAGTACATGCAAAATCTCTCATAAAATCAACCAATCGGCCTCCAAACAACTTGTAATGATACTAATCATATTATATCCAAACACAAAAAATCTAAAAAAAAAAAGATAAAAGCGGGTTGTGCTCTTACGAGATGTAGAGTACACATTCAAAATAATTCCTAAAACAAGCAAAGTCCTTTTATATAACTCATGTAGAAATATACATTTAATAAAAGAATTTCAAATAATATCACTAATAAACTCAAAAAAATTGTATATATATAGAGCGTAAGATTTGTCGATGAATTTTATTTAATACATCATCCGCTAAATTGGTCGCAATATCATCAAGGCCATAACTTCCAAATTGCTCTCCATCTTCATTCTTCTTGAAATATAAATGAGATTTTCTGCTTTCTATCGTTGAGCTTTGTCCGGAAAAAAAACTTATTATGCAATATATATATATATATATATATATATATATATATATATATATATATATATATATATATATATATATATATATATATATATATATATATATATATATATATATATATATATATATATATATATATATATATATATTTCTTTTAAATTTCTCTCACCCATTCGAACGACGCTTTCTTCTCCCAGCTTAAACGACACCTGGTCGCCGGTAGCGTTAATGCCATCAATCCGCCCGCCCAACACCGTTACTTGCAAAAATGCTAAAAAAATGATATTTTTAATAATGGACAGATGCAACGATACGATTGGAACCGCGACGTAAAGCTACGCCCGACTCACATTAATATTTTCTTGTCACTTTGAGCCGCCACCACCGAGAAGCCATTATAGGAACAATTTAGAAAGCAATTACTCGCAACTATCTAAGCAAGGCATTACAACCAGCATTTCAAACTACGAGGGATTTAATCAATGCGGAACCATCCCGAGATTAGAATCGCAGCTCCATGAACAGTTTTCTCATTCAATTTTGCATTTATATCATGAAATGACACCATCAACGGTATATGTACATTCGCCTCCTCAAGCTCTTCTTCTTCTTCTTCTTCTTCGCTTCTTCTTCACGCCATGTATGGTGTCACTGGAGTGATGGGGTTAAAGGTTTAATGGGGAGTGTTATTTTTATTTTATTTTGATAATTTGAGTATTATTTCGTAATATTTAAAATTTGGAAGATTTAAATACATATGACGCAATTCTTATACATTTAAGTATTGAACATCTAAAATTAGATATTTACTTACTAAATATTTTTACGTATTTAAAAGTGTATTTACCTTTTAAAAAATAAATGATGGTGATATTTTTGATATGATATTGAAGATTTGAGTGTTATAATACAAAATTTTCCATCTCATTTTATCTTATTTCACTCAAATTTACATTGTCATTGTTTCTAATGAAGGGCTTTCAACAAGGGTCGCAAATAAATCCAAATGAAATGAGCATGTATGTTTGAGTTCAACCTTGTTTACTATTACTAAGCTTGAGTTTGATTGAACTTTTAATATGGTGTTCAAGCTTAAGCTTGCTTATCATTATTGAGTTTGAGCTTTATTTGAGTTTGTTCATAAGCTCGGTTCAAGTTGGATTATCAAGCATTTTAACGAACAACTATCCTTTAATGAAATAAACTAACTTTAATTAAATCTTAATTGAGCTTGTCTAAGAGTAGCTTATGAGAAATATACATGAGGTATATCAATTAAAACTTATTAAGCCTATAAAAGTATAAATTTAAATAATATTCTTCATAAATAAATTTTAATGAAGTCTTAATCAAATTCTTTAATAAATTTATTTATTAATTTTAAATGATATTATCGGTGAACCTATAAATGAATCTAATGATAAATTATTCAAAATTTATTCATTTAGAGATTCTTTGAGATCTATTTTGTTTTGTATTTTTTTTATACTATTTTTAAAAATATGTTTGTTTAATGTATTTTTAATTTTTATTTTCAAAAATAAGAAAATTTATTTTAAAATAATTAAAATAATTTTAGATATTTTGAATATTTATAAATATATTTTATCTTGAAATAAAATATAAATAAAATAAAATTTTAAAATATAAAATAATATAAAAATGTTCAAGCTGGCCATATGAATGAGCTATAATCCTCGAGCCGAGCGAGGGGCAGCTAAACGCTCGGTTTGCAGCCCTAATTTCTGTGTTCGAAACCCTCGTCTTTCTCTCCTTCCGCTCCGCAAGTCTCCTAAAAGAGAAGGGAGACTTCGCGAAGGTAACCCTCGCCTTTCCTCCCACCCTCCTTCGCGCGCTTCTGCTCGTCTAGATCCCGTAATCCGCCTACCAACAGGATTTGGTAAATCTGGATTTAACCATGCAAAAGCTAGGGGATCACACAAAGCCGTCGATTTAACTCATCCAAAATGCCGTTTGGTTGGATTTAAGTTAAATCCGGCTTAAATCCTGCAAACCAAACAGCCCCTTCAGTTAAATCCTGCTCAGATCTTCTACTAACCAACCCTTTATTAATGCGTGGATCGCAGTGGAAGCTTGTTCTCTGTTTTTCTGTGATTATTTAGCATCCGGCGGACCTTATTATCATTCGTAGGACGGCGACGAATTTCCCTAAACAACTTTGATTTGATTATTATTCGTCCCTTCGGAAAAGTCCCCATGTAAATGGTGGTGCTGATTTCCTCTATTGCTCTCTCTCTCTCTCTCCGTCCATCTCTCTGTGCTGCTGAATCCCTCTAATTATAATGGTAATCAGGCCATACAATTTTGTCCTGATGGGATCAATGCTGCAAAGTAAAGGGGATTTACATGCATAGCACCCAAAGCTATTATTTTTGTGGAAGATTTACATACATATCACACAATTCTTATGCATTTACATATCTAACACCCAAATTTTGATATTTACAAATATAAAACTATTATTTGTTTTGCATCTGCATGGCAGATGATGTAGCATTTACTGTGGAAATTTTACAAATAATTCTTTATATAGCTCATTGGGTTGTTTGAAGTTAGAAAACCTGCTTTCTTAGGAGTTCCACTAATAAAGTGGCTTTAATTTCAATCATAAAATAAATGAAAATAAAATGATCATTTATATTTTCGTCATCATTTTTCATGACTTCTATTATGATGCTGTGTGGTAAACATTTCTATTGAATATAATGATTAAAATTGGGTTTCAAACCCATGGTCCAGTGATCCATCATTCCCTACTTCAATGAATTTTTTATAAACTTTTTTGTTGGAATTATGGGTTTGGTGGTGTTTTAGGCGGATGATGTTGATAGGGGAAGCTTCACCCTTTCTCTCATGGCTTTGCCAAAAATTTTAGAGCTGCAATATGTTTTGGGGATGGTTAACAGCGATATGGCTGAGAGTTGCAGGCAGATAAGAATTTTGCCATTGCATGTCTCTTAGAGGTCATAATGATGACGGCTAAATGTTAATGATGATGATGAGGATGATCACCCAAAAGATCTTTTGAGACATTCATAGAGCTTCTTAAAGCAAATCTAAGGCCTATCAGTGCACAATATTCTTTGAAGTGAAATTTTATGCCTGTGTGTGTTGTTATGGTTTGTATGAGCATGATGAGGTGATCCATCATTCCTTTTTACATTGATTTACCTATAGATTTTGTCCAGATAATGAATTTAGTGGCTCTTTGGGGAGGGATGATGCTTGAAGACATGATCTCTCCATGTGAAAAGTAAAACAAAAAACAATGAAATTGTATTATGGGGAAGTGTATTTATGATTTACACATGGAAATCCTATCCATGGCTTTATCTCCACCATGAAATACAGTCAGGGGTTCTTAATTTTATAACAATTATCAAGTTTAGTGCCATAACATAGCATGTGGTAGTGTGCTATTGATCTCTTATTTGAGTAAGAATCTGTGAAGCGATGATGATGATTTAGAATTTTTCCATTGCCTGCACATGGCTACTATGGATTTTGTATTTGTTTCCTATGGTAATGATGTGGTATGTTTGGATGGTCTGAAGCTTCTCAGGCAACCACAACTGCCATTACCAAGGGAATTCATGTGTAGCTATTAGTAGAAAGCATGCTCATCATATTACATGACTCACTATTATCTGAGCCCACATCTCTTCTTATTGGCCTCTTATTCTTTTTAGTATTTAGAATGTAGTCTATTTTGGATTGTTGGTGCTACATAATGTGCAACGTAGCAGCTACTTATCTTATTTCATTGGTACAACTCTCATCTGATTTTCTTGTCATGGCTCTCTTCTTTTGTTCTTTTCTGTCTTTGGGAATGCCTTCCCTATGGTTTTGTTTTGTTTGAAGGAATTTGAAAAGAAATATTATTTACCTAATAATTACATCTTGATTGTTTGATTTAGGTGTAATTGACAACAAATTAGTTTAACCATGAATATTAGAACATTTACGTATTTCTTTTATGATTCTTTAATTAAAATTGAAGTGTAGGTGATGTTAGGTTGTTTTCATTCTTCAGATTGTTTGCTATTCCTTCAAGCCAAAAAAAGAAACAAAATTTTCTTTCCACTGAATTAGTCCTCAACTAAGTGAAGAAAGACTATTTTCAATTCAATTTCTTCGGTATTTCTGTTTTCATTTCATTTCCATGTTCATAAATAAATTGAACACCAAACTATTTAAGCTTGTTCATTTATGAATTGAGTTTTATAGAAGTTTTCAACTTACTTGATTAAATGATCATGAAGGAGCTTTAACCAACCTTGCCATGAGTAGCTTGGTCAACATATTGGTTCATTTGAAGCCTAGACCCTTGATGACAAAGAAGGAATTCATTGCGGGAGCTTGCTAAAGAGTTTTGCTGGTCTTTATAGGTATGAGGCCTCTCTCTTACTTTCTCTCGTGATAGATGATCCAACTCTTTCCCTAGCCTTTATGAGTATGAATCCGTCTTCATTCCAATATTTACGCATGAGATGGATTCTTGCTTTTTTTATAAATAAGTTTGAGGATTATAGTCTAATTTTTTTAATGGTTATCATCACTTTATAAGTTTGAGGGCCATCATTTTCGTTCATATTTTATGAATGAAGGTGAAACTTGCAATCTTTCTATGAGAAAGGAAAAAGGAAATTGTATTGAGAGGAAAAATCTTTATGGGGCGCTAAACGTGAATATCCTATCAGTTTCATCTTCATGCTTAAGAGGTCTTAATTATATGATGGTCATCAAACATGGTGCCATCCACAACATATAGTATCATGTTTATTTCTATTTTTGAATAAAGAATTTATGATTTGGGGTTTAAGGCTTAGATTACTAGATATTGGATTTAGTGCAAAATGGAGGAGAAGTGGATTAAGGCTTAGATTGCAAGATAATCTGGATTTATTGCAAAATGGAGAAGCGGATTTGAAATTACGAAGGATTTGAAGTTGTCATTTTGTTTTTTGTTTTTTTGGTTTTTTGTTTGATAGTATTTAGATTAAAATCTGAAATTAAAATGCTAAAATGAGTATGTTTCTAAAAAGGTTAGAGTAGCTCCAGTGAAGATTAGAGAGTCACCTTAGATGGTTTGGCCACATAAAGCTACCGTCATGACAGAGAGATGTATTGGATTTGCCTTGTGTTAAAACGATAGGCGAGCTAAAAGACTTGGTGAAGATGTATACAAAATGACTTTAGTTTATTAGAATTAAATGAGAATTTGACACATAATAGTACAATGGAGAAGAAGAAGGATTCATGCGATCTCACATAGTGGGATAAAGGTTTGTTGTAGTTGTTGTTGACAGGATTTAGATTAAATCCACTTGATTCGATTGGTCTTTTGGGAAATGTCTAGTAAAACTTATTCATATGTCGAGGCGTGATGTTGATATTCTTTCGAGCCAACTCTCTCCCTCTCTCTCTCCTGCTTCATGTTGCTCGAACTCCAATTATGATGGTAATTGCACAATCCGATTGTGTCATAATGGGATCAATTAGAGAGATTTTATATCCTTAGCATCTTCATGCTATGTGAAGGTGATTTACTCTTGATATGTCACTTAAAATACTACTACTAAGACAATCTTGATGCTAAAAGCAAGTGATCCAAAGTTGAAACTGTTGAGATCAAGCTCTTAAAATATCTTGAAAACTTTGGGATATCGTTAAATCCCTAAATAGCTCTCAAATATGAAGTGTTTATATAAATCGAAGCGTCTTGACGAAATAATCCAACAAGCCCAAGATCTTATAATTCGACTTCATTTGAGCATTCAAATACTTAAAATACATCAAATGATCAAAGGAATCATTTTGAGCCGTCAGATGAAGTGGAGTGGTTCGATTTTGCATGTATTTATAGAGACGCCACTCAATCTATAAATAGCTCATTACTCATATGAGGAGCCCAAGCAAGAGAGAGAGAGCTCTAAAGCTTGAAGATCCTCCACGCACAATCGCACCACTGACGGTCATTAACCACCCGCCGCCGTCGCTGCCGCCGCCGCCATCCTGCGCTGTCAATTTCGGTCTCCATCATGACGACCTTCATCATGCTCATGTCACCATCATCTCGCTACCACTAGCATGCTACCACCAACGCGACTATATAGTTGTTGTCTTCTCATATACAATTCGTAATCCGTTATCGGAAGATTTTGTACTCAAATAGATACATAGTGGAAAATTTTATGCTAGTCTTGGTTTTTCCTCTTTCGAGATTTTTCACGTAAAATTTCTGAGTTCTCTTGTTCACTTTAAATTCCTGTGTCTTTGGATTTCATAACAAGGCTAAGTATAAACTTTCTCTCTACCACAAGGTTCTAGCACGCAACTCCTAATTCTTACAAAGAATTCTTTGTAGAGCTCATTTGGTTACTTGAAGTTAGTGAAACATACTTTCTTTGAAGATCCGCTAATGAAATGGTTTTATTTTTCGTTGCATTTGTCTGAACTCATTAGTCTGATGATGATCACTGGAAAGATCTTTTGATGCATTCCTTGTAGAAATTCTCAAAGAAGATCTAAGGGTTTTCAATGCACAATATTATTTTAAGACCTGTGCTGTGCTATTATGTGTCACATTATAGAGGTCGTGTGTGGAAACAAATTCTCTTTACCATAATATTTGAAATTCAGTATGCACGTACATGATGAGGTGATCACACATTCCCTCCCATGAGGAATTTCCTGTAGAATTTTTGTCCACATATGGGGTTCTGTTACTTGTTGAGGAGGGATGTTGTTTGAAGGTATAATATCTCATTTCTCCTTTTGGAAAAGGAAAATAAATGAAATTGTATTATAAGAGGCATATTTGTGAGTTACAGATGGATATCCTGTCATTAGCTTTATCTTCATCATGAAATGGAGGGCTTAATTTTATGACAATTCAAGATCAAAGCCATCACATAGCATGCAATAGTGTGCTGTTAACGTCTCATTTGAGTGAGATTGTGTCAACAATGATGATGATGATGTAGGATTTAGCCATAAGCCGCACATGGCTATTATGGAACATCTCTATGTTTTCTGTTGTAATGATGTGGCATGTTCGGATGGTCTATATTTTCTTAGGCAACCACAATAATATCAAGGGGTTTCATATATGGTCTTTTGTAGATGACTTTTGTACATGTCATATTTCTTGAATTCTACCATCAGCTGTGCCCTCTTTTCTATTTAGTACTTTATTTTTTGAAATGATGTCCTTTTGGATTCTGGGTTTTACACAATGCGCAATGTATTAGGCATAGATTCTCTTTGATGGATTCCACTATCATCAGATCCTTCTTATTCTTGCACTATTCTACTTGTTCTCTTTTTTTGGGATTGCCTTTTGGCTGTGTTATGATTAGAGGAATTAAATGCAATATGAATTTTACCTAATATTTACATGTGGGCTTCAAAATTCTTGTCCGACCTCGATTAAGAGAGTTTGAGTAATGTTGGTCAAATTTTGAGAGATGAAATAGTAGATGAGACACTACACGTATTTCCCTTGGTCGCTAATTACTTAGCATACAATAACAACAAATTGGAGTTTGGAGTTTAGCGTTGTTTAGATTTCAAATTGTAAAATTCCATCATTTAGCTTAAAGCGATGGTTGGGGAAATGGTGACGATCGAATCGAAATCTCATGGTTTTGTCATTCCATGTTGTTGTGATCCATAGTCTACTTAATTGGAGGAGGTTGTCGATCCAACGACCGAAAGATTCTTCTGGCAATCATGAGTTGCATCACCAGTAGCTTGTCAAATACGGATCATTTACAGCCTCTCTATTGATTTTGGGTTCAAAACCCTCATCTTTCTCCCCTTCGCCACGCTTCCCTAAAAGAGAAGGGAGACGTTGTGAAGGTAACACTCGCCTTTCCTCTCAATCCCTCCCGCACGCTTCGCTTGTCTAAATTCGTAATCCTGGAAAGCAAGATTTAGTAAATCCAGATTTAACCATGCAAAAGCTGCTTTAGCAGATTACAAAGTCGGGATTTAACTTGTCCAAATTTTGTTTGATTGGATTTAAGTTAAATATGTTTAAATCCTGCAACCAAACAGCTCCTTAAAGTTAAATTGCTCAGATCTTCTACTAACCAACCCGTTAATGTGAGGATCGCAGTAGAAGCTTGTTCTTTACTTTTTTTTGTGACGATTTGTCATCCGGTGGACCTTATTATCATTTGTAAGAAGGCAACGGATTTCCCCAAACAACTTTGATTTGATTTTTATTTGTCTATTCGAAAAGTCCCCATGTAAAACTTCTTCATCAATCTCGGGTAGTGATATTATTTTCCTCACCTGCTCTCTCTCTCTCTCTCTCTCTCTCTCTCTCTCTCTCTCTCTCTCTCTCTCTCTCTCTCTTTGTGCTGCTTCAATCCTATTATTTTGTGGAAGGTTTACTTACATATCACACAGTTCTTATGCATTTAGATATCTAACACCTAAAGTTTAATTTTTACAAATATAACATTTTCATTTGTTCTGCATCTGCATGCCAGATGATGTAGCATTTTCTGTGGAAATTTTACAGAGTAATTCTTTATATAGCTCATTGGTTGCTTGAAGTTAGAAAACTTACTTTCTTAGGAGTTCCACTAATAAAGTGACTTTAATTTCAAGCATAAAATAAATGAAAATAAAATTATCATTTATATTGTCATCATTTTTTTTCATGACTTCTATGATGCTGTTCGTAAACATTTCTATTGAATATAATGATTAAAATTGGGTTACAAGCCCATGGTCCAGTGATCCATCATTCCCTAGTTCAATGAATTTATTTATAAACTTTTTGTTTCCCATTATGGGTTTGGTGGTGTTTTAGGCGGATGATGTTGATGGGGAAGCTTCACCCTTTCTCTCATGGCAATGCCAAAAATTTTAGAGCTGCAATATGTTTTGGGGATGGTTAATAACGATATGGGCTAAGAGTTGCAGGCAGATAAGAATTTTGCCATTGCATTTCTCTTAGAGGTCATGATGATGAAGGCTAAATGCTAATGATGATGATGAGGATGATCACCCAAAAGATCTTTTGAGTCATTCCGTATAGAGCTTCTTAAAACAAATCTAAGGCCTATCAATGCACAATATTCTTTCAAGTAAATTTTATGCCTCTGTGTGTTGTCATGGTTTGCATGAGCATGATGAGGTGATCCATCATTCTTTTTTATGTTGATTTACCTATAGGATTTTTGTCCAGATGTATTTAGTGCTCTTTGGGGAGGGATGATGCTTGAAGACATGATTTCTTCATGTGAAAAAGTAAAACAAAAAACAATGAAATTGTATTATGGGGAAGAGTATTTATGATTTACACATGGAAAGCCTATCCATGGCTTTATCTCCACCATGAAATACAGTCAGGGTTCTTAATTTTATAACAATTATTAAGTTTAGTGCCATAACATAACATGCTGTAGTGTGCTATTGATCTCTCATTTTGAGTAAGAATCTGTGAGGGCGATGATGATGATTTTGAATTTTGCCATTGGCTGCACATGGCTATTATGGATTCTGTATTTGATTCCTATGGTAATGATGTGGTATGTTTGGATGGTCTGAAGCTTCTCAGTCAACCACAACTACCATTACCAAGGGAATTCATGTGTAGCTATTAGTAGAAAGCTTATGCTCGTCATATTACATGTTTCTAACTGTTATCTGAGCACTCATCTCTTCTTATTGGTCTTTATTTTTTTTCCTTTTTAGAATATAGTTCTTTTGATTGTGGGTGCTACCCAATGTGCAACGTAGCAGGTAAAACTTCTTTGCATATGTTAGTTCATGGGTTCAACTCTCATCTGATTTTTCTTGTCATTGCTCTCTTCTTTTGTTCTTCTCTCTTTAACTGTGGGTGATGTTTGGTTGTTTTTCATTCTTCAGATTGTTTGCTATTCCTTCACTGAATTAGTTTGCAACCAAGTGAGGAAAGATTATTTTCAATTCAATTTCATTAGTAATTTTGTTTTCATTTTATTTTCATGATTGTAAATAAATTGAACACCAAGCTATTTAAGCTCGTTCATTTATGGATTGAGCTTTTTATAGCAGTTTTCAACTTGATTAAATGATCATGAAGGAGCTCTTACCCCTCCTAGCCATGAGTAGCTTGGTCAACATATTGGTTCATTTGAAGCCTAGATTGCTAATGACAAAGATGAATTCATGGGTAGGGTTGTCAAAAAAGTTCGTTGTCCGTGAATTGGTCGTGTTGAACTTGTTAAGCATGTTTGTTTTAGTCTCACACCGCAAAAAAGAGTTTAGTTAAATTGACTTAGCTGGTTAAATATAATCTTAGTTGAATGTTTGGCTTCAAGGCTCCTTATGATATGAAATTCGCTAAAAGAGCAATTTGAGCTCATTACTGAACATGAATAATAGATATTTGAACAATTTCAACACTAGCGAACTTGAATAAACGAATTTTCAAATGAGCCTAACATGAACATACAGCTTAGCTTTAAGCTTTGTTTGCACCCCAAATTACGGAGGTTGTTGAAGTGTTTCCCTGGTCTTTATAAGTATGAGGCCTCTCTCTCTCTCTCTCTCTCTTTCTCTCGTGTTATATGGTCCAACTCTTTCACTAGCCTTTATAAGTATGAGACCTGTTTTCATTCTAATTTTTTATGCATGGGATATATTTTTGCATTTTTTTAAATATTTGAGGATTATAGTATAAATTTTTTTTTGTAGTGGTTATCATCACTATTATAAGTCTCAGGGCTTTTATTTTCATTCACATTTTATGAATGAAGGTGAAACTAGCAATCTCTCTCTATGAAAACGGAAAAGGAAACTATATTTTGAGGGCATCTTTTTGAGTATGCTGCACAGATAAATATCCTATCAGTTGCTTCATCTTCACCGCAAAGCTCAGTTAAAAGGGGTTAATTATATGACAGCCACCGAGTTTAGTGCCATACACGTAAAATACAATATCATGTACTTTTTTTAGGGTTTATGAATAAAGAATTTATGATTTAGGGTTTAGGGTTTAGGATTTAGGATTACAAAATCCTGGATTTAAGGCAAACTGGAGAAGTTGGATTTGAGATTATGTAGGATTTGAAGTTATCATTTTGTTGTATCTCACCACAAGACGTGAGGAATTTCCTTAGAATAGCTTTGATTTAATTCTGATTGGTCTCTTCAGAAATGTCTCTAAGTAAACTTATTTATTTGTCTCTTAAGCAGTGTTGTTGATTTTATCATTTTCTCTTTCTCTCTGTTCTCTATGTTTCTCCGAACTACTCCAATTATGATGGTAATTAATGCAATTATTATGCCATGATGGATCAAGTCTGCAAAGTTTTTGTATATGTTTAGCATCTGCAGGCTAGATGAAGCAGGATTTACTCCAGAATTCTTACAATGAATTTTGTAAAGCTCATTTGGTTGCTTGGACATAGTTCCTTCAAAGTTCCACCAATGAAATTGTTTTACTTCTCGTTGTCTTTGTCTTAACTCATTAGTCTGATGATGATCACTGAAAAGATCTTTTGAGGCATTCCTTAATCTTATAGAATTTCTCAAAGCAGATCTAAGACTATCAATGCACAATATTTTTTAAAAGAAAATTTGTGCTTTGCTATCATGTTTCACATTATAAAGGTACTGTGGGTGGCAGAAAACTCTTGTTTCTATAATATTTGAAATTTGTTATGCGCACTCATGATGAGGCTATTCATTATTCTCTCCCATATGTAATTTCCTATAGAATTTTTTGTCCACATGGAGTTCTGTGGCTTGTTGAGGGATGATGCTTGAAGGTTTAAAATCTCAATTTCTCATTATGAAACTGAAATAAGTGAAATTGCATTGTAAGGGGAGCATTTATGAGTTATAGATATATATCCTATTAGTTGCTTAATCTCCATCATGAAATGGAGATCTTTATTATATGATAATTCAAAATTACAGCCATCATGTAACATGCAGTAATGTGTTGTTGACATCTGCAACCTCAGTTGCAATTATCAAGAGGGCTTTGATCGCTCAGGAAAACATTTGTAAATCTGCATCATCTAAAGATGTTGGAGAGTTCATCCTTCATGGCAGATTGATTGTTATTGATTTCACTTAAACATATGTTAGGGTTTATTTAAATGAGTAGATCTGAGTTCTACTTCCTATAAATGCAAGCATCTATAGTTAATTATCTCTCTTATAGTTGGATAGCACTTTTGAGTAAGGTTAGATGTAGGTATTAATCTTTGGTGTGAATCGTGCTAAGTAATGTGGTGTGGATAACTATATAAGATAAGGGAAAGGAGTCCGATCAAGATCCCATAGTTACGTCATTTTGGGCCCATTGCTTATTAAATATTGGCCTAAAGCGATGTCTGCACAATCGATTGTATGGTTGTGAAAACCGACACATAAAAAACCGTAAATGAGAGTTGGTTTAAAGGTCGAACCTCGAATGAAATAAATATTAAAATTATCTAAATGATTTAAATGATCAAATAATCATAATACACAAAATAAATAAATTATAAAATATAAATCATATGCAAAAAAAATCTCATACAATTTCAAAGTTAAATATATGAATATATAAATACTAACCTTTTGTAACGATAATTCTTTGAAATAATCTATCAGAGCTTCTAAAATTGGTTCTAAAAGGAATTAAAATTAAATAAAATTAGTAATTTGGTATCAACTATATAATTATACAAGTAAAATATAAACTAAACTAAATACAAAAAATATTATAAATTATGATAAAAGCAAGTTATAACAAATTTGAGATATTAATAATTCAATAAAGATGATATATGATGTATCAATAATTTATGCTTACCCAAAACTTTGCTAAAAACAAAACATCAAATACATATTAAAATTTATCTCTAAAATAAATTCAAAAGAAATAGATTCTAATCAAATATATTAAAATTCATCTCTAAATGTTGTCTTCAAAAGATCCTGATCAAAAGTTTGTCCAAAGTTTGTTCCCAATCAACTCCAAAGCTTCTAAAATATCATGTTCGTGTTTCTGTAATTCATCTCGAAGTGGTCAGATTCGCAAATCACACATTCAAAATAATTACTTCTTCACCTTTATAATCAACATAAGAATAATTTAACTAACTTACTATTAGTTATATTGGATGATATATTTAGCATGATAATTTTAAATGCAAAAAAAAAAACATTCTTTATCTACATTATAATTCAATCATTCAACCACAATTGGTTCAAGTTAACTAAGATTTAATTCGGTTTAAATATATCCAATGTGAATGCCCAATGTTCAATTGCTTCTAAATTCACTTAGAAGTAATTCATTTGGATTCTTCCGCATTGGATGCTAGTGCTACATTCATCCACATCGATTCAAATTAAAGTTCACTATTCGAGCAAACATCCTAAAATATCAAATGAATATATTTTAAAACAAAATTAAAAACATTGATGTTCAAAATCGCACTTGGTTTTGGAGATCTAGTCGAACTAAATGTGTTTTACGACTTCCTTGTTACAATTAGTTTGTGATTTGCTTCCTTGTTCTTGAGATTTTTTTATTGCAATGACTTCCTCGCAATAATTTAGTAAAAAAAAACAAAAAACAAGAACTGAACCGATTCATAAATGTAAACTAGTAATAAACATGAAAAGAACAAGTGAGAAACACATAGTGATAGTATCAAACCCGAAAAGTGAAAACAGAGTTACACCAGAAGAGGGAGCGAAAACCAAAATCCAGAGGAAGCGGCGTGAGAAAAACAAAAACTCAAAAGTGAAAAAGCAGGAGAGGCTAGGGTCCTGGATAAGCATCGGTCCAAAATGAAAATGCCAAAATATTTTTTTTTTCACGACGGCGGACCGCGGGCGGTTCTCCGGTTCAGCAGTTGAACGCCGGTTCTACAAGATGTTTCCGGTTTTCCGAGCGATTTTTTGAATATTGTGAGATCGGTTCCGCAGTCACGAACCGGTCCGGTCCGGTTATGAAAACCTTGATTGTATTGGTTACAACGATCCCTTCCAAGAAATGCCTTAGCATTAACACAATGTTTTAATTGATTCATGTCATGATTATTTATGCATCAATCCTTCACTTTACTTGGGACAAAGGCGTGTTATGGTAGTGTAATTTTCTTTATAATGGTTATCCATCACTTTATAAGTTTGAGAGCCTCCTACGTTCTAATTTTTTTGTACATAAAGGTGAAACTTGCAATCTTTCTCTATGAAAAAGGTAATAGAAAATTGCAATAAGAGGCAAAATCTTTGAGTGAGGTGTACTTGAAAATCCCATCAGGTGCTTCATCTTCACCATGAAATGTTGTTAGAGGGCTTAATTATAAACCAGCCGCCAAGATTAGTGTACAGTATCATGTTATTGTTTTGTGTTTGTGAATAAAGAAACTTTGTGGGCAATGATGATCATTTATCTCTATATTTTCTATGGTGATGTGACAGTTCAGGATGGTCTGGAATTTTTGAGGCAATTACAGTTGTCATCTCAAGGGTAATTCATGCATATCGGTTTGAATAATGCTTCTCTTTTCCTTTGTGCATGGTTCCCGTTGTCATTTGAGCTTGCTTGTTGTTGGTCACATCATCATCTTTTCATTTTTGGATAATATCCCTTTTGGGTTTTGGATGTTATATAATGTGAATGTAGTGGTACCTCAAGTTCTAATCATTTCTTTATGAACTTATTGCAAAATGTATATTTATAGTTGATATGATACTAAAATTTTACTAGAAAATATTTATAGGTGAAACTTGCAATCTTTTCTATGCAAAAGGTAATAGAAAATTGCAATAAGAGGCAAAATCTTTTAGTGAGGTGTACTTGAAAATCCCATCAGGTGCTTCATCTTCACCATGAAATGTTGTTAGAGGGCTTAATTATAAACCGCCAAGATTAGTGTCATACTGATAATATACTGATCATGTTATTGTTTTGTGTTTGTGAATAAAGAAACTTTGTGGGCAATGATGATCATTTATCTCTATATTTTCTATGGTGATGTGACATTTCAGGATGGTGCGGAATTTTGAGGCAACCGGTTGTTATCTCAAGGGTAATTCATGCATATCGGTCAACAATGCTTCCCTTTGTACATGGTTCCCATTGTCATTTGAGCTTGCTTGTTCTTGGTCACATTATCATCTTCTTTCATTTTGGATAATATCCCTTTTAGGTTTTGGATGTTTTATGATGTGAGTGGTAGGATCGCTTTGAAGTTCTAATCATTTCTTTATGAAGTTGTTGCAAATGTATATTTATAGTTGATATGATATCAAAAATTTTACTAGCACGAATCTTGATGTCGAGCACCGATCGAGTCAAAATTAAATTAGATCAATAGCTTATTGAAAATTTTGCGATTGCTCCTAAATATGGAGTGTTTGTAGTCAAATTAAGCTTGACAAGCTGATTTAATCAGCCGATCTCCAATTCTGACTTCATTTGAGCATTCAAATACTTAAAATACATTAGATGATCAAGAGAATCATTTTGAGCCGTCCGATATAGTATTTGCTTGTATTTATAGAATCGCCACTCTAATTAATAAATAATTTCATTCTTCATGAGAAGAGGCAAAACTGGGGAGAGCTATGAGGTTTGAAGAACCTCCAAGTATAATCGTGCTACCGTGCCACTAACCATCGCCATCGATCATCATCGTGCGACCATTTGGTCACCGCCATGACCACCGTTTGCCGCCCGCATTAACGCGAGTTCACGTCGGTCCTCGCCAATAACCACCGTGTCGTTTCGTGGCCAACTATCGCTGCCGGCCACCATTGGGTTTCTTGCCGCTGCCGACCATCGTCGACCACCATCATCGATCATTGCGACATTCTGCCGGTGAATCCTGCCGTCGGTCATCGCTGCCGCCACCACCACGGCTGTTGCCGCTGAGCATTGCTGCCGACCATCGGCTGATTATCGCAACCACGGCCACTATTGTTGGTCATCGCTGACGACATCCACCGAATGCTAATTGACATAGCCAGATCATCACCGACAATATCACTCATGTCGTCGATTGCCACCAACGACGTACAAATAACTATTCGTAAAGCTATTGTTACTAAGTCTGGATTTTTGTTGTGCTTTCTACATACAACTCAGAATCGATTATCGGAAAATTTAAACTTTGAACTCCAGATATATAGTGGAAAATTTTGTTGGGCTAAGCCCCATATTATTTTGCTATTTGTGGGTTTTTTCACATAAAAGTCATGGAATTTTTCTTCTCTCTTCAAATATCTGACTTGGATTTCAACAAGTCTAAGTAAAGTTTTATTATATTGCAACTGATTTCTAGCATGTAACAATAGTAGATGTGGTTCTTGTGGAAGAAGCATGACTTTGTTGTTGTACCAAGTTCTTTTGTGGTTGTGAGAGTTTTCAATTATCAATGATCAACACTGATCTTGTTTAGAAAGGTGCATATGCTATTTTTTGTTTGCCAACTATCAATGTAGCTTCATAGTTTAGTTTTCCTTATTCTCAATCTGATTAGCTTTCCCTGTGAGGACAGCCTGAAATCCTCAGTAAATTGATGCTATCATTTTTTCTCTTAGAAATAAATGCCAAGATGGTCCCCTTACTATTTCTATGTGGCCATTTCAATCACAAAATATCATATTTCTCCAATTTAGTCGACTGTATAAAATTGATCCAAAATAGTCTCTCATATAGAAATAGTGATACAAAATTGATTCCAATTTAGTCCCTTAAATATACAACATTGATCTCAATTTTGCATTGCTTTGCTTGAACAGTCTTATGTGAGAATTTAACTTTAGTGATTTATATAATATGATACAAAAGAGGTTGAAAGATATATGTATAAGTTTGCCATACAAAGATAGAAGCAAAGATTTTGTCACAAAGTATTTTTCTTAGAAGAGGATTTTGGTCTTAGTCGGATGAAATATTTTGATAAATTTTTCTATGAAGGTTGTGAGATACGATTGACTGCGATCTTGTACCTAAATGAAAATAAAGATTTTTTTATCATTATATTAGTAAAATCGAAGTTGAAGAGGTTTTGAAGAAAGTGATGTGGTAAAGTAATATGATCGATTATATTCTAATAGAAGTGTAAAATGTCTAGGAGATCAATGAATTTCTTTGCTTATTAATTTTTTAATATTATTTTAAATATTAAAAGATATTTGATGGGTGGAGAAGGAGTTTGTTGGTTCTTATTTTTAAGAATGAGGTGATTAAAGAGTGTGCAAATTATAGAGAAATTAAGTTGATGTGTCGTACATTAAAATTATGAGAGAAGATAATGGAAAATAGGTTATGACTTGGTATAAAAGTTTCTCAAAATCAATTTGTTTTCATCCCAGATAGGCCTAGTATGGATGCTTTATACTTATTGAGAGGTTTGATGAAGAAGTATAGATCTGAAGGAGGATCTACATTTGATATTTTTGATTTAGAGAGAGCATATGTTAAAGTGCCAAAAGAAGTGCTTTGGAGAGTTTTAGAAAAGAAAAGAGTTAATATTGCTTATATTTAAATCATTTAGGATATGTATAAAATGTGCAATGAAATATGCATCACTTTCTTTGTAGTTCCATTAACATCCACTACAAGGTAATTGCTGATGTATATTTGTAAAGGGTTCGCTGCATAACAGCATATTATTTGTAGGGTTGTTCTAAGTTCTTTTTTTTTGTCTGTTACCGAATGTCAGTTACAGTGCTTATTTTGTTGAGAAAGTGTGGATGTGTTTGCTGATTGCCAACTATGAAGGTCAAACTTGCGATCTTTCTCTATGAAGGAGGAAAAATGGAAATTGCATTAAGAGCAACAGATGAAAATCATATTCACCATGAAATGCAGTGCGCACACATAACCTGAACATACAGTAGAATGTTGTTTTATTTTTTGTTTATGAATAAAGAATTTTGTGGGAAATATGATGATTTAAAGGTCAGCCGTTGTGCCAGCACAAGTACTATGTAATATCTTTACATTTTTCTATTGTGATGATTTGGCTTTCAGTATGGCCTGGAACTTTTATTTATGGATAAAGAAATGAAGAAACCTTCTCTACTTCTCTTAATTCATGGATGTTGTTGTCATCTGAGTCCTCTTGTTCTTGGTTTCCTCCTCATCTTCTTTCCAGTTTGGAATATAATCCTTGAGTTTTGGTGCTGTACAATGTGTTGGGAGAAAAAAACACCAAGACGATTTGATGGATCTGGAGCAAAATTTAGAACAGAAATAACGAAATAAGAAGGCACAGAGAACACCATATTTTACCTGGAAAACCCGAGATGCATGGCGTTGCCTGCTGCTGCCCCAAGTCAATGGCATCTCTGTCTCCCTGGTGCAATTCCACGAGTCCTGGCATTGTCCTAGTGGCGGTGGTGATATTGGCCATAACTATTTTATCTATTTTGGGCATAAGGTGGAAGCTTATTTGTTTACTTATGATGTATTATTATCTGTTTATCTTAGAGAAGATTTAAGAACTGCTTCATCAGTTTCATAGAGGCAATGATAATAATGACTTTGAAGGCTAACGTGTATGTGGGCTCATCTGCACTGGCTGTTATTTAGGCCTCTCTTGGTGAAGACACAGATCCTCTAACTACTGTTGTAGTTAAATGGCGCAGAGTTATTTTAAGGATTATATTTTTAATAAATAGAAAGCACTTAAGATTATATATTAAAATATCATTAATTAGTGATTAATTGAGTTAATTAAAAGAAGTTAAATTAATTAAGAATAATTATCTATTAATAAAATTTTGTTTAATTATTATTTAATGAATTATAAAATTAATTAAATTTAAGATGTTTTTTGTTAAAAATAAAGAAAACATCAATATTAATAATGATAAATTTAGTATATTATTTCTAATTAATTGTTAAGGGAGAGCACAAAATCATATTTTAAATAATTATTAATTCTGAATTTATAAATTAAAATTATTTTATAATTTAATCAAATTGTATTTAGTAGCAATTTAATTAAATTAATATTTTTAAATGTTAATTACATTATTAGAAAACGATAACTTGAGAGCCGAAATGTTGTTCAGATTCGATTTATTATTATTTTGTTAAATCGCGTCAAATAAAGCTTTTATAAGAGATGTTTGTGGTCAACTCAAAAAATATTGATCGTTTTAGTCTGTTTTCTCGAAATTGGCTCGATTTTATATTTTAATAATTTTTATTTTTTTATTTTCAATTTAAAATTAATTATTAAAATTTTATACAGTAAAAAAAATTGAAATATTATTGACAAGAATTAAAATTAAAAATATATAATTATACAAAATAATTATATACAATCAAAATTATTATTTTGTAATAAAAAAGTTTTGTTACACAAAAAAATTAAAATTAGAAATTCATTCAGAGATTCAAAATCAAAATTATATACAATCAAAATTTATTTTATTAAATTAAATGATTTTCAATCATAAATTCAAAAATCATTTTTTATACAAAATTGATCACAACTTCAAATATTAATTTATGTAACAAAATTTACAAGATTATATATTCATATATAAATTTACAAATTCATAACTTACATAATTTACAAATTTACAAATTTACGCTTTTAAAATAAATTTAACTTAAAATTTTACATGATCATATATATAACTTATAATTTCAAAAAATAAAACTAAGAAAATAATGAAATTAAAATGTCCAAATATCAATTTTTATTTAAATTAATGTTGAAATTTTAATGTTCAACCTTTATACCTTCAAGTTTTCATATCCGTAAATTCAACTAATTTTGAATCTTCAAAACTATAATTTGTATTTCATGTAAACAAAACTAATAAAAGTTATAAAATAAATATTATGAGTAATTTAAACTAAAATAAATAATCATACAATTTTCAAATATTAATTTAATCAAATCAATTCTTAAATTTTAATGTTTTAATCTTTTTTCATATATCCTCAAAATCCAATTAATCTTGAATCTTCAAAATTATAATCAGACATGTTAACAAAACTAACAAAAATTATAAAATAAATATTATCAAATAAACTAAAATAAATAATGGATTAATCATAGTTTAATAGTATGAATATTACATTCAAAAGATGATAAAATGAAAGATTAATATTAATAAGACAAGATGTAAAAAAGTCGACGAGTGAGAGATATTATTCATATATCGTCGATTGTTTTAAATGCCTTTAACAATTATATTACGAAATTGTATGTATCAAATTCGCCAGTGGTAACAGTAAGTCAGAATGTATATCGTTCGATTGTTTTAAATCTCAGTTAACATAAATTTATATGGTGATTAAATTGTATGGCTTAGACCGCTACGCTACAGGATAATCGCTTGATCCACTGAGTTTTGTTCTCTAAACATAATTAAAAAATTTCTATAATTATAATCATTAATATATTTTAGCATTTAATGACATAAATTATATTTTAAATAAAATTTAATATAAATTATTTATTTATTTTGAGAAATCGATACGATCGAATAAAGGATTGTTTATGTTCATTTATAAATCGAGTTTGAAATATTTATTTGGGTTAGAGTTAAAATGAGCCCGAAACAAAAGTATTTTTTTTTCAGCCCTAGCGGCGACCCTCAGCCTGTTTTATATCACCCGAAACCCTTCGACTGCGGAACTGTGGGGCAGTGGTGACGGGGTTAGCCATCGAAGGCATCGACGGGATTTTGGTGTTCGAAACCCTCGCTTTTCTCCCCTGTCCGCTCCGTTCCTTGACGATGCCATCGAGGAAGAGAAGCTAGACGTCGCGATGGTAACTCTCGTCTTTCCTCTTACCTTCCTTCGTGCACTTCAGTTTCTGTAAATTTCGCAAATCCGCCTGCGAACGCGATTTACTGGATCTGGGATTTAAGGCAAAATGGAGGAGAAACGGGATTTAAAATTCAGTAGGATCTAAAGTTGCATTTTGTTGTTCGGCAGGATTTAGGTTAAATCGTGCTTAAATCCTTGAAGTCCTACAAAACAGCCAAAAGGGGTAGAAATGGGATTTGAAGTTGTCATTTTACTGTTTGGCAGATCTAAGTTAATTACTGCTCAGATCTTCTACTAGACAACCCTTTTAATGTGTGAATCGATGTGGACGCTTGTCCTCTGATTTCTCTGTGACGGTTTGCCATCAGGTGGACCTTATTATCATTAATAAGATGGTGATGAATTTTTGCATATAACTTTGACTTGATTCTGATTCATCCTTTCGAAAAGTCCCTGAGTAAAGCTTCTTCATTGGTTTTGGAGGCAGTGTTGTTGATTTCCTCTCATGATATTTCTCTCTGTCCATCTCTCTATGATTCTCTGAGCTCTGCAATTCTCATGGTAATGTACTATGCTATGTTCTAATGGGATCAATTCTGCAATGTAAAGGGGATTTGGATAGATACCACCCAAAGCTATTATTTTTTATTTGCTTTGCTTTTGCATGTCATTTGAAGTAAGCATTTATGATAGAATTCTCACTAAGAATTCTTTATAGACTCATTAGGTTGCTTGAAGTTAGAAAATTTACTTCCTTCAAAGTTCCACTAATGAAATGATTTTAATTTCTAGCATAAAATAGGTGAAAGTGAAATGATCATTTTCTTCTTCTTCTTCATTACTTCAAAGATGCAGTGTGATATACATTTCTCATGACTATAATGAATGAAATTGGGTTACAAACCCTTTGTCCGGTGATCCATCATTCCCTACTTCAATGAATTTTTTATCGACTTTTTTTGTTGGTATGGTGGGTTTGGTGGTGTTTGAGAATGATATTTTTCTCTCATGGTAATGTTGGAAATTTTAGAGCTTCAAACTGTTTTGGGGATGGTTAACAATATGGTGAGAGTCACATGAAAATTGGAATTTTGCTAATGCGTATTCTATCGTCATGATGATATGAAGATGATGATAACAACAACAACAAGCCTTTATCCCACTATGTGGTCGGCTACATGAATCCTTCTTCCCCATTGTGTCCTATTATGTGTCAAATTCTTATTTAATTCAAATATACTAAGGTCATTTTTTATACATTTTACTCAAGTCTTTTAGGTTTACCTCCTTTTTTTTAACATAAGCCAAATTTAATGCATCTACTCTCCTAATCTGTAATCGGACCCGATGCTTTATGTGGCCAAACCATCTAAGGCGACTCTTTAATCTTATCCGCCACTTGGAGCTACTCCAATCATAATTTGATTTATTTTTCATCTTATTATCTTTCATCTTAAAATCTAAAACTAATAAATTGATATTAGACTTAAACTTTCACTCGGAATGAAATTATAATTTTACAATCTAAATGATATATTTTTCTTATCAAAAATAATCAATCGTGTTTTACTAGGTCCATTTTATAAGTAATAACATGTTCATTTTTTTTTCTTAAATAAAGTATTAGAACTACAAAATCATATGCTAAAACAAAATCTAATATAGTCCTACTGATCTGGGTTTCTGGGCAACCATAACTGCTATTACCAAGGGATTTATGTATGGCTATTAGCATAAAGCTTATACTGCCTTATTTCATGACTTTCACAATCATTTGAGCCCTCTTCTCTTCTTATTGGTCCCTTATTCTTCTTTGTTTTGGGAATATAATCTTTTTTCGTTCGGTGCTACACAATGTGCAATGTAGTAGGTAAAGCTTCCATGCATATTTTTTTCTTGGATTCAACTATCATCTGATTTTTCTTATTCTTCTCGCTTATTATTCTTCCCTCATTTTGGGAATGCCTGGTTGTGTTTTGGTAAGAAAAGAAATAGTATTTACTCAATAATTGCATAGTGTTGTTTATTTTAGGGTAATTGATAACAAATTATTTTACCATGAAAGTTAGAAGATATGAATATTTTTCCTTATGGTCTTTTACTTAAAGTTGAAGTGTGTGTAATGTTATGTTTTTTCATTCAATTTGTTGTTTATTCCTTGAAGTCAATCAAAAAAAGCACAAATTACATTTGTACTAAATCGCTTCTCAACTAAGTGAGAAGAGATTATTTTAATTCAATTTCATTAGTATTTCAATTTCCATTTCTTTTCATGATCATAAACAAATTGAACACCAAGCTGCTTAAACTTGTTCGTTTATCATGCATTGCAAGGGAAAGATTTGTGATTTACAGATGGAATTTAGCTCTAATGTTGTGGCTTATGGCAACAGAAAAGCTAAGGTGTTAGATATGTAAATATATAATAATTGTGTGGAATGTTTGTAAATCTTGCTATTTATTTATGTTCTGCAGCAGTGCTGCTGTGGGATTTAGCTCCTATACAATAGTCCTGTCACCTATGCAGGTTTGCTGTGGCTTATGGTTACAGGAAATCTAAGGATAATGAGGGAGCCGTTGTGTGGGCAACTTTAATGGCAATGGTGTAAATTTTACTTCACAAATGGAATCTGGCTTCAGCCTTGTGAAGGATTTCTGCAACAGATTTATATATTTTGTTTGCTGCAGTAATGCCTTTAAAAATGTATTCTTTACATTCTCATAGCATTGGTTGTGATATTGGCATTGCATCTATTTGTTGTTCAGACATCCTTGGTTTGTGTTGATTTCTCTTCTAGTTGTGAGGCATCAAGGGATGGCCTCAAGGGCAAGCGGTGTTTATCACAACTATTTTATCCATTTTGGACATAATGTGATTGATCAGGGTGGAAGCCTGTTCTCTATTTTCTCTTTGATTGATTATTTGATTTTAGAGAAGATTCAAGGAACTTTGATCATCAAATTAGGCTGATTCACATTATTTGGCATCAGAGACCTATTCGAATCTTAGAATTGCCTATCTCCAAATGGTATGGAATTTTGCTAGGAAAACTTTTTCATCAATTTCATAGAGGCAGTTGTTATGATGATTTTGAAAGTTAACTTACCCCATGGACTCATTTACCAATGGTTGTTATTAATATTTCTATGTGAAGTGGCAAATCCTGTCCAATTACCATTGTAATTACGTGGTGCAAATCCCCATAATTCCCTGGGCAATCTGTTTGAGGTGTAATTCTATAGAGTTTTTGTATTCTTAACATTTGCATTTACTTGTGAAGATATGACAATAGAATTCTTATAAAGGATTCTTTATAAGGCTTATTTGGTTATTTGAACTTACAAAATGTTTTGGATGTATGTCAGATTTTGCTAGATCCATGGAAATTCTCTTGGTTAGATGCCTTTCATGGAAAATCTCTATGTTTCACTTAGAAAATTTCTACTGATCACTTCACCCAATCTATCCTGTAATGACTGCTTGGTGATTGATAAGCTCCAGGCTTTACATCTTACTCTCTTCTGATTTCTTCAATTAAAGGTAATTTTCTTCTTGATCCACTTCTGGTATTGGTGCTGTTAAAGTGCTTGCATTGTTCATAAAGTGCGTATTACTTTATTTTTGTGGGCTCAGTGATGTAGTAGCTATGAAATTCAGTTTGACATTGTGACTGATTTTCAGGTTTGGATGGATCATCAATGCCATGTTTTCTTACTCTCAATCTAGCAAATGATGAGGCATCAAGGATGACTAGAAAGTCATATAAGTGATGCAACTATTTTTCCTTATTTTGGTCTTGTACCTTAGAGGATGGGAGAAAATAACTTTTCATTTTGCATTGGCTATCAACAAATTGTGACTTTGGGTTATTGAGATGCGTGGATTTAAGTTAAATCTGTCCTATGCCCATATTTACAAAATCAGGATTTTAAAATAAAATGATGGAGAAATGGGATTTATCTTTCTGTATGATTTTAAGTTCTCATTTTTCTGTTTGAATTTTAGTTAATCCTGCTCAGATCATGCTGCTGCTCTTGATTTTTTGAAAAAGGAGTAAAAGCTTTTTCTTTCTTTCTCTGTGATGATTTATCTTCATTTTTCTTTGTTATCATTCATTTGGCTTTAGAGAACCAAGTTTATTCTAGAACCTCCTTACCAACTGGTCAGTGATGTTGATTTCCTCCCTTGCCATCTCCTTATCTCTCTCCCACTATCTGTGCTTCTCTGAACACCCCAATTATCATGGTATTTACACAATTGAATTATGTCCTCTCATGGCAATTGCTAAAGTTTTTTGTTGCAAATTGCTAAGGTGCTGGCTAACAGCCATATGGCCAAGAATCAGGAGCAAGAGTTTTTTTAAGCATTTGTTTTAACTGATTACTGCAGTTAATAACCCATTGTCACAACCCCACCATTAGATCTACTATTACTAAAATTACCTTCCATGTATTTGGTTTTAGATCTACTCAAACAAAAGTCTTCAGACTCTAAGGTTGACCTTCATAATTCAAGTTTTTCTTGAACTCTCTCTAGTCGTATCAATAAGAAAAATATTATCAGCAAAAAATCATACCCAAGGTACATTCTCCTGTAAATGTCTAATAAGAACTGAAAATAAGGAGATATGGGACTAAAGATGATCCTTGATGTAATCCAACTGAAATAAGAAAATATATGGTCAATTCTCCTTGTGTATGGATACAAGTGACAACTCTAGTATACATACTTGAATTTATGCAATATTAACTCCTTTTCTTGAACTCTCCAAAACACTTCTCTTGGAACTTTATCATATGCATTCTCTAAATCAGCAAATATGATATGTAGATCTTCCTTTCTCTCTCTCTCTCTCTCTCTCTCTCTCTATATATATATATATATATATATATATATATATATATACTTCTCTATTAAATCTCTCAATAAATGAATAATAACAAACCTTCCGACATGAAACCAAATTGGTTTTGAGAAACTTTCATGTCACATCATAACCTATGCTCAATTACTCCATAATTTTAATATATAACACAGTAACTTAATTTCTCTATTGTTTGCACACTCTTGTGTATCATCTTTATTCTTAAAATAAGAACCAATGAACTCTTTCTCAGCTCAATATATATATATATATATATATATATATATATATATATATATATAGATAATGTTTGTAGTTGTGCCTAATGCCCAGATTTGTTAAATCAGTGATTTAAGATAAAGCAGGGGAGAAATATCAGATTTTGGGTGTTGGATATATTATTACATAAGTATTGTGTGGTATGTATGTAAATCTCTCTAATTTATTTTATAGTTTGCAGCAGTACCTCTGTGAGATTTAGCTCCAATAAAAGAGCCTGCTCCCTGTCTCATGGCTATAATCTGAAGTTTATAGAAATATCAAAATGTATGTGTTAGATATGTAAATACGTAAAAATTTTATGGTATGTATATTGATCTATCATATTTATCTTATATTTTGCAGCAGTGCCGGTGTGAAATTTAGCTTTAATAAAAGTGCCCACTCTAGTTATATAGCTATATCGTGCCTTATGGTAACAACAACTAACGGTAACCTGGGAACCACAGTCTGGGCAAGTTTAATGGCAATGACCCAAATTTTTGGCTACAAATGAGATCTGGCATCAGCCTTGTGAAGGATTTCTGCAACAGATTTTTTTATTTCATTTACAGAGGACTTCTTTTTTTGGTCATACTTTCAGAAAGCATACTGAAATGCAAATAAAGCATTACATGGAAATTTTGTCGTTGTTTTGCTTGGATTTTAGGTTTAAAGTTTCCTAATAAGTGCAAGCCTGTATGATTAATCATCGCTCTTAGTGATGAGAGAGAATTTTATTAAGGCTTGTCGTTTTGGTGCTGAATGCTCAACATATTGTTAGAACAATTAGGTTTAAAAATTTGGAAATTCTCCACCTTTGGTTTAAAGTGGATGGTGGGGAAAATGATGGCGAACAGGATTATGATCTCATGATTCCATTGTTTTGGTTATGATAATTGGTCTACTTATTCAGATGAGATATTCAAGTTAACCTGATTGAATGATCCTTGTCAACAATTATGGTTGCATTATCCAAGTACTTTATAAGTGGGATTAGATATACTATATATATTGTCTATATATTGAAAAATATTACTTTGTAAGTAAGATAGCTTTTTCAATATTGCGTGTATGAAACCAAATGTCAATGATTAATGCTTATTTTGTTTAAAAGTGTAGCTGTGGTTACTTTTGCCAATTATCTTATTCTCATAGTTTTAGAAGAACCAATGATGTTTTGTTTACATATATTATTTATCTACTTTTTTGAATGATTGACAATTAAAGTATATTTTAACTAAATAAAACTTTGCAATGTGAACTTAAAAGGGATGATGAAATGTTTTAGTTGTTAGTCATTCAAAGAAGTGCATGAATGATATAAGAACTATCATTTCTTCAAAAAATGATTATAGTCTCTCTCTCTCTCTCTCTCTCAATATTGTACAAAATTGATCCAAAGTATTTAACTATCTGCTTCACATGGCTGCTATGGAATGTCTCTGTTTTCTATGGTAATGATGTGGCAAGTATGGATGGTCTAGAGCTTCTCAGGCAACCACAGCTGCCATTACCAAGGTGATTCGTTTATGGACATTGGTAGAAAGCTTCTGTGCTTGCTTATTTCATTAATTCCTCTATCATCTGAGGCCTCTTTTTCTTGTTGGTCCGTTCTTTTCTTTCCTTTTGAAATGTAGTCCTTTTGTGTTATATCTAGAGATTTTGTTCTTATTTTGTGAAAACATTAGATCATATTTACTGTAGATAGAAGCACCTATAGTTAAATTGTTCTTTCGATGATGAGAGATAACTTTTGATTAAACATAATCATTAGGTCGCTAAATGCTTAGCATATTGTAGTAGCAAATGGAGTTTTGAAATTTAAGGAATTCATCGTTGTTAACTTAAAGCGTATCCTTGGGAAATGATGACATGCCCGATTAAAATCCCATGATTTTGTTCTCACGTTATCATATTTTTTAGTTTACTTTGTTAAAGGAGGTCGTTAATCTAACTTTATCGAATGATCCTTGTTTGCAACTAAGGGTTGCTTGCTCAAGAAGATTTTGTAGACTTGGGGTGATTTTTTGTCTAAGAGGATAATATAATTCAACCTTAGTCAGAGGTTTTGTGCTCTATCGTGTATTTTATGGTTCACAACTTCGTTGAACAAAGCTATTGAGGAACTTGTGGGCTATAGTTGTGATCGTAATTTAGTGAGGCTATGAAGGGGCCAAATCACCCGCCGAGGGATGGTATATAAGAACTTATATTGATGTCATTTGGTGGCAAATCATGCAATCAAAAGACAAAACCACCTCCGACGCGTGAGATTATTTGAGAAGGAACATAACAATGCATTTAATTTGGTTGGTTCCTTTTGAGTATTAGTTTTCTTATATTTTCACTAAAGCTAATGCCCTACTCGCATGGATCAATGTGCTATTGTCTTCCTCTTATATTAGAATCTGAAATGGCCGATGATGGTAGATAGGTTAGCCTTTGTTTGCATATTGTCATAGATTATCACTTGAGTTGAAATCATGCCTATGTGTATGACAAAAGCAAAAAAACTTTCTACCGATCACTTCAGGTTGAAATATCGATAGTGGATACGAGAAGTTTTAGGGCTTACTTGTTGTAATCTCTTGGTCGATGCCTTTCATGTAATATCTCTGTTTCCTATGGTGAAGTTGAAGCATGTATATGATCCGAGCTTGTAATGGCGGCTTGGTGCTTGATAAGCTCGGGCTTTGCATCTTCTTATTCTCTTGTGATCTCTTCAATTAAAGTTAATTTTCTCCTTGATCCACTTCTTGTATTGGGTTAAAGTGCTTGCATTGTTAGAAAGTGTGGTATTACTATTTCTTTTTTTGTGTGCTCATGGGAGATCGGTTGCTATGAAATCCAGCGACATTGTGGCTGATTTCCAGTTATGAATGGATCTTGATGCCAAGTTTGCTTACTATCAATCTCACAAACTATGCAGCATCAAGGATGACTTGAAAGGCATATAAATGGTGCAACCAGTTTTCCTTATTTTGGTTTGTACCTTACAGGATGGGAGAAAGTAACTTTTCGCTTTGTGTTGGTTATCAACAAATTCTGTGAGGAGTTATTGAGATCATGGATTTTAGTTAAATCTGTCTTATGCAGATTTACAAAATCAGGAATTTAAGATAAAATGATGGAGAAATTTGATTTTCTTTTTCTGTATGATTTTAAGCTCTCATTTTTTGCTGTTTGATAGAATTTAAGTTAATCTGCTCGATCTGCTGCTGCTCCTTAATGTGTGAAATAGAGTGGAAGCTTGTTTCTTCTTTTCGATGTTTTATTTTCATTTGTTCTTTGTTATTATTTATTTGGCTTTAGAGAACTAAGTATAAATTTAGAACCTCCTTACCGAGAGGCTCCACGGAATAACGGTGATGTCTCCTTATCTCTCCTGTCTCTCAGACTGCTCAACGCCTCCAATTATCATGGTATTTACACAATGGAATTATGTCCTCTCATGGCAATGCCTTAATTTTTTTTTGTTGCAAATTATTAAGGTGCTGGCCAACACCGATATGGCCAAGAATCATGGGCAAGTAAGAGTTTTCTTAAGCATTTGTCTTAACTCATTATTGTGGTTAGTAACTCATTGTTACAACTTCGCCACTAGATCTACTTCTACTAAAATTGCACTTCATGTATTTGGTTTTAGATCTACTCAAATATAAGCCTTTAAATTTTAAGGTTGAACTCCATAATTCAAGTTTTTCTTGAGCTCTCTAATCTGATCAATAAGAAGAATGTTATCAGCAAAAGCATACACCAAAGTATATCCTTCTGTAAATATCTAGTAAGAACATCCATAAATGAAACAAAAATATATGTGCTTAAAGAACCTTGATGTAATCCAACTGAAATAAAAAATACTTGGTCATTCTTCCGTGTTTTGAATACAAGTGACAGTGTATACATATCCTTAATGACTTGAATATATGCAATATTAAACCCTTTTCTAAAATTCTCCAATGCACTTCTCTTGGAACTCCATCATATGCATTCTCCAAATCAACAACTATCATATGTAGATACTTCTTACTCTCTATATCTTTTCATCAAACCTCAATAAATGTATAACATTCATAGCAAACTTGTCGGCATGAAACCAAACTGGTTTTGAGAAACTTTGTATCACTTTGTAACCTATGTTCAATTACTCTCTCTCATAATTTTAATTTAATTCCTCTATAATTTGCACACTCTTGTGTATCACCTTTACTTTTTTAAAATAGGGACCAAAAAACTCTTTCTCCACTCATTTTATGATTGAAAGTCAAGTCTGCCTAACACCCAGATTTGTTAGATGAGTGATTTTAAGATAAAGGAGGTGAGATATCAAAATTTGGTTGTTAGATATGTAAATACATAAGAATTATGTGGTATGTATATTAATCTCACTAATTTATTTATATTTTGCAGCAGTGCCTCCTTGAGATTTAGCTCCAATAAAAGAGTCTGCTACTGTGAAGTTTGTAGAATTATTGAAATTTATGTATTAGATATGTAAATATATAAAATTGTGTTGTGTGTATATAAATCTCTCTAATTTATTTCATATTTTGCAGCAGTGCCGGTGTGAGATTTAGCTTTAATAAAAGAACCCGCTCCTCTCAGGCACATGGCTATAATTTGCCTTGTGGCATCAACCGTGCTAAGGATATTTTGGGAGGCAGGAAACTTAAATGGCAATGGCCCAAATTTTAGGCTACAAATGGGATCTGGCGTCAGCCTTGTGGAGGATTTCTGCAACAGATTGATTTATTTTATTTACAGCAGGTGTGCGCTTATGATATTATTCTTAACGTTCTCCTAGTGGTGGCGATGATATTGGCGGGTATCTCTTTGCTATTCAGTCATGTAAGGGTTTGTGTTGATTTCTCTGGTGTTTGTGAGGAGTCATGGGATGGCCTCAAGGGGCAGCTGTTGCTGCTGCAACCATTTTAACCTTTTTTGGTATAATGCGAGTGATCAGGATGGATGCTCGTTCTCTATTTCTTTTCATTGATTATTTTCTGTTAATCAGAGAGATCCATGGAATTTTGATCATAAAATGTGCCCGTTCCACTTTATTTGGTTCATGAGACCGTTCAGGATTTTACAATTTCCTATCTCAACAACATGGGGTGGAATTTTTCAAGAAAACTTTTCATCAATTTTATAGAGGCAGTGATGGTGATGATTGTGAAAGCTAGCATGCCCATGATCTCATTTTCAATGGTTGTTATTTATATCTCTGTGCGATGTGGCAAATCTTCTCCAATTACATGGTGTTAGTCCCCATCTCTGCTGGGCAATCTGTTTGAGGTGGAAATCTGTGGAATTTTAGATTGTTGACATTTGCTTTTTTTACTTGTCAGATGAAGATATTAAAATAGAATTCTTGTAAAGGATTCTTTATTTAGACTTGATGGAAAATTCTATAAGATTGTGGTGAGACCTGCAATGTTTTATGGTGCAGAATATTGGCTAGTAAGAGAGATGCATAAAATTATGTTTAGTATTGCAAAGATGAGGATGCTCTGATAGAGTAGACTAGGCTTTACATTTGGAGATAAAGTGTAAAACAGGTATATGCATGAAAAGGTTAGAGTAGTTTTGTGGTAGATAAAATTAGCCTTTGAAGGTTTGGTCACACATAAAATGCCAGCCATGACCCAATTTGGAAAGTAGATGTATTTGATTCAGCCTATCTTAAGAAAGGCAGAGTTAGACCTAAAAGATTTGGTTAGGAAGTATAAAAAATAATCTTATTTTATTAGAATTAAATGAGAATATAACATTTAATAAGGCACAATGGAGAAAAGGCACAATAGAGAAAAGGATTCATGTAATTGACCTCATGTCATGATATTAAGGCTTATTGTTATTGACTGAAAATAGCATTAGATTTCTTTTATTGGGCTCATTTGGTTGTTTGAAATTATAAAATGTTTTGAAGTATGGCAAATTTTGCTAGATTCCTTCATTTGATTGTATGAAGTTTGAAATTAAAGTGAATTGATTGAAAAGTATTATTGGTTTGCACATGGATCCCTCCGTCTATATTGTAAAGAATTAATTCCCAATAGAATTTCTGTATGCTTCATTTGGTTTGACCGGCACTTGGGAGGTGGGTTCATGTTTGTAGGGAAATGTCAGCTAGAACTGATCTGCCGATGGCTTTCTTGTCAATGTTGGAAATTTTAATGGTGTAAATGGTTATCATGCTGATGCATATTAATTGTGGATTGTTTTTTTTTTTGGTTCAATGCACGTATCCAAGACTTTTTAGCATCCGTTTAAAGGTATAGCTTGTAATCCATCTGTTCTTTCAATTTTTGTGTTTCATTACAAGGCATTATGTCTGTCTGAATTTGTCTGAATTTGAATTTTTTGTAAATTTATTGCATAATACAGAGAGTATTTCTCTATGTTATTATATATTCTCATCTATATTTTGAATCTTATCCAATTCAACTTGTTTAAACTTTTTGTTTTCTATGGCGATGACAATAGCATAATATGTGCATAGCGAAACCAAAGAAGCTTTCCTCTGATCCCCTTCTGTTGAAATCCCTTCGCTGTTGAGTTTCACATATGACCTCTCCACGCATCAATATCTTGGTTAGGTGATCACTTTAATGGATTATTTATGTGCTTCTTATGGTGATGACTAATAATAGAATAGTAATCAAATTAAATTATAAATAATAGTTTCTTGTTTGGTCTTAGTCTAATTAGTTTACTTAATATTTATAAAATAATAATTATACAACATATTTATAAATTGTAAATGTTTGGTATAATTAAACATATTAGGCTAATTAATATATATTGATCATAATATAACATTTTAATTTTATTTAATTTTTTTAATTAATCATAAATTATTAATTATAGTTCAATTGCATTTAATTTCATTAAATCTTAATTCATTTCAAATAATATATTATTTAATTATTGTTTAATTAAGTTTAATTTAAATTAAAAATAAGTTTAATCTAGTAATGAATTAAAATATGAATCCTTAGTTAAATAAATCGAAGTAATAATAATTATAATTTCCCTCTACTTTCCTCTGAAATTGTGATTTCGGATTTCGGTGTTCAAACCTCTTCTTTTTCCCTCTTCCTCCGCGCTGCTGGCAGAAAGCCATAAGGGAGGCGTAACTATCGTATTTCGTAAGGATAAGGCTATGTTCTGGCTGCGTGCAGTCAATTACATAATTTTTTTGTTAGGTTGTGATAAATGATAAAATATTTCTGGATGCATTGCAATCTTACTTTGGAATAATACACAGAGAAGATGGGCTTTATATCACCATCTTTGCATCTGTATTGATTGGAGTAACACATTTCCCCAATCTATCATCACAATCATACAAAATTGATCCAAAGATTTTAGCTATCTGGTGCACTTGTTGACTGCATGGAATGTATCTGTTTTCTATGTAATGATGTGGTATGTATGCTAGACCTTCTCAGGCAACCATGGCTACCATTACCAAGGTTCTTTGTGATGGTTATTAGTAGAAAGCTTCTGTACTTTTGCTTATTTCATTAATTTCTCTATCATTTGAGACCTGTTCATCTTGTTGGTCCATTATTCTTATTTCCTTTCTGAAATTTAGTCCTTTTGGGTTTGGTGAAACACTACACACATTGTGGTTGGCAAAGATTCTGCTTGTTTTGTTTGATGGATTACAAGATTCTAAAACGAATATATGGAGTGTAATTTTAGTAGAAGTTCTAGTGAATAGTGTTGTGACATTAGGTGAATGTCATTAATAAGAGTGAGATCTCGTGATATTTAGGCATTGTTCAAAATGATGGTGAAAAGATGGAAGAGGGGTGGAATGTCCATCCACATGACTTACTGCTAAGTGTAGACAGATGCTCAGTGGATGAGTGACTTTACTCTTAGAGATAAAATACCTAAATGAGTATGTTCGCTCTAAGAAGTTGGAGTAGCTCCAAAGGGCGATAAGATTAGAAAGAGTCGCCTTTAGATGGTTTGGCCACATAAAGCATCGTCGTCCGCCTAAGCAGAGAGTAGATGCATTGATTTGCCTTTAATGTTAAGAAAGGTAGAGGTAGACTTAAAAAAGACTTGGTTAAGATGTATAAAAAATGACCTAGTATACCTGAATTAAATGAGAATTTGACACATAATAGGACACAATGGAGAGGAAGGATTCATGTAGCCGATCCCATTTAGTGGGATAAAGGCTTGCTGTTTATTATTGCTGAAACTTGGGCTGGCTCACAATTTGGCTTGACTCACACCCTTGGTTCTAGGTGGCTAGGTGCTACACAATGTGCCATGCAGTTAGCATCACTTTAAAATTCTATTAACATCATTTATGAGACAGTTGCATATATCTCTGCACCTACTTCCCAGATTTACTAAATTGGGGATATAACATAAAGCAGGGAGTAATATCAAAATTTAGGTGTTAGATATGTAAATGCATAAGAATTGTGTGGTATGTATGTGTCTCTAATTTATTTATATTTTGCAGCAGTGCTGCGCTGTGGTTTTAGCTCCAGTAAAGGAGCCTGCTCCCAATCATATTGTTATGCTGTGCCTTATGGCAACAACAGAGATACGGATAACTTAGGAGTCACTATGGGCAACTTTATTATGGTCCAAATTTTAGGCTACAAATGGGATGAGGCATCAGCCTTTTAATGATTTCTTCTACAGATTTATTTATTTCATTTACAGCAGGACTGCACTTAACAACTGTTTTTTTACGTTATCCTACCAGCGATGGTGATATTGACAGGCCATCTATTTGTTAATCAGACATCTAAGGAATTGTGTTGATTTCTCTAGTATTTGTGAGGCATCAAGGGGCAACTGGTGCTGCTGTAGCTATTGTAATACCTTTTTTGGCATAATGTGTGAGTGATGGAAACTTGTTCTCTATTTTCTCTTTGGTTGATTATTTACTGTTATTAATCTTGGAGAGGATTCAAGGAATTTTGATCAAAATGAGCCTGTTCCATTTTATTTGGCTTCAGAGACCTATTGGGATCTTAGAACTGCCCATTTCCAGATGGCTTGGAACTTTCTGAAGAAAACTTTTCATCAATTTCATAGCGGCAATGATTATAATGATTGTGAAAGTTAAAGATTACCTATGATCTCTTTTTCAATGGTTGTGATTTATATCTCTGTGCGATGTGACAAATCCTCTCCAATTACGTGGTGTTAATCTCCATTTCTGTGGGTAATCTGTTTGAATTGTTATTCTGTAGAGCTTTTAGATGTAAATTTGATGAAGTTAGAATTTAAAGTTAATGGAGTGAAATATTATTGGTTTACTCATGGATGATGGTGTGATCCATCCATCCCTATTGAGTAATTCTCAGTAGAATTTATTTCTGCATTATGTCGTTTGGTTGGCACTTTGATGTGGATTGAGGTTAGTAGGAAAATGTCTGTTTTTCTCTTCAACCCATCAGATAGAACTGATCTGCCGGTGGCTTTCATGTCAATGTTGGAAATTTTAAACATGTAAAAGGATATGATACTGATGGATATTATAGTGATTATGACTGATAATCTTGTGCAGACAGGTATTTTCCCAATTCACTTGTCTAATTTATTGTTATAGGAATTTATCTATGATTTTCTTTAGTATTTTTGGTTTAGAGTTGTTATGGTCGAATAATGCGTAGTTCATAATCCAGCTAATGGGTGTACTTACGTAGAAAAGAATCCAACATTCTCTTTTGAAAAGCAGGGGAAAAGATAGTGCATTCATCAGCATCAGTCTTATTCTTACTAATTTATCTACATATCTTAGTATTTGTTAATGTTATCATTCTCAAAATGAATGTTGATGACTTTTGATTTCCCATCACTTCAATACATGCAACAGCGTAGCTTTATCTCTACCATGAAATACAGATAGGAGGGGTTGATTATATGACAATTTTCATGCAGTAGTGTATTGTTGATGTCTCATTTGAGTAAGATTTTGTGAGGGCGATGATGATCATCATCATGTAGAATTAAGCGGTCAGATGCACATGGCTGTTATGGAATATCTTTATGTTTCCTGTGGGAATGACGTGGCATGTTTGGATGGTCTGGAGTTTTTCAGGCAACCACAGCTGCTATTTCCAAGGGGATTCATGTAATGACTTTAATATCATCTGAGCCCCTTCTTTTTTGGTCCCTCATTCCTCCTTGGAATGCAGTTTTTTTTTTTTTTTGAGTTTTGGAAGCTGCACAATGAGCAATATAGTAATTGATGTATTTATATCATTTCACTTTATTAAATATCAATAATTTTAATTGATGATTTCTGCTTTTAATATCCTAAGTGAATTATAATTAGAATAAGTTAATAATTTAAATAATTTTAATCACTAGTTTATAATATTAATTAAATATAATAATTTTCATTTCATCAAGTTATTTTTAAATATTATTAGTTTACTTATTTAATATTTTTCATATATATCACTTAATTTTTATATGTTTATTACTTTTTGTATTTTAAGCTCAATATACTAATTTAGAAAGTATATAAAATTGTTTAGGCTACACAATGCACATGAGTAATAAATATGTTTTTTCTAGCATTGCATAAATAAATATAAAAAATTAAATACTAAATTTATGAATATAACAACGAAAAACAAGCCTTTATGCCACTATGAGATTCGGCTACATGAATCATTATCATTATATCTTATTAAGTATCAAATTCTCATTTAATTGTAATAAAATAGGTCATTTTTATACTTTTCTAGTCTTTTTTGGTCTATCTCTATCATCTTTATCGTGGTGAATTTAATGTCCGCTCTCCTAATTGGGTCATTGGACGGTTGATGTTTTGTAACCAAATTATTTAATGTGACTCTATTCTTATTTGCCACTAGAGCTACTCCAATGTTTTCACGATGTATTTGTTTCTCATATTGGCTCTAAGTATAAAGTCACTCATCCACCTTATATCTATCTATAACTTAATTTTATGCTTCTCTTTATCGCCAAAGTTCTACACCATAAATTATTACAAATCTCACCACTATCTTAGAATTTTTTTTAAGTCTAAGCAATACTTTTCTATCATACATCAAACCAAATGCATTCCTTTACTTTAACCGTCCAACTTGAATTCTACCAAGTAACATCCCGTCTATTTCACCATCACTTTGAACGATGGACTTGAGATATCTAAAATGTTCACTCTTTTTAATGACTTAATCATTCATTGTCATAACTTCATCTCTAGATCTTCTACATTTAATGTTGCATTCCATGTATTTGCTTTCAGATCTACTCAAATGAAAGCCTTTGGATTGTAAGGTTGGCCTATGTTATTCAAGTTTCTCTTGAACTCTTTCTATTTGCTTATCAACAAGAAAAATATTATCAA
Organism: Cymbidium sinense; assembly: GCA_021442155.1. Lineage (NCBI taxonomy): Eukaryota > Viridiplantae > Streptophyta > Magnoliopsida > Asparagales > Orchidaceae > Cymbidium > Cymbidium sinense. Next base: position 75,354,008 of record CM038222.1, on the reverse strand, counting down.
CAAAAAAGCATACACTAAGGTACATCCTCGTGAATGTCTAATGAGAACATCTATAACTAAAGCAAAAGGATATGAGCTTAAAGCCGATCTTGATGTAATCCAACTAAAATAGTTAAATAACTAGTTAATTCTCTTTGTGTTTGAACACAAGTAACATCTTCAGTATGCATATCCTTAATGATTTGAAAATAACCATTATTAGCACCTTTCTTTTTTAGAACTCTCCAAAGCACTTGTGTTGGAACTTTATCATATGCTTTCTCTAAATCAACAAGTATCATAGTAGGTCCTTCTTAATCTCTCTATACTTTATCAAACCGCTCAATAGATGTATAGCATCAAGGAGAACCTGAAAATCATCAAGCAACTGATGCTACCTTGTTGTTTTACCTATGATTTAACTTTTGAGAATAGGGAGATTGCTGTGTTTCTTTCTTTATGATTTTTTTTTTAAAATTGCCTTGCCACTTTTGCTTAAATGCTTTGCAAAACCATGGTAATTGTAGAGGCTCTAAATGTCTTTTCTTTATATAAAAACAATAAGTTTGCTTAGGATATTCCTCTCTCTCTCTCTCTCTCTCTCTGTGTGTGTGTGTGTGTGTGTACACATCATGAGGGTTATGTAATTGTGGATTTACTTTATTTTATTTGGTACATACTATTGAAATTAATTTGGTTACGTGTTATGATGATAAACAAGATATGAATTGTTAGGCATTATGGTGAAATCAAGGGCTCGTTGTCTTGATTTTGCATTTTTGGTTTTCTTTATATGAAAACAATAAGTTTGCTTAGGATATTCCTCCTCTCTCTCTTTCTCTCTCTCTCTCTCTGTGTGTGTGTACATCATGAGGGTTGTGTAATTGTGGATTTACTTTATTTTATTTGGTACATACTATTGAAATTAATTTGGTTACGTGTTATGATGAGAAGCAAGATATGAATTGTGAGGCATTATGGTGAAATCAAGGGCTCGTTGTCTTGATTTTGCATTTTGTGGGAAAAAATTATCTACCAAATCTATCTTTAAATGTCAAAGTTTACCCCATCTTCACCATTAAACTTCGGTTTGGGCGTAATTTATGCTTTAGTCACAATTGGTGCCATCATTGCGAAGAGTGTCTTGGTATAACTTTGCCCATTATTGTGATGACATGGCATTACGGGGATGGCCTAGAGCTTCTCAAGCGACTATTGTTGCTATTACTCTAGTATTCAAGCGTAAAGGTCAAGAGAACGTAGTTTATCTATTACTATGAGTATTCATGTTCGACAGATTTTTTTCAAATTGTGATGTGTTAGTGTAGAAGCGTAATAATTTTGAGATCGGCATGCATTCAATCACGGAAAATAGTTTGGTTGTGATGAATAATAATTTATTGCTAAATACATCGTAATTATGCTGAAGAAAACACAAAGATGAGCTTTGTGTCACGATCTTTACATTGTATTATTTGGAAATTTATAGGCGTTTACTTTTAACACCCTAATGCTTATGTCAACATAATAATTTTTCCAAGGCATGATTGTATGTGGCCTTTAGTAGGATTGCAAATGAGTGAGCTATGTATGTACTTGTTTGAGTTCAAACTCCTTTATCATTATTGAGCTCGAGGTGGATCAAGCTCAATTCAAGCTTGGGCTCATTTAAAACAATCTTGTTTGAGCTCGGTTTGAATTTGTTCATGAGCTCGGTTCAAATTGGGATTATCGAGCCTATTAAGAAGCGGTTCATTTAGTGAAATAAATGAGCTTCAATCAAGTCTTAATTGAGCTTATTCACGATCAACTTGTTGAGAAATATACACGAGTTGTATTAATTAAAGCTTATTAAGCCTACAACAAGTTTTTATCCCACTATGGGGTTGGCTACATGAAACATTTTTCTCTATTGTGTCATTTTAAGTGTCAAATTCTTATTTAATTCTAATAAACTAAGGTCATTTTTTATACATGCAAAGTCTTTTAAGATCTACCTCTACCTTTCTTAACATAAGGCGTGTCTAATATATCTACTCTCTAATTGTTCATTGGATGGCTTTATATATGGCCAAACCATCTAAGGTGACTTTTCTAATCTTATTTGTCATTGGAGCTACTCCAACTTTATCACATATATATTTATTTTGTATTTATCTCTAAGAGTAAAACCACACATTTAGCTGAACATTTTTATTTTTTTTAGGCTTAATAAAACTTATTAAGCCTAATAAATTAAAATTTTAAATAATATTGTTCATGAACAAGACTAAATTGGGTCTTAATTGAGGTTCTTAATGAGCTTGTTCATCAACTTTAAATGATACTATTCATGTACATAAATGAGCTAAATAAGTTGTTCAAACTTTGTTCATTTAGCAGAAAGTATTTATAAAATTGTTCAAGCTCGTTTGTTTAATTAAGCAATTGATCATGAATGAGTTATAATTGAGCAAAGTCTCGTGTAGCTTGTCGAGCGCTTTGTTCATTTGTAGCTCTAGCCTTTAGTACATGGGTTAAATCTCAAAATAGTCCTTTGATTATTTGTATGTGACTAATTTAGTCCTAAAGTATCACATTTCTCAATTTTGCTCGTCAATTATACAAAATTGATCCAAAGAATCTAACTATCGGCTGCACATGGCTGCCATGGCATGTCTCTCTTTTTATGGTAATGATGTGGCATGTATGCATGGTCTACTGCTTTTCAGGCAACCACAGCTGCCATTACCAAGGTGATTTGAATATGGCTATTAGTAGAAAGCTTCAGTTCTAGGTGAAACTCAATGCACAATGTAGTAGGCAATGATTCTCTGCTTGTTTTGTTTGAAGGATTCCATGGTCATCTTGTCCTTATTCTTGCTATCTTTTAATTATTCTTCTTGCCTTTGAGACTGCCTTTTAACTTTGTTCTGGTTGGAGGATTGAGCTGAAAAATAATTTATTTATCAATTATTTACTACTTGATTGTTTGGTTTAAGTGTAATTGAACAGAAATTATTTTATAAGAAAATTTGAACACGTGCATATTTCTTTTATCATGTTTGTTTAATTTTAAACCGTGAATTTTTTATTAGGTTGTATTCATTCTTCAATTTAATGCTTAATCCTTCAAGCCAAGCTGAAAAGAGAAATTTAATTTCCAGTTAGTTTCTCCTCAACCAAACAAGTAGGCAAAGAGTATCCTCAAATCAATTCCTTTACTATTTAATTTTTCATTTCATTTTCATTTTCTTTCTTTCAGTGCCTCAAACCAATCACAATGTGTCATGCAGTAAGCAATATGTTGATACAAAATCAGGTATTTATGATGAGAGGGAGAAATATCAAAATTTAGGTGTTAGATATGTAAATACATTTGGGGTGTATGTAAATCTCTTTTAATATTATATATTTTGTAGCAGTGCTGCTGCCAAATTTAGCTCCCAGTTTGATTGCTATGCTTGGTCTCATGGTAACAGCAGAATTAAGGATAACCTGGGAGCCACCCTGTGGGCAACTTTAATGGAGATGGTCCAAATTTTAGGCTACAAAATGGATCTGGCATCAGGCTCGTGAAGGATATCTGCAACAGATTTATTTATTTCTTTTACAGCTGAGTTGCACTTATGATATTATTCTTTACATTCTCCTAGTGGTGGTGGCGATGTTGGCAAGGTATCTATTTATTATTCTGACATCTGAGGGTTTGAGTTGATTTCTCTACTATTTGTCAGGCATCAAGTGATTCCCTCGAGGTGCAACTGGTGCTTCCACAGCCATTTTATCCTTTTTTTAGGTTTAATGCGACTGATATGGTTGGAAGCTTGTTCTCTATTTTCTTTTGATTGACTATTCACTGTTAATCTTTGAGAAGATTCAATGATTTTTTTTCATCAAATGAGGCTGTTTCACTTAATTTGGCTTCAAGACCTATTGGGATCTTATAATTGCCCATCTCCACATGGCGTGGAACTTTCCAAAGAAAACTTTTTCATCAGTTTCACATAGAGGCTGTGATGATAATGGTTGTGAAAGTTAACATATCTATGGTCTCGTTTTCAATGGCTGTGATTTATATCTCAACTTTCCAAAGAAAACTTTTTCATCAGTTTCACATAGAGGCTGTGATGATAATGGTTGTGAAAGTTAACATATCTATGGTCTCGTTTTCAATGGCTGTGATTTATATCTCAATGCAGTGTCAAATCCTTTCCTATTACATTTGCAATTACATGGTTCTATTCCCCATCTCTGCCGGGCAATCCCGCTTGAGGTGGAAATCTGTAGTGTTTTTTAGTGGTTTACTTTATTTACTTGTATCAAAGAATTTTTTTTTTTTTAAAGTATCTGTGGCCTAGAGTCATTATGGTGAGTAACCCCAACTTTCACTATCCATCTCCTACTTCCATTTCCATGCGTTTCATTATAAGGCATCAAAGCAGAATTTGTGGGTTTGTTTGTTGAGTTTTATGTATCAAGTGGTACTTACCCAGAAAAGAATCCATCTTTTGAGGAAAAGAAAATGAAAAAAGAGGTATTTGCAGTCATCATAATTTTTATTAGCCTTATCCTTGGTAATTCAGGCACATTTATCTTAGTATTCTCAATTTTGTCATGCTCAACCTGGATATTAATGTTTTTTTTATTGCACAACAGTTGGTTACGGACAACATTGTTGGCATAGTTTTACTTATAAAATCTATCTTTTAAATCTTCATAATATCTTTTTTTTTCATATAATTACTATTGAGTTCACATTTAAAATTGTGCAATAAAAATTTCCTCAAAACCCCTTAACAATTTTGAAAAAAATTAATGAGTATGTGAGGCATACACATGATAGGAGGCACGCCTCATCAGTTTTGATCAGTTGTGTACTTTTAGTTCTAATTTTTTTAAAGAAAAAATTTAAATATAAGCTATAATTATCCAAATATCAATTAATCCTTAACGTGCACATAATTGATCTCATGATAGGCATTACACAAGCACATTTTCTATTGAGCCCTCTTCGCTGCTCATGCATGGCACCGTTTACCACTCCATTGTGTTATTTGTGTTGTTATTACTTTGATATTGCATAACACGAGTGGAAGAGAAAAATTTATTGTGTAAATTTATTTTGAGTTGATATGTCATTAGTTATTACTTGATATCTTATGTTTCTTTGATGTTTGTATAACAGTACTTACTTTTCTTTGTGATGGATTTTAACAATTAACTAGTTTTTCTTTCTCTTGAAATATTGTGCAATATCCATGGTACTTAGATTCAAATCCCTGTCTGTATATTGAAAAAATTGTTCATGACTTTTGTTTGTAAAATTGGGTATGCTTGACTGTTTTGGAAGATACTGTTATAATTTTTCTATTCAAATTGTTTCTCTCCCACTATATATACACGTACATTTTGGCATGCATAAATTAGTTTGCAAGATTGGGCTCCAAATTATTTAAAATTTTCTTATTAACCATTCTGTGGAATTTTTTGCCCTAGTCCCATACCATAATATATCTGCATGGTGGGGTTTTCTCTCAAGAAAATGGATATATCTGAGCGAAAGTTTGCGAAACAAAGAATGGGGTGATTGTATGAACATTTTCAACTTCATGTAAAATGTTTGAGCTAGGTTTCTGTCCTTTTATGAGGTAGTGGTTACTTTGATAGATGATCAGCTGACAAGTTTTCTTTCTTCTTTACTGATATTTTCAGTGAACTGTTAAAACGTTCCAAAAGTTCTAATAGTATAGGTCAGTAAAAGATAGGTTTGTATTTCTAGAGTTGATATTTGATAGGTCTTTGGCATAACTTCTCTGCTTATTATAATGTTGAGGCTTTGGATGATGAGATATTTTCTATCAGCTTGATGTCTTGATGTGGCCATTTTTAGCTTAAAATGTGTAAAAAAAAGTCTTGATATGATGGTCCACATTCTCTTTATAGGGGTTTTACATACCCCATACTTAGAGATCAAAAAAACTTATGTTCACGAGGTTAGTTGTCAAATAAAATATATATATATATATATATATATATATATATATATATATATATATATATATATATATATATATATATATATATATATATATATATATATAGATATATTAGTGGTCTGGAGAGTGGAGTTCAAGGTTTTGAAATAGCACATGAACATTGTATAGCTCATTCTGGTTAGTTTTATTTGGTAAATTGAATGAACACAAACAAATCTTTTCGATCCCAATTGAACGTGCTAATTTTGAACCGAGCGAGAACTTTAGCTCGTTGATGCTTTATATTTACACTCTCTTATGTATTTACTTATCACCATGATTTTAAGTTATAGTGACATAACTCGAAAAGTGAGGTAATATATGTACAAATATTTGAATGACAAGCTATCAAGATCAATAATCATTACAGCATTTAGGCTAAGGATACTAAAAACTTTAGAGATATATCAATAAGGTTTTAGCGGTTATGTTACCTTCACTAATCTCTTCACCATCAATGTCACCCTAAAGCTCTAACATCCACCATGCCAAGATAGAAGCCCCATCTTCATAGCACAATTTTTATATATTTACATTTCTAACACTTTTACTTCAATACCTAAATCTTTAATATTACATCAAAGTGCACCATAATTTACTTTTAATGTGAACTGCGTCCATTCCTACATAGAAAAATGTTATTAAATAATGTGCTATGATGTAAATCTTTCTATTTTATCCTCTAAAAATTTTGATTTATGATTATTAACATCACACCCACTAAAATTACATTAATGGGAAAGACTTAATGCGTTAGCTACAGAAAGATCTCCTATTATCTCGTTGTCTGGAACATGATATGCAGTTTAGTGTTGACAATTCATGCGATTGCAATCAAAGATAGTGCCCTAGTCAGCATGCATTAGTGTGGTATTATTTACTTCGTACATGAGTTAGAATCTGAAAGGACAGTGGTGATGGTGTAGAGGTTAGCCTTTGTTTGCATATTGGCTATGGATTATCTCTTAAGTTGGAGTCATGCGTATTGTGTATGGCTAAAGCAGAGAGACTTTCTACTGATCACTTCAGTTGAAATCCCTGGTAGCGGTGCATGCTTGAGAAGCTCCAAGATTTACTTGTGAGGCTACTAATCTTTTGGTCAGATGCCTTTCATGGAATATTTCTATGTTTACTATGGTGATGATGAAGCATTTATATGATACAAGCATAGAAAAATTCTACTGTTCACATCAATCAAATCTGCCTTGCAATGATTGCATGTATATGATACAAGCTTATTGGCATGTTGCATAGAGTTTTGATATTGTCTGTTGCCTAATAACAATGATCAATGCTCATCTTATTTTTTTGGCATATTAGTGATTAATGTCAGTTTTTTATCATCAATTTGACAATAATGAGGCATCATGGAGGGCCTAAAATCTTGAAGTAGGGTGTGCATTATTTGGTTTTAACAAAAAAAATCAAACCAACCAAAGTTTTGAGTAATTTGGTTGGTTTGAACTTAGTAATTTGGATTTTGGTTTTAATTAATGAAAACTTTGGTTTTATTTTTTGGATCGGTTTGTTAAATAAAATTTTGGATTGAACCAAATAAATCAAAGTAATTATATTTAATGATATTATTAATTTATGTATAATAGGCTTATCTATTATACACTTATTTTTATTTATTTTTGAGTACTTAGTAGATCTTTTTTGGAGGATCATTATCCAATTTTCTAAAATATTTTGGTCTCATAATATAGTAATATGGTTCCATCAACTTCTAAGTTCAAAACATCTTTCAGTAAGTAAAGATTAGTTTTAAATATTTTTTAGCGTGAAGTAGTCAATTGCATTTTGATTATATTTATATTAGCTTATTCATTATACAATAAAAAATTGCAAATAATTTTAAATGTAATACTTCGGTTTATCCAAAACTAAACCAAAATAACCGAACCAAATTATTATTTGGTTTGTTTGGCTTTTATTTGGTCGGTTTGGTTCAATATTTTTTAGAATCCAAAACCAATCGGTTTTAAAATTTATCATCCAATCCATCCAAATCAACCAAATGCACACCCCTATCTTCAAGCAATTGATACTCCTTGTTTTAAGGTTTGACTTGAGAGAATTGGGAGAAAGCTATGCTTCTTTCTATATAGTTCTTGTGGACTCCATAAATTGCATCCATCCTCTCGCATGAAACTATGGTGTTATTCTAGGTCAAAATTCTGAAAGGCAGGTTAGTTGCAAATAAGACTATTTGGAGATTTTGCTCTCATTTTGTGAGGACTTTAGATTTAGTTCTATGTTTCCCATAGGTGCAAGCAGCAATGGTTAATTGTTTGTCCAAATGATGAGAGAGAACTTTCTATTAAGGCTACTTAGATGTTAATTACTTAGCATTCAGTAGCATCAATTTTGATTTTATAATTGATAAAATTCATCACTCTTAAGTTAAAGCGGATGTCTTTGTTTTCTATGGTAATGAAGTGGCATGTGGCATGTTTGAATGGTCTAGAGTTTCTTACAGCCACAGCTACCATTGCCATGGAAATTCATGAAGTGGGGAGAAGTATTTTTTTATTATAATAACAAAATTAGGTAACAAACCCATGGTCAGATGATCAAACATTCCTCACTGCAAGGAATTTTAATGAATTTTTAGGATTTTGTGGTGTTGCGGAGGATGATATTGATAAGGGAAGTTCTTAATGCTGGAAATTTCAGGCTGCAAATTGTTAAGGTGTTGGTTGACAGCGATATGGTATTGTTGTGGATATGTGCTTAAGAGTATTTTTTTTTGCACCCTTCTAGAGCCTTTGTTGATGATGGCTAAATGCTATTGATGGTGATGATCATTGAAAAGATCTTTTAGGCATTCCTCACAGTATCTGTTAAAACAAATCAAGGGTTGTCATTGCAAAATATTTTTTCAAAGAAGTTTTATTTAGCATGGTGTTGTCATGCTCTGATTATTAAGGTTTCATGTGAGAAAAGAATTTCTCTATCATTTGCACACTTTTGTGCATCACCTTTATTCTTAAATGTAGGAACCAACTAACTCTATCTTCACTCATCGATATTTTTTTGTCTTTAAAATAACATTAAAATATTTGTAAGTCAAGAAATTCTTTGATCTCATAAACATTTCCACACTTCTATTAGAATATCATCGCTTCTACTATTGTTTTCACATTTCTTTTCTTTAAAGTTTCTCTAACTTCAAATTTACTAATTCGATAATAAAATAAAATTCTTTATTTTTGTTTAGGGCATTAAGGTTGTTAAAATCAATATTAATTTCAAATCTTTCATTAAAAAATTTATCAAAATATCTCATCCACCTATTTTCAATATCTTTTTAAGAAAAATATTTTATGATTTTCATCCTTAATATATTTCATTTGAATTAGATCTTTACTTATCCTATTTCGATGATGGCTAGCTTATAAATACATCTTTCACCTTCTTCTTTTGTATATAAATCAAAAGTTAAATTTTTTGCATAATATTGCATTCTTAAAATCTCTACGACTTTATATCTTTCAATTCTCCAAGTTTTACATCTAAATCAAGTTTTATGATAATACTTTTATTTTTTATCCTTTTTTTTTGTATATTTTACTCCATTACTAAGTATTTTATTAGAAGCTTTTTGATTCTCTAAGCACATTTTTTGTAGAAAATAAATATTATTTACTTATTATTTAGATTATGATGGATGTTATGCATTTGTTGAAAGATTTGATGGAGAATTATAGAGAAATAAGGATTTACATATGTAGTTGTTGATTTAGAGAAAGCATATGATAATATGCCACGAAAAGTGTTTTGGAGAGTTTTAGAATGGAAAGCAGTTAATGTTAATATTTATATTCAAGTCATTAAGGATATGTATATCTGGAGCTGTTACTTGTGCTCAAACACAAGGCACAAACACAAGGAGGATTGACAAAGTATTTTTCTATTATAGAGGAATGGTTTGATGTATAACATGATAGTATTTTGAGGGTTGTTCCAAATTCTTTTTGTTTTTTTGTCTTACCAAATTTCAATAATAGTACTCATTTTGTTGAGAAAGTGTAGATGTGTTTGTGGATTGCCAACTATGAAGGTGAAACTTGCGATCTTTCTCTATGAATGAGGGAAAAAGAAATTGCATTATGAGGTAGAGTCTTTATGAATGAGCTACAAATGAAAATAAAGTTCACCGTGAAATGCTTAATGACACACAACATAAACCTACAGTAGTGTTGTTGTTTTTATGTTTATGAATAAAGAATTTTTTGGGCAATATGATTGATTAAGAGGCCAGCCGTTGTACCGATCGACTACAATGTAATATCTCTACATTGTTCTATGGTGCTGATTTGGCTTTCAGGATGGCCACCGAACTTTTACCTCATCACCTGGGGATTCATGCATAAAGAAATGAATAAAGCTTCTCTGCTTTTCTTATTGCATTGCATGGATCTCGTTGTGATCTAATCCCACCTATCCTTGGTTTCCTCCTCCTCATCATGTTTTTCCTCTTCTTCTTTCCTTTTTGTTATATAATTCTTTTGGGTTTTGGTGCAACAATGTGCAGATATTACCATCTTTGAAGTTCTAATCATTCCTTTGTAAGACTGCTGCAGATGTATATTTGTATTGAATGGGGAGATCGTGAAAGAAGAGCATTGTGTTGTGGCACTTTCTTGTGTTGTTGTAGCTGTTATAAAATAGTGATGATCAGTGCTTATCTTGTTCAGAAATGTGTAGATGCAGTTATTGCTATGGTGATACGTTTATGTTCTTCACTTATACTACTGCTGTTCCTTCCTACCTGCATCTCTTGCTAAAGCTGATACTACTATTGGCAAGAGTATACGGTGGACTAATCATTCAATCTTGTCTTGTTTAGATGCCTATTATCTAGAAATTATCCTCTATCGAGCAGCTCGATTTGAGCTTTTAGGATTGTGTTCAAGCTTAAGCTTGTTTATCATTATCGAGCTCGAACTTGATTTGAGTTTGTTCACTTCAGTTCAAATTGAATTATAAAACCTGTTAACAGTAGTTCGTTTGATGAAATAAAGAGCTTTAATCAAGCCTTAATTGAGCTTGTTCACGAGCAGCTTATTTAGAAATATACATGAGCTATATCAACTAAAGCTTATTAAGAATAAACAAATAAATTTGAACAATAATTGTGACAGATAAGTCATAATTGAGTCATAATTGAGCTCTTTAATGAGTTTGTTCATTAGTTTTAAACAATATTATTCATGAACATTAATAAAACGAATGATAAAACTTGTTCATTTAACAATTGAGTATTTACAAATATGTTCAAGCTCGTTTGATTACTAAATCAATGAATCATGAATGACCTCTAATCGAGCCTAGTCACAAGTACTTATCAAAGCTTGGTTTATTTGCAGCCCTAGGCATCAAGGGATGTCCATATCCATTTTGCCTTTTCAGGCATAAGGTGATCAGGGTGGAAGCTCATTCTCTACTTATGATGTATTATTTACTGTTAAACTTAGAGAATATTTAAGGACTACTGCATGTGTTTTATAGAGTCGATGTTGATAATGATTTTGAAGTCCAACATACCTATGGGCTCATTTGCAGTGGCTATAATTTACGCTTCTCTCTTGGTGAAGACAGTTCCTCTCTAATTACTATTGTAATTACATGGTGCAGATCACCATCCTTGCCATGCACTCTGTGCTTCAGGTGACTGATCAATTCTCCATTTCTTTTTTAGATTGGTTTTCATTTGCATTTACATGTCAGCTGAAGATATGGACTATGGAGTTTTTATAGATGGATTCTTCATGGAGCTCAATTGGTTGTTTGAATTTCAAAAACGTTTTGCAGTATGACAAATTTTCCTCGGGGTTATTCGGTTTTTTGCATTTAGAGTTTAAAGTTATCAAATGTATGGAATTTAATTTTTTTGAGTGTTTGGTATGATACAAAGTAAAATTGTAATGCATTTATAGTTTATTTGAAATATGTTAGAATGATCATTTTGATGTATTTGAAATTAGTGTGAATTTTAAATGCGATCCGCATCAAAAATATTTTATATTATATAAAAAAAAGTTCAACCAAACAATTTTACAGTAGCTCAAATATATTATATTTCTTTTACAATTTATACCTTTTATATTGTATTCCTTTTTCTTATAATTTAAACCAATTTCTCCATTTTGTTCAAGTTTTTTATCATAATTATTGGATTATATAATAATGGAGAATATATACAGCAATTAATGGCATAATTTTTCTTTGTATAATATGTATTATTATGGTTGTTAAATATTATATTTATAGCAATAAGCATACCTAAAACCAAAAATTTGATAGGAATTAATGGCCCTTAGTTAACATAAAATTGCAGCTGCCTATAGATCTTAATTAGTGTGTTAATTGTCTCAATCAATCGATTGAGGTCTTATTCCATTCTGAAAGATCTCAAATTTGAATGTTGAAGAATTTGGAAGGTATACTTGTGTGGGTTTACCATATAAATAGCTGAAATGATCCCTAAATATTTTCTTGAACCCTCCCCGATTCTTTTAAGTTTTAACCCTCTCCGTTTCATCCGTTTTGTTCCATCCGAAATCCTCATTTGGGCGTGGCGATGGGAGCTCGCTATCGAAGGCATCAAGCGGGATTTTGTCGTTCGAAACCTCTTTCTCCCCTTTCGCTCCGTTCCTAGAAACTATCGAGGAAGAGAACCAAGGCGTCTCTCGATGGCATACATGTCTTCTCTCCCACCTTCCTTCGCTTCAGTTCGTTTAAATCCTGTGAATCGCCCGGACGGATTTAAGTCAAAAAAAAGAAAGCGAATTTAAAGTTGTCATTTTGCTGTTTTGCTGGATTTAGGTTATGTCCTGCCACCACATAGCCAAAAGGGTGTAGAAACGGGATCTGAAGTTGTCATTTTGGCTGTTTGGCAGAACTTAAGTTAAATGCTGCTTTAGATCTTCCTACCAAGCAGCGCCTTAATGTGTGAATCTGAGTGGAAGCTTGTTCTCTTTTCTCTGTGATTGTTGCCATCAGGTGGTCCTTATTATCATTCATAAGATGGCGAATTTTCTCGGATAACTTTTAGATGATTCTAATTAGTCCCTTCCAAAAGTCCCCAGTAAAACTTATTCATCGATTCGGAGGTGGTGATGTTGATTTCCTTCCTTGCTATCCGTTTCTCTTTCTCTCTCTTAGTGCTTTGAACTCTCCAATTATCATGGTAATTTTGCTCGCAATTATGTTCTTATGGGATCAACTTTGCCCGCTTAAAAGCGGTGAGTTACATAACATAACACCCAAAACTATTATTTATATTTTTTTTGCATCTGCGTGTCGGATGAAGTAACATTCTTGTATAATTTTTACAAATAATTCCTTATAGAGCTCATATGGTTGCTTGTAGTTAGAAAATTTGCTTGTGCACCCTACGGTTTAAAACTCAAGGAGCCATTGGGGAACATACTGGACATCATTGATTATAATATAATTGTGTCATTTGGCGGCAATCAATCGAGGATTTTGGTCGTGTCGTGTTATATGTGGAATCTCACCAAATCATGCGGACAAAGACACCACGCCCTTACTAGCATGAGTTTATTTGAGAGTGAATATAAAAATACATTTGAGTTGATATTGACTCATTTCGAGATAGTTTTCTTAATTTGTCACATTTTAACAAACTATTACAAAAGTGCATTGAGTAAATTTTGTTTCAAGTTTTTAAAGATTAAATTTTATTTAAGCATTTAACACTTATTAATTTATCCGATTTTATATTTGTTTTGATACTTGATTTTAATTAATTGGATTTGAGCTTGTAAGCACATTTTGATGGTAAGTAGCTATGGTTGAAATTCCCATTCAACGTCTCATCAGTATATAAGTTTGTTTAATTATTTAGTTTATTGTTTTAGATTCGACTTTATTAATTTAATAATGTAGAATCGATCTATCATATAAGTAAAAATTAGATATTTTATTAAGTTGAAATTTTTTATATGTTATTATTAAAGTTTTAGGTTTTGTTTAATCGAGTTTAAGATCCAACTAATCAACTGTCAACTCGATACTAAGTTTAAGTATTCAACATAGTATGCCCATGGATGATTTGTATATTGGATATGTATAAGCTGTTGCTTGTGCTCAAACACAAGGAGGGTTGACAAAGTATTTTTCTATTATGAGGAAGGGTTTCTGTATAACAGATAGTATTTTGAGGGTTGTTCAAAGTTCTTTTGTTTAATGTCTACCAAATTTCTATTATAGTACTTATTTTGTTGAGAAAGTGTAGATGTGTTTGTGGATTGCCAACTATTAAGGTGAAACTTGCGATCTTTCTCTATGAACGAGGGAAAACAGAAATTGCATTATGAGGCGAGTCTTTATGAATGAGCTACAAATGAAAATCAGTTCACCGTGAAATGCAGTGTCATGACATGCATTACATAAAACAGTAGTGTTGTTGTTTTTCTGTTTGTGAATAAAGAATTTTGTGGGCAATATGATTGATTAAGAGGCCAGCCGTTGTACCTGCGACTACAATGTAATATCTCTATATTATTCTATGGTGCTGATTTGGCCTTCAGGGTGGCCTTGAACTTTACCTCATCACTAGGGGATTCATGCATAAAGAAATGAATAAAGCTTCTCTGTTTTGTAATTGCATTGCATGGATCTCATTGTCATCTAATCCCACTTATTCTTGGTTTCCTCCTCGTCATCATCTTTTCCTCTTCTTCTTTCCTTTTGTTTTTTAATTCTTTTTATTTTGGTGCAACAACGTGCAGATATTACCATCTTTGAAAATCTAATCATTCTTCTGTAAGACTGCTGTAGATGTATATTTGTAGTGAATGGGGAGATCGTGAAAGAAGAGCATTGTGTTGTGGCACTTTCTTGTGTTGTTGTAGCTGTTATAAAATAGTGATGATCAGTGCTTATCTTGTTCAGAAATGTGTAGATGCAGTTATTGCTATGGAGATACATTTATGTTCTTCACTTATGCTACTGCTGCTGTTCCTTCCTACCTGCATCTATTGCTAAAGCTGATACTACTATTGGCAAGAGCATACGGTGGACTAATCATTCAATCTTGTCTTGTTTAGATGCCTATTATCTAGAAATTATTCTCTATCGAGCTTGAGCTCGATTTGAACTTTAGGATGGTGTTCAACCTTGAGCTTGTTTATCATTATCGAGCTCGAGCTCAATTCGAGTTTGTTCACGAGTTTAGTTCAAATTGAATTATCCGCTTGTTAACGAGCAGTTCGATGAAATAAACGAGCTTTAATCATGCCTTAATCGAGTTTGTTCACGAGCAGCTTATTTAAAATATAGATGAGCTATATCAATTAAAGCTTATTAAGAATAAACAAATAAAAATTTAAACAATAATAGTGACGAACAACCTGTAATCGAAGTCATAATTAATCTCCTTAATGAGCTTGTTTATGAGCTTTAAATAATATTATTCATGAATATAAATAAAATGAATGACAAGTTATTCATGCTTGTTCATTTAACAATTGAAGTTTTAGAAATGTGTTCCAGCTCATTTGATTATTAAATCAAAGAATCATAAACGGCCTTTAATCGAGCCTAGTGATGAGTACTTGTCTAACCCTTGGTTTATTTGCAGCCCTAGGCATCAAGGGATGTCCATATTCATTTTGCCTTTTCAGGCATAAGGCGTGTGATCAGGGGAAGCAAATTCTCTACTTATGATGTATCGTTTCCTGTTAAACTTAGAGAAGATTTAAGGACCACTACATCAGTTTTATAGAGTCAATGTTGATAATGATTTTGAAGTCCAGCATACCTATGGACTCATTTGCAGTGGCTATAATTTGCGCTTCTCTCTTGGTGAAGACAGTTCCTCTCTAATTACTATTGTAATTACATGGTGCAGATCATCCGTGCCATGCACTCTGTGCTTCAGGTGACTATGGTCAATTCTCTGTAGTTTTTAGATGGATTTTCATTTACATTTATAAATTAACTGAAGATGCTAACATTGGATTTTTTTATAATGGATTCTTTATAGAGGTTCTTTTGTTCTTTGAATTTCAAAATGTTGCATAGAGTTCTGATATTGTCTGTTGCCTAGTAACAATGATCAGCGCTCATCTTTTTTTTTTTTTGACATATCAGTGATTAATGTCAAAGTTTTCTATCATCAATCTGACAATAATGAGGCATGAAGGAGAGCCTAAAAATCTTCAAGCAATTATACTACCTTGTTTTCTTTGTGTTTTTTTTATTAGGATTAATTAAGCGGAGGATATAAATTATTTATCTATATTTAAATTTTGATTATCTGGTTTCGTGTAATTGATATGAAATTTGTTTTATCCGGAAAATTAGAACATGTGCATATTTCTCTTTATAATTTTATACTTAAAATTAAGTGTGAATACCATTTGGTTGTTTATTCTTCAATTTTTATTATGTTGTGATGAATATTAAAATACTGCTAAATGCATCATGCTTTGGAAAAAAAAGAACTCAGAAAAGATGACCTTTATGCTACCATCTTTGCATCCGTATGATTTGGAGATTTATAGGTATTTACTTGTCACACACTAATGCTGATGATCACATAATTTTTTTTGAGGCATGATTGTTGTTTGTGACATTTAGATGTTTGGTTAGCGGTAAATGGAATCGTAATTAGTTTACATGTTTTTTCTCTTTTATGTTGTTTGGATGGAAGTAAATTAGTGTAATTTTTGAGGTAAACTCAAATCCCACAATAGCTTAGAGTTTGTTTGGTTCTGCATTTAGAATCTGATGTAAAATACAACAAAGTGAATACTATATCTTTATTGTTGTTTGGTTGTGTGTAAAGTAAATACATAAACTAATTTTTTTACGTTTGGTTGGGAAATGTAAAGTAAATATTTGTATTCGAATACTTTATTATGTAAATTAATTATATAAATTATTCACTAATTAACGTATTCAATTAAAAAATAAATATATATTAAAATATAAATAAATTATAAATAAAATTTTTTTCTTGACTAAAAAATAAATAAAATCAAATACAAATATAATGTATTTGAATATTTAATTATTAGTAATTAATTTACAAATTTTTAAGATATTAATTATTAGTGTTATAAATAAATAAAATTTGAATATTATCATTTTATATTAACATAATGACCCAAATTTAATATATATATATATATATTATATATCATAACTTGACGATTAATAAATAAATATTAAATATTTTTAATGAGGTATGAGTAAGCAATTTTTCTAAAACAAAAGCGATTAAAATCGATGAGGGGTGAAGACGGCGAGTTCATCATTACCATTCCCATTTTACTACTAACTAAGCTTTTTCTTTGTTATTGGATTGCTCTTCCCTTAATTTTCTTCCATTGAGGAGATCCGTGCAATCCCCGGTCCATTGGTGTGAGGCTCTTGTCGTGAAACCCTAGATCAATTGCTCAGATGCGTCTCTTCTTACGATATTGGTAGGCGACCTTATCGCCGAATCTTCCCGACCTCCTTCCGGAGGCCGTCGATCCGTTCACGGTGCTCTCGGATGGCGAAGATTATAACTTGAATAAAATTCCTATTAATAAAATTTCTTTTCCCAGGCGTTCTCGCTCACTCAGTGAATTTGAAATATATGGTTTTCGGCGTATTTCGTTATCTAAAATAGGAAAGGAAAACCAAATCAGTAAAATTTTACGGTAATTACATTACCGCATCAAACACCGAAAAGGAAGAATTGTATTTGGATTACATTACTGTGAATTACTAACCAAACAACCCCTTACTTTATGACTTCTAATCAGCCGAAAAGTATTTCGATTCAGCGTATGAACTCCCCGGGAAAAAGAGATTTTTTTCTTTTGGGAAAGCGAGGCCAAATGATATTTTTTTTTAATTTATTTTTCATTATTTGAACCCCTAATATTTATTTTAACTTGAATTAAAATAAATATTATTATAACAATTATAATTTAATAAATATAATTATGTTTATTCAAATTGATGGTAAATAATTCACGATAAATCAAAAAAATTAAAATAATTATTAAATTTTAGTTTATTTAGCAAAAAAAATATTAATGAGTAAGCTATTTATTAAAGAAAAATTATTTAATAAATAAATATTAAATCATAACTTGATGATTAATTTATTTAATAAAAATTCTATTAATTAATTAATGTTTAATATAGTAATAAAATTATATATATATATATGTATATATTAAATTTGGGTCATTATGTTAATATAAAATGATAATATTCAAATTTTATTTATTTATAACACTAATAATTAATATCTTAGAAAATTTGTAAATTAATTACTAATAATTAAATATTCAAATACATTATATTTGTATTTGATTTTATTTATTTTTTAGTCAAAAAAAAAATTATTTATAATTTATTTATATTTTAATATATATTTATTTTTTAATTGAATATGTTAATTAGTGAATAAATTATATAATTAATTTACATATAATAAAGTATTGAATACAAATATTTATTTTACATTCATCCAACCAAAGAAAAAAAATAGTTTATGCATTTACTTTACACACAACCAAACAACAATAAAGTATTGAATTATCAGATTTTACGCTTATATTTCCTTTTACACCATTCTAAATGCATAACCAAACAAACTTAGTATGGGTTAAATCCCAAAATGGTCCTCTGTTAATTTGTAAATGGCTAAGATAGTCGAAGAGTATCACATTTCTTCAATTTAGTTACTCAATTATACAAAATTGATCCAAAGAATTTATAACTATTGGCTGCACTAGCTGCCAAGGATGTCCCTGTTCTCTTTTGTAATGATGTGCCACAAATGGATGGATGGTCTAGAGCTTCTCAGGCAACCACAGCTGCCAGTAATACCACAGCTTCTCAGGCAATCATTCCCAGGTGATTCATGTCTAGCTATTAATATAAAGCTTCTGTGCTTGCTTATTTTCTCATTAAGTCTTCTATCATCGGAGCCTTCTTGTTCTTTTTGCTCCCTTATTTTTCTCTCTTTTGAAATGTCATCCTTTTGGGTTCTGGGTAAAACACAACGTACAATGTAGTATGATTCTCTGCTTGTTTTATTGATGCATTCCGCTATCATCTGGTCCTTATTCTTTTTTTTGTTATTCTTGCCTTTTCAGACTGTCTTGCTTTTGGCGGTGTTTTGGTTGGAGGATTGAGAGGAAAATAAATTTTATTTATTGATTATTTACATCTTGATTGTTTGTCTTAACTATAATTGAACAGAAATTAGTTTTACCAAGAAATTTAGATCACGTGCTTATTTCTTTTTATCACGCTCTATTAAAACTTAAAGCGTGGATAATATTAGGTTGCATTCATTCTTCTGTATGTTGTTTTTCCTTCAAGCAAAGTTGAAAGGAGGAATTAATTTTCGAGTCAGTTTCTCCTCAACCAAAGAAGTCGGCAAAGAGTACCTTCAATTTGATTCCTTTAGTATTTAAATTTTCATCTTTATTTTATTTTCTTTCTTTCAGTTTCTTCAAACCAAAACAATGTGCCATGCAGTAAGCATCATTTTGAAGTTCCATTGATATCATATATGAGACAGTTGCATATATATATTATAAATAGGGATTTAAGATAAAGCGGGAAGAAATATCTAAATTTAGGTGTAGATGACACATAATTCTTATGTTAATACATAAGAATTATGTGGTATCTATGTAAATCTCTTTAATTTATTTTATATTTTGTATCAGTGCTGCTGTCAAATTTAGCTGCAATAGAAGAGCTCGTCATATTACTATGCTGGGCCTTACAGCAGGCCTAAGGATAACCTGGGAGCCATTGTGTGGCTAACTTTAATGGCAATGACTCAAATTTTATGCTACAAATGGGATCTGGCATCGGGCTTGTGAAGGATTTCTTAACAGATTTATTTATTTCATTTATAGCAGGACTGTTCTTAAGAAGTTACTCCTTACATTTTCCTAGCGGTGATGGTGATAATGGCAGGGCATCTATTTGTTAATCAGACATCTAAGGTTTTGTATTGATTTCTCTAGTATATGTGTGGTATCAAGGGGATGCCTCAAAAACTGGGGCGCAACTATTTTAGCTTTTTTGGGAATAATGCAAGTCATCTGGGAGGATGCATGTTCTCTATTTTCTTTTGATCGATTATTTGCTGTTTATTCACTTTATTTGTATCTAGAGACCTATTGGAATCTTTGAATGGCCCATCTCCAACTGACGTGAATTTACCTAAGAACTCTTTTCATTAATTTCATAAAGCGGGTGGTAATTAGGGGTATCAAAAAATTGACCCACACGACAATCGACTCGAAAAAATTGGTTCTTGACAATAATTTTCAGTTGGGTTGAAGAAGAATTTAATATTTGGTTGGGTTCAGTTGACATTAACTTGAAATTGACTCGATTTTGAGCCAACTCTTATTTGACTAAATTAATCCAAGAACTTCGAAATTGACCCATTTATACCCAGAACTTAATTTGACTCAATTTTGACTTAAAATACATATCTAAGTAGATCATTCGGTCGGGTCGAGTCAATCGGGTTGAAGTAGAGTCGGTTCGTGTTGAAATTTTTTGATCCGTTTAATAAATGTGTCGATTTTGGGTCAACTCTATTGGTCGGGTCAATGGTCGACTAACCGACGTCGATCCAATTGATACCCCTAGTGATAATGATTGTGAAAGTTAACATACTTATGGACTCTTTTGCAATGGCTGTTTATATCTCTATGCAAAGTGGCAAATCTTCTACAATTACTGTTGTTGTATGGTGCTAATCCCCATTTTGCAAGATGATTTACATTTGCATTTACTTGTGAGCTGATTAGATTCTTTTAAAGGATTCTTTATAAGGTTTAGTTGGTTTGTTTGAAATCAGAAAATGTTTTGAAGTATGGCAAATTTTGCTAGATTCCTTCATTTGATTGGCTCAAAAATTCAATAATCGATCTCGATTAAGAGAGTTTGATTTAAATGTTAGTGAAATTTTCAAAAGAGATGGAAAGATAACACACTACCCAAAGATTTCACATTTTGTGAGGATTT
This sequence comes from Cymbidium sinense, assembly GCA_021442155.1. Taxonomy (NCBI): domain Eukaryota; kingdom Viridiplantae; phylum Streptophyta; class Magnoliopsida; order Asparagales; family Orchidaceae; genus Cymbidium; species Cymbidium sinense. The sequence continues at coordinate 75,332,970 of CM038222.1, read as the reverse complement.
TAGATGGGTTCCGTGTTTCAGAAGTAAGCACATGTAGTTAATTACTCCTTGGGAGAAATTTGATGAAGGCAAGTCGTTAGATCGCTAAACGTGCGATAATAGATCATGTGGAGTTTAAAATTTAAGATTATGAAATTCATCATTTTATTTAAAGCATGGTTGTGGGATGACGTTCGATGATCTCATGCCATCCGTCTTGGTCATCATTTTCTTAATTTGTCATTTTAATAAATTATTGTGGAACGGATTGAGTTAAATTTTGCTTTTAAGTTTTTAAAGATTAAATTTTATTTAAGCATTTAACATTTAATAATTTATCCGATTTTATATTTTATTGATATTTGATTTTGATTAATTAGATTTGAGCTTGTCAAGACATTTTGATGATAAGTATCTCATCCGTTTGAAATCTCCATTTAACATCATCAGGTATATAAGTTTCTTAATCATTTAGTTTATTGTTATAGATTATTGATCTATTAATTTAATAATAAATGATCGATCTATCATGTGACATAATTTTCAAGATATTTTACTAAATTGAAATTTTTATAATATTTTTAATAAATTTTAGGTTTTGTTAACGAATCCTCAAGACTCAACCGAAATCAACTGCGCAACATCCTCGATATGAAGTTTAAGCATTCAAAGATAGTGTCGGATTCATGGGATGATTTGTATACCGAAAATGTATACAGGTGTTACTTGTGCTCAAACACTAGGAGGATTGACAAAGTATTTTCCTATTATAGAGGAAGGGTTTGCTATATAACGGATAGTATTTTGGGGTTGTTCCAAGTTCTTTTGTTTAATGTCTTACCAAATTTAAGTTATTGTACTTATTTTGTTGAGAAAGTGTAGATGTGTTTGTGGATTGCCAACTATGAAGGTGAAACTTGTGATCTTTCTCTATGAACGAGGGAAAATGAAAGGGGCCTTTACATACATTATCACCCTATTCTTACATATTTACAAATTAACCATTTTAACATCAAAATTTCAAATTGACATTCAAATATTGAAATTCTAAAAAAGCCCAACCCATATTTTTCATTTTCATAAAATTTAGAACGATAAGATGCAAATACATGAGTCTCATAGTTCAAAAAAAATGATGAGGTTGTCAAATTGTAAATGCATATGTTTTAGGTGGTTGATTTGTAAATATCCCAAAAGAAATTGTATTATGAGGCACTCTTTATGAATGAGCTACAAATGAAAATCAGTTCACCGTGAAATGCAGTGTCATGACACACATAACTTAAACCTACAGTAGTGTTGTTGTTTTCTGTTTATGAATAAAGAATTTTTGTGGGCAATATGATTGATTAAGAGGCCAGCCGTTAAGACGACTACAATGTAATATCTCTACATTGTTCTATGGTGCTGATTTGGCTTTCAGGATGGCCTCGAACTTTTACCTCATCACCAGTGGGATTCATGCATAAAGAAATGAATAAAGCTTCTCTGTTTTTCTTATTGCATTGCATGGATTTGGTTGTCATCTAATCCCACTTATTCTTTGTTTCGTCCCTCCTCCTCGTCATCATCTTTTCCTCTTCTTCTTTCCTTTTGTTATATAATTCTTTTGGGTTTTGGTGCAACAATGTGCAGATGTTACCATCTTTGAAGTTCTAATCATTCCTTTGTAATACTTCTGTAGATGTATATTTGTAGTGGATGGGGAGATCGTGAAAGAAGAGGGTGTTGTGGCACTTTCTTGTGTTGTTGTAGCTGTTATAAAATAGTGATGATCAGTGCTTATCTTGTTCAGAAATGTGTAGATGCAGTTATTGCTATGGAGATACGTTTATGTTCTTCACTTATGCTACTGCTGCTGTTCCTTCCTACCTGCATCTATTGCTAAAGCTGATACTATTATTTGCAAGAGTATACGGTGGACTAATTGTTCAATCTTGTCTTGTTTAGATGCCTATTATCTAGAAATTGTTCTCTATCGACTTGAGCTCGATTTAAGCTTTTTAGGATGGTGTTCAAGGTTTAGCTTGTTTATCATTGTTGAGCTCGAGCTCAATTCGAGTTTGTTCACGAAGTTCAGTTCAAATTGAATTATCCAGCTTGTTAACGAGCAGTTTGTTTGATGAAATAAGCGAGCTTTGATCAAGCCTTAATCGAGCTTGTTCACAAGAAACTTATTTAGAAATATGCATGAGCTATATCAATTAAAGCTTATTATGCATAAACAAATAAAAATTTCAACAATAATAGTGACAAACAAGCTACAATCGAGTCATAATTGAGCTCTTAATGAGCTTGTTTATGAGCTTTAAACAATATTGTTCATAAACATAAATAAGGCGAATGACAAGTTGTTGTGCTTGTTCATTTAACAATCAAGAGTATTTACAAATGTGTTCAAGCTCATTTGATTAGTAAATCAAACAATTATGAGCGACCTCTAATCAAGCCTAGTCAGGTACTTGTCAAACGCTTGGTTTATTTGCAGCCCTAGGCATCAAGAGATGTCCATATCCATTTTGCCTTTTCAGGCATAAGGCGAGTGATCAGGGTGGAAGCTCATTCTCTACTTATGATGTATTATTTCCTGTTAAACTTAGAGAATATTTAAGGACTACTGATGTGTTTAATAGAGGCAATGTTGATAATGATTTTGAAGTCCAACATACCTATGGGCTCATTTGCTGTGGCTGTAATTTACGCTTCTCTCTTGTTGAAGACACAGTTCCTCTCTAATTACTATTGTAATTACATGGTGCAGATCACCATCCTTGCCAGCACTCTGTGCTTCAGGTGACTATGATCAATTCTCTGGAGTTTTTTAGATGGGTTTTCATTTACACTTACATATCAACTGAAGATGCTAACATTGGAATTTTTATAATGGATTCTTTATAGAGCTCATTTGGTTGTTTGAATTTCAAAATGTTGCATTGAGTTTTGATATTGTCTGTTGCCTAGTGACAATGATCAGCTCATCTTATTTTTTTGGCATATCAATGATTAATGCAAAGTTTTTCTATCATCAATCTGACAATAATGAGGCATCAAGGAGGGCCTAAAAATCTTCAAGCAATTGATTCTGCCTTGTTTTCTGTTTTCTTTTTTTATTTGGATTAATTAAACGGAGAATATATGTTATTTATCAATATTTAAATTTTGATTATCTGGTTTCAGTGTAATTGATATGAAATTTGTTTTATCCGGAGAATTAGGACATGTGGATATATCTCTTTATAATTTTATACTTAAAATTATGTAATACCATTTGGTTGTGTTTATTCTTCAATTTGTTGGTTTTTTCTTTAAGCTTGAACAAAATAGACATTATTTCTCCACTCAATTTCTCTTCAACCTAATAAGTGGGTAAAGGTAACTTGTAATTCAATTCCTTTATCATTTCAATTCTCATTTCATTTTCATTTCCCTTTTTCAATTCCTTCAAACTAAGCAGAGTCTTTGAGTTCTATCTCAAAATGTGCATTGTAATAAGCATCACTTTCTTTGTAAATCCATCAACATCCCCTGCGAGATAGTTGCAGTTGTATATTTGTATTTGCCGTGTACGTCATAGGTTTTTTAGTGTTGTTCCAAGTTATTTTGTTTTTTTGTCTATTTCCAAATATCAGTGATCAGTGCTTATTTTATTTAGAAAGTGTAGATGTCGTTACTGATTACCAACCATGAAGGTGAAACTTCCAATCATTCTCTATGAAAAAGAGAAACAGGAAATTGTATTTAAAGGCATTCTTTACATCCTTATGCATGACCTACAGATGAAAATTTTATTTAATCTGAAACGCAACCACAAAATAAAATCACAAGGCACAAAATTGATCGATCTCATGTAAATGATCCCAATCTTTCAAATATGCAAAATTGATTTAAATTTAGTTTTGAGGAATCATTTTGGGTCAATTTTGTATAAGGACTAAATTGAAGAAATGTGATATTCTGAGACTAAATTGGCTACATGCAAATAACCAGAGGATCATTTTGAAATTTAGTTAATGAATAAATAATTTTTGTGGGCGATGTGATAATCTAGAGATCAGCCATTATACCAGCACAAATTCATTGTAACTATGGTGATGATTTGGCATTCAGGATGACCTGAAACTTTTCTGGCAACCACTATGTCATCACTGGGGAATCATGTATAAAGAAATGAGGTAAAGCTTCTCTGCTTTTCTTATTGCATGGATCCCTTTGTCATTTAACCCCACTTATCCTTGGTTTCCTTGTCCTCTTCTTTCCTTTTGTCATCACTGGGGAATCATGTATAAAGAAATGAGGTAAGCTTCTCTGCTTTTCTTATTGCATGGATCCCTTTGTCATTTAAAACGTATCCTTGGTTTCCTTGTCCTCTTCTTTCCTTTTTGTTATATATTCCTTTTGAGTTTTGGGCATTGTATAATATTTTCTTTTCAATCACTAAAACTTTCATAGGCCAATAATGTTGATGTAATGATAAGTTTGTGATCATAATTGATGAATCTATAAATATTAACCTATCATAAAATAAAAAAGAAGTTTATCATGTAAACAAATGCTTTTGAAATAAATAAAAAAGTATAAAGATATTTTGATTAAAAAAATAATTTTAAAATATTATATCAAGAAAGATTGTAACTTCTTTGTATATTTGAAAATTATTGAGAAAATATCAATATATCTTTGTATATGATATTTTTTTGTATAATAATCTTATTTTGATACATATTTATCTGATATGGTAAGCAATTTTATTGCTAATTGAAATTCCTTTAGATAATGTAATATATAATTGTTCATGTGAGAATACATGTTGATGAAGATATATTTTAATATTAGGTATTATTTGATCTTGTGACTTGTTGATTGTCATTGCAAAATATAGATGTATTAGAAATTATTTTCTTTGAAATTTGAATGGTAGTCTCATCTTAGCTTGGATGTAATGGTATTCTTGGAATCAAAAATAGTTTTCTTGATAATTGACCAGTGTTTGCAAGAACAACATTTTCTTTAAATGTTTTACAAATCATTCTTGTTCCATTGCATAATCCATTTGAAGGATCTAAATTTCTTAATAGCATTATCGGACAATTTTTAGAACAAGTTGAATGCAGGAAGTCCATTTGGTGTTAATGAGTTTAGAAATGCTACTTGATAGAGATTAGATTTGTTATCAATAACACTATCATAATTGAAGCAAATTACTTCATTTCTGGAAAGCATTTTATAAGCTTTTGATTTATCTTATCCACATACTCATTTTTTGTTGCTAAGATAGCTCTTTTCATAATATAATCGGTTGATATAGCATTTTCATGTAAACAAGGAAATATATCATTTATTAATAAATATTCTCAAGCTTCTTCACTCACATAAATTATTATCATCTCATCTAGAATATTTATTAATCCATCTTCGGTTCATCTCCATTGGTTCTAAGTATAAATTTAAAATAATGAATCACTTTTTGCTCTCATATTTTCTTTTAATTTGAAAACTTCTATATATGACCATAAATAGGACTTAATCAAGCTATACTTGATAATTCCATTTTTTGATGCGCCCCTACTATTGGTATAATTTGCAGAAAGTCACCTCCAAATACAATAACTTTATCATCAAAATAATCGAGTTATTCATAATATCTTTTAATGTTCCTCAGGAGACTCTATTGTTGTTCGTTTTACCATTTTGCTTCATCCTAAATTATAATGCTTGATTTCATAAGTAATTGAGCAAGGCGACTTTGCTTTGGTATTGTGCATGTACTTACTTGTTGTATTTATTGGTATTTTAAATCTTGAATGTGATGTCAATCTCCAAGATTGATGTCGCTACTCGATGTTATTGCTATTGCAATATGATTGTTCATTCTCAAAGTTTCAAGTAATGCTCAATATAAATGTCTTTCTTGTACCACCATGATCATCTATAAAAAACATATCATTCTATTTATGATATACACGCTTTTATAATTTCTTCATATGTCTTCGATCCTCATTAAGTCTATGAATTATGTTGATATCTTCACTTGGTGTTATGACATTTAATTCTTCTATTATTTCCCTTTTGAATTTCTTCGTCTCTTTCTAATGGAGCAATAATGCCTTGGGGTAATTTAGGCAGATCAAATTCTTTTATATTTTTACCCATTCTCTCAATAAATAAAATGATGCTCATTAAAGTATTTATCACACATAATTCTTCGAAAAGAATATCACTATTTTGATAATCTTAAGATAAATGATTATAATATGTATTTCATAGTTGATGTATATTTGTTGGCTCATAGTAAATTAAAATAGTAGCTAATAGATGTCATAATTCAAATGACAATTGAAAATTAGATGCATCATTTAAACATTCTAAAATATAATCATAGTTTTCAACAAATCATGCTTCTTGCAGCTTCTTTAAATGTTGAACATTCTATGCCATGTACTTTTAATAAATCAATAAATGATATCGGTCCATAAACATGATTTAATAACATTCTTAAATAATATATTTCACCCTCTAATGGAATTGTAGTGTTGATACAACCAATTTTCTCAAATTTTTTCTTCTTTTCCAAAGTTTTTTTTTTCTTATCCCATACATATTTTTTGGAATTTTTCTATATAGATATTTTCTTGCCTTTAAATCTATTTTATTTAGCTCAAAAAATTCTTAACATAGTTTTTTTGACATTATTAAATGTCAAGAATCACATAAATTCGATTTTCTTTGTAATACACCTTGCATGTCTTCTAAATGTAATTGTAAATTACATACTTGATGGATACATCTCATTTAAATCAAATTTAAATATTCTTCATAATGCTTTTGGTGTTGATACCCATCTTCGATCTTGGTACTGTTGGATCTCATCATTTTTTCCTCTACTTTATTGTGAAATTGAAACTGAAACTTTATCATGCCTTTTATAAATAGACTTGTAGATATATTTTACTGCTTTTATATCTAAACATATCTCAACATTTATATGATAATTATATCTAGATAATAAATATGGATTATAAGAAATAACCCAACAATTATCTAAAATAGAATTTCTTAGTTTAATATTTTGTTCATCATTTCTTCTGCAATAAATTGGATATGAGTCATCACTTATTGATGTTTGACAAAAAAAAATCTTGGGTACTTATTTTTACAAAATTATTTTTTTCATGCATGGGTTTTTTTTCTATTTAAGCTTTCACATGGTCCATACATCATGTGTTTTACAATCAATTCATATAGATTCTTGTATTTGAAAGGATCTGGTAACTCGCAGATATAATTCTATCAAATTATTGAGGCATTATTATCTTAAATCCACTCTTTAAAATTACTAAAAAATGTGCATGTGGAAGTTCTTTTTTGAAACTCTATAACATATACATAAGCAATTATAACTCCAAAATTGACTTCTTGAATAATTGTTCCTTCAAATCTTGAATTTTAGCTTTGAAAATACATGTTGTTAAATCTAGTCTATCTTGTAGAGATTGGCCTATCTTTAACTCATTTTGTATTTCTAGCCATTTTGGATTGCATGTCATTTATAAACAAGTGGCTTTCCAAAATGTTGAACAAGGACCATTGCATCCAAATATCTGCATCTCATATCACGCGTCCTCTAATGAATGAAGGGCAAAATAATTTTTTGGCTAATATTATTACTTAATGTTTCTCCATATGTCAAGATCAACTAAGCCTTTAGATAACTCATATCATTGTATGCTAATTTATTCTATAAAAGTCCAAACAACTTGTCTTAATTTTCACGCATATCAAACAACATACCGATGCAATAGTCTACCACCATATAAAAGAATTGATTTATCATTTTAGGTGAATTTGAAGTTTGTAACTATAATATTCTCTACATGAAACTTCGATGTTTTGTTGATTTTATAATTCTGTAGCATAAATAAATATGATTAATAATAATAAATAATCATTATACATAATTTAATAAGATGATATATAGACCATAATTACCATTTTCTTCTTGGTTAAAGGCATCTCCGAAGTTTCACCAGGCTTCATCATTTGTATAATCATATTTTGATGATCTCTTTCAAACTTGGAAATTCTATTGATGTTCGATGCCAACCAACTTATCCATTTGGAAATAAAAGTGGATATTTTAAAGGATCATAACAACCAAAATAATGTTTAATTTTTTGATATTCTCAATGTTAAGTCAATTATATCTCTACTATATCGAACTTTCTCCTTCAATCCAAACTAAAATAATGTTTAATTTTTTAATATTCTCGAATGTTAAGTCAATTATATCACGCTCTACTATATCTGTTGAACTTTCTCCTTCAATCCAAACTCGCTACTTGAGATGTAGTTGGAGCATTATAAACTCTTTGATCTAATTTCACATCACTTTTATTTTAATTTCAAAATTTTCTAAGTCTTCTATTGCTCGAGATCTAAAGAATTGAGCATAGGGTTTCCAACAAGTTTACCCATTATTTTTTTAATTAAATCCTCATAAAGATTCAAATCACCAATGATATTCAATCGATTATTTGATTCATAATTAGCATCATATACATATAGCGAAAATAGCATGGACCATTAGATTCTTTAATATGACGGAAGACTATGATAAATTTATTCTTAAGCTCTAAATGTATATACTTCTTATCTTGAATTTGCTAATTCTTGATCTATGTGAGCTCCAAATGATGTGAATGAAAATATACTATTATATGCTCGATCTCACTTGAATTCATGTGATTCACTTGAATTTGAAGTAAATAACTCATATAGCTATTTTGGAACATTAGTAGATGCTAGTATGACCTCTCCATTATAACACAAAATGTTGGCTCAAATTGAAATATTCTTGCATTATAATATGAACAAAGGTGTGATTTTTCAAGAATGTGTAAACCTAAAAAACTTAAACTATAATCTACAATCATATCATCGATATTTGTCACTTGTATATCTATTTAAGATAAATTTATATAAATTAAATAATGCATAAATAATCAATATATACAAAGAGAATGCAACTCATAGTTTATTTAACCTGATGATTTTGAAGCATGAAATACATGCAATTTCAAGATTTGAATTCTTCTTTCGTCTCTTTCTGTGAGATAATAGCTTATATTTTCTTTGCTATGCTTCAATGGGCATGTTAGAATATTGCTGTCTTTGGTATTCTCTTTTTTTATCATCCATATGAGATAGATATATTTGTTTTGGTTCTAAGCAAAATTATAAGTTATTAATTGATGTTAAAATGTAAATGATATAATAATCATATTATAAGTTATTGAGAAGAGAAGTAAATAAATAAATAAATAAATAAATAAATAAATAAATAAATAAATATATATATATATATATATATATATATATATATATATATATATATATATATATATATATATATATATATATATATATATATATATATATGATGAATTGATATGGGGATGTGTGGTGTTTATTTTTTGAAGGATGTGAGACACCACGCAGATCTTGGATGTATGATATTAAGGAATTGTACTATCTCAAAAGATAGAAATCACCACTCTATAATGGACCCAATCACAATAAAGGGATGGGTCTTTGAATATAGAGATCTTTCCCTACTTTTCATGGAAAAGTAAAGTAATTTATTTTAAGCGGGTTCATTAAGTTCTCTTTGCATGCAATTTCCATAGTTAATTACATCCTAAGGAATGAGAATTCCTTACGAATAATCTTGATTAAAGTAGATAATTAGGGTCTCCAAAGATTTCAAGGTTAAGACTTTTAAAGGATTGTCTATTTTAGAAAATCAAATGAGATCGATCAAGGAGAAGATTATTTTGAAATCCAAAGGGAGAAAGTAGGAAATGCTCATGATACTGGAAGCCTAAGGCATTCTAATTTATTCTATAATTGGGCTTTATATTTTTAAAATTGAAGAGAGTTAGATATTTGAGTCGACATTTTATTAGATTGAGGCTTATAATTCCATAACATA